>CM039094.1:42698782-43911699 GCA_022113865.1 Chimonanthus praecox
CACTTGCATCTCATGCATGGCATGGGAGGGATGAGATATAACCGAAGACCCACGCTCCGTCGGGGCTTCTGTAAGTCATTCGTGAGGGTACCTTAATGTGCATGATCCATCAAGGGGGATGTATGATTGATTTGTAACCGGAGACCCACGCTCCGTTGGGGCGTCCTTAAGGCATTCTTGAGGGTATGATGTATGATTGATTTGTAACCGGAGATCCACGCTCCGTCGAGGAGTCCGTAAGGCATTCGTGGGGATACCTTGACGAGGATTTTCCATCAAGAGGATACTATGTTTGTAATGTAACCGGAGATCCACGCTGCGTCGGGGCGTTCGTAAGGCATTCGTGGGGGTACCTTGATGTGCATTATCCATCAAGAGGGATGTATGATTGATTTGTAATTGGAGATCCACACTTCGTCGGGGCATCCGTAAGGCATTCGTGGGGATACCTTGATGAGGATTTTCATCAAGAGGATACTATGTGATTGTGATATGGGTGATGGGTGGGACTCATGGCATATGACACCCATGGCATGGCATTGAATCAGCATGATTATGATCTCTATTATCATGCACTGCTTCTGGTTTTTATCTGTATAATTGGATCTCTATTATCATATACTGTTTTGGATACAATGTTTTACAAGTACGGCATGATGCATTATATCTGAATTTTTATACTAACCCATGTGTTTGACCCTACCGGATTACCTACTGGGCGCGTTGTCTAACACTCTACTTCTACCTTAGATGATTGTAACGCCCCGCCCTTTTTCACTCGCTTTCTGAAAATATCAGGGTCTTTTTTTTTTTTTTTAAAAATAAGAGTGAGATAAAGAGCGGGACGTCACGACGCGAGCTAAGTCCCAACTTCTAAAGTCCGACCCTTAATTGGCCAACCATATGTGTGCATGGACTAAGTCCATGAAAAAGGTTCACACATAATAATATAAATATGCGGATTATAATAGAACTTAGATCTATTCCATTTTAGATAGCAAAGTACTCCGTCAATTATAAATGATTAACTTAACTTAAATAACAAAAGTAACCATTTCAAACCATAGCAAATATCTAAATTATTACATGCCCGAAGTCTAGCTACTCAAATTACATATCCATGAGTAACATAAATAAAATAAAATATAACCCAATCACATATCCAAGCTCCTATGCTTAGCTCCGATCACGTTCATCGTCCCTTTCCTTTCCTGTGTCATCCACTCGAGTAGAAGTAGGGCGCTAGAACAACGGGTTCAGTAGGTATTCCATTTAGGGTCTACACATGGTTAGTACAATCATATATAATAACATAATGTCAAAATCATATAAAATAATGCCATGTCATGATGTCAAATGCAATGAGTCCCACCCATCACAAGTACATATAGCCTTTTGATGGGATTCTCATCATCAAGGTACCCCCACATAAGTCTTTCGGATGCCCCGACGGAGTGTGGCCCTTCCGGTTTCTTCTTGATGGAAAATGCACATCAAGGTACCCCAAATCGATTTTTCGGACGCCCCGACGAAGTGTGGCCCCTCCGGTTACATATCCTTCATCCCATGCCATGCATAAGATGCTAATGAAACACATGTTATTTTATATTATAAACATAGCATTAAAACTCACATTGGAACATATCTTTTATAACATAAATTCATCAATAAGATAAAACCATCATACATAAACCATGTTTCAAAAAGGTAGAATCCTACCAATGACCACTAAAGTGACCTTGCTTTATAATCCTGTAACCGCTCACGATCGTGCCCCGCTTGTGAGGTCCCGTTATCTTATTACACATCAATCAATCAAACCATGTTCTATTTGATTTCTATTAAGTCTAAGTCCATAAACACAACCTTGTGGGGTTCGGCCATACACTATGGCCGAACCTCACCCACTTGAATTTGTCCCTCCTTTGAGTTCTTTGATCTTTTAACTTAAGTCCAATCACACAATCCATTAATCTAACCATTCATACATTAACCATCTAACACACATAACAACCTAAGTCCATAAAATTCCTTAGTGGGGCTCGGCCATACAACATGGCCGAACCTCACTCCCTTGGTTTTGTGCTCATCTTTTCAATCCTTTGATCTTTAAGTTAGATACAAGATCATGCCCTCTTGATTCGTACATCTAATCACTTATACCATAATTGTTTATCATTGTTAACCATTTAAGCCCACCAAACATTTCCCATGGGGTTCGGCCATACACCATGGCCGAACCCATGGTCCATCATTTTCACCCTTAATTGCATCCTTGCCATTGTTTTATCTATGGCTGTCCATTTCATTCATTTAAACATGCTTAGGCTAATAAATAACCCACTAACATGGTTCATGGGGTTCGGCCATACTTCATGGCCGAACCCATGATCTTTCATTTTAGCCTATATTTACAATATTGCCATTATTTCCATCTCCTTATTTTTAGGTTCAAAAACATATGTTCATGACGAAATAGTTCATCAACATGAACGAAACCCACAATCCAATCCTTCCATGTTCTAACATAATTATTCATCTAATCATGATTGGTCCATGAATATCCCATAAAAATTGATTCATGGGGTTCGGCCATACACCATGGTCGAACCCAATGATGTCTATATTCCATCTTTAAATTCATGAACCAAGGTATCTATAATTAAATCCCTCAACATGACCTCATCATGCATCCCTTAATCTTTCTTCCAGGCTTATAATCCTTTGAAAACCTTTTAACATCATACACATAAATTTATTATTTTTACCCTTCAAACTCCATTTAAAAATAACCAATGTTCTTTCATGGGATTTGACCATGCACTATGGCCGAACCCTATGGTTCCTCCTTTCCATTAAAATACTATAATCATTCCCCAATTTTCTTCCATGGGGTTCAGCCATACACCATGGCCGAACCCTATGGTTCCTTACTTTAAAAAATATATCAAAATACCTACCGATTCCACGACTCCTCCGGTTTTCCTTCGCTCCGACTTGTTCTTCCGATCCTTTCCTTCCTTAGCCTTTTCCTCCTTTTTCTTGATCATTTGGTTGAGTGTGAGAGTTTGAGAGAGAGGGAGAGTTCGGCCTTGTGTGAGAATGATAGAACTTTGAGATGAAACTCTTTGTCTTTGATCTTGAGGAGTGATCGGCCAAGAGGGAGTTTGAATTTGAAATGTGTAACCGTCCCCTCCATTATCTCTCCATATGGGAGTTTAATCCATGAGATGAAACTCCAAGGCTCCAATGTGTAAGCCATTGTCTGAATTTGAAAAGTGTAACCATAACCCCTCCATTATCTCTCCATATGGGAGTTTCATCCCTGAGATGAAACTCCAAGGCTCCAACGTGTAAGCCATTGTTTGAATTTGAAAAATGTATAACCGTCCACCCCATTTGTTTGAATTTGAAATGTGTAACCGTGTATCCTTGTTTGAATTTGAAATAAACCAAAACTCCCCACCTCTCCAACGTGTAACCTTGTTTGAATTTGAAATGTGTAACAACATGTATCCTTGTTTGAATTTGAAATGTGTAACAACGTGTATCCATGTTTGAATTTGAAATAAACCAAAACTCCCCACCTCTCCAACGTGTATCCTTGTTTGAATTTGAATTTTAAACCAAAACTCCCCACCTTTAATTTAATTCAAATGAACTCAACTCACTTGATTGCATTCCCATTTTAATTCAGCCCCATTTAATTAGGCTTGAACTCACTTGGTGGTCAACCAAGTCAACCACGACCCATTGGGTCCCAATTGGGCATTTTGACCCAAATAACAACATTGACCCAATTAAATGCGTCTTACCCATTTACTTTAAATTGAATCTTATACCATAACCGTTGGGTCCTAATTGGGCCAATGACCCAACACCTTACCCATCTAAGGTTCATATCCATTAATTCACAATTAAAATGGCAAATTCCATAAATATTGATAACATGGAATTCCGAAGTGTTACAATGATGACACAGGAAATGGACGGAACGAAGGACGCGATCGGAACCAAGCTTAGGAGCTTGGATAATTTAGTTTCAGTTTATTTAAGTTTATTCATGGACAATGTAATTTGAGTAGCAAGTATTTGGGAATGTAATAGCATAGACTATTTGCTATGGATCGAATGATGATTAATCTGGATTAAGTTAATTTATATTGATTGCCTTCCTTGCTAAGTAAATGTTGTAATCCAATGTTATTTCCACAATGGGTATTCCGTAAGTCATAGTATCGCGTGTGAAATGTTTTAGAGGACTTGTCCACGCACACGCATGGTTAGCCAGTTGAGGGTCGGGCTTTTGAATCTCGGACTTAGCTCGCGTCGTGACGTTCCCGCTCTCTCTCACTCTTTATTTTTAAATTAAAAATAGACTCTGATTTTCGACGAGTGAAAAAGGGCGGGGCATTACAGTGAAGACACTAACACTCGTTCGTGACCCATCAGTAACCGGTCCCATGACCTGTTCGTGATCAAACCGTGACGAGCCATGATCAGACCGTGATAAGTCGTGACCATACTGTGATCAACCGTGACCAGTTCGTGATCAGCCATGACCTGACCATGATCAGCACTGTCCATACCGTGACATGCCGTGATTAGACCGTGATGAAGTCCTGACCAGACCCTGATCGGCCAAGACCTGACCGTGATCAGACGTGACCGGATCGTGATCTGCCAAGACCGGATTGTGATCAGCCATGACCTGACCGTGATCAGCCGCGACAGGCCGTGACCTGACCGTGAACAGCCATGACCTGACCATGATTAGCCGTGACCGGCTATGATGTGACCATGATAGGTCGTGACGAAATCGTGATCCGCCATGACCAGACTGTGACCAAGTCGTGACCAGACCGTGACCAGCTGTGATGAGACCATGATCAGGCGTGATGGGACCGTGATGAGCCGCGATACTAGACCATGACCTTCCCTTGACCAGCTCATTATCAACTATGATCCATCTATAATGTAGCTAAAACTGCTAAAACACGGATGACAACGCCAAGCATAACCTTGCCTTGGTAGGACGATAATTGAATTTTATCATACGTTACCCGTCCCAAGGGCGTTTCAGGACGGTGAAACCCGTTCTCACCCATCTACTATCTGTTCGGAAACAACAACATTCCATCCATGTTAGCTGAAGCTTCTCAAACACAAGCTAGCACGCCAAACATTTTCTTGTCATGGCAGATAAAAATTTCATTTTATCGTCCGCTACCTGTCCTGCACACGGTGCAGGATAGTGAAACCAGCATGATACCCATCTGAAACCCATCAAGACCAATCGATAATGTAGCAGGAGATAATCAAACATGGAAAAGCACGCCAGTTTTACCGTCTGGTGACAAATGTCTAAAAGTTCTCATATCTCATCATTCTTTGGCCCTAGTCCATCCCAATCCTTCCCTCGAATGCTTTGTTTGATCTAGAGTCGTCCATAGGCTAAGGGTGAGATGGAATGGCAGAAGGTTTGAATAATAATGCTCTCAACCGTGCACCCCAAACATGCCATTGCCGTTAGAAGACTGTGATCAGCCTTGACTAGACTGTGATAATGTAACGACCCGACCCAATTTTTCAGAGTTTTAGGGTCTTGGTGGCAATGGGGTGAGTGTGGGCCTCGTGGTGGGTCAATGTTTGCCCAGTTTTGAGATCGGAGATTCAAAGGGCACTTTAGTAAATTTGAATTATTGAATATTCTGTCATAATTAGAAGTTTGAAAGTCACACGTTTTCCCCCTGACATATGTCATTTGATTTCTTCGGGCTTTTTAAAATATTTTGGAAATTGGAGATTTTTATTTTATATATATATATATATATATATATATATATATAAAGAATTCCAAAACCCTAAACCTACCCCCCTTATAACCTTTGTTTCGGCCACGCTGTAGCTATGCACTACAGTGCCGCTGGACCTGCTACACTCCCTTAGCTTTCTTCTCCTTCTCCTCTCCCCTCTCTTCTCTTTCCCCAAACCCTAATCCAGGAGTAGCCATCCCTTTTACGGAGACCCCACTTGCCGAGGTCCCTCATCTCTTTTTCCCTCTCTGTCATGCACGCCCGCTTCTTCACCTTTCTCCTCCCTACTTCGGCGATGCTTCTTACCCTTTGGCTGTTGGCCGTCGCCTCTACTTCCGGGAGTTCCAACTTAGCCTAGGTATTTTCGATTCTATCTCCACTTCTCTCCTTCATTCCAATTCTTCTTCCCCTCTCTCGATCTCTTCCCTCCCCCTTCATATTTTTCCCTTTCTTTTCATTTCCCTTATTTTCTTTCTTTCCCCTTCTACTTCAACTGAGTCACTCAGAGCCGCAGTGTTGACTCAGCCGGATCTAACTTTGGAACAAGACAACCTAGCCCTGCTTGCCAAATCTGGCCCAGTTCACCGGATCCGGCCCAAATCTGGTTCAGCCCAACCTTTGGCCCGGCCCTATCTTGGGCCCAATTCGATCCGATTCTAACCCGACCCGTTCTTGGGCCCGTTTGCATTCCAGGCCTAGTTTGACCAGTTTCATCCCAATTTCTTACTCTCCTGTTCTTGTTTCAGCAGATTGAGCCCCCTCAACCCCCGGACTCATTTTCTCGCATTGAATTTCAAGGACACACACAGGTGAGGGAATTTATCACCGCTTTTAGCATGCAACTATGCATATTACTACTCTATCAGATGTGCAGGTATGGAATGCGGAGAATGAGGTCCCCGATATTATAGGCCACTCGGCAAGGGAACTGTTGATACGATTATGTGGCGGGTCCCCATCCGGGTGTATTCGTATCCGATGCCCGCAGAGATATATATGAATTAATTATTTGATGTCATAATTGATTGATTGTGTGGTGACATGATTGGAGTTTATTTTTGTTGATAATATGTTAAGATGGCATAATGAGAATATGTGATATGTGGTGGTATATGCCTGATTATGGTGTGATGTATTCTGTTGATAATATGCCATAAAACTATGTGGTGATTAGTTTGGACCGCTAGACATTATAAAATGTCTGGATGTTAACATGTCAGCCAGTGATAGATAGTGATATATATACACCTGATTGTTATACGATGAACTATGTTAATAGTATGTGCAACGCTAATTGTGCATGCATATAGCTAGTATATGTGGGATCCGGTGGGGCATGGGTATTAGGTCACATCGGGATCTAGAGACTCCCCCTAGCTTGTCGGGTAGTTAAGGTGGGGATGTTGTGTGGGACTGCGCAGTGGAAGTGTGGTTGGACTATGGGCTATCCGGTGGTTGGACATGGGTTGAAGTTTTCATGGCATGGGTTATATTGTCAGGTGTGATCTTCGGACACGCCTATGAGGGATGTGTGCTCCGGTTTGGAGGGCGAGGTGCCCGAGAGTCCTACAAGGGGCATGCGGTGGGGTAGTCATGGATAGCTCAGGGAAGTTCTAGGATTGAGTGTTAGATCGCCCAAGGTCGACTCAGAGGTCATCACAGACAAGCTAATTGAGTGTTAAATCACACGTTTTCCCCCCGACATTTGTCATTTGATTTCTTTGGGCTTTTTAAAATATTTTGGAAATATGAGATTTATATATATCCTCTGTTTCGGCCGCATTGTAGCTATACGCTACAGTGCTGCCGCACTTGCTACCCTCCCTTAGCTTTCTTCTCCTTCTACTTTCCCCTTTCCTCTCTTGCTCCAAACCCTAATCCAGGAGTATCCGCCCCTTTGTCGGAGATCCCCGTCGCCGCGGTCCCTCATCTTTTTTTCCCTCTCTTTCGCCCACGCTCGACGTTGCTGTTGTTCTTCTTCACCTTTTTCCTCACTACTTTGGCGATGCTTCCCACTCTCTGGCTGCCGGTCATCGCCTCGGGAGTTCCAACTTAGCACAGGTATTTCCGATTCTATCTCCACTTCTCTCATTCTTTCCAATTCTTCTTCCCTTCTCTCGATCTCTTCCCTCCCCCTTCTGATTTTTTCCTTTCCTTTCCTATCCCTCATTTTCCTTCTTACCAATTCTCTTTCGGCTGAGTCACTCAGAGCCGCCGAGTTGACTCAGCCGGGTCCTACTTTGGACCCTGATAATCTAGCCCAGGTAGCCAGATCTGGCCCAGTTTACCAGATCCGGCCCAGTTTACCAGATCCGGCCCAGATCTGGTTCGGCCTAGCCTTTGGCCCGGCCCAGCCTTGGGCCCAATTCGACCCCATTCAGACCCGACCCTTTCTCAGGGCCATTTGCATTCCAGGCCTAGTTTGACCAGTTTCATCCCAATTGCTTTCCCTCCTATTCTTGTTTCAGCAGATTGAGCCCCTTCAACGCCCGGACTCATTTTCTCGCATTGGATTTGAAGGACACATGCAGGTGAGGGAACTTATCACCACTTTTAGCATGCATGTAAGCATATTACTACTCTATCAGATGTGCGGGCACGGAATGCGGTGAATGGGGGTCCCCAGTATTATCAGACACTTGGCAAGGGAACTGTTGATACTATTATGTCGCGGGCCCCATCCGGGTGTATTCGTATCCGATGCCCACAGAGACATATATGAATTGATTATTTGATGTCATAATTGATTGATTGTGTGGTGACATGATTGGAGTTTACTTTTGTTGATAATATGTTAACATGGCAGCATGCGAATGTGTGATATGTGGTGGTATATGCCTGATTATGGTGTGATGTATTCTGTTGATAATATGCCATAAGACTATGTGATGATTAGTTTGGACCGCTAGACATTATAACATGTCTGGATGTTAACATGTCAGCCAGTGATAAATAGTGATATATATACACCTGATTGTTATACGATGAATTATGTTAATAGTATGTGCAGCGCTAATTGTGCATGCATATTGTTAGCATATGTAGGATGCCGGTGAGGCATGGGTACTAGGTCACATCGGGATCTAGAGACTCCCCCTAGCTTGTCGGGTAGTTAAGGTGGGGATGTTGTGTGGGACCGCGCAGTGGAAGTGTGATTGGACTATGGGCTATCCGATGGTTGGACATGGGTTGAAGTTTTCATGGCATGGGTTATATTGTCAAGTGTGATCTTCAGACACACCTATGAGGGATGTGTGTTCCAGTTTGGAGGGCGAGGTGCCCGAGAGTCCTAAAAGGGACATGTGGTGGGGTGGGGTAGTCATGGATACCTCAGGGAAGTTCTAGGAATGAGTGTTAGATCGCCCAAGGTCGACTCAGAGGTCATCACAGACACGCTACCCGAGTGCGTGGCGGATGAGACGTCCCCAGTGGTCTAATGGGTTGAGTAGTTCGCCCGCGTGGAGACCAGAGGGTGGGATGGTCACTTGTGACCCCCGGATGACCGAGTTGGATAAGAATGTGCTCGCCCGCTCCTTGGTCGAGGGATAATGCCGTGAGGGACAGTTCTGGCTGATGTGGTTTGTGATTCCCCAGAAGACCAAGTAGGCTGCGGATGTGCGCTCACCCGCTCATTGGTCGAGGGATGGTGCGGTGTGATGTTCCAGGCTAGGACACCTGTAGGTTGAGGACAACCTGCGGTGTGGTGTGATGAGATGTTCCAGGCTATGACACCTATAGGGTAGGGACAGTGTGCGGTGTGGTGTGATGAGATGTTCCATGTTATGACACCTGTAGGGTGGGGACAACCTGTGGTGTGGTGTGATGAGATGTTCCAGGCTATGACACTTGTATGGTGGGGACAACCTGCGGTGTGGTGTGATGAGATGTTCAAGGTTATGACAGGCGTAGGGTGGGGCAGCCTGCGGTGTGGTGTGATGAGATGTTCCAAGCCATGACACCTATATGGTGGGGACAACCTGCGGTGTGGTGTGATGAGATGTTCAGGGTTATGACAGTCGTAGGGTGGGGCGACCTGCGGTTTGGTGTGATGAGATGTTCCAGGCTAGGACACCTATAGGTTAGGGAGAGCATGTGTCTTAGCCTGGAATACCATACATCGGACTGTACCACCCTGAAGGTGTCATAGCTTGGAACATCTCATCACACCACACCGCAGGTTGTCCCAATCCTACAGGTGTCATAGCCTAGAACATCTCATCACACCACGGGTGGGTACACTCTGAGGTATGGTATTCCAGGCTAGGACACGTGTATGGTGGTGACAGCCTGTGGTGTGCTGTGGTAATGTGTTTACCCATAGTTATGACTCTGGGGTTCAATGTTGAGACATGTGTTGTGGGTGTCGACTCAACAGGAATTTATGAGCGCTTAACGAATGAGTTTGGCCGGTTCACTCGGTAGAAGACCTATAGAATTCAGTGAGGGGTGGATACGCCAGTCTTGTGGAGACGAACAGATTGGGTCCAAGGTTATAGGTTTGACTGTTGAGACCTTGATGCTTGGTTGAGGAGACCATAGAGGAGTCTGGTTGGGATTTCGTTGAGGACTGGTAAGGTGGTTACTCTCATGTGGTAGTCGGTTTGGGACTCTAGTGAGCCTGACTCTTGGGTTGGTCATGGTATGTGTGCGGGTTGTCATGAGAGAGTCATAGGTCTGGTCGAGGAGTATGGATCCTAATAGGGTTGGAGATCAGTCGGTGTACCTCTAGGGTGGATGGACAGCAGCGGATGGGCACAGGAGAGAGTTGTCATAGAGTTGTATTGAGTTGGTTAGAGGATGTACTAGAGGCCCGACAGTTATGGGCCTTTGTATTAGGGGTTGGGCACCCACTTGCATTGTCATGCCCGTAGACATCATAGACATTAATGTGTTCATATGATCATATATAGTGTATGCTTTGTGACATATGATGCGTGTGTTACCCTCACTGGGTTTGTAGAGCTCACCCCTTGCCTCACAGGTACTTCATAGAGGAAGGGTCGGCGGGACCCTCAATCGGACGTTGGGTGTAGAGTTGCAGCTTTGTCCTTTGTCGTGGTTCCATTTGGTAATTGAGGACTTGCTAATGTATTTGAGATATGTGTACTTTTCATTAAGTTGGTTGAATGTAATAATGGAATGATGTTAATGTTTCCAATTATGATTAATACTTTACAGGTACTATCGGTTATTGATTTGAGTGTGGGTTAGGAGAGCGGTACTTCCCTTAATTTAAAAAAAATATATATATACCCCTGAAATAGTATCAGATCGGTTTTGGAACTTTGTACCAGTTTGACATACTCGTAGTAGGATGGGTCGTTACAATTGGTATCAGATCACGGTTCAACTCTCAGACTGTGCATGGGTCAGAGATATGTGAGATGATAACTAGAGATTAGGTTCATCCCTTATGTAATAGGGTCGATGGAACCTAGTTCCTTGGTTGTGTTTGGACTTCCCTAAGTTGCTGTGGTAAGCCTGATAGAGTTGCCCTTGAGCTTAAGTACTAGTGTGACGCCCCGCCCTTTCCGAGAAATTCAGAGTCTATTTTTGTTTTAAAAGTAACAATAAACATCAGAAAAGAGCGAGCGGCGTCACGACTCGAGTTAAGTTCAGAGTACCCAAGTCTGAACCTTAACTGGCCACCCATGTTTACATGGACTAGACCATGATAAGGAACCACACATGGAACTAACATCAACTTGCGGAATAACCTAGATTAACTGTGGAAAAGAAAGACGAGATAGCAAGTAACAGTCTTAAACATTATTTATCATAGATCAACCATCCAAATGTTATCAACCTAATCAAACCATAGCAAGTAGTGAATTATTACATGTCCCACAAAAATATTCAAAAGACAGTAATATAAGTAGTTCAGTCCTTCATTCAAGCACTTAGGCTTGGCTCCCCTCCCGGTCAACGACCTTTCCTTTCCCTTTGCTTGTCCCTGCAATCTCCTCTGAGGATAGAATTAGGGCGTTAGATCAACGCGCCCAGTAGGTTCCTGAATCAGGGTTACCACATGATTAGCACATAAAACATGCATATATAAATCATAGTACATGATCAATAAAAACAGGTAAAACAATGCTATGAAGTATGCACATGCAATGAGCCTCCCCCATCATGTACATCCATAGCCATCACTTGTCGTGCCATGCACCGACAAGGTAAATCATAATACAACTTCCATCTCTTCATCACTGACTGATTCATATCACGTATTAGTCCTCCTGGCGGGACTATCTTCGCCTAAGGAGACCATTGTGACTATGATCATCATGTTACTCTTCCTGGCGGGACTCTCATCGCCTAAGGAGGACGTAACCCATAATTGTAACACTGTAGGACCTCATTCATCATCCCATGACCATGCATGAGATGCCAATGCCTGTATGCCATTTGTTAATGCATAATATATCATTTGAAACACTTATATTAAAACAAGAGTATCATAAGAAACTGGGTAAAAACCGTGGTTACAAGTAGGTAGGAAACCTACTGAAGATTTACTTCAGTAACTGATCTTTCTTTTGCGTCACCCGGTCACGACTCGTACGTCGTCAACTTCCGGTACCTTATCCACATAACAATCAACAAATCATACTATCACTTACTTGTTCATTCATATCTAAGACCCAACCACATCATATGAGGTTCGACCATGCCCTTGGCCGAACATCACCAACTTAGGATTTAACTTCCTACTTTATTTAGTCAACTCTTAAACACTTAACCCTTTTAAACATGTCTTGCTAAGGTTCATACAACCATACACATGATTATTCTACCTTTGATCAATAATCACTCTTTCCTATAATTCCAATCACAAAGTTGGCTACAGAATAGGGTTACCAAAGACCGTTAGTGGGGTTCGGCCATACACATGGCCGAACCTCACCAATCTGGTTTTTGTCTCCACTTTCCATCTTATATCATGGTTGGTCAACTTAGTATTAAATCCATAACTCAACCTAGGTAATTCTTAGATCAAAAGCATGAAACAAATCATAGTTTCCAATAGGATTCAATCCAAACATGGCATCCAAAAACAGTCCATGGTGTTCGGCCATACACATGGCCGAACCCAATGGTTCTCTTGGTTCAACTAGTCCATGATTTACCCCTGATTTGAATCCATAACTTAACCCTAATAATGACATGGTTCAGCCCTATCTTGGCCAACCAATAACAACAAGTTAAACTTCCACAAATCACATCAAACACCATATTTTATATGGTTTTAAACTTACCAACATCATCAAAACTAACATGGGGTTCGGCCATCCAAAGCGGCCGAACCCTATGTCCATGTCTTGGTCCTTATGTATATGTTTTAAACCTCATTTAGACAAGTATTAATCAGTATATTACTACTGCATTTTTACCTCTCAAAACCATCGAAATAAGTTAATCACTTTGTCCGAATGGCGACAACATTTCATGGGATTCGGCCATCCAAGATGGCCGATTCAAATGGTCCATAATATCAATTTAAATCTATTGTTTAAACCCATATTAACTTCAGTCCTTATGTCATTCAAATCCATGTTTTTAACCATTCTAAAACATGTATTTAAATATTAAATCAAGACCCAAAACAGTCCATAAAAATCCATGGTTTTCATGTTTCAAAACATGAAAACCAAGCCATCTCTTTACATGGGGTTCGGCCCTCTATGGTGGCCGAACCCAATGGTCATCTTAATCATTTCTAAGCCTCCATTAATCAAGGTTAATTATTGGTGTAATCGGCCATGATCATGGCCCAATCCACACCCTATTTGTTCCATGTTTTTCAACAAAACTCAATGAAATACTTACCAATTTTCCCAAGCCTTTCTTCTTGACTTTTGATCCTTGTTTCCTATATTTTACTTCCTCCTTTCTTCCTCAATTCCTTGATGGTTTAAGCTTGAATATTTGGTACCAAAAGCCTCTGCTGTTCCAGCCAAGAACACCGATTGGAGAGCGGGAGAAGAGAAAGAGATGGGAACACTTGGGTTTCCTTTGACAAAAACGGCCAAGAAAGGCAACCTTTGCCTTTTGTATTTTCAGCCCCCAACACCCATTTATTTCCCTCTTTACTCTTTACCAAAAACGAAGGGATGTTGGGTGTCAACCAAGACACCCTTTGGTGCCAAACGTTGCACCCCTTAGTGCCAAACATTGCATTACTTGGGAATGAACCATTGCAACCCTTCATGAAAAAGGTGCCGCCAACCTTGGTGTCTTTTGGTTTTGCCAAAGCACCCCTTCACATTCAACGGCTGTGATGAGTTTGATCAGGTGCTGAGTGAGATTACAACTCGTTTCTACCTCCTCTTGACTCACTTAACTCATGATATTTTTATTCTAAACCAACTCATCCAACTCATCATCTTTAATGCACCAAGTTTGAGTCAACTCATTTCTTAAATCTAACTCATTTCAAATCAACCTAACTCAAGCTGAATTAACTCACACTTGAGTTCAATTGAGGGCCCACACGGTCATCCGTGATCAAACTGGTCAACCTGACCCATTGGGTCCCCCTTTAGCTCCTTGACCCGTTTTTGACTCCATGACCCAATTATGCTATTTTGGTCATTTGTAAATGGTTTCACATATGGATCAAGCCTACCCATTTCTTCTCCACTTGATTTCCAATCAAATAGGCTTAACCCCATTTAATTTAAGCTTACACAATGGTCAAATCATCCATTTTGACCCATTGGGTCCAATTGGGCCCTTTGACCCATTTAGCCATTTCCAACCCAATTGATGTACATAACCCATCCAATCAAACTTGATATTTATAATGTGCTCATATGACCTTAATTTGAGCAATGGACCCCAACATTTCTTATTTTGACATCACAAAATAATTAATTTAATAACTCAGGGGCATTTTCGTAATTTTCCATTTCATTGAAAAATTGGGGTGTTACAACTAGAGTTGTATTTTTACCTTGGGTTCTCATCTAATATTGAGCTTGGTCAGACTTTCATTTGGTGAATTGACTCGTGGTGAGAATGAGCACTTGTTAGAGTAGGGGAAATCGTACCGGATATAGTAGCCCGGAGACCTTAGAGATTCCCCAACCCGTGATAGAGACTTTGGAGAACTAAGTATTGGTTAAGAGATTGTTTATCTCTGTTGTCAATGTGTCTATACTAAAGACCCTAAGTATCCTGCTAGTAGGAAGTCAGGGTATTTGACCAAAGGACGACTTAGGTGCAGTAATCTGAGTGTGGCAGCAACACCCCGTATAGGTTGATACATCTTACTGATGCGAGTGAGGTGATAGTACCCCTTGGTTTTTTGTTCTGAGACTTAACCTGATTCAGATACGTGACTCCCTCAATGACCTTGAGTTTCACCGTGGTTTGAGTTTTGGGATATAGGCGGTGGAGGCGCCTTTTTTGTCACGTCTTCGTTGGAGTGATTGGCAGAAATTGTGCAGGATTACATGTAGCGTATTATAGCTAAAGACAGATCTCTTAACCGTTGGAGGTGTTCTATTTAGAGGCAGTGATTTACCATCAACCAGGGTATTGAGGGATGTGATCACTATGTGCCTTGTCAGTCAGTTGAGTTGAGAGGGTACTGGGATGCCAGGCGTTGGGATGATGCCGATAGGGGTGTTGGACATAAAGATTAGACTTGTGGGCTAGAGTTGGTGGGACCTATTTCCCTAGGTATTTCATCAGGGTACATACCGACTTTGTTAGCCTAGAAGAAGGGTGACTCGGTGAGATTTTGTGTCAGCGGTCGACGGCTGAACAAAGTTAAAGAGTAGGATGGAGTTCTTCTAGTGGAGATTGACAACTTGTTGAGACAGCTGAGAGGATCCCTGTTACCTTTTGGGGATGCGTTTTCTTTCGGGATCTTGTTGGATGCGAATTTTGATCCCATAAACATAGCTACCTGGCAATGTGGTTTCGACAGGTAGTACGACAGGTTTGTCAGGATGGGGCTGAGGTTGTGTCTGATAGTTTATTCAGATTACTCTAGGTGACCGTGCTTACAGTTAGATTGGTCAGAGAGAACGGTTAGATCTTGGTGCGATGGCAGTGAGATGATTTTTCTTGAGTGGAGGCAGACGACCATTATAGTGATGATCGTACTGGAGGTAGAGAAAAGGCCGTGGGCGAGCAACTTATTGTGATGTTTCCAGGGATGATAATGGTTGTGTTGATACAGGATGGTTAATTCGTAGCTTCTGATTCGAGGTGACTTGATATTGATGAGTATAACTTTTCACTAATAGCTCAGGATGGATGTTGATGGTGATTTGTTCGGGTTGGAGATATCCATCTCTCTGAGAGGGATTCTGAGTATCCCCCATCACTGTGGTTTTGAGCACTTGTTTGTTCAGGAAAAATCGAGCATGAAGCAGACGTGATGGATGAAGTTCATGGACTGATTGTTGATCAAGTCCGGAGACTATAGCGGCCAGTCTATGCAACGCGGTGGTTCAGCCTATTGAGTGACAGAGCCCCAGAGAATCAGTGTTCATGTGCAGAGATAGTCAGACTATGGGGTTTTATGATATGTGATGGTGGACCAAACATCTAGGCTGTGAGACCTGATGGCGACTTGACTCTCCAGAACAGGTTGGTGGTAGCTCAGTTTGAGCGGTGTTGTGTGGAGACACTTCGACTCCTTCTTCATCATAGGTTAGTGGTTGATAGATTAGCAGAACTCAGCCATCTCCTTAGGGTGAGGATTAACCGACTTCTTGAAGCTTTTGGACTGATTTATGTTGTGCAGAGGCTTAGTTTAATATGTCAGATCAAGGTTTAAGTTCTACACATCAGATCAGACAGTGTTACAGAGAGAGTTGTATGCTCAGCCGTGTTTTAGCTCAGCGTACTCTTTGTGGATGATCAGCCGGCCAGGGCATACTATGTATGTTTTAGAAGCCATGTCTTAAGTTTTCGCGTCCTCGGTTCTGAGGTGAGTCAGGAGGATTACTGGCTCCTCACAGAGCCTGATTATGACAACAGTTGCAGATTGGTGTTCTGATAGTTCGACGTGAGGCACCATGTGGCCGACAGGGCAAATTTCTATTGTTATGGATGGGAACCTTGGCACAGTTCTTTTAAGACTCAGTATGGACGCGGGGGGGGGGGGGGGGGGGGGGGGGGGGTACCTAGCAAATATGATTGGTCAGGTAGAGGTTGTTGGTTTTTAGGGTGGTACAGACCATTGTCCAGGTTATTCTGTTGTTTATGGTGGTTCATGGCAGAGTTGTTGCATAAGGTCAGGTGTTGTTACCTCTTTTGTGGTGAGTAGTTTAACTTGATGGTCAATTTCAATTGTACAGAAGTAGGGAGGACGAAATTCCTTAAAGGGGGTGAATTGTAATGACCCGACCTGATTTTTCAGAGTTTTAAGGTCTTGGTCGCAGTGGGGTGAGTGTGGGTGCTGTGGTGGGTCCTGGTTTGCTCGGTTTTTAGATAGGAGACTCAAAGGGCACTTTAGTAAATTTGAATTATTGAACATTTTGTCATAATTAAAATTTTGAAAATCACACGTTTTCCCCCCGACATTTGTCATTTGATTTCTTCGGGCTTTTTAAAATATTTTGGAAATTAGAGATTTATATATATATATTTATATATATATAAACCTAACTCCCTTATAACCTCTGTTTCGGCCACACTATAGCTATACGCTACAGTGCTGCCGCACCTGCTACCCTCCCTTAGCTTTCTTCTCCTTCTCCTCTCCCCTTTCCTCTCTTGCTCCAAACCTTAATCCAGGAGTAGCCGTCCCTTTATCGGAGATCCCCCTCGCCGCGGTCCCTCATCTTTTTTTCCATCTCTGTCGCCCACGCCCGGCGTTGTTGTTGTTCTTCTTCACCCTTTTCCTCACTGCTCTGGCGATGCTTCCCACCCTCTGGCTGCCAGTCATCGCCTCTGCTTCCGGGAGTTCCAACTTAGCACAGGTATTTCCAATTCTATCTCCACTTCTCTCATTCTTTCCAATTCTTCTTCCCTTCTCTCGATCTTTTCCCTCCCCCTTTTGATTTTTCCCTTTCCTTTCCTATCCCTCATTTTCCTTTTTACCCCTTCTCCTTCAGCTAAGTCGGGTCCTACTTTGGACCCTGATAACCTAGCCCAGGTAGCTAGATCCGGCCCAGACTTGGTCCGGCCCAGCCTTTGGTCCGGCCCAGTCTTGGGCCCAATTCGACCCGATTCTTACCCGACCCGTTCTCAGGCCCATTTGCATTCCAGGCCTAGTTTGACCTGTTTCATCCCAATTGCTTACCCTCCTATTCTTGTTTCAGCAGATTGAGCCCCTTCAACGCCCGGACTCGCATTGGATTTGAAGGACACACACAGGTGAGGGAACTTATCACCGCTTTTAAAATGCATGTACGCATATTACTACTCTATCAGATGTGCAGGTACGAAATGCAGTGAACGGGGGTCCCCAGTATTATGAGACACTTGGCAAGGGAACTGTTGATATTATTATGTCGCGGGCCCCATCCGGGTGTATTCGTATCCTATGCCCGCAGAGACATATATGAATTGATTATTTGATGTCATAATTGATTGATTGTGTGGTGACATGATTGGATTTTATTTTTGTTGATAATATGTTAAGATGGCAGCATGCGAATATGTGATATGTGGTGGTATATTGCCTGATTATGGTATGATGTATTCCGTTGATAATATGCCATATGACTATGTGATGATTAGTTTGGGCTGCTAGACATTATAACATGTCTAGATGTTAACATGTCATCCCTTGATAGATAGTGATATATATACACCTAATTATTATACGATGAACTATGTTAATAGTATGTGCAACGGTAATTGTGCATGCATATAGCTAGCATATGTGGGATGCCGGTGGGGCATAGGCACTAGGCCACCTTGGGATCTAGAGACTCCCCCTAGCTTGTCGGGTAGTTAGGGTGGGGATGTTGTGTGGGACCGTGAAGTGGAAGTGTGGTTGGACTATGGGATATCCGGTGGTTGGACATGGGTTGAAGTTTTCCTGGCATGGGTTAGATTGTCAGGTGTCATCTTCGAACACGCCTATGAGAGATGTGTGCTCCGGTTTGGAGGGCGAGGTGCCTGAAAGTCCTAAAAGGGACATGCTGTGGGGTAGTCATTGAAACCAGGGGTCGAAATATAGGCCGATACATATCGTATCGGCCGATATGTATCAGTTTTTTAAGACCGAAGGATATCGGCCAATACGATATGTATCGGCCGTACAAAACGACTATCGGCCGATATGGCCGATATTCAGTCAGCAATATCAGTCACCATATCGGCCGATATGCATAAATATCGGTATTTAAAATTTATTTTATATTTAAAAAAAAAAAACCAATAAGGTTTTTCACTTTTTTTTTTACGATTTTTTGCGGTTTTCATGGTTTTTCATGGTTTTCTAAGACGGTTTTCCACGGTTTTTTGCGGTTTTCAGGGTTTTTTGCGGTTTTTCACGATTTTTTTGAGGTTTTTCACGGTTTTGAATACCGGAGGATAGAGAAATGCCGGTATCGAAGGAGAGAGAAACTTATCAGCCAATATGCATATCGGCCGGGGCGTTTTTTTGACCCCTGATTGAAATCTTAGGGAAGTCCTAGGGTTGAGTGTTAGCTCGCCCAAGGCCGACTTAGAGGTCATCACAGACACACTACCCCAGTTCGTGGTGGTTGAGGCGACCCCGGGGGTCTAATGGGTTGAGTGGTTCGCCCATGTGGAGACCAGAGGGTGGGATGGTCACTTATGACCCCCGGCTGACCGAGTAGGCTAAGGATGTGCTCCCCGCTCATTGGTCAAGGGATGATGCGGTGAGGGACAACTCCGACTGGTGTGGTTTGTGATTCCACGAATGACCGAGTAAGTTGAGGATGTGTGCTCGCCCGCTCATTGGTCAAGGGATGGTGTGGTGTGATGTTCCAGGCTATGACACCTGTAGGGTGGGGACTGCCTGTGGTTTGGTGTGATGAGATGTTCCAGGCTATGACACTTGTAGGGTGGGGACAACCTGCGGTGTGGTGTGATGAGATGTTCCAGGCTATGACACCTGTAGGGTGGGGACAACATGTAGTGTGGTGTGATGAGATGTTCCAGGCTATGACACCTGTAGGGTGGGGACAACCTGTGTGTAGTGTGATGAGATGTTACATGCAAGCACACCTCTAGGTTGGGGACAGTCTGCGGTGTGGTGTGATGCGATGTTCCAGGCTATGACACTTGTAAGGTGGGGACAGCCTGCGGTGTGGTGTGATGAGATGTTCTAGAGTATGACAGCCGCAGGGTGAGTACAGTCTGATGTATGGTGTTCCAAGCTATGACACATGCAAGATGGTAATAGTCTAGGGTATGGTATTCCAGTTACGACACCTGTATGGTGGGGACAACATGTGGTGTGATGTGGTAGTGTGTTTATCGCAGTTATGACTTTGGGGGTTCAATGTTGAGACATGTGTTGTGGGTGTCGACTCACCAGGAATTTATGAGCGCCTAACTAGTGAGTTTGGTCGGCTCACTAGGTAGAAGACCCATAGAATTCCTTGAGGGGTGGATATGCCAGTCTTGTGGAGACCAACAGATGGGGCCCAAGGTTATAGGTTTGACTGTCTGGACCTTGATGCTTGGTTGAGGAGACCATAGAGGAGTCTGGTTGGCAGTCCGCTGAGGACTGGTGAGGTGGTTACTCCCGTGTGGTAGTCAGTTTGGGACTCTAGTGAGCCTGACTCTTGGGTTGGTCGTGGTATGTGTGCGGGTTGTCATGAGAGAGTCATAGGTTTGGTCGAGGAGTATGGATCCTGAT
Source organism: Chimonanthus praecox (assembly GCA_022113865.1). Classification (NCBI taxonomy): domain Eukaryota; kingdom Viridiplantae; phylum Streptophyta; class Magnoliopsida; order Laurales; family Calycanthaceae; genus Chimonanthus; species Chimonanthus praecox. Next base: position 42,719,402 of record CM039094.1, read on the forward strand.
CCGGTTGGAAATTTGTCTGTGTACCCGAGGGTGGATGGACCGCAGCGGATGGGCACATGAGGGAGTTTTCATAGAGTTGTATTGAGTTGGTTAGAGGATATATTGGAGGCCCGACAGTTGTGGGCCCATGTATTAGAGGTAGGGCACCCGCTTGCATAGTCATGCACGTAGAGATTGATGTGTTCATATATCATATACAGTGTATGCTTGGTGACATATGATACGTGTATTTCCCTCACTGGGCATGTAGAGATCACCCCTTGCCTCACAGGTACTTCATGGAGAAAGGGTCAGCGGGACCCTCAATCAAACATTGGACGTAGAGTTGTAGCTTTGTACTTGTCATGGTTTTACCTTGTAATTGAGGACTTGCTAATGTATTTGAGATATGTGTACATTTCATTAAGTTAGATGAATGTAATAATGGAATGATGTTATTGTTCCCAATTACAATCAATACTTTATTGGTACTATTGGTTATTTGTTTAATTGTGGGTTGCTCGTGGTTGCTTTGAATTGCGGGAGCAGTGTCTCACATTTAAAAAAAAAAGTACACTTGAAATAGTAACACATTGGTTTCGAGACTTTGTACTTTGTCATGGTTCCATTTGGTAATTGAGCACTTACTAATGTGTTTGAGATATTTGTACTTTTCATTAAATTGGATGAATGTGATAGTGGAAAGACTTTATTGTTTCAAATTATAATTAATACTTCATTGGTATTATCGGTTATTGATTTGAGTGTGGGATGCGGGAGTGGTACTTCCCTTTATTTTATTTTTTAAAAAATATACCCCTGAAATAGTATCAGATCGGTTTTGGGACTTTGTACAAGTTTGGCGTACTCCTAGCGAGACGGTCGTTACAGATAAACTGTGACCAAATATCGCATTTCGCTACATTCGTCATCGATGCGAGAGCCGAGATATCCATTGAAGAGAGTCATACGTACACACGCTTGATGTCCGGTTTGATCGTGCAATGGACACGCCACGTCCCGATTGACCACAGTTCCTTGTTGCGTATAGCACCTAGAGTTGCTCTGTTAAGAGAGTTTTGCCACCCGACCGCACCGCGAGGCGTAATGGGGGGCAGAGGTTGGTCAAAGTAATATCAATTCGCCAGTTGATCAAGGCAACAAAAAAAATCCTTATGAAAGCTAAAGTTGCTCAAGCACAAATGACAATGCCAAATACGCCCTTGTCTTGACAAGACGAATATTTTATTTTACTGTCTGTAACCCATTCTCGGACAGTAAAAACCGACCTACAGACAACGATACCCATCCTGCGGAAAGACAAAACCTGTCCCGAGGACGGTGTTACCCATCCGTGACCTGTCCCGCTCACACAAAACCCTGTGCATAGTGTAGCAAAAGGTGCTCAAGCACGGATGACCTCGCCAAACATGCTCATCCTCTCGCAGAGCGACAATTTTAATTTACCGTCCGTATCCTGTCCTGCGGATGGTGCAACCCGTCCTACTGACAACGATACACTTCCCGCGGATACTCAAAACCCATCCCACAGACAAAAATACTCATCCGTGACCCCTACCTCACCCACAAGGCCATGTCCATAGTGTAGTTGAAGGTGCTCAAGCTCGGACGACCAGGCCAAACATGTACGGGCACTGGCAGAACAACAATTTTATGTTACCGTCCGTTTCTCGTCCCGCGGACAGGTGAACATGTCCTACTATCAACGAAACTCATCCCGCAGTCAGGCAAAGCCTGGTGATAGAAGTCTTAATCCATTCGTTACCTGACTATCACCCACAATACTTTGTCCATAGTGTAGCTGAGTACACTAACACCCGTCCGTGGATCATCCTTAATCGGTCCCATGACCAGTTTGTGATCAAACAGTGATCAACCATGATCAAACTGTGTTAAGCTGTGACTAGACCGTGACGAACCGTCACGAGTTCGTTATCAGCCATCACCTGACCGTAATCACCTGTGACTGGACCGCGATAAACCGTGACCAGTCGTGACCTGACTGTGACAGGTTATGACCTGACCGAGACAAGTCGTGACTTGACCGTGACAAGCCGTGACCAAACTGTGATCAGTCTTGTCTAGACCATGACAAACAGTGATTAGACAGTGACGAAGTCCTGACTAAACCGTGATCAGACGTGATCGGACAGTGATCGGTTAAGACCTGACCATGATCAGACGTGACTGGACAGTGATCGGCCAAGATCAGCCTTGACCTGACCTCGATCAGCCGTGGCTTGACCTTGATAAGTCGTAACAGGACCTTGACCAATCGTGATGTGACTGTAATCAGCCGTGACTAGCCTGTGATCCGACGTGACCAGACAGTGACAAGCCATCACCGGACCTTGACCAAGTCGTGACGAGACCGTGACTAGCCATGACGAGACTGTGATTAGTAGTGACTGGACCGTGATCAGTCAAGACCTAACTGTGATCAGCCGTGACTGGACCGTGACCCGACGATGATCAGTCGTATCCAGACCATGAATTGACACTGATCAACCGTGACCTGAACGTGACAAATTCGTGACCAGACCGTGATCAGCCGTGGCCGGAAAGTGACCGACCGTGACCTGACCGTGATCAGCCGTGGCCAAACCGTGACCTGACCCAACTAGACCATGATCAGTTGTGACCAGACCGTGACCAGACATTTATCAGCAGTGACCTGACCTTGATCAGCAGTGATCTGACCATGACCTGGGCGTGATCAGCCGTGACCTAACCGTGACCAGCTGATAGCAGACCATGACCTGCCCGTGACTAGTTCATTACAAACTATGACCCATACATAATTTAGCTAAAGCTGCTAAAACACAGACGAGCACACCAAACATACCCTTGCCTTGGGAGGATGACAACTCAATTTTACCGTCCTTTACCCATCTAAAGGACGGTCCAGGATGATGAAACCCGTCCACACCCATCTACTATTTGTCCGGAAACATCAACATCCCATCCATGTTAGCTGAAGCTTCTCAAATATGGGCTAGCAAAAAAAACATTCCCTTGTCATGGTAGATGAAAAATTCATTTTATTGTTCGCTACCTGTCCTCTAGACGTTCAGGACAGTGAAACCAGCACGATACCCGTCCGAAACCCATTAAGAGCGATCCGTAATGTAGTTGAAGCTGTTCAAACACGGAAGAGCACGCCGATTTTACTGTCCGGGGACAAATGTCGAAAAGTTGTCATAACTCATCACTCTTTGGCCCCAGTCCATCCCAATCCTTCCTTCGACTGCTTTGTCTATTCCAGGGTCGTCCATAGGCTAAGGGTGAGATGGAATGTCCTCGAACAAGATCATCATCTTGCTCATGTGTAATGCATCCTTGAATTGTGTTCTTTCTCTGCAACCATACTACCTCAACCCTTTGGATGATTTGTTTCCATCCATGAGTTCTATATGACTTGTCCGCTACCCGTATGTTTCACATTCTGCACTTTGGTCTCTAAACAATTTACCGAAACAACCATCATACTTGCCACGGAGTCGACACGCTCTAATGCGATAGGCTACAGACTATAGGATATGTATAGAGCCTCTTATTTGACGGCAAGAGGGGTGAGGGATGAATTGATGCATCTTGAGGTTGAATCTCAATGGATCGTGGAAGCAAGGCCACTCTGCAGCTTACAATACCCCGTCGCGTATTTAAGTCCTCCGTGAAGGATTCTGCCCGCAGTCCTATAGGAAATATAATTCAAGTCGTGACCAGACTGTGACCAGTCATTGCTGGCATGTTGACCAAGTTGTGACCAGACCATGATCAGCCGTGACCGGACCGTGATCTGCTAAGACCTGGCCGTGATCAGCCGTGATCTGACCATGATCAGTTGTGACCTAACCGTGACCATCCGTGACCAAATCGTGACCTAACCTTGATCAACCGTGACCTGACCGTCATCAGCCGCCAAACTGTGACCTCACTGTGATCAGCAGTGATCGTATCGTAATCAGCCGTGACCTGACCGTGACGAGCCAATAATAGACCATGACCTGCCCGTGACCAGTCCATTACCAACTATGATCCGTCTATAATGAAACTAAACTACTAAAACACGGACGTGCACCCAAACATACCCTTGCCGTGATGAGAATGTGATCATCCCTTACCAGACCATGATAAACCGTGACCAAGTATCGCATCTCGCTACATTCTTCATCAATATGAGAGCCGAGATATCTGTTGCCGAGGGTCATATGTACGCAAGCGTGATGTCCAGGTTGATTGTGTTGTGGGGGCAACCCATCGGGGTCGATAACGGCGTCTGTCCTGATTGACGAGTTTCTTGGAACGTAGAGCGCCGGAAGTTGCTCTTTTAAGAGAATTCTGCCACCTGACTGATATCGATTCGCCGATAGATCGAGGCAACAAAATATTTCCTACAGACAGCGATTCCCATCCTTTGGACAGTCTAAATCCGTCCTGTGGACGGTGTTACCCATCAGTGACTCACCCCGCACCCACAAAACCCTGTCCATAGTGTAGGAGAAGGTACTGAAGCATGGACGAGCACGCCAAACATGCCCGTACTCTAGCAGAACGACATTTTTATGTTACCCTCCATTTCTCATCCCACGGACGGGTTGACCAGTCCTACTGTCAACGAAACCCATCCCGCGAACGAACAAGACCCATCTTGGGGATAGTAATACCCGTCCTAACCCATCAGTTACCTGACTGTCACCCACAAGACTGTCCACAATGTAACTGAAGACACTCACACCTGTCCGTGACCGATCCTTGACCCGTCCCATGACCAGTTCGTGATCAAATCGTGATCAGCCATGATCCAACCCTGATAAGCTGTGACCAGACAGTGATCAACCGTGACCAACTCGTGATCAGCCATGACCTGCCGTAATCACCCGTGACCTGACCGTGAACAATATTGTGCAGACCGTGACATGTCCAAACTTGGACATGCCTCAACTAGATCGTGACGAAGTCCTGACCAGACCGTGATAGGCCAAGACCTCATCGTGATCAGATTTGACTGGACCGTGATCGGCCAAGACCTGATCGTGATCAACCATGACCTGACTGTAATCAGCCATGACTTGACCAAGATCATCCGTGACAGGCCATGACCTGACCGTGATCAGCCTTGACCTGACCATGATCAATCGTAACTAGCCATGACGTGACCATGATTAACCGTGTCTAGACCGTGACCTGCCTTGACCAGACCATGACCAAGTCGTGACTAGACCATACCAGCCGTAATGAGACTGTGATCAGGAGTGACCGACCGTGGTCAGCCAAGACCTGACAGTGGTCACCTGTGACCGTACTGTAATCAGTCGTGACCAGATCTTGAGATGAAGATGATCAGCCGAGACCAAACCCTAATCAATCTTGACCTGACCGTGACTAAGTCGTGACCAGTCTGTGATCGGTCGTGACCAGATTGTGATCAGTAGTGACCAAACCATCATAATCCGTGACCACAAGTGATGTCTAGTTCGATCGTGCAACCTAAGCGCCTCGTCGTGGTCACCCACTGCGTCCGTCCCAATTGACCACAGTTCATTAACATGCAGAGCGCTAGGAGTTGTTCTTTTAAGAGAGTTTTGCCACCCGACCGCACCGCGAGTCGCAGAGGGGCAGAGGTAGGTCTAATTGATATCGATTCACTGGTCGATCGATGCAACGAAAATGATCCTCATGAAAGATAAAGTTGCTCAAGCACTGACGAGCATGCCAAACACGCCTTTGTCTTGACAAGACAAATATTTCATTTTACTATCCGCGACCCATCCGTGGACGTTAAAACCCATCCAACAGACAGCGATACCCATCCTATGATTAGTCAAAACCCATCCTGAGGACACAATACCCTGTCCATAGTTTACTAGATGGTGCTCAAGCGTAGACTAGCACGCCAAACATGCCCGTGCTGTGGCAGAGCGATAATTTTGAATCACTATCCGTATCCCGTCCCGTGGACAGTGCAACCAGTCTTACTGACAGCGATACACTTCCCACGGATAGTGAAAACCCTTCCTGCGAACATAGATACACGTCTGAGACCCGTACCGTACCCACAAGGCCGTCTCCATAGTGTAGCTGAAGGTGCTCAGGAGCGGACGAGCAGGCGAAACATGCCCGTGATCTGGTAGAACGACAATTTTATGATACCGTCTGTTTCTCGTCCCGCGGACGGGTAAACCCGTCCTACTGTCAACGAAACTCATCTTGCGGACTGACAAAAACTGTCCTTTGGACAGTGATACCCGTCCTAACCCATCCATTACCTAACTCTCACCCACAGGACTTTGTCCACAGTGTAACTGAAGACACTAACACCATTCGTGACTAATTGTGATCAGCCATAATCAGATTGTGAAAAGCCGTGACTCGACCATGATCAACCTTGACCAGTTCGTGATCAGCCATGACCTGACCTTAATCACACGTGACTGGACTGTGATAATGTAGCACCCTGGATTTTCATTCCAAGAATATATATGGAAATTGTCCATTTAATTTGTGAATTAATGCAGATGGACCTTAGATGGGTAAGGAGTTGGGTCAATTGCCCAATTAAGATCCAACGGATTATGGATAAGGTTCAATTGAAAAAATGGGTAAGATTTATTTAATTGGGTCAAGGTGGTCAATTGGGTCAAATACCCAATTGGGACCCAATGGCTCATAGATGAGCTAACTAGAAGTAAATGGGTAAGGTTTGATAATTGGGTCTAATAACCAATTAAGATACAAGGCATGAGATCCACCTCATGAAGTGAGGTGGCATGTATGTGACATGGATAAGTGGGACCCCAAGTGACATGTGTCATGGTTGACTTGGTGACCACCAAATGAGTTCAAGTTTAAGTAAGGTGGCTGAATTAAATTGGATTAAGCTCAATTGAGTGAGTTCAAAATGGAATCAAGGAATTGAGTTAATGAATGTGTAACACCCTGGATTTTCAAGTTATAAATATATATATATATATATGGAAATTGCCAATTTAATTTGTGAATTAATGGATATGGATCTTAGATGGGTAAGGTGTTGGGTCAATTGCCCAATTAAGACCCAATGGGTTGTGGATATGGTTCATATAAATGGGTGAGATTTATTTAATTGGGTCAAGATTGTCAATTGGGTCAAATGCCCAATTGGGACCCAATGGGTCATGGTTGACTTGATTGACCACGAAGTGAGTTCAAGCTTAATTAATTTGGGGCTGAATTAAATTGGAAATGGAATCAAGAAAATGAGTTGATTTTAAGTGAGTTAAATGAGTTGAATTAAAGAGGTAAGTTGAGTTAAAGAGATGAGTTGAGTGGGAGTTAATGGGACCTTGATCTTAAGTGAGTGGAGTGGGAAGGTGGAGAGATGCATCTCACAAGACCAAATCAAAGCTACACGTTGGAGACGTGGGAGTTTCATCTCATGGGATGAAACTCCAAATGGATCATTAATGAGGAGGTGAAAGGTTTTTGGAGGTTACACAAGGCATACACGTTGGAGAGATGGAAGGTTTCCATCTCAAGATGGAAACCCAAGGGTCATACAGTTGGAGTGTTTCATCTCATGGGATGAAACCTCCAAATGGAACATTAAGGAGGGAGGTGAAGGGTCATGGGAGTTACAAAAGGACATCCCCAAAGGACACCACCCTTGGCCGACCCTCATTGATCAAGAAAGGACTTGGAGTTTCATTTCACTTTCTCCCTCTCTCGCTTGGCCGATCCCCCTCTCAAGACAAGGAACACTTATAGTGTTTTGATCTCACTCGCTCCCTCTCACTCAAGGCCGACCACTCTCATTGACAAAGGGAAAACACTTTGAGTTTTTATCTTAAATCTTCTCTCTTTCTCCCTCTCTCAAACCTATACGTCTTGGCCGAACCACTCCTAGAGATTTTATCAAGATCAATCTCGGCCAAGGATCAAGAAGGAAGGAAGAAGAGGCTAAGGAGGGAAAAGATCGGAGGAACAAAAAGGAGTGAAAGAAACCGGAGGAGTCGCGGAATCGGTAAGTACTTGATAAGATGTTATTAAGTAAGAAAAGATGGTCAAGGAACATGGCCAAACCCTAAATTGTATATACAAGAACCATCAAGGACCAAAAAAGGGTTGGATGAGGTTTGGCCATGATGTATGGCCGAACCCCATCAAAGGATTAATCATGGATGAATGATACATTTTAAGGAAAATAATGAAGCATAGGGTTCGGCCAGGTTGTATGGTTGAACCCCATGGAAAGGTATTAAGGATTTTAAATGGGTCTAAATGATGTAAAGGGTGGAGAACCATGGACCATGGGTTCGGCCATGGTGTATGGCCGAACGCCATGGAGGATATTAGTGATTTTTAATGGAATTAAAGGATGAAAAATCATAGATGTATGTTAGTGTTTTTAAAAGATGCTAAAGGATGATAATGAAGGGAGATGATGGATAATTTTAAGTAGGTCTTAAATGTTGGAAAACATGATCTAAAATGTTATAATGGTGAAGAACCTTGGACCATGGGTTCGGCCATACACCATGGCCGAACCCCATGGAGGTATATTGTTGATATTTAAAGGGTTTTAAAGATGAGAATGATGGATAGATGTTGGTAAATAATTTAAAGGAGAAGATGAGAAATGAGACATCATGTGTTCGGCCATGGTGTATGGCCGAACCCCATGGACCATTTTTAAAAGGTCATTTAGAGATCTATGTATGATTAAATAAATGAATGATTATGCTAGGAGATGGAGGGACTTGAATTATGGACCCAAGGTATTAAATGATTTAAAGAGAGGATTAAAATGGGACACCATGGGTTCGGCCATGTTGTATGGCCGAACCCCATGAACCATTTTAATAGGTTATTTATGAATCTGAGCATGTTTAAATGAATGAAATGTTTAGTCATGGATCATGTTTTGGACCTAAGCATGAGGTGATGGAAATAATGGCTAAAGATGTAAATGGGGTGAAAATGATGGATCATGGGTTCGGCCATGTTGTATGGCCGAACCCCACAAAGGTGTTTTGCGGACTTAAATACGGTTGGAAGTTAAACGGAATGTTGGTTTAACTTATTGATATGTAATAAGGTAACGAGACCTCACAAGCGGTGTACGATCGGTGAGCGATTTTCGGACGAAAACGCAAGAACACTTAAGTTGATCATTGGTAGGATTCCTGCCTCGTTGATACAATGGGATATGTATGATGGTTTTAATTCCTATTTCGATGAGTTATTTTGTATAAATGATGTATTTCAAATATAAGATTTTAATGCTATGATTGTAATATTACATAGCATGCGTTCATTTGCATCTCATGCATGGCATGGGAGGGATGATATGTAACCGGAGACCACGCTCCATTGGGGCGTCCATAAGGCAATCGTGAGGGGTACCTCAATGTGCATCATCCATCGAGAGGGATGTATGTTTGTAATATAACCAGAGTCCACGCTCCGTCGGGGCGTCCGTAAGGCATTAGTGAGGGATACCTTGATGAGGATATTCCATCAAGAGGATGTTTTGGATTGTGTTATGGTTGATGAGATTCCATCATTGTTAAGTAATGGATTACCTTGCTATCTAAAATGGAATAGAATTGTGATTCTAATATAATTCCGCATCTATGTTTTATTCCGCATGTTTAACTTGAGTACATGTGAACCGTTGTAGTGGACTTGGTCCACGGAGACGTATGGTTGGCCAGTTAAGGGTCGGGCTTTGGAAGCTCGAACTTAGCTCGAGTCGTGGCGTTCCGCTCTCTCTCACTTTTCTATTCAAAAAAAAAAAAATAGACTCTGATTTTCGGCGAGTGAAAAAGGGCGGGGCGTTACAGAATGAGTACAAGTATTGAGTTGGAAATGAATCCAAATTGAATTAAATTGAGTTGATTTTAGGTGAGTTAAATAGAGTTGAATTAAAGAGATGAGTTGAATAAGGAGATGAAGAGTTCCATCTCAAGGGACACCATCATGATCCACACGTTGGAGGTGAATGGATGCCATGGTGAAGACCATGGGACACATTGGTTGGTCAATAGTTAAGATGGGGGGGTTTCCATCTTGAATGCACAAGTTGGGAAGGTGGAGGGTTTTATCTTATGAGATAAAACCCATGGATACACGATGGGAGATGGAGAGTTTCCATCTCATGATGGAAACCCAAGGGGCACAAGGTTGGGGAGTTTCATCTCATGGGATGAAACCCCAAAGGAAACATTAATGTGGGAGGTGAAAGGTTTTGGTTGTTACAAAGGGGCATAACCCAAGAGAAACCACACCTTTAGCTGATTGGATCTTATTGGAACAAAGAAATTGTGCTCTCAAATTCTCCCTTGGCCGATCATCTCACTAAGACAAGAAAGACATAGAGATTTCTATCTCAACTCCTCTCCTTCACACTCTTTGGGCCGATCTCTCAGAAGACAAGGAAAAGACTTTGGGTTTTCAATTCTCTCCTCCTCTCCCTCTCTCAAATCTCTTCCTTGGCTGAACCACTCTTAAGATTTCCATCTTAATCAAGAAACACACTTCGGCCGAAGATCAAGGAGGAAGAAAGAAAAGACTAAGGAAGGAGAAGATTAGAGGAGCAAGGCGAAACGTAAGAAATCAGAGGAGTAGCAGAATCGGTAAGTGGTACTTGACAAGATTTATAAATTAAAAGGAACATTCCATATAGATTGGAAATGATTGGCCAAAATGTTGGAGGTCATGGATTTAAGATCCATTTAAAGAAAGGCAAAATGAGGTTCGGCCATGTGGAATGGCCGAACCCCATTAAGTGATCTAAATATGGGTATATGATTTTTAAGAAGAAATTATGAACCATAGGGTTCGGCCATGTTGTATGGCAGAACCCCATGGAAGAATATCATTGGTTTAAATGGGTTTTAAAGGATGAAATGATGGAAGAAATGTTGATGGTTTTAAAGATGGTTGGACCATGGGAAAATGGAAACAAAGGACCATGGGTTCGGCCATGTTTATGGCCGAACCCCATGAACTATTTTGATGAGTCATTTTGGTAGATCTATACATGATAAGTGATTGAATGAGCAAGTTAGGAAAGAAGGGTTAAAATGGAAAGAAGATGGAATGAAGGAACCATGGGTTCGGCCATGTTGTATGGCTGAACCCCATGGATAATATTTGGTGGATTTAGGTGTTGTTTTTATCAAGTTAAATGACTAACTTAAGTGATGGGATTAATAAATCAAAGAATGGATGATGTTGGACCGATGTTGTGTAAAATAAAACAAAGGTTAAAAAGGGGTCAAAACCAAAGAGTGAGGTTCGGCCATGTTGTATGGACGAACCCTACAAGTGAGTTTTAGTGGACAATGGAAAGTGGACAGTGGATAGTGGGTAGTGGACAGCGGGTAACCTACTGATTCTATGAATGAAATATTTATATGATTTTTCAAATGGTTAGGTTAAATTGGAAGGATGAAGGGAATGGTTTAAACCAATTGGAATAATTAAATTGGTTATTTTATGGAATTAAATGGATCACCAAATTGAGATATGAATATGTTAAATGTAATAAGGTAATGGGATTTCACAAACGGTGAACGATTGGCTTGACGCGATCGGTGATCGGTTTTTGGACGGAAACACAAGGACCCGTTATTTGGACGTTGGTAGGATTCCTACCTTATTAAAAACATGGAATATGTATATATGATGATTTTAATTCATGTTTTGATGAGTTATTTTGGTATCAAATGATATGTTTCAATTATGGAATTTTAAATGCTATGATGTTTATTATTACATAGCATGTTGCCATTTGCATCTCATGCATGGCATGGGAGGGTTCAAATGAGGGGTGTCCACGATTCCATTCGGTGGAACCGAAAAACAATCGTGGGGAGGAATCTACACTGATTCCTATGGATATGTAACCGGAGATCCACGCTCCGTTGGGGTGTCCGTAAGGCATTCATGGGGGTACCTTGATGTGCATTATCCGTCAAGAGGGATGTATGATTGATTTGTAACCGGAGATCCATGCTCTGTCGGGGCGTCCGTAAGGCATTTGTGGGGGTACCTTGATGTGCTTTATCCATCAAGAGGGATGTATGATGGATTTCTAACCGGAGATCCACGCTCCGTCGGGGCGTCCGTAAGGCATTCGTGGGGGTACCTTGATGTGCATTATCCATCAAGAGGGATGTATGATTGATTTATAACCGGAGATCTACGCTCTGTCGGAGTGTCCGTAAGGCATTCGTGGGGGTACCTTGATGTGCATTATCCATCAAGAGGGATGTATGATTGATTTGTAACCGAAGATCCACGCTCCGTCTGGGCGTCCGTAAGGCATTCGTGGGGATACCTTGATGAGGATTTTCCATCAAGAGGATACTATGTGATTGTAATATGGGTGATGGGTGGGACTCATGGCATATGATACCCATGGCATGGCATTGAATCAGCATGATTATGATCTCTATTATCATGCACTGTTTCTGGTTTTTTATCTGTATGATTGGATCTCTATTATCATACACTGTTTTGGATACGTTGTTTTACAAGTACGGCATGATGTATTATATCTGGATTTTTATACTAACCCATGTGTTTGACCCTACTCGGAGTACCTACTGGGTGCATTGTCTAACGCCCTACTTCTACCATAGATGATGATACAGGAAATGGACAGAACGAAGGACGCGATCGGAATCAAGCTTAGGAGCTTGGATAATTTAGTTTCACTTTATTTAAGTTTATTCATGGACAATGTAATTTGAGTAGCTAGTATTTGGGAATGTAATAGCTTAGTCTATTTGTTATGGATCGAATGATGATTAATCTGGATTAAGTTAATTTATATTGATTGGTCCCTTGCTAAGTAAATGTTGTAATCCGATGTTATTTTCGCAATGGGTATTCCGCAAGTCGTAGTATCGCGTGTGAAATGTTTTAGTGGACTTGTCCATGCACACGCATGGTTGGCCAATTAAGGGTCGGGCTTTGGAAACTCGGACTTAGCTCGGGTCGTGACGTTCGCGCTCTCTTTCACTCTTTATTTTTAAAAAAAAATAGACTTTGATTTTCAGCAAGTGAAAAAAGGCGGGGTGTTACAGATAAGCCGTGACTAGACTTGACCTGACCGTGACAAGTCGTGACCTAACCGTGACAAGTCATGACCTGACCGTGACCAGAGTGTGATCAGTCCTATCCAGACCATGACAAGCCGTGACCAGACCGTGACGAAGTCCTGACCAGACCGTGATTAGATGTGATCGGACAGTGATCGACCAAGACCTGATTGCCATCAGACGTGAGCGGAATGTGATCGGCCAAGACCTGGCTGCGATGAGCCGTGACCTGACCTTGATCAGCCGTGACCTGACAATGATAAGTCATGACCGAACCGTGATCAGCCATGACGTCGTGACCAGACCGTCACCAGCCCTGACCAGACCTTAGCAAAATCGACCATGACTAGCTGTGAAGAGAATTTGAACAGCCGTGATCGGACCATGATCAACCAAGACGTTACCGTGATCAGCCATGACGTGACCATTGTAAACAGTGACTGGACCATAATCAGCTGTCACCAGACCGTGATCTAACCCTTATCAACCGTGACCTGACCGTGACCAAGTAGTGACCGGATTGTGACGGTCGTGGCCAGACCGTGATCAGTCGTGACCAAACCGTGACCAGACCGTGACATGACATAGATCAACCGTGACCAGTCGTTAATCGAACCGTGACATGACCGTGACCAGCCGATAGTTGACCATGACCTACCCCTGACCAGTTCATAACCAACTATGATCCATCCATAATGTAGCTAAAGATGCTAAAACACAGACGAGCACGCCAAACATGTTACTGCCATAGTAGGACGACAATTCAATTTTACCATCTGTTACCCATCCCAAGGATGGTCTAGGACGATGAAACCCGTCCACACCCAACTACTATCTGTCCGGAAGCATCAACATCCCATCCACGTTAGCTGAAGCTTCTCAAATATGGCCTAGCGCGCCAAACATTCTCTTGTCATGGTAGATGAACAAGTCATTTTATTGTCCGCTACCTGTCCTGCAGACGTGCAGGACAGTGAAACCAGCATGATACCCGTCCGAAACCCATGAAGACTGATCCATAATGTAGTTGAAGTTGTTCAAACACAGAAGAGCAAGCCGATTTTACTGTCCGATCACAAATGTCCAAAAGTTGTCATATCTCATGACTCTTTGGCCCCAGTCCATCCCAATCCTTTCTTCGACTGCTTTGTTTATTCCAGGGTCGTCCATAGGCTAAGGGTGAGATGGAATGCCCTCGAACAAGATCATCATCTTGTTCATGCGTAATGCATCCTTGAATTGTCTTCTTTCTCTGCAACCATACTACTTCAACCCTTTGGATGATTTGTTTCCATCCATGAGTTCTGTATGACTTGTCCGCTAACCGTCTGTTTCACATTCCGTACTTTGGTCTCTAAACAATTTACCGAAAAAACCATCATACTTGCCACGGAGTCGACATGCTCTAATGCGATAGGCTATAGACTACAGGATATGTATGGAGCCTCTTATTCGATGGCAAGAGGGATGAGGGACGAATTGATGCGACTTGAGGCTGAATCTCAATGGATCGGGGCAGCAAGGCCACTCTGCCGCTTACAATACCCCGTCGCGTATTTAAGTCCTCCGTGAAGGATTCTGCCTGTGGTCTGGTTGGAAATATAATTCAAGTCTTGACCACATCGTGACCAATCATGGCTGTCACGTTGACCAAGTTGTGACCAGGCCATGATCAGCTGTGACAGGACTGTGATCTGCAAAGACCTGACCCTGATCAACCGTGATCTGACCATGATTTGCTAAGACCTGACTGTGATCAACCGTGATCTGACCATTATCAGCTGTGAACTAACCGTGATCGTCCGTGGCCAAATCGTGACCTGACCGTCATCAGCCGCTAGACCGTGACCTCACCGTGATAAGCAGCGACCGGACCATGATCAGCCGTGACCTGACCATGACGAGCCAATAATAGACCATGACCTGCCCGTGACCAGTTCATTACCAACTATGATCCATCCGTAATGAAGCTAAACTACTAAAACACGGACGAGTACCCCAAACATGCCCTTATCGTGACCAGACTGTGATCACCCTAACCAGAACGTGATAAACCATGACCAAGTATCGCATCGCGCTACATTCTTCATCGGTGTGAGAACCGAGATATACATTGCCGAGGGTCGTACGTACGCACGCGTGATGTCCAAGTTGATTGTGTTGTGGGGACAACCAGTCGGGGTCGACAGCTGCGTCCGTCCCGATTGACAAGTTCCTTGGAACACAAAGTGCTGGAAGTTGATCTTTTAAGAGAGTTCTGCCACCTGACCGCACCCCGAGGTGGAGAGGGGGCAGAGGCAAGTCAAACAGATATCGATTCGCCGGTAGATCGAGGCAACGAAATATTTCCTACGGACAGCAATTCTCATCCTATGGACAGTCAAAATCAGTCCCGTGGACGGTGTTACACATGAGTGACCCGCCCAGAACCCGCAAGACCCTGTCCATAGAGTAGGAGAAGGTACTCAAGCATGGATGAGCACACCAAACATGCCCGTGCTCTAGCAGAATGACAATTTTATGTTACCCTCTGTTTCTCGTCCCGCGGACAGGTTAACCCATCCTACTGTCAACGAAACTCGTCCCGCGGACAAACAAAACCCGTCTTGCGGACAGTAATACCCGTCCTAACCCATCCGTTACCCGACTGTCTCCCACAAGACTGTCCACAATGTAACTGAAGACACTCACACCCGTCCGTGACCAATCCTTGACCCGTCCCATGACCAGTTCGTGATCAAATCGTGGTCAGCCATGATCAGACCCTTATAAGCTGTGACCTGATCGTGATCAACCGTGACCAGCTCGTGATCAGCCATGACCTGCCGTAATCGCCCGTGACCTGACCGTGACAAGTCGTGACTGACTGTGAACAACACTATCCAGACCCTGACATGTCCAGACCTGGACATGCCACAACTAGATCGTGACGAAGTCCTGAGCAGGCCGTGATTCGCCATGACCTTACCGTGATCAGACGTGACCGGACCGTGATTGACGAAAGACCTGACTGTGATCAGCCATGACCTGACCGTAATCAGCCGTGACTTGACCAAGATCACCATGACCGGCCATGACCTGACCGTGATCAGCCGTGATCGGCCATGATGTGACCATGATCAGCCGTGTCTAGACCATGACCCGCCTTGATCAAACTTGACCTAGTCGTGACTAGACTGTGACCAGCCGTGGCGAGACTGTGATCAGGCATGACCGGACCGTTGTCATCCAAGACCTGACCGTAATCAGCCGTGACCTGATCGTGATCAGCTTTGACCGGACCGTAATCAGCCGTGACCAGACGTTGACATGAAGATGATCAGCCGTGACCAAACCTTAATCAACCCTGACCTGACTGTAATTGGTCGTGACCTGACCGTGACCCTACCTTGACCAAGTCGTGACCAGACGGTGAGCAGCTATAACCAGACCGTGATCAGACTATGATCAGTCGTGACTAGACCGACATAACCGGTGACCAGACGTGATGTCTGGTTCGATTGTTCAACGTACGCGCCCTATCGGGGTCACCCACAGCGTCTGTCCCAATTGACCACAGTTCATTGGCGCGCAGAGCTCTAGGAGTTGTTCTTTTAAGAGAGTTTTGCCACCCAACCGCATAGCAAGGAGCAGAGGGGGCAGAGGTAGGTCAAATTCATATCGATTCGCTGGTCGATCGATGCAACAAAAATGATCCTTATGAAAGCTAAAACTGCTCAAGCAATGACGAGCATGCCAAACACGCCTTTGTCTGACAAGAAAAATATTTCATTTTACTGTTCGCGACCCATCCGCGGACTTTAAAAGTTGTCCAACAGACAGCGATACCCATCATGCGATTAGTCAAAACCAGTCTCGAGGACACAATACCCTGTCCATAGTTTAGTAGAAGGTGCTCAAGCGCTAACAAGCACTCCACACATGCCAGTGCTTTGGCAGAGCGACAAGTTTGATTCACTGTTTGTATCCCATCCCGCGGACGGTGCAACTCGTCTTACTGACATTGATACACTTCCCGCGGATAGTGAAAATCCGTCTTACGGACATAGATACACGTCTGAGACCCGTACCGTACCCATAAGGCTGTCTCTGTAGTGTAGCTGAAGGTCCTCAAGAGCAGACGAGCATGCCAAACATGCCCGTGATCTGGCAGAACAGTAATTTTATGATACCGTCCGTTTCTCGTCCCGCGGAAAGGTAAACCCGTCCTACTGTCAATGAAACCTGTCCCACGGACTGACAAAACCTGTCCTTTGGATAGTGATACCCGTCCTAACCCATCCGTCACCTAACTCTCACCCACAAGACTTTGTCCACAGTGTAACTGAAGACAGTAACACCCGTTCGTGACTAATAGTGGTCAGCCATGATTAGACCGTGATGAGCCGTGACTCGACCATGATCAACCGTGACCAATTCGTGATCAGCCATGACCTGACCGTAATCACACATGACTGGATCGTGATAAGCCGTGACTAGACTTGACCTGACCGTGACAAGTCATGACCTGACCATGACCAGCCGTGACCAGAATGTGATTAGTCCTCTCTAGACTGTGACAAACCGTGTCCAAACCATGACGAAGTCTTGACCAGACCATGATTAGACGTGATAGGACAGTGATTGACCAAGACCTGACCATTATCAGACGTGAGTGGACTGTGATCGGCCGTGACCTGGCTATGATGAGCCGTGACCTGACCTTGATCAGTCGTGACCTGATCATGATAAGTCATGACCGAACCGTGATCAGCCGTGACCGGTCCGTGATCCGTCGTTGTAACACCCCAATTTCTCAATGAAGTGGATAATTATGAAAATGCCCCTGGTTTGTTAAATTAATTATTTTGTGATGTCAAATAAGGAAATGGTGGGGCCCATTGCTCAAATCAAGATTATATGAGTACATTATAAATGTCAAGTTTGATTGGATGGGTAATGTACATCAATTGGGTCAAAAATGGCTAAATGGGTCAAAGGGCCCAATTGGACCCAATGGGTGATAATGGATGATTTGACCATTGTATAAGCTCAAATTAAATGGGATTAAGCTGAACTGATTGGAAATCAAGTATAGCAAAAATGGGTAGGCTTGATGCACAAGTGAAAACCATTTAAAAGTGGCAAAATCAGCCCATTAATGGGTCATGTTGTCAAAACGGGTCAAGGGGCTGATTGGGGACCCAATGGGTCGAGTTGACTAGGTTGACCACGGCTGACCATGTGGGCCCTCAGATGAGCTCAAGTGTGAGTTAGTTCAGCTGGAGTTGGATTGATTTGGAGTGAGTTTGATTTAAGAAAAGAGTTGACTCAAACTTGGTACATTAAATGTGATGAGTTGGATGAGTTGAGTCGGAATAAAAATACCATGAATCAAGTGAGTGAAGACGACATGGAAAGGTGTCTTAATCTCACATAACACTTGGGAAAACAAATCCCAGCCGTTGAGAGTGAAGAGGTGCCTTGGCAAAGCCAAGGGACACCAAGGTTGGGCGGCTTCATGCATCTCATGAGATGCATGTGTTAAACCATGAAGGGATGCAACGTTTGGGTGAAGGGGTGTCATCCAATATCCCATCATTTTTGGCAAAATTTATTGAGGGAAAATGAATGGAAGATGGGGCTGAAATTACAAAAGGGAAAGATTACCATTCTTGGCCGATTCACATTGAAAATCCAAAGAATTCCCATCTCTCTCTCCCTCTCTCCAAATTCGTTTTCTTGGCTGAACAGCAGAGGTGTTGGCACCAATTAATCAAGCATAAACCAGCAAAGGATTAAGGAAGAAAGGAAGGAAGCAAGAGGGAAGGAAGAAAGGAAATTGGTAAGATTTTCTTAAGTGTTCAAGTTAAACAAGTTGTAAGAAAAGGGTATGTATTGGGCCATGGTTATGGCCGAATGCATCAAGGTTTTAACCTTGAGTAATAGAGGTTTTAAGATAGTAAAAGTGATCATTGGGTTCGGCCACCATGGAGGGCCGAACCCCATGTAAATGATTGGTTGGTTTTGATGTCTTTGAAACATAGAAACCATGAAGTTTTGTGGACTGTTTTTGATGTTTCTTTAAGACTCAAAATGCATGTTTCAAAAAGGGTTAAAACATGGACTTGAATGTCATGAAGGACTGAAGGTATCATGGGTCTACATCATGGATTTAAATTAATGAAATGGACCATTGGGCTCGGCCATCTTGAAACATAGAAACCATAAAGTTTTGTGGTTTCTTTTGGATTGAGTTGTTATAAAGTGAAAATTATGCAAAGAGATGGACTGATTTAGAGGGTTTTTGAGAGGTAAAAACTTGGTAACATTATACTGATTATTACATGTTTAAATGAGATCTAAAACATGTTCATAAGGATCAAGACATGGACATAGGGTTCGGCCACCTTGGATGGCCGAACCCCATGAAAGTATTTGATGATTTTGGTGAGATAAAAACATATAAAGTTATGCTGTTCTTATGGCAATTAATGGAATACATGTTTACTGTTTTTGGTTGGTTAATATACGGCTGAACCATGTATTATTTATGGTTGAATTAGCATGTTAAAACCATGAGTAATCATGGTGAACATTAAAGCAAGAGAACCATTGGGTTCGGCCATGTTTATGGCCGAACCCCATGGGCTGCCTTATGGGTTGTTTGTATGGGTTTTACTTGGGTTTATGGTTACTGATTTGGCTCAGCCTATGGATGGCTGAACCATGTAATAACCTTGGAAAAAGAGTGTAGCCTAAGTTAAATACCTAGGTTAAAGTTATTGGACCAAGGGAGCCATTGGGTTCGGCCATGTATAGGGCCGAACCCCATGGACCACTTCATATGGATTATTTTATGTGCAAGGTTTGTATTGAATTAAAAGGTTTCAATGTAAAGATCATGGATCATGACAATAGATTTTGGTGTGGATCAATTGCATGGAGTTGATCGGTAGTTTCAAAGGTTAAAATGGATATAATTGAGTATTAGAACCAATGGCATAATGGTAAATATGGGTGAAATGTTTCAAAGGTGGAATGATCATAGGTATGGTTGTATGGACCCAAATCAAATGGGTATGGTTCGGCCATGCTATATGGCCGAACCCTACCAAGGTATTTTTGTACAATGTGATGCTTAATAGAGATTAAACAAATGAGAAACCAAAGGATAAATAGGTGAGGATCGGCCATGGGTATGGCCGAACCCTACATAGTACATTTTTGGGACATTGACAAATTGGAATTACATGATAAATGTTTGGTTTGCTGCTATTTAAATAGGGTATCCACACTTGCGTATACGGCGTAGAGTCGTGAACGGCTGACGATTAAGAAAGATCAAATACTGAAGTGAATCTTCAGTAGGTTTCCTACCTACTTGTAACCACAATTATGATTTGGTTTTATCATGTGTTTATGAGATATGTTGTATTTGATATTATGTTTCAAATATGGTTTTGAATGATGAGATATGTATTTACAAAATGACATACATGTACATTGACATCTCATGCATGGACATGGGATGATGATCGAGGATATGCTGTTTTGCAATTATGAGTTACCGTCCTTCTTAGGCGATGAGAGTCCCGCCAGGAGGAGTAACATGATGATAAGAGTCACATTGGTCTCCTTAGGTGATGAGAGTCCCGCCAGGAGGACTAATATGTGATATGAAACAACTCAATGATGAAGTGTCTTTCCACAGGTAACGAGGTTTACTGTGGATTACCTTATCGTGTGAATTCCAGATGAAAGAGTATTGAGATTTACCTTGACAGTGAGAGTCCCGTCAAGTGATGGCTATGTATGTGTGATGGAGTGGGGCTCATTACATTTGCATATATACATAGCATGGTTTTATATGTTTTTGATAATCATGTACTATGATATATATGCATGTTTTACATGCTAACCATGTGGTAGCCCTGATCGGGAACCTACTGGGCGCGTTGATCTAACGCCCTAATTCTATCCTTAGAGGATAATGCAGGATCAAGGAAAAGGAAAGAGAAGGTCAATGACCGGGAGGGGAGCCAAGCCTAAGTGCTTGACTGATGAACAGGATTCTTATTTATTGTCGTTTGAATTATATTTGATGGACATGTAATAAGTTAATACTATGCTATGGTTTGATTAGGTTATTAACTATGGATGGTTGTTTTATGTTAATTATTAATTGAGACTGTTACTTGCTATCTATGCATTCTATTTCCGCAAGTTATGGTTTAGTTCCATGTGTGATTTGTTATCATAGTCTAGTCCATGTACACATGGGTGGCCAGTTAAGGTTCAGACTTGGGTAGTCTGAACTTAACTCGTGTCATGACGTCCCTCCGCCCTTGTCCGGTTTATTTAAAAAAAAAATAGACTCTGATTTTGTCTCGGAGAGGGCGGGGCGTTTACAGTCGTGACCAGACCGTCACCAGCCCTGACTAGACCGTAGCCAAATCGTGACCAAACCATGACCAGTCGTGACGAGACTGTGATCAGCCGTGACCGGACCGTGAGCAGCCAAGACCTTAACGTGATAAGCCATGACCTAACCAAGATAAGCAGTGACTGGACCATGATCAGCTGTGACCAGACTGTGACCTGACCGTGTCCAAGTCGTGACTAGACCGTGATCAGTTGTGACCAGACCGTGACCAAACTGTGATCTGTTCAGACCAGACCGTGACCTGACACTGATCAATCGTGACCTGACCGTGATCAGCCGTTAATCGGACCGTGACTTGACCGTGACTAGCGGATAGTAGACCATGACCTACCTGTGACCGATTCATTACCAACCATGATCCATCCATAATGTAGTTAAAGCTGCTAAAACACGGACGAGCATGCAAAACATGTTCTTGCCTTGGCATGATGACAATTCAATTTTACCATCCGTTATTCGTCCCAAGGATAGTCGAGGACTGTGAAACCCTTCCACACCCATCTACTACCTATCCGGAAACCACAACATCCCATCCATGTTAGCTGAAGCTTCTTAAATATGAGCTAGCACGCCAAACATTCACTTGTCATGGCATATGAAAAATTCATTCTATTGTCCGCTACTTGTCCCGCAGACTGTGCAGGACAGTGAAACTAGCATGATACCCGTCCGAAACCCATGAAGACCTATCCATAATGTAACTGAAGGCGTTCAAACATGGAAGAGCATGCCGATTTTACTGTCTATTAACAAATGTCCAAAAGTTGGCGTATCTCATCATTCTTTGGCCCCAGTCCATCCCAATCCTTCCCTCGACCGCTTTGCCTATTCCAGGGTCGTCCATAAGCTAAGGGTGAGACGGAACGCCAAAAGGTTTGAATAATAATGCTCTCAACTTTCCATTCATTAGTGAGGACATTACATCCCCTCTAACGAGATCATCATCTTGCTCACGCGTTGGATGATTGCCATAATGCATCCTTGCATTGTCTTCTTTCTCTTCAACCATACTGCCTCAAACCTTTTGGATGATTTTTTTCCATCCATGAGTTCTGTATGACTTGTCCGCTACCCGTCTATTTCACATTCCGCACTGTGATCAACCCTGACCAAATCGTGATAAACTGTAACCCAGTATCGCTTTCCGCTACATTTTTCATCAATGAGAGAACCGAGTTATCCGTTATTGAGGGTCATACGTACGCACGCGTGATGTCTAGTTTGATTGTGCAGCGGGTGCAACCCATTGGGGTCGACCACTGCGTCATTCCCGATTGACGACAGTTCCTTGGCAAGCAGAGTGTCGGGAATTACTATGTTAAGAGAGGTCTGTCGCCTGACGGTACTGTGAGGTGCAGAGGGGGTAGAGGCAGTTCAAACTGATATCGATTCTCCGGCAATCGAGACAATGAAAATGGTCCTTAAGAAAGATAAAGTTTCTCACGCACAGACGAGCATGCCAAACACCCCATTGTCTTGACAATACGAATATTTCATTTTACTGTCCGCGACCTGTCTCGGGAGGGTAAAACTCGTCTTACAGACAACGATACCCATCTTGCGGAGTGTCAAAACCCATCCCGTTGACGGTGTTACCAATTCGTGACCTGACCCGCACCTACAAACATCGATGAACACGCCAAACGTATCCGTACTCTAGTTGAGCGACAATATTGATTTACAGTCTGTTTTCTGTCCCGCAGAAGGTGCAAGCCATCATACTGACAGCGATACAAGTCCCGCGGATAGTCAGAACCCTTCCTATGGACAGAGATACATGTTTGAGACCCGTAACGAACCAACAAGGCCATGTCCATATTATAACTGAAGGTGCTTAAGTGCGGACGAGCACGCCAAACATGCCCGTGCTCTGGCAGAACGAAAATTTTAATACTACAGTCCATTTCTCGTCCCACAGACGGATTAACCCGTCCTACTGTCAACGAAACCCTTCTCATAGATAGACAAAACCCGTCATGTGGATAGTGACATCTGTCCTAACCCATCCGTTACCTGACTGTCACCCACAAGACTTTGAACACAGTGTAGCCGAAGACACTAATACCCTCCAGTGACCCATCCTTAACCGGTCCCATGACGAATTCGTGATCAAACCGTGATTAGACCGTGATAAGTCGTGACCAGACCGTGATCAACCGTGACAAGTTCGTGATCAGCCATGACCTGACCGTAATCACCCTTGAGCAAACCGTGACTGGACAGTGATATGACGTGACCAGCCGTGACTTGACCGTGATCAGCCCTGTCCAGATCGTGACATGCCGTGACCACGACGAAGTCCTGACCAGACCGCGATCAGACATGACCAGACCGTGATTAGCCAACGCCTGACCATGATGAGACGGGACCAAACCGTGATCGGCCAAGACTTGACCGTGATCAGTCATGACCTGACCATGATCTTTCATGACAGGATCGTGAGAATCTATGATGTGACCATGATCAGCCGAGACCAGACTGTGACACGCCGTGACAAGACTGTGACCAGCCATGACTAGACCGTGACCAATTCGTGACGAGACGTGACCAGCCGTGACGAGACCGTGATCAGTAGTGATCGGACCATGATCAGCCAAGACCTAACCGTGATCAGCCGTGACCTGACCATGATCAGCGGTGACCGGATCGTGATCAACTGTGACCAAACCGTGACCTAACCATGATCAGCCGCGACCTGACCTGAAACTAATCAACCGTAACCTGACAGTGATTAGCCATGACCTGACCATAACCAGAACGTGACCAGACCATTATCAGCCGTGACCGGACTTGACCTGACTGTAATGAACAGTGAATAGACTTGACTTGACCATGATCAGTCATCACCAGACCGTGACTTGACACTGATTAATCATGACCTGACCGTGACCAGCCGATACGAGACTATGACCTGCCTTGACTAGTTCATTACCAACTATGATCCATCCATAATGTAACTAAATCTGCTAAAACACGGACGAGGACTCCAAACATGCCCTTGCCTTGGTAGGACGACAATTCAATTTTACAGTCCGTTACTCTCCCAAGGACGGTTCAGGACGGTGAAGCCCATTCTCACCCATCTGCTATCTGTCCGAAAACCACAACATCCCGTCCTTGTTAGCTGAAGCTTTTCAAACACGAGCTAGCACGCCAAACATTCTCTTGTCTGGATGATGAAAAATTCATTTCATCGTCTACTACTCCACCTCACAGACAATACAGGACAGTGAAACCAGCATGACACCAGTTTGAAACCCATCATGACCCATCCATAACGTAGCTGAAGTTGTTCAGACATGGAAGAACATGCTTATTTTACCCTCCGGTGACAAATGTCCAAAAGTTGTAACATCTCATCATTCTTTGGCCCCAGTCCATCCCAATCCTTCCCACGACCGATTTGCCTATTCCAGGGTCGTCCATAGGCTAAGGGTGAGATGGAATGCCAGAAGGTTTGAATAATAATGCTCTCGACTTTCCATTTATTAATGAGGACATTACTGTAACACCCTGGAATTTCAAAGATAACAATTTATATGAATTTATTCATATTTACAGAATTGCCATTGTGATATATGTGATTTGAATTTAAATGGGTCAATGGTTCAATCAAGACCCAAAGGATGGTAGTTTTATTTACAAGGCAAATAAATGGATGAAATGGACTCAAACGGGTCAAGAGTTGTAAATGGGTCAAATGGGTCAAAATGGCTAAATGGGACCCAATGGTTCGAGATGGCCATGATTAATCATGAGTGAGCTCAAAGCTTAATTGGTTTGAGTTCATTAAATATTTGAGTTGGTTTGAGTTGAAGTAAATGATGGAGTTGGATGGAGTTGAATTTATTAGTTGAGTTAGATTAAATGTTGGAATGGGATTAAATGTAGAGTTGCATTAAAAGGTTGAGTTGAGTAAAGTGATGAGTTAAATGTGAGAGGAGTATTTGTAATTCCAAGTGTTAAAAACAATAAAAATGTTGGCTGCATGATTATCCCATGCATGTAACTCTCAAGTTAGAGATGAATGATAATGGCATCATATGGGAGTTACATAGGTGAGAAATATATTTCAAATTCAAGTGGGAAACACGTTGGAGTTGCATGGGATTATTATCCCATGCATGTAACTCCTACAAAAGAGATGAATGGGGTGGCCGTTTGGGAGTTACAAATACAAGGGGTGATGTTTTAAAATTTTGGTTTGTTAAGTTACAAAAAACGTTGGCATATAGGAGTTTCATCTCCAAGATGAAACTCCCACATAAGTATTTGATGAAAGGTGGCTGTTATAGATTACCTATTTCAAACAAAAACCATTGGAGTTTATGGGAGTTTTATTTCAAAAAGGAAACTCCCACATGCAAGGATAATGAAAGGTGAATAATGGAGAGAATGCAAACAACCACAAGGATATGCATAGGGACATTGGAACATGGAAAGGTTTTATCTTAAAATGAAACCCCCATTTGGTTGTTAATGAGAGAAGGAGCTAAGAAGGGGGTCGGGGGGGTGGGGGTGGGGGGTGGTGTTACACAAATACAACCCAAAGAGCCGTTGGGTACCCTTGGAGTTTCATCTCG
The DNA here is from genome assembly GCA_022113865.1 of Chimonanthus praecox. Classification (NCBI taxonomy): domain Eukaryota; kingdom Viridiplantae; phylum Streptophyta; class Magnoliopsida; order Laurales; family Calycanthaceae; genus Chimonanthus; species Chimonanthus praecox. The sequence goes on from CM039094.1 coordinate 42,745,501, forward strand.
AAGATGAAACCCCCAAGGGAGGTGTTAAGAAATGACGGTTACACAAAGGTCTCATATTCAAATTATTACACACGTTGGAGATATGAGGATTACCATCTTAGATGGAAAATCAAAAGCCAAGAAACCGTTGGAGGGTTTCATCTCAAGGATGAAACCCCCACATGAATTAAGTTGAGGAAGTAAATGGGAGGAGAGTTACATTTGGAGTCAATATTGGACTGAATGTGATTAGCCAAAAAGGATGGCATTTTATCACTATCTCCTCCTCTCTTGGACGTCCTCTATCTTTCTAAACCAAGAGCAACAGCTGGTTACTCATTTCAATTAGTTCTTGGGTAATCCTTTCATCAAGACAAAAATCAGCAAAAGGGCTTTTGCAACAAGGTTATCAATTTCATTCAAGACCAAAGTTCCTTTTCTCTCTCTCTCTCTCTCTAATCCTTGTCACCTGGCTGAATTATCTCAAGGAGCTTGCAACAAGATCAGTCTCAGCCCAAAGAACAGTAAGAGAGAAGGAGAGGTCAAGGAAATAAAGGGTCAAAGAAGGAGTCAAAAGAACCGAAGGAGGCGCGGTATTAGTAAGTGCATTTTGAACCCTTGTTTAATAGATTGGTTAAGAAAATGAGATCTGGCCATTGTATAGCCAGATCCATCAATGGTTTAGATCTAGGATTATGATGTTTAAAATGATAAAATATGGACCATAGGGTTCGTCCCCATTGGATGGCCGAACCCCATGGAAAAACTTGGTGATTTTTAATGGTGTTTGAGGGATAAAATCCATATTAAGTAATGAAGATTTTTTAAAGGATTTAAAGTGAAGATAAGCTTACTGTTTTTGAGTAGCTATGGCTTGGCTGAACCATATTAATGCTATGGCTAAATTGTGGATTAAAACCATGGACAAATGTTGGAATGATTACATCAAGAGAACCATAGGGTTCGGCCATATGTATGGCCGAACCCCATGGACTGTTTTGTGGGATAATTGGATTATGATAATGAATGGTTTATGATTATGATTTTCGGAATTACATATGTCAATTATGGACTTAGTATTAAGGTGATTAAACATGAAAGATGATGGAACATGGGATTAAAATCTTTAGGGTGAGGTTCGGCCATGTTGTGTGGCCGAACCCCACCAATTGTCATTTGATAGACTTGGTGATTCATTCATAATGAATTTGGGCAAATAAGATATATGAATAAAGGATTTAAATGACCAAAGTAAATGGTGAGGTTCGGCCATGTTGTATTGCCGAACCCCACTAAGGTGGCTTGGTGATGGACTTTGTTTTCTAAGGAAAAATTAAGCAAAGGGTAGTATAGTGGCGTTATTGTAAATATGGATGAAAAGATGAAATGATCAAAAGAATGGACATATGAGCCAAAACCCAAGGTGGTAAGGTTCAGCCATGTAGTATGGCCGAACCCTACCAAGGTTTATTTGAAAGTTTGGGATACTTAGATGGTTTTAATTAAATAAAAGAGTGACCAAGCTTTAAATGGGTGAGGTTCAGCCATGGGGTATGGCTGAACCCCACATAGTGGATTTTTAGGACATAGACCAAGTTGGAATGATATGGATGAATGTTTGATTTGCTGCTATGTAAATAAGGTATCGGACTTGCTTGAACGGTGTACAAGTTGTAAACGGGAGACGGTTCAAGAGAAGGGTCAAATTAAGTGATCATTGTGTAGGTTTCCTACCTTGTTGTAACCACATATGTTAATTGCTATTTTATGTTTATTTGAATAAGTTATTTGAGTGAAATGTTATATTTACAAATGGCATGATTGCATAGACATCTCATGCATGGCATGGGATGATGGTGATGTAACTGGAGGCCACACTCCGTCGGGGCGTCCGAAAGACCACTGTGGGGTACCCTGATGATGATAATCCCATCCGGAGGAATCCGGAGGCCACACTCCGTCGGGGCGTCCGAAAGACCATTGTGGGTTACCTTGACGATGAGAATCCCGTAAGTGATGGCTATGTTGAATGGTGATGGGTGGGATTCATTACATGTTCATTTCATACATAGCATGTTTTTATGGAATTTTGTCACACATGTATTATTATTATACTATTTGCATATTTTTGACTAACCATGTGGTAGCCCTATTCGGAAACACTACTGGGCGCGTTGATCTAACACCCTATCTATATCCTTAGTGGATGACGCAGGGAAAGGGAAGAACGTGGGTCGAGAAGAAAACCAAGCATAGGAGCTTGGGAATTTTGAATGGAATTTGAATGGACTATTTATGGACTTGTTATTTGATTTATCTGGACAATGTAATTTGGTAATTAGATGTGTTGGTATGTAATAAGTAGTTAAGTTAGATGCTATGGTTTGATTTATTTTGGATGGTTTGATTGAACGATTATTAAGTTTGTTTAGTAATTTTGGAGAATAAATTATGCATTTTGCTATCTAAGAATGGAAAATTGGAATAGTCATAGGTTCTATTATAGCCTCAGTTAGATTAAGATTAAGTTAATTACGCAAGTTGCATTTGTACCATGTGTGGATCATTCTTATGGACTTAATCCATACGCACATGGGCTTGGCTAGTTAAGGGTCGGACTTTAGAAGTCCGAACTTGACTCACTTTGTGACACTCCGCCTCGATCACTTGATGATTATATTTTTTTTTTAAAAAATAAACTCTAAAAATTAGAGTGAAAAGGGCGGGGTGTTACAATTACATCCCCTCGAACGAGATCATCATCTTGCTCACGCGTTGGATGATTACCATAATGCATCCTTGCATTGTCTTTTTTCCTGCAACCATACTGTCTCAACCCTTTGGATGATTTTTTTCCATCCATGAGTTCTGTATGACTTGTCCGCTACCCGTCTGTCTCGTATTCTGCACTTTGATATCTACCCAATTTACCGAAACGACCATCACACTTGCCACGGAGTCGACATGCTCTAATGTGATAGGCTACAGACTACATGATATGCATCGATCCTCTTTTTTGATGGCAAGAGGGGCGAGGGACGAATCAATGCGACTTGAAGGTGAATCTCACTGGATCGCGTCAGCAAGGCCACTCTGCAGCTTATAATACCCTGTCGCATATTTAAGTCGTCTGCGAAGAATTCTACGCGCCGTTCGGTAGGAAATATAATTCAAGGCGTCACCAGACGATGACCAAGTCGTGACTAGACAGTGATCAACCGTGACCAGACCTTGATCAGCCATGACCGAACCGTGATCAACCATGACCGAACTGTGATCAGCCAAGAACTGACCATTATTAGTCGTGACCTGACCATGATATGTTGTTTCGTGACTGTGTTCAGCCGTGACCTGACCATGATCAGCCGTGACTAGACCGTGGCCTGCCCCTGATCAACCGTGACCGACCGTGATCAGCCGTGACCTAACCAATACTAGATCGTGACTAGACTGTGACGAAGTCGTGACCAGTCCGTGAGGGGACAGTGATTATCTGTGACTATACCGTGATCAGCCAAGACCTGAGCATGATCAGTCGTGACTTTACCACGATCAGCCTTGACCAGACAGTGACTGGTCATGACCTAACCATGACCTAACCATGATCAACCTTGACCCAACTGTGATCACTTGTGACCAGACCGATGCCTGACACCGATCAGCCGTGACCTGACCGTGATAAGCCGTGATAAAACCGTGACCAGCGTACACTAGACCATGACCTGCCCGTGGCCAATTCATTACCAACTATGATCCATCCACATTGTAGTTAAAGTTGCTAAAACATGGACGAGCATTCTAAACATATCCTTGCCTTCGCAGGATGGCAATTCAATTTTACCGCCCGTTATCTGTCCCAAGGACCGTTCGGGACGGTGAAACAAGTCCTCACCCGTCAACTATCTATCCATAAACCTCAACATCCCATCCATGTTAGCTGAAGCTTCTCAAGCACGGGCTAGCTCGCCAAACATCCCCTTGTCATGGCAGATGAAAAATTCATTTTATAGTCTGCTACCCGTCCCGCAGACGGTGCAGGACAATGAAGGCAACATGATACTCGTCCGAAACATATCAAGGCCTATCCATAATGTAGTTGAAGCTCAAACATGGAAGAGCACGCCGATTTTACCGTCCGGTGACAAATGTCTAAAAGTTGTCATATCTCATCATTCTTAAGTCCAAGTCCATCCCAATACTTGCCTCGCTCGCTTTTCCTATTCCAAGGTCGTCCATAGGCTAAGGGTGAGATGGAATGCCAGAAGGTTTGAATAGTAATGCTCTCAACTTTCCATTCATAAATGAGGACATTACATCCCCTCGAACGAGATCAGCCTCTTTGTCACGCGTTGGATGATTGCCATAATGCATCCTTGAATTGTCTTCTTTCTCAACAACGATACTGCCTCAACCCTTTGGATGATTTTTTTCCATCCATGAGTTCTGTATGACTTGTCTGCTACCCGTCTGTCTCACATTCTGCACTTAGATCTCTATCCAATTTACCGAAACGACCATCACACTTGCAACGGAGTCGACATGCTCTAATGTGATAGGCTACAGACTACAGGATATACATGGAGCCTCTCTTTTGAAGGCAAGAGGAGGGGGGAAGACGAATCAATGCGACTTAAGGCTGAATCTCAGTGGATCGTGGCAAGAAGGTCACTCCGCCTCTTACAATACCCCGTCGCGTATTTAAGTCGTTTGCGAAGGATTAAGCCCGCAGTGTGGTAGGAAATAAAATTCAAGCCATGAATAGACCGTGACCAACCATGACTAGATCGTGACCAAATCGTGACCAGACCGTGATCAGCCAAGACCTGACCATGGTCAGCTGTGACCGGCTGTGACCTGTGAAGCTCAAGGTTTGCTGCGAATAATGTTTTGAAGATTTCATGTATGATTAATTGAGGATTATTAAGTCTCTTTGGAAATGTACATTAATTATAAGTAAGGTGTGTTGCTGTCCCAACTCTAATTTATAGGTCACACTAAGGTCGAAGGTTAAGGGTGAAGGTTAAGTCCATATACTACATGGCTTAACCATGCCTAATCCAACTTGGTACTCACTAGACAATGGAAACCTTGCCTAAGTACTAAGTAATTGCTCTTTTAAGTTATTGATAAATCTTGCTCAAAATAGAATAAATAATAGATAGCTCAAGTTGTAGTTTCAAATGTTAAATGGTTTGACTTAATAGAAAAACCCAAGATTTCAAATCGATGAATACTTTTAGTTAAGTAGGATGAAATAAAATAAAATAAAAGAGGAGAAAACTATCTTGTAAATACTGACACTTGGGATATGAAATACCTCTTTTATATACATATTTTGAAATCCCTTGCATTTTTAGGGAAACTAATTATATAAATATAATTGGAGTCATTACTCGTATTAAAACAATTACTTGAAATAAAGCAGTGAGGGTTCCCTAAATTTGCCACCATACATGAATCGGGTATAGAAGTAAAATAGTAATAAAATCATGAAATCAATTTGAATGGCTGTCCAAAGGATAAAAATGTCAAAACCAAGAGTCATTTACCTACAAGATTCGTTTGAAAAGAAGAATTTCCTCTATAGTCCATAACAAGTCTAAGGTAACCACGTTCTAAGGTTATAACTTGAGAGCAAGCCACGGGAAACACCAACAAGTGGTTGAGGCATGGGGTTGGCAGCAATCAATTTGAGAGGGGTAAAAGATGAATCTAGGTTGGGACTGATATAAAGGGATTTAAGAAAATTATGGTAAGATGAGAGGTACATGATTGCTGAATTGAGTATTTAAAGAATGAAGTCCAATGCTAAAAAATGGCCTCATTTAACTAGTTTTGACAACAAATCAGTCTTACACAAGACTTTAATGAACCGACAAATCTAAGTTATTTAAATCAAACAAAATCGTAAAACCAAAAACCCAATCTATGAGGTTCAAAAATTTAGAGCAGTCCAAGAAAACCCACAAACAAGATCTGGCCTGGTTGTAACAATTGTAGGAAAGAGTCGATCCAAGCACCTAAGGTTTGGGGCTTTTAAGAGGAAAACCCATAATCATGCAGTAGATAGGTGAAAATCGAAAAGGTACATACCTATTTGTTGATGTAGCATGGAGGCAAGGACAGGAAAAGCTCGTCCCAAGATGGTGCCGCTCTGCTACTTTGAACGGAGACTCGGTCTTCACAGAGGGAAGGAGGAACAAGAACGAGAGAGAGAGAGAGAGAGAGAGAGAGATACCGATGGAGATTGGACGTAGGAGAAGAATCCGGCTTCCATCGCATGGATTTATAGGGAATAAAGTCGGTTGGTTTCTTCCTACGAGGATTCTGATTTGGGGAGTTAAAAACGGAAGATATATGGTGGAGAGATAGGATTCGTTTCCGTTTTGGGGTGGGATAGAAGGGAAAGGGATCAATGAGAAAAATATAGGGTTTACTTGCCTATTAGAAAAAAGACGGAAGAGGAGGAGAGTTGCATGAGGAGGGAATATCCTCCGTGAATGGATTTTGGGGAAAACACGGTTTGAGAGGAGGGGTGTCTCACGTTAAAGGAATTGAAGGGAAATCAAAGGGTGTGGGTTCCCAAAGGGCCCACACGGCTAATTGTAGTGTAACACCCTGGATTTTCAAGCTATGAATATATATATATATATATATATATATATGGAAATTGTCCATTTAATTTGTAAATTAATGGAGATGGACCTTAGATGGGCAAGGTGTTGGGTCAATTGCCCAATTAAGATCCAACGGATTGTGAATATGGTTCAATTGAAATAAATGGGTGAGATTTATTTAATTGGGTCAAGGTTGTCAATTGGTCAAAAGTCCAATTGGGACCCGATGGATCATATATGAGCTAGTTAGAAGTAAATGGGTAAGGTTTGATAATTGGGTCTAATAACCAATTAAGATACAAGACATGAGATCCACCTCATCAAGTGAGGTGGCATGTAAATGAAATGGCTAAGTGGGACCCTAAATGCTATATGGTTCATAGTCGGCTAAGCCATGGTCGACTTGGTCAACCATGGGTGAGTTCAATAGAGTTGAGTTAATGAATGAGCTCAAGTGGGATAAATAATACTTGAATTGGAAAGTGAATTCACATGAGTTGAGAATTTATTAATGTGAGTTCAAGTGCTTGAGTTGGAAAATGAGTTCCTTTAAGTTGAGTTGAATTAAAATGGGTTGAATGGGAAGTCAATGGGACTTTCATTTTAATGAGTGGAATTGGAAGATGGAGAGTCCCGTCTCTATGGACACCATCATTATGAGGAAGGTGAAGGGTTGTGGTGGTTACACAAGCCTATACAAGGCATACACGTTGGAGATGGGAGTTTCATCTCATGGGATGAAACTCCAAATAGATCATTGATGAGGGAGGTGAAGGGTTGTGGTGGTTACACAAGCCTGCACAAGGCATACACGTTGGAATGGTGGGAGTTTCATCTCATTGGATGAAACTCCAAAAGGATCTTTAATGAGGGAGATGAAGAGACATGGTGGTTACAAAGGGGTATCACCAAAGGACACTACCCTTGGCCGACCCTCATTGATCAAGACAAGGAAGGTGGACGGTTTTGTTGTTGTTACACAAGGTGTTAGGTATAGGGTTTGTTGGTTAACATCCCATGATGGAAGCCCAAGGGTCATATAGTTGGAGTGTTTCATCTCATGGGATTAAACCTCCAAATGGAACATTAAGGATGGAGATGAAAGGTCACGGGAGTAACCAAGGGGTATAAACCAAAGGACACCACCTTTGGTGATTTACATTGGGCAGCAAGAAGAATTCCTTGTTTTATCTCACTCTCTCCCTCTCTCACTCAAGGCCCACCACTCTCAAAGGCAAAGGACTTAAAGTAGTTTTTTATCTCAAGCTCTCTCTCTCTCTCTCTCAAACCTACACCCTTTGGCCAAACCCTCTCTTTGGGTTTTCATTCAAGACCTCTCAAGCACTCTCGGCCAAGGATCAAGGAGGAAGAGGAGGCTAAGGAGGGAGAAGATTGGGAGAGCAAGAAGGAGTGAAAGAAACCGGAGGAGTCGTGGAATCGGTTAGTACTCGTTAAGATTGCATAAGTAAGAAAAAGATGGTCAAGGACATGGCCGAACCCTAATCTTGTGATAGTTAAAGGACCCTATGCATGAACCATGTATGAAATGGTGAATGATCAAGGATCATGGTTTGGCCGTTGCATGGCCAAACCCTAAGTTTATGTATGAGAATCATCAAGGACAAAAAGGGGATTGATGAGGTTCAGCCATGGTGTATGGCCGAACCCCATCAAAGGATTAAATCTTGGATGCATGATTTTTAAATGGAATTGATGAACCATAGGATTCGGCCATGTTGTATGGCCAAACCCCATGGAAGAACATCATTGGTGTAAATGGTGTTAAAGGTGGTTAATCCCATGGAAGGTTATTAATGATTTTAAAAGGTTTTACATGGAGGAATATTGTTGATGTTTAAAGGGTTTTAAAGATGAGAATAATGGATGGATGTTGGTAAATGTTAATGGTGGTAAATGGGTCTAAATGATGTAAAAGGGTGGAGAACCATGGACCAACATGGCCGAACCCCATGGAGAAATATTGAATTGGTTACATGTAATTAGATCATGGAAGTAAGGAGGAATGTAATTAATTTTTGAATGGTCTCAAAGGTTATAATGGTGAAGAACCATGGACCATGGGTTCGGCCATGTGTATAGCCGAACCCCATGGAGAGATATTGTTGGACTTAGGTATTTTTGGACCATGGAAATGATGGGGAAATATTGGTAATGTTAATGGGTTTTTAAATATGGTAGAGGATGGTTTAAAATGATGAACCTAAGTGTATGGTTAAATCCCTATGGAGGGACTTGTTTATGAACCTAAGATTGTGAATGATTTAAAGGGGAAGATGGAAACAAAGGACCATGAGTTCGGCCATGTGTATGGCCGAACCCCATGAACCATTTTAATGGGTCATGTGGAGATTTATACATGATTAAATGAATGAATGAATAAACTAAGAAGCGGAAGATTCATTTGTGGATCTATGTTTGGTTATGGATCATGTATGGATCTAAGTATGGGTAAGTAAATTAGGTGATTACCTATGGAAGGAAAGAATGGCCAAATGGTGAAATTAAAGGACCATGGGTTCGGTCATGGTGTATGGTCGAACCCCATGGATCATGTTTTGGTTTTGGACATGCATAAATGGCCTAAGTGAATGATTGAATCATAGAAAATGTTTTATGGATTTAGGGCTTCCATTATTGTAAAACAAATGGAATGATGTTGGGACTTAAGTCATGTAAATATAAGCTAAGTAAGTAGCCATGGAAAGATGAATGGAAAAGAGGTAATTATGGGTGAAAATGATGAACCATGGGTTCGGCCATGGTGTATGGCTGAACCCCATGGGGAATGTGTTTGTGGACTTATGTTGTTATTAAGGTTAAATGATTAACTTATATGTGTTAGGTTTAATGAATCAAAGATGGAATGATCTTGGACCCACAATAGTTAGAATGATCAAGGATAAAAAAGAGGGACCAAAACCATGTGAGTGAGATTCGGCCATATTGTATGGCTGAACCCCACTAAGGTGTATTTTATGGACTAAGGGTTTAAATGATTAACTTAGTGGTGATTGATTAATAAATCAAAGGAGGGACTAAAACCAAGTGAGCGAGGTTCGGCCATGGTGTATGGTCTAACCCCACAAAGATATGTTTATGGACTTAGACATAATTATAAATCAAATGGAACATGGGATTGATTGATTGGCATGTAATAAGGTAATGGGACCTCACAAGCGGTGTACGATCGGTGATCGGCTTCTGGACAAAAACACAAGGGCGTGTTAGTTGATCATTGGTAGGTTTCCTACATCATTGAAAACTATGGGATGTGTACAATGGTTTTAATTCTTATTTTGATGAGTTACTTTGTATCAAATGATATGTTTCAAATGTGAGATTTTAAAGGCTATGATTGTATTATTGCATAGCATATGAACATTTGCATCTCATGCATGGCATGGGAGGGATGATTTGTAACCGGAGGCCACGGTCCGTCGAGGTGTCCGTAAGGCATCCGTGGGAAGACCTTGATGTGCATTATCCATCAAGAAGTAACCGGAGAGCACAATCCGTCAGGGCGTCCGTAAGGCAACTGTGGGGATACCTTGATGAGGAGCTTTCCATCAAGAGGATACTATGATTGTAATGTGACCGGAGATCCACACTCCTTCGGGGCGTCCGTAAAGCAATCGTGAGGGATACCTTGATGAGGAGTTTCCATCAAGAGGATACCATGTAATTGTGATGGGTGGGACTCATTACATATAATTGTAACACCTCGGATTTTCAGATTATTATTTATATGAGAATTATTCTTTTAAATTGTGAATTTTAGAATTGGATCTTATATGGATAAGGAATTGGGCCATGACCCAATTAAGACCCAATTAATGGTAGGATTGGTTTCAATAAATCAAATAGGGCTGAAATTAATTTAGTATGCAATCCAAGATTATGCATGGGCGAATTTAAATGTAAAAATATATGCTTATGCGCATGAGATCTTTTAAAAAAGGGTGTACATATTTTCTTAAAATAAATAAAGGAAATATCTATATTAAAAGGAGGGCTCACGGCATTGCTATATGTATTTTAGCATTGGACGATTGGAAGGTTACTAATCTAAGGAGGAGAAGTCGGCCATGGCTAATTAAAGCAAGGGAGGTCGGCATTGCATCTAAGGAAATGACTAAAATTACACAAGGGGTGCACGGCCCCAAGGGGGTAAGTCTATCTTAAGAACATTCTCAATTTGGATTAGGGAGAGCTTATATAAAGGAGAGAAGGACAAGGGGGCAAGGTTTACAACCTATAGCCGAATTTTATTTTCCTCTCTCCCAATTTCTCATTCTCTCACACGGTAAGATCAAGAGCAAGAAGAAGGCAATCAACAAGAGGTAGTTCGGCCAGCAAAGGGAAAGGGGAAGAAGATTGGAAGAGAAAGATCAAGTGGGAGAAGAACAAGGAATTGAAAAAAGGTTAGTATCTAATTGTTTAAATAATTTTATTTTGAAACAAAAAGAACCATAGGGTTGGCCATGGTGGTTGGCCGGACCCCATGGAGAAAGATTGGAGATGATTTGATGATCTTAAATGGAGAGAAAGAACCATAGGGTTCGGCCCATGGAAAGATTTTACTTAATTGATGGTTGTTAAGAATGAAAACATGGAGACGATTTGGTGTAAATGATATGTGAATTTGAATGGATTAAATGGAAGATCCATGATTGATTAATGGAGACATGGATAGGAATGTGGATCGGCCATGGCATGGCCGAACCATGATTACATTATGGCAAAAATTGATTTGATCAAAGTAATGAAAAGAAGGGGTGAGGTTCGGCCATGGTGCTTGGCCGAACCCCACCAAATATTTTATGGTTTAACGATCAATTGTTAATGAATCTAAACTTATGGTCAAAAATCATGAACCATAGGGTTCAGCCATACACATGGGGTGATTTTGGATTGGTAAAGGCATTTGGATGGCTAAATTAGAAAGCTTCTAATTAAGGAAAGGGGTTGCTAAAATTTAGAAAAGTTCCAATTATGGAAGGTGGTTACTAATTATGGAAACCCTCCATTTATGGAAAGTTGGAGTTTGATTTATGGAAACCTTCTAATTATGGAAAGGTGTAGGTTATTTATGGAAACCTTCTAATATTAGAAGGTGGAGTTTAATTAAGGAAGGTTGGATTTAAAAAAGGGAAATCTAGACATCATAGGGTTCGGCCATGGTGCATGGCCGAACCCCATAAATTAATTCTATAGGTTAAGCTTACTTTATGGACCTATGATGGAACTAAGATGTCATAGGGTTCGACCATGGTGTGTGGCCGAACCCCATGAATCAAGTAGAATGTATTGTATGGATTTAATATGAGGTTTGGATTAATGAGACAACGTAAACCTAAGCTAGTGGCAAAATGGTAATTACATGCCAAAGTAGAGGAACATGGGTTCGGCCATAGTGTATGGTCGAACCCCATGAGTTGTGTTTAATGGACTTATTTGGTTAATGAATTAATACAAGGTTTAAGTATGGTAAATTTAAATGAATGAGGGAACAATGGCATTTCCGTAAATAGTTGTGAAAGTGGTAAGCCATGGGTTCGGCCATAGTGCATGGCCGAACCCCATGGGGCTTTTGTTTATGGATTTGGAATTTTGAAAATCAAGTAGGACTTGGTTTTGATTTACGTTATATTATAAGGTAACAGGATCTCGCAAGCGGTGCGCGATCGGTGAGGGAATCTTGGACGGAAACGCAAGGACACGTAATGGTCTTTGGTAGGATTTCACCTCTTTGAAACCATGGGTTTATGTACTTTGTTTTATCTTATGTTTGATGAAAATGTGTTTCAAAGGATATTCTTTATTATTGAATTTCAAATGCTATGTTTAAATTGTTTAAAATAGCATGGATTGATTATGTTTCAAAAGGTGATTTTAAATGCTATGTTTATGTTATTAAAATAGCATGTGTTTCATTGGCATCTCATGCATGGCATGGGGTGGAGGATTTATAACCGGAGGGGTCACACTCCGTCGGGGCGTCCGAAAAACCTATGTGCAGCACCTTAATGTGATTTCCATCAAGAAGATTCCGGAGGGTACATACTCCGGCCGGGGCATCCGGAAGACCTATGTGGTGGGTACATTTTATGTACATGTAATGGGTGGCACTCATTGCATATTTGTCATCATTTCATGGCATGGATTTTACCTAGTTTTATATATTATGTTATAATATATGTTTTGTACTAACCATGTATTAGCCGTAATTGGAATACCTACTGGGCACGTTGTTCTAACGCTCTACTTCTACCCTATTTGATGATAGAGGTAATCAGGGGAACGATGAACGTAAGACGAATCAGGCATAGGAGATTGGAAGATTTATTTTACATGTTTTGAATAAATTTACTCATGAATTTGTATTTGAGTATTTGGATTTCGGAATATAATAACTTAGATGGTTGGATGATTTATTTGATAATTATGATGTTTTAATTATGGACAAGGACTTGACGTACTTTGCTATATGAATGGAATAGAACTTGGTTCTATTATGTCTCCGCATTTTGATGTTATGATTCCGCAGGTTATGATCTTTATTCCGCATCTTGATATTGCTATGTGTGAACCATTTTATTGGACTGAGTCCATACACACATAGGGTTGGCCAGTTAAGGGTCGGACTTTGGAAGTTCGGACTTAGCTCGCGTCGTGACGTCCCGCGCTCTATCACTTTACTCTGTTATATATAAAAAAAAATATACTCTGAATTTACGGGAAAAAATGAGTGAAAAAGGGCAGGGCGTTATGATGATAGCATGGCATGGCATTGAATTGGCATGATTATGATCTTTATTATCATGCAATGTTTCTGGTTTTTATCTGTATGATTGGATCTCTATTATCATACACTATTTTGGATACGATGCTTTACAAGTATGGTATGATATATTATATTTGGATTTTTTATACTAACCCATGCGTTAACCTTAATTGGAATACATACTGGGCGCGTTGTCTAACGCCCTACTTCTACCCTAGTAGATGACACTGGAATGGAACGGAATGATGAACATGATCGGAGCCAAGCTTAAGAGCTTGGATGATTAAGTTTCATTTTGTTTAAGTTACCCTTAGATAACGTATTTGAGTAACTAGCAGTCGGGAATGTAACAATGTAGATATATTTTTTATGGTTTGGATGGTTGATTTTGGATATATAACTTAAGGTAGTTATTATTAAGTGTTGGACTACTTTGCTATCTAAAATGGAATAGAATTATCATTCTATTATATTTCTGCATATATGAATTATTCCACATGTTTAACTTAGTACGTGTGAACCGTTTTAGTGGACTTGGTCTACGCACACGTATGGCTGGCCAGTTAAGGGTAGGGCTTTGGAAGCTCGGACTTAACTCGCGTCGTGGCGTCCCGTGTAACGCCTGCCCCTTTTCACCGAAATATCAGAGTCTATTTTTTTTTTTAAAAAAAAGGAAAAGTGACAAAGGGCGCGGACGTCACGACTGGAGTTAAGTCTGAGCTTCTAAAGCCCGGCCCTTAACTGGCCAACCCTACGTGTGCGTGGAATGAAGTCCACGGAGAATAGTTCACACGTAGAAGTAAGTATCGGGGAACATTTAAACCAATTGCGGAAAATTATAAAAGAGCCTAACCTACAAATTTTTAGATAGCAGGGAAGTTACATTCATTCAATCACCAATCATCCTTAAAATCATAATGTCCAAAGTAATGTCCAAAATATGGTAAGTAATCTAAATTATTACATTTCTGACAAGTTAAGCTACTTCAAATATACATTTCTCAAAATAACTTAAATAAAATAATTAGTCCGCCTTCCCAAGCTCTTAAGCTTGGCTCCCGTCCCGTCCTTCTGCTCCGGCATTTCCTGCGTCATCAGCTAGGGTAGAAGTAGGGCGTTAGACCACGCGCCCAGTAGGACTCCGAGTAGGGCTAGCACATGGATTAGTAATAACGGCACGCAGATAATATTATAGCAAAACCATGCACTTTGGGCAATGTTATGCAATGGGTGTTCTATGTCATGAACCCCACCCATCCATCTCATCCTCATCGTATAATGTCCTTTTTCAACCAAACACAGTGTTCCAAATAAAATCCATACCATCATCGTGCCATGATCCTCTTGATGGAAAAGCCTCATCAAGATGCGATCCACACTAGGCATCCCCCTTGATGGAAGAACCATCATCAAGGTATAATAATGCATAATGAACATCCCCATGCGTTTATCGGTCGCCCCGACGGAGCATGGACTCCGGTTTCATTTTATCCTTCCCCTGTCATATCCCTCCCATGCCATGCATGAGATGTAGATGCCATGTGCCATGTAATATATGTAGTTCAATAGTAACACAAAAACCCATCTTAAAACAATTACTTGATTATCAAATAAATCAAAGGGAAAAGCATCCCATAATATTTAATCCAAAACCCATCTTAAGACATTCACATGATTTCCAAAATAATTTAAAGGAAAACATCACAAGATATATAATCCAAAACTCATCTTAAAGGCAACCACATGCTTTCCAAAATAAATTAAAGAAAACATCACCCAACCCATGGCTTACAAAAATGTAGGAATCCTACCGAATACCGACTCGCGTCCTTTTACGTTTTCCGTTCGATAAACCCGGTCGCCGATCGCGCACCGCCTGCGATGTCCAGTACCTTATTACACATTTATCATTAGTCCATGTTTTAACCATTTCTAAGCCCATATGAAAAATCGGTCACTATTTAGGTTTTGTGGGTCTGGTCCCATGTCATCTATTAAACCTTTTACTCCCATAAGTCTTAAAATTTGGCCACCCTAGGCTTGATCAACCACTTATAAGGTTATTACATTAGATCTCCTAAGTCCATGATCAATTTCCATAGAATTCTTGAATTTGGCCACTAATTACGGTTTTGTCACTACCTCATTTTTCATGCTTAATCACTCGTTTATCCATGCATGATTAAGTCCATAATTGATCATAAACTTAGATCTCCAACTTAGGTCCATTAATGACCCATTGAACCATGTCACATAGCCATTAAAATTAACCATTTAATTAATCCAACCCCCCATTAACTAATCACATACCTACATCCTTCATTAGCCCATAAAAATTGACCTTCCATCAAATCATTACTCTTAGTCATACCTTGAGTCCATAATTGATTCCTCTACCAGATTACAGGATCACTTACCTCAACCATCTTATTGACCTAATTCCATTAATTTAAACTTATACATACACATTTAACTTTAACCCATGATGTTTCTTTCTCCATTTTTCTTGGATCCATTCATAACATTTTAGATCCACCAATAATCCTTTCTTGAGGGGTTTAAATCATGCATCTAAACCATATTCTCTTATTCATTTAATTGCTCCAAAATTCCTACATTCACCAAAATATTAAACCCATCTTTTCTATCCTTTAAACCCATCATTTGATCACCATTTCATCACCATAGGGTTCGGCCATACACCATGGCCGAACCCATGGTTCACGATCCATCATTTTCTATGCCTCTTGAGGCCACAAAAATTATTCCCACACTCCATGATTTTTCCTTATTTAAACCCCTTTAATTTTTCCAACATTTACCATTTACAACCCTAAAAATTCATTAGCTACCTTCATTATCTTCCATCCCTTAAAACCCTAACCAATTAAATCCAATACCAAATCACCCACCATGGGGTTCGGCCATACTACATGGCCGAACCCTATGGCCCATGATTTTATTCCAATTATCTACTTCCTGTAATAGCTCGAATTTTCGAATCAATATATATTTGGCATTTATTGATTTTAATTTGAATTTTGACATGATGGAATACCAAATGCATCAAAAGTTGGGAAAAGGGTCCGAGAATGGCCCAATTGGGCCATGGATTGGATGAAATCCATTTAATGGGTCAATGAGGACTAAACGGGTCAACGATGGTCAAAGTGGGCCCGATAGCCAGGTGGGGCCCAATGGATCAAAAATCGGTTCCAACCCTAAGGTAAGTGGGTAAAGAGGGAATCTAATTGGGCCATGGGCCCAATAATTACCCAATAATTACCCATGGGATTTAAATTTTAATTATATACATTTTCTATTCACTTAATTTTAATAAAATAAAATAATAGACTAATACACACAATATCAAATTCTGACCAACTCTACCCATTATACTGACCCGCTACTCCAGGTCGGGTCACTACATCCTACCCCCCTTAAAGAAATTTCGTCCTTGAAATTTAGTTAATGTACCTTGCTTGTCTAATAGTTCTGGATATGCCTGTTGCATTGCTGCCTTCCGTTCCCACGTTGAGCCTTCAATTTCGTGGTGTTACCAAAGCACTTGAACTAAAGGAATGGTCTTTATGTAGAACACTTGATCTCTAGAATCCAAAATTTTAACAGGTCTCTCTTCATACGCGGCATCCTCGTTGACATCCAAATCTTGCCAATCCAGTACATGGAAGGGTCTGCCTGATACCTCCTAAGCATTGATACATGGAAAACATTGTGAACTCGTGCAAGCTTCGGTGGAGGGCAAGTGTGTTTGCCACCTCCCCCACACGACTCAAAATCTCAAATGGTGCGATGAACCGAGGAGCTAACTAGCCTTGGTTCCCAAACCGCTAAATGCCTCTGCGAGGTGATACACGAAGAAACACATAATCACCCACTCCAAACTCCAAAGGTCTATGCCTACAGCCTACGTAGCTTTTCTAGCGGCTTTGCTCTGTTTGCAACCTTTGACGAACTATCTTGACATTTTTCGTCGTTTCTCGCACCAAATCAAGTCATATGGTTGACTTATCGCTTGCCTCTTCCCAACATAGGGGTGACTTGCATGGTCCACCATAGAGTGCTTTAAATGGTGCCATCTTGATGCTTGACTAGTAACTGTTGTTATACATGAACTCTACGGTGGGTAAGTGATCTTCGCAGCTACCCTTTGAATCTAACACACAAGCACGAAGCATGTCCTCCAATATCTGGATTGTTCGCTCAGACTGGTTATCAGTTTGAGGGTGGAATGTCGTACTAAAACAAAACTGAGTACCCAACTATTTCTGAAGACTTTGCCAGAACCGGGACAAAAACCTTGAATCTCGGTCAGACACACTAGTAATTGGTATTCCATGTAACTTGATTATCCTGTCCATGTATAGTTTAGCCAATCTTTCCATAGGATCTGTCATTTTCATAGCAATAAAGTGAGCTGATTTTGTCAATCTAGCAACCACCACCCAAACTGCATCGATACCCTTTGGCAATCTCGGTAATCCAGTAACAAAATCCATGGTAATGTTATCCCACTTCTACTCATGTATACTTAGGGGTTGCAATTTCCCTGTAGGTTTCTGGTGTTCAGCCTTCACTTGTGACCGTGATCAATCATGACCAGACAGTGATCAGCCATGACCGGACCGTGATCAACCATGACCGGATGTGATCAACCACGACCGGACCGTGATCAGCGATGGCCGGACCATGATCAGTCGTGATCAACCGTGACCGACCATGATCAGCCGTGACCTAACTGTGACTAGATCGTGACCAGACCGCGACCAAGTAGTGACAAAACCATGACGGGGCAGTGATTATCCGTGACCGGACCGTGATCAGCCAAGACCTGACCATGATCAGCCGTGACTTTACTGTGATCAGCCGTGACCAGACCGTGACTGGCCGTGACTTGACCGTGACCTGACCATGATCAATATTGACCCGACTGTGATCAGCTGTGACCAGACCGAAACCTAACACTGATGAGCCGTGATCAGCCCGTGACCATCTGATACTAGACCATGACCTGCCCGTGACCAGTTCATTACCAATTATGATCCATCCACAATGTAGCTAAAGCTGCTAAAACATGGATGAGCAAGCCAAACATGTCCTTGCCTTCACAGGACAACAATTCAATTTTACCATCCATTATCCGTCCCAAGGACAGTTCAGGACGATGAAACCTGTAACGTCCCGCCCCTTCTCACTCGCTTACCCAAAAATCAGAGTTTTTTTTTTTTTTTTTGAAATAAAGAGTGACAAGAGAGCGGGACGTTACGACGCGAGTTAAATCCGAGCTTCCAAAGCCCGGCCCTTAACTGTTAATCCCTACGTGTGCCTGGAACTAAGTCCACGAGAATGGTTCACACGTAGAAAGTAAGCTTGCGGAATTATAACTTAATGCGGAAATATAATAGAATATATCCTACCAATTTTAGATAGCAAGGAATTACATCACATAATTAATAATTACCTCAAAATTAGAATGTCCAAAATAAAGTCCAAACCATAGCAAGTAATCTAAATTATTACAGTCCAACGAGTTAAGTTACTCAAATTACATTTCTAAAATAAAACTTAAGTAAATAAACTAGCTCACTCCTCCAAGCTCCTACGCTTGGCTCCGATCACGTCCTTCACTTCCTCCATTTCCTGCGTCATCATCTAAGGTGGAAGTAGGGCATTAGACAATGCGCCCAGTAGGTACTCCGAGTAGGGTCAACACATGGATTAGTATAAATAAAACACATAGATAAGATTTAATATCAAAACCATGCAAGTGAATGCAATGCCATGCAATGGGTGTCATATGCCATGAGTCCCACCCATCATCCACATCACCATCACAAAGTATCTCTCTTGATGGAAAAGCCTCATCAAGGTATCATAAACACATAGTAACCCTCTTGATGGAAAAACCTCATCAAGATATCATAAACACATAGTAACCCTCTTGATGGAAAAGTCTCATCAAGATATCATAAACATATAGTAACCCTCTTGATGGAAAAGCCTCATCAAGATATCATAAACACATAGTGACCCTCTTGATGGAAAAGCCTCATCAAGGTATCATAAACACTTAGTATCCCTCTTGATGGAAAGCCTCATCAAGGTGTCACAAATATATAGTATCCCTCTTGATGGAAAAGTCTCATCAAGGTGTCACGAACACATAGTATCCCTCTTGATGGAAAAACCTCATCAAGGTATCACAACTCCATAGTATCCCTCCCATGCCATGCATGAGGTGCAAGTGCAACATGCTATTTAATAATAATAAACACCATAGCATCCAAAATCCCATCAATAAGACATAACATTTGATACCAAAATAATTCAAGTAAAAGCATCATTTACACATATTCCATGGTTTTCAATGAGGTAGGAATCCTACCAAAGACCAACTAATATGCCTCGCGTTTCCGACCGAGAATTAGGTCACCGATCGCGCACCACTTGCAAGATCCCGTTACCTTATTACACATCAACAAATTAACCCAATGTTTCAACCATGCCTAAGTCCATTATACATGCCTTAGTGGGGTTTGGCCATACACCATGGCCGAACCTCAGTAACTAGGTTTTTGGGTCCCTTTTTAAATCCTTAGATCCATTTAGTCATGTGGGTCTAAAATCAGCTACCCTTTGGTTCATTTATCCAACACATAAGGTCATCATTAAAAGTCCCTAAGTCCACAACCATCCCCCATGAGGTTCGGCCATACACCATGGCCAAACCCATGGTTCTTCATTTTGGCCATATTTACATTTTTGCCACTCCTTCATCCCATGGTTAATCACCTTTCATTTATGCATGTCCATATCTCTAACTAATCCATAAACATGGATCCATCAATGCCTCATTAATCATGACACAAAACCCATTATAAATCAGCCATTTCCTTAACTTAATACCCATTCATTTTAAACATGCATAGATCCATACTTAACCCATGAAATGACTCATAAAATGGGTCATGGGGTTCAGCCATACACCATGGCCGAACCCATGATGTTATTTTCCTCATTTTTCTTGGATCTTTTACAACATTTTAGATCCACAGCAAGGTCCCTTCTTGAGGGGGTTTCAATCATACATTTAGATCATCATTTTTTTATCAACATTAACTACATTTTGAGTCCATTAACTTACCCATATTCCCCATCCTCTTCATGGTTTAAAAGACATCTAAGTCCACCAAAATCTTTCCATGGGGTTCGGCCATGTTGTCCATGGTTCATCTTCATTTGCAAGGTTTGAGACCATAAATACTCATTAACATTTCTCCATGGTTTCCTCACTTGACCCCTTTAAAATTTTCTAACATTTAGCCATTTAAAACCCTAAAACCATTAACCAATCATTCCATGGTTTTCATCCTTTAAACCCATGGAGAAATACTTAATATCCTTCCATGGGGTTCGGCCATATTGTATGGCCGAACCCTATGGTTTATTATTTCTTCAAAAATCATATGTCCATGATTTGTTACTTGATGGTTCTCATACAAGAAACCTGTATGGCCAAACCATACATTTTGATCATTCACCATACTTTTGACATGCATGAGGTCCTTCTCACATCTTCATAACAGTTAGGGTTTGGCCATGCAATGGCCAAACCATGATCCTTGAACCCTTTTTGTCATGCATGCATACATACCCAAATATATACATAGTGTCCTTAGTATTCCATTATTTTTCTTAACCTATCTTACCCATTAGGTTTTGCCCATTTCACATCCCCTTTCTTGGATGAATTTTAGATCCGTGGCCCATAATATTTTGGCCACCATTTAATCCAAGAAAAATGGACTCCATGGTCTCCTTTTAACTTTTTAAAAAATAAACTCTTGTTGAGGACTACTTACCAATCCCGCGGCTCTTCCGGTTTCCTTTTGCTCTCTTTGATCCTTAGCCTTCCCTCTTCCTCTTCTCTTTGATCTTCGGCCAATATATGAGCTTGATCAAGATGAGATCACCAAGGGTTGGTTCGGCCAAGATAGTGGTAGGTTTGAGAGAGGGAAAGGAGGAGAGAATGGGAAAATATCCTTAGTCTTGGGTCTTGAGATGGTGGTCGGCCAAGCTTGGGATCTCCTCCTTTTCTCTAAGTCTTTTTCTTGTCTTTCTCCTTGTGTGAGGGTTGGCCAAGAGAGGGAGGGAGAGAGGGAGAGAGTGAGGTGAGAGCAATGAGATGGAAAATCCATCTTTCCATCTTGACTTGGGCTTGCTTGAGCTAGACTCCACCAACTTTCTTTTGCCCAATCATGGTCCATGCATGCCCCTAATCTTAGGCCTCTTGTCCCTTAGTGGTGGTGGTTGGGATGAGGTGGAACCACCACCTCCCTTTGGGCCAATGCATGCCCTAGATGCCCCCAACTTAAGGGACTTGTCTAGCCATGGAGGGTGCATGCCCTCCACATGGCACTCCCAACCCCTCCATGGCCAACGGTTTTGGGTGGGCTTGGATGAGGTGGCACCACCACCTCATTTTTGGCCAAGGCATGCTCTCCACCTAAGCTTTTGGTCTAGCCAAGGGGGAAACATGCCCTCCACATGGTACTCTGTAACGCCCCGCCCTTTTTCACTCGCTTCTTCCTTTAAATTCAGAGTATATTTTTTTATAACAGAGGAGAGTGATAGAGTACGGGATGTCACAACGCGAGCTACGTCCGAACTTCCAAAGTCGGACCCTTAACTGGCCAACCCTATGTGTGCATGGACCAAGTCCACGAAAACAGTTTCACACATAGCAATATCAACATGCGGAATAAAAATCATATCATCCAAATTGCGGAAACATAATAGACCCACGTTCTATGCCATTCAGATAGCAAAGTACGTGAAGTCTTGAATCATCATTATCATATCATAATTATTCAGCAAAATATCCAACCATAGCAAATTCATCTAAGTTATTACAATCCGAATCCTACATACTCAAATACAAGCCCGAGAGCATCTTATACAAAATATAAACTAAAAGCGTTCAAGCTCCTATGCTTGTCCCCTTCCGCATTCAGCGTTTCCCTCGTTTCCTGCATCATCCACTAAAGAGTAGAAGTAGGGCGTTAGTACAACGCGCCCAGTAAGAATTCCAGTTAGGGTTAACACATGGTTAGTACAAAACATATAATATTATCATAGTGCCAAAAAGCCGTATAAACCTTGTCATAAAACCATATAAAACATGTCATAAAACCATGTAATCCATGCCATGTCATGATGTCAAATGCAATGAGTCCCACCCATCACAAGTACATATAAATCCCTCCAAATAGGTCTTTCTGATGCCTCGACGGAGTGTCGACCCTGCGGTTCCTTCTTGATGGATAATGCACATCAAAGTATACCACATAGGTTGCTCGGACGCCCCAATGGAGTGTAGACCCTCCGGTTCCTTCTTGATGGAATTCTCATCACATAGCATTATAAATCACCTTTAAAACATAATCAACACATGCTATTTTATATAAATAAATATAGCATTATAAATCACAGTTTGAAACATATCATTTGCAATATAAATTCATCAAATCAAGATAAAATAGTGTACATAAACCCATGGTTTCAAAGAGGTGGAATCCTACCAAAGACCGTTCACAAGTCCTTGCGTTCCCGTCCAAGATTCGATCACCGATCGCGCACCGCTTGCGAGATCCCGTTACCTTATAATATAATGATAAATCAACACCAAGTCTCACCTAATTATAAGGTTCTAAGTCTATAAACAAAACCCCATGGGGTTCGACCATACACCACCCATGGTCTACCATTTTTGTCCATAATTACAATAACGCCATTGAGCCTAACCATAGACTTCTTTATTGCTTAGATCTCGAATAATCATTCATACTTCCAAAATACAAAATCCCATAAAATAATTCATGGGGTTCGGCCATACACCATGGCCGAACCCAATGTCCAATATTCTCTCACATTTACAAAAATCCCATTGGTTTCCTCTTTCCTTTAAATCTTCCATAATTAGACCCTATAAATTTCATTAATCAACAAGTCCATCAAACACAACTCATGGGGTTCGGCCATACATCATGGCAGAACCCATGGTTCTCCACTTTGGTGTGTAATTACGCTTTTGCCATTTGTTTCACCATCTATCCATAACATACATTGTATCCTTTATTTTATTTTAAAAATACACATAACATAACTCATAACCTAGGTACATAATCTGATTCATAAATCAGCCCTTAACCATGAATTAAAAATCATTTAATCCCTTAATTTGGACCATGGGATTCGGCCATACACCTTGGCCGAACCCCATGGTGTATAGTTTCCAAATTAACTCCACCTTTCCATAATTATATGCTTTCCAAATATAAGTTCCATACTTAGATATCATATTCCATAATTATCCAACCCTTTCCACAATTGGAAACACCTTCCATAAATAGATTGTTTCCTTAATTAACCAACCCTTTCCATAATTGGAAACACCTTCCATAAATAGATTGTTTCCTTAATTAACCAACCCTTTCCATAATTGGAATCTAGGATTTGGATTGTAATAACTTAGATGAATTTGCTATGGTTGGATATTTTGCAGAATAATTATCATATGATAATGATGATTCAAGACTTGACGTACTTTGCCATTTGAATGGAATAGAACTTGGTTCTATTATGTTTCCGCAATTTGGATGTTATGATTTTTATTCCGCATGTTGATATTGTTATGTGTGAAACTATTTTCGTGGACTTGGTCCATGCACAAATAGGGTTGGCCAATTAAGGGTCGGACTTTGGAAGTTCGGACTTAGCTCAGGTCGTGACGTCCCACGCTCTATCACTCTCCTCTGTTATAAAAAAAAAAAATACTCTGAATTTAAGGGAAGAAGCGAGTGAAAAAGGGCGGGGCGTTACACACTCCACCCATGCCAACGATTTTGGGTGGGTTTTGTCTTGATGGTTGGGTGGTTTCCATGAGATGAAACCACCCATTTGACTCACCCATTTCCTAGGTGACTCACCCCCATTGAACTCACTCCATATAAAGCAACTCATTTATTTAATTTGATATTTAATTTAGGTCATTTAATTACATAATTTAATTCAATTTATTTCTCTTTAATTTCTCCATGAATCCACCCATGGTTGCCGGCCCCACCAATGCCTTGGCCCACTCGCCACCTCACTTGATGAGGTGGAGTTGGGTCCCACTTGATTATGCCACCTTAATTTATTCCAACTTAACTTAGGTGATTTTAATCAATTTATTCAATTCAATTCACCTTGATCCTCCTCAATTCCCTTTGACTTATCCATGGTCAACCATGGTGGTCGGCCCCACCTATGTTTTGGTCCACACGCCACCTCACTTAAGGAGGTGGAGTTGGGCCCCATTTGATTATGCCATCTTGATTCATTCCAATTTAACTTAGGTGATTTTAATCACTTCATTCCATTCCATTTACCTTGATCACCATTGGGCCCATGGCCCAATTAAATTCATCTCCTACCCATTTACCCTAATGCTCAAACCATCTTGACCCATTGGGTCCCAAATGGGTATTTGACCCAATTGACCATCCTTGACCCAAGTAACCATCATTGAACCATTTAAATGAAATTAATTCAATCGTTGGTCCATTAGACCCTACTTGGGCCATTGCCCCAATTTTGATCCATCAACCATCCATTCCATCAAAATTCTTAATTTCAACAATTAAAATAAATAATAGCCAATGTCGAGCGAAGTAGGGTCCCAAACAATCTTATACAAAAAGCTCCGGATGAGCGGCTCTCATTTCTGATTCAAGTTCCCAGGTGGCTTCCTCATTGCCATGTCGTTCCCATACCACCTTGACGAACTGAATGGCGTGGTTCCGTAGCACCCTTTGTTCTCTCCTGATCACTCTGACCGGCTTCTCCACATACGTCACGTCGCTTTACACATCGACGTCTTGCACGTTCAACACATGTGAAGGATCGGGGTTGTACTTTCTCAACATGGACATATGGAACACATCATGCAAAGATGATAATTGTGGAGTAGACACCAACTGATAAGCTACTTCCCCCACCCTCTTTAGGATTGGAAACGGCCCCACAAATCTAGGCGACAGTTTCCCTTTCTTCCCAAACCTCATGTGTCCCTTCCGTGGCGAGACCTTTAAGAATACTAAGTCTCCCACCTCAAGCTCAAGGAACCTTCTCCTTCTGTCAGAGTAGCTCTTCTGACGACTCTGCGCAGTAAGTAGGTATTGTATTATCAACTTAATCTGCGTCGTAGTCTCTGCAACTAGCTCAGGTCCAATCAGTGCAGGCTCACTAGCCTCTTTCCAGCACACTGGCGATCTACATGGCCTACCATACAAGGCCTCAAATGGAGCCATTTGGAGGCTTCCCTAGTAACTGTTGTTGCAAAAGAACTCCACCAGTGGCAAGTGATCCTCCCATCCACCCTTCAAGTCTAGCATACATGCTCTCAGCATGTCCTCCAATGTCTGTATCATCCTCTCCGACTGTCCATCAGTCTATGGATGGAATGCTGTGCTAGTCAATAAGTCGGTCCCCATAGCCGACTGCATGCTCTGCCATACTCTGCCGGTGAATCGGCCATCTCTATCGGACACAATAGTCTAGGGAATACCTTGTAGTCTGATGATATCCCGGATGTACCGTCGACCTAAGGTCTCAGATGAATCTGTCATCTTGATGGGAAGGAAGTGTGCAGACTTGGTCAATCGGTCTACTACGACCCATATCGCATCATTGCCCTAAGATTGAAATTCCATTACTAGAATAATGCACGACCCAGAGGGGGGGTGAATAGGTCGGTTTTAAAATTTTAATTCCCTTTTAAAATTTTCTCAACCGATTTATGCGTTAAGTAAATAAAATATTCAATCCACGCATTCAATCACATATAACACAAATATTTTATAGTGGTTCGGTTTCAACAAACCTACATCCACTGTCAGACTTCCCAACTCTAGGGTCGTCCCAAATATACTATGTAAGGGTCTCACACCCAAATAGTACAACCTAGTTTTTTATAGAGGTTCAACCAAATCGGTCTAATCCTCTACACCTATTTTTTAAAGTGGTTCGAACAAACTGTTTTAATCCACTTTACAATGTTTAAAAATAAAAGAAGAAGAAAACTTGTCTTGGGCCTTAACCGTTTTCCTTTAAGCTCTTTCTTCTTTACGGAACCTGTGTGCATCTTTCCATCAAAACAGCTTCACCAATATATTTGTTGGCATAGCAGTAGGACTTGGGTATGACTGGTTTTAGTCCTATATGAACACCTTATTCTTCATCAGGATTGGGGTATTGATTACCCAAACATCACTAAGAAGGATGATGAAGAATGGTATCTAGAGGGAAGGCCGAATGATCACTCACTGGTAATCTTGTTCCTTAGTGGTTTCTGTGTGTATCCGGTCCTCTAAACAACAGCCTTACTGTTATTTTATAAACAATTTTAAGAGCTGCAGTAAGTCACGCCTGCGAGGCCTCGCTGCTTCTGATGAGGCCTCGCCAGCCGTAATTTCTGGAAAGACAGCACACATGTGCTGTGTCATCTATCCAGACAGATCAGCCAGATATTAATCAGATATCAGCCACCTCATCTCCACCATGCATGACTTGCAAATCATTTATCTTAGCCACTAATCAAGGACTTGATGAGAATATTGTAAGGTGGATTACAAATCATGGAGGAGCCTTTCCATAATTGTTATGGAAAGCTCCCCAAGGATATTCAAATTCAAACTTAAGAGAGGTGGCAACCCATGTGGTTAATTTTATTTACCATAATAAGCTTCCAATAAATTACCATAATTACCTCTCAATTAAACAATCATAGTTTTTAATTTTCTAAAACTGTAAGAGACTGAGTCAGCTCGACACAGGGTCAACTGCACTCAGCTTTGCACAACTGGCTGTGAGGCCTCGGTAGATTGCATGAGGCCTCGAGGATGAAAGTCACTTATTGAATTTATTTTTCAATTGACTTCTAGGTATTTGACTTAATGTAAGGTCTCCTATGGTTCACTTACCTGTGTGCCAATACTGTATTTGGTGTAGACGCTTGAACTTCATAGTAAATCTTCTTATTCATCCAAGGCAAGTCCAACTTAGTCACGTAATTGACAATAAGGGTGACTCGGACTAACCGGGGCACTTACAATCTCTCCCTTTGTCAATTTCGTGACAAAAACCTAAGATCTACTTATTACACCAACTTCCCAAAATTACATATTCACACATGACCACTCCTTAACCAATAAAATTACAATAATATTAAATCCTCTAATATCACACATATCTCCCCCCTTAACTTGTGCCTATAAAGACACAATCAATTTCCCATTTTCCTGCATACAAAAAATAGATACTAGTGGGACTTGTATGCTCCCCCTCAACATTAGCACATTATTTTACTCCCCCTTTTTGTAAGGTCTCAGAATTTTGGAATTAATATAAATGTGAATATTATTTATTTTAATGATGAAAATTAGGAAATTGGTGGAGTAAATGGTAAATGGGCCAAAATTGGATAAAGACCCAAGTATGACCCAATAGATTATCGTTTGGGTTTAAATTTATCTAAATGGGTCAAGAGTGGTCAAATTGGGTCAAATACTCATTTGGGACCCAATGGGTCAAAATGTTTATGCTCTAAGGTAAATGGGCTAGATGGAAATGTAATTGGGCCCAATGGTGATCCATTTAGAGGGGGCTCAATAAAATTTAACCACCTAAGTTATTTGGAATTAAATAATGGTAAAGTGGCCAAGTGTGCACCCAAGGTTTGGTGGGGCCGGCCACCATGGTTGACTAGGTCATTCATGGGTGGAATGATGCAATTAGGTTAAGCATAATTGATTAACCTAAGGTGATTTAAATAAGTAAATGGGAATTAAAGTAATAAATTAATTAAATTATTAAATTGGTGGTTAAATGGGTCAAAATTAGCCAAAATGGGGACCAAGCTACCCCGCCTCCAAGGTCAAACACGTTTTGGACTTAGGGAGGGTGGGAGACATAAGCCATAAAGCAAATAAAAATATCTTGAAAATATCTAAAGGTTGGTGGGGGGTAATTAATGCAAAGTAAAGAGGAAAAAATGGGATAAGCCTTGATGTCTTTTCCCATTCTTCTCTCATTCAACTTTCTCTCCATTTTTCATTCTCCATGGACGTCCCACACAAGGAAGGAGAAGAGAAAGAGAGTTAGGGAAAAGAGAAAAGAAGGAGAGAAGAAAGAAGTGGAAATTTACACAAACTCACTCTAAAGTTAAGGTATTCATCTCCCCTCTCATCATCCTTTACTCTTCCCTCTCTCAATTTAAACTTACCTTGGTCGATTCTAGGGTTGGGGACTGCCACCCTTGATCAAAGATCTTAACCTACCAAAGATCAAACGGAAGGAGAGAGGAGGCTAAGGAAACCGACGGGAGTGCCGGGAAATCGGAGGAGACGTTGGATTGTAAGTATTTTCTTAAACAAGAGTTTATATAAATATATTTTAAATGATTAAGAAGTGGGTAATTTTAAGGAGTTTAAATGAGGGAAACCATGAAGGAAAAATATACAAAATATGCAATGGAGAAGACTGACAGAACAGTCAGTCGACTGAATCTATGATTCAGTCGACTGAACTGGTGATAAATGAATCAAAAACAAGTTTCTGGGAGTTTCAACTGGCTGAATTAGGGATTCAGTCGACTGAACTAGTGATGGGTGGTAATAAAAATGAGTTTCTGGGAGTTTCAGTCGACTGAACTCATGATTCAGTCGACTGAACACAAACTTCTCATATAAGAAAAGGGTTCTGGAAGTTTCAGCCGACTGAATGTATGATTCAGTCGACTGAAGGGATGATTTTTGAACGTGTAAAGGGATGATTGAAAGTTCAGCCGACTGAATGTATGATTCAGTCGACTGAAAATAAACTGACAGAACAAACAGATGACCTGATGCAAAATCAGCCGATTGAATCTGTGATTCAGTCGACTGAAAGGGGTATGAACCATGTTTCAGTCAACTAAAACTGAACTGGCAGGACAAGCAGACACTCGGATTCGAAGTCAGTCGACTGAATCTTTGATTCAGTCGACTGAAATAGTGATTCAGTCGGCTGAACTGGTAATTCAGTCGACTGAATTGAAATGTACAGTTTTTTTGAACATCTTCAGAGGTTGTTGTTAATCCGGTAGGAGGAATGGAGAGTATGTAAATTAAAGGGACTGAGTTTATGATACTAGATCATGATTAATGAATCCTTAATGGATTTAAGTTAGGGATAAATTTTGGACTTAGAATGTACATAAATGAAACGGATAGATGCTGGGTTTTAGGCTCGCAAATCGGAA
This sequence comes from Chimonanthus praecox, assembly GCA_022113865.1. Classification (NCBI taxonomy): domain Eukaryota; kingdom Viridiplantae; phylum Streptophyta; class Magnoliopsida; order Laurales; family Calycanthaceae; genus Chimonanthus; species Chimonanthus praecox. The sequence continues at coordinate 42,775,265 of CM039094.1, forward strand.
TATTTAAAATGGCCAAAATTGGATTTATGGATGTGTTTTAAATCAATGGAAAAAGAGGCTAAGATAAGGGCTGGTTTATGATAATCTTATGACATGATTAAAGATCATTAATGGACCTAGGTTTGTGATCAGTTAGATATTTTATCATGAAAGAAAATACGGACTGATACGGTAAATGTGTAATAAGGTACCGGATAGCGCGAATCGGTAGCCGGATTGTCGGACGAAAAAGAAGTAAAGACGCGAGTCGGTAATTGGTAGGATTCCTACCTTTTTGTAAGCCATGGATATGTATGGTATTTTTATCTCATTTTGTGGAGTATGGATTTATCTTATGATGAGTTTGTTTTCCGACTATGAATGATATGTTAATACCATGATTTATATTTTAAGATGATGCATTATATGCCCAGGCTATGTATGATAAACTAAAGTTATGAGACGTATATATTACATAGCATAATGCATTACATCTCATGCATGGCATGGGCGGAAAAAAATAAACAAACCGGAGTCCATGCTCCGTCGGGGCGACCGAGAACAGGCATGGGGACACCTTGACGAGGACTTGCCGTCAAGGGGGATATTTTGCGGTAGGACATGTCTTGACGAGGCTTTTCCATCAAGAGGGATATGACAGTATATGTCAGGAATGATGAGTGGGGTTCATAATATAGACACCCAGGGCATGGCATACATTTTATATTTTCACTACACGTGGTTTATCAATTTTCATTGTGTTATTATCTGTATGCTGTTATTACTAATCTATGTGCTAGCCCTACTCGGAGTCCTACTGGGCGCGTTGTTCTAACGCCCTACTTCTACCCTAGCTGACAATGCAGGAAATGGCGGGCCGGAAGGGAAAGACTGAAGCCAAGCTTAGGAGCTTGGGAAGGCGGACTAGTGATTTTGTTTAAGTTGAATTAATTCATTTTGGAAATGTGTAATTATATAATTCAGCTTGTCGAAAATGTAATAACTTAGATGGCTTGCTATGTTTGGATTGTATTTTTGGACAATACAGTTAATGGCATTTTGGTAAATTTACGGATGTTTCTTCCCTGCTATCTGAAAATTGGTAGGACAGTCTCTATTATCATTCCACATGTAACTTTATATTCCGCGAGCTTACTTTCTACGCGTGAATCGTACTTGTGGACTTATGTTCCACGCACGCGTAGGGTTGGCCAGTTAAGGGCCGGGCTTTAGAAGCTCGGAACTTAACTTGCGTCGTGACGTCCGTGCCCTTTGTCACTTTATCAAAAATATATATATATATATATACTCTGATTTTACGGTGAAATGGGGCGGGCGTTACAGTTGGTATCAGAGCGAATATCGAAAGAATGAATCTCTCGAAGTATGATTAAGACGGTTGCATGTCTCACTGGCAGCTAAGAATCCCAACTGACCGACTCTTCGGAGTCCGCTGCATGGGGGCCGGGTTAATGTACTTCGATTGACTTAAACTGAAGTGTTTAATCTGAGAACAACGTTTGACGGAAAGGGATGATAGCTAGGGAAGAAAAAAAAAAAATCAATTTAAGTCGGAGTTATTAAACATAGCAAGTAGGGTTACATTTCCCTGACATGAGAAGACAAATCTAGGTTTTCCCCAAATTTGACGGAATAATGATAGATTTATTGAACATAGGAGAGAATGCCCTGATTTCGTCAAATGGAACAAAACATAGATACTTGGGAAGTTTTCCCCAAACCAAGTGTGCTTATTTGGTAATTTTCCCCCAAAAATGAGAAACAAAGTATGTTTGGTCAGTATTTCTTTTTCCAAATATGAAAAGGAGCTAAGTCAATGTTTTTCCATGACTAGGAAATGGCTCCGAAGAGAAGGACTCGTCGCAACCAGAAAGAGGTATCACCACCTCGCCAGGAAGAGGAAATACCCCATCAGGAGGAGGGACAGAATAATATAAATATACAAGGTGTACCTCCCGAGTTAAAAAATGTAGTTCAAGAGGCAGTCACTGCTGCTCTTCAGCGACATTTGAGCGGAAATGCGACTACTAGCGACGGAAATGCTACTACTAGTGACACCAGTAAACGGAAGATGGCCGAAGACTTCCAGCAACAACGCCCTCCCTACTTCAGAGGAAAAGAAGGGGCTGTAGGAGCAGATCATTGGTTAAAGAAGATCACTCAGATCTTGAATCTGCTTCAAGTTTCCAGTCCGGCTGACAGAATCTTACTGGCAACATCACAACTGATTGAGGATGCCGGTAATTGGTGGGAGGTGGTAGAAAAACAGCAATCACTGGTGCCGGAAAGGGAAAGAATTGCTATGACTTGGAAATGGTTCTCAGCCACTTTTCTAGAGCAGTTTTTCCCGGAGGAAGAAAGGGAGAGCCAGACTGAAGCTTTTATATCATTAGTACAAGGCAATATGACAGTGACAGAATATCACCGGCAGTTCCTTCGACTATCGGTTTATGCATTCTACATGGTGGATACTGAGCACCGGAGGGCCCGTAAGTTTGAACGGGGCTTCGGCCGAGCATCAAAACTAGGGTGACAGTATTCAAGGAATCTACATTGGCAGGGGTGGTCGGCAGGGCCACTATAGTGGAACGGGAATTGAATGAGACAGCGCGGCATGACAACCGCCGGTGGCAGAGTGGGCGGGGAGCATTTCAACCCAATAAGAGGTTCCGCCCGAGTTTCAGCAGACCCTCATCCTCTACTGGATCTACAGGGGGCTTTCGCCCCAATCAGCCCTCCCCGTCAGCATCGGTTACTCAGGTCCCTAGAGGTGGGAACACTTGCTATCAGTGTGGCCAACAGGGTCACTTCAAGAGGGAATGTCCACAGCTCAGCAGACCCTCTAACTTCAGGGGTTCTTCTCGCCCTCAAGCTAAGCCAGCTCAGTCACGAGGAGGCAGAGCGTACAACCAAGCGGAGCGGGCGATAAACCCCACAGGATCTGGATGGCTTTTTGCCATACCTCCTCCAGTAGCGGTGGATCGCTCGGTGATGCAAGGTATGGCCGTAGTTGGTAGTTCCTATGCTGTGACATTGTTTGATTCTGGAGCTTCCCATTCATTTATATCTGCTGCATTCATATCTGCTACAGGCACATTAGTACAGAATCTGTCTACCTCACTTACTATTGTATCCCTTGTCGGAGACACATCTTTGGGACTCATATGCACCGGATTAAACACTGAACTCGCTGGATTCCGATTTGAGTCCAATTATTTAGTAATCGACATGGCTGAGTACGATGTTATATTTGGTATGGACTGGTTGGCTACATACCAGGCTCATATTGATTGCCATCTTCGTAGGGTGATATTTTGGTCACCTGAGGGAAAACGGTATATAGTGCCCGCCAATAGACAAGGTATTCCTAGAAGACTGCAGGAAGAATTGAATCACCTTGTCTTGAACAGCATTAAGTTAGACAGGGCACCAGGGACTGAACTTCCGGCGGTAGTAGCAGAGTTTGCAGAAGTATTTCCAACAGAGCTCCCTAGTTTGCCACCCAAGAGGGAGATAAACTTTGAGATCAAGTTATATCCTGGCACAGCTCCAGTATCGTTACCTCATTACAGAATGGCACCGGCTGAGATGACTGAGTTGAAGAAACAGATTGATGAATTGCTCAGGCTGGGCTTTATTCGGAACATGGGAAGCCCCGGTATTGTTTGTTAAGAAGAAGGACAGTACCCTTCGAATGTGTGTGGATTATAGAAAATTGAACCAGCTGACTGTTAGGAACAAGTATCCCCTACCCAGGATTGACGATTTGTTTGATCAGCTTAGGGGTTCCTCTCACTTTTCCAAAATTGATCTGATGTCCGGATATCATCAAATCCGGGTTAGAGAGGAGGACATAGAGAAGACAGCCTTCAGAACAAGGTATGGTCTATATGAGTATGTAGTCATGCCGTTTGGGCTTACTAATGCACCAGCTGTGTTCATGGACCTGATGAATAGGATATTCCGGTCTTACTTGGATCAGTTTGTAATTGTATTTATTGATGACATCCTGACTTATTCCAAGAGTCAGGAGGAACATGCTGAACACCTGCGGATAGTTCTGAACACCCTGAAGAGGAACCAGTTGTATGCTAAGGCCAGCAAGTGTGAGTTCTGGCTATCTAAGGTTAACTTTTTGGGACACGTTATCGGAGGAAGGTATAGCCGTGGACTCGGCTAAAGTGGCGGCAGTGAAGGAGTGGAAAGTGCCGACAAATGTGACCGAGATCCGCAGTTTTCTGGGATTGGCCGGTTACTACAGGAAATTTATTATGGACTTCTCCAAGATTGCAGCCCCACTCACCCGACTCACTCAGAAAGGAGTCAAATTTGAATGGTCAGATCTGTACAACCGGAGATTTGAGGAGCTAAAGGAGAAGCTTACGACCGCTCCTATTCTGATCTTGCCGGAAAGAGACAGAAATTATGAGGTGTACTGTGATGCCTCAGGAGAGGGACTGGGGTGTACACTAAGTCAAGGTAATAGGGCGGTGGCGTACGGGTCAAGACAGTTGAAAATTCATGAGCGCAATTATCCCACACATGATTTGGAACTGGCAGCGGTGGTCTTCGCTCTTAAAAGCTGGAGACATTATCTTTATGGTGAGAAGTTTGAGGTATTCTCAGACCACAAGAGCCTAAAGTACCTATTTGATCATAAGGAACTCAACATGAGGCAACGTAGATGGATGGAATACTTGGCAGAGTATGAATTCGCACTCCGGTATCATCCTAGCAAGGCGAACAAGGTGGCGGATGCCCTCAGCCGCATGTCACATGCGACAGTAGCCAGTATGATCAGAGCAGAATGGGAGGTATTGAATACCATTAGGGAGTTTAAACTCTACCTGAATAATCATGGGACTATATCTAATCTGATCATACGATCCCACATGGTCTCCGAGATTGAACGGGAGCAACGGACAGATCCAGAAGTAGAAGAAATTTGGGCTAAAATGTCTACCGGTGAGGTTGTACCGGAGTGGGAATTACGACCAGGACAGGGTCTTATATTCCGAGGCAGGACATATGTGCCTAAGAATTGCAGAAGAGAGTTGCTGATTGAAGCACACCAAACCAAACTCTCTATTCACCCGGGCAGCACCAAGATGTACCATTATCTTAAGAGGCACTATTGGTGGCATGGACTTAAGAAAGACGTGGCAGAGTTTATTGCTCGTTGTTTAACCTGTCAGCAAGTTAAGGTAGAACATCGGAAACCACCGGGTTTACTCGCACCCTTACCAGTGCCAGAATGGAAATGGGAACACATATCCATGGACTTTGTAACAGGGTTGCCAAGGTCCTCTAAGGGCAATGATGCAATATGGGTCATAGTGGACCGGTTGACCAAGTCTGCACATTTCCTTCCCATCCAGATGACGGATTCATCAGAGACTTTAGGTCGACGGTACATCCGGGAGATCATCAGGTTACATGGCCTTCCCCGGTCTATTGTGTCCGACAGAGATGGCCGGTTCACCGGCAGAGTATGGCAGGGCTTGCAGTCGGCTATGGGGACCGACGTATTAACTAGTACAACATTTCATCCACAGACTGATGGACAGTCGGAAGAGGACAATACAGACATTGGAGGATATGTTGAGAGCATGCATGCTAGACTTCAAGGGTGGATGGGAGGATCACTTACCACTGGTGGAATTTTCCTACAATAACAGCTATCAGGCAAGCCTACATATGGCTCCATTTGAGGCTTTGTATGGTAGGCCGTGTAGATCACCAGTGTGTTGGACAGAAGCTGGTGAGCCTGCGCTGATTGGACCGGAGTTAGTCGCAGAAACTACAGCACAGATTAAAATGATACGGCAGCATCTACTCACTGCACAGAGCCGTCAGAAAAGTTATGCCCGACAAGAGGAGAAGGTTCCTCGAATTTGAGGTGGGAGACTTGGTGTTTTTGAAAGTCTCACCACGGAAGGGACACATGAGATTTGGAAAGAAGGGGAAACTGTCACCTAGATTTGTGGGACCGTTTCCAATCTTGAAGAGGGTGGGGAGGGTAGCTTACCAGTTGGCGCTCCCTCCGCAGTTATCATCATTACATGATGTGTTCCATGTGTCTATGTTGAGGAAGTACAACCCTGATCCTTCACATGTATTGAATATTCAAGACATCGATGTACAAAGCGATGTGACATATGTGGAGAAGCCGGTCAGAATAGTCGGGAGCGAGGAAAGAGTGCTGCGGAACCGTGCCATCCAATTCGTCAAGGTGGTATGGGAACGACATGGTAATGAGGAAACCACCTGGGAACTTCAGTCGGTGATGAGAGCCCCTCATCCGGAACTCTTTGTGTAAGATGTTTTGAACCTCTACTTCGCTCGAATTTTCGGGACGAAAATTTTAAAAGAGGATTGTATTGTAAGGTCTCGGAATTTTGGAATTAATATAAATGTGAATATTATTTATTTTAATGATGGAAATTAGGAAATTGGTGGAGTAAATGATAAAAGGGCCAAAATTGGATAAAGACCCAAGTATGACCCAATAGATTATCGTTTGGGTTTAAATTTATCTAAATGGGTCAAGAGCGGTCAAATTGGGTCAAATACTCATTTGGGACCCAATGGGTCAAAATGTTTATGCTCTAAGGTAAATGGGCTAGATGGAAATGTAATTGGGCCCAATGGTGATCCATTTAGAGGGGGCTCAATAAAATTTAACCACCTAAGTTATTTGGAATTAAATAATGGTGAAGTGGCCAAGTGTGGACCCAAGGTTTGGTGGGGCCGGCCACCATGGTTGACTAGGTCAGTCATGGGTGGAATGATGCAATTAGGTTAAGTATAATTGATTAACCTAAGGTGATTTAAATAAGTAAATGGGAATTAAAGTAATAAATTAATTAAATAATTAAATTATTAAATTGGTGGTTAAATGGGTCAAAATTAGCCAAATGGGGACCAAGCTACCCCACCTCCAAGGTCAAACACGTTTTGGACTTAGGGAGGGTAGAGACATAAGCCATAAAGCAAATAAAAATATCTTGAAAATATCTAAAGGTTGGTGGGGGGTAATAAATGCAAAGTAAAGAGGAAAAAATGGGATAAGCCTTGATGTCTTTTCCCATTCTTCTCTCATTCAACTTTCTCTCCATTTTTCATTCTCCATGGACGTCCCACACAAGGAAGGAGAAGAGAAAGAGAGTTAGGGAAAAGAGAAAAGAAGGAGAGAAGAAAGAAGTGGAAATTTACACAAACTCACTCTAAACTTAAGGTGTTCATCTCCCCTCTCATCATCCTTTACTCTTCCCTCTCTCAATTTAAACTTACCTTGGTCGATTCTAGGGTTGGGGACTGCCACCCTTGATCAAAGATCTTAACCTACCAAAGATCAAAAGGAAGGAGAGAGGAGGCTAAGGAAACCGACGGGAGTGCCAGAAATCGGAGGAGACGTTGGATTGTAAGTATTTTCTTAAACAAGAGTTTATATAAATATATTTTAAGTGATTAAGAAGTGGGTAATTTTAAGGAGTTTAAATGAGGGAAACCATGAAGGAAAAATATACAAAATATGCAATGGAGAAGACTGACAGAACAGTCAGTCGACTGAATCTATGATTCAGTCGACTGAACTGGTGATAAATGAATCAAAAACAAGTTTCTGGGAGTTTCAGCTGGCTGAATTAGGGATTCAGTCGACTGAACTAGTGATGGGTGGTAATAAAAATGAGTTTCTGGGAGTTTCAGTCGACTGAACTCATGATTCAGTCGACTGAACACAAACTTCTCATATAAGAAAAGGGTTCTGGAAGTTTCAGCCGACTGAATGTATGATTCAGTCGACTGAAAATAAACTGACAGAACAAACAGATGACCTGATGCAAAATCAGCCGATTGAATCTGTGATTCAGTCGACTGAAAGGGGTATGAACCATGTTTCAGTCAACTAAAACTGAACTGGCAGGACAAGCAGACACTCGGATTCGAAGTCAGTCGACTGAATCAAAGATTCAGTCGACTGAAATAGTGATTCAGTCGGCTGAACTGGTAATTCAGTCGACTGAATTGAAATGTACAGTTTTTTTGAACATCTTCAGAGGTTGTTGTTAATCCGGTAGGAGGAATGGAGAGTATGTAAATTAAAGGGACTGAGTTTATGATACTAGATCATGATTAATGAATCCTTAATGGATTTAAGTTAGGGATAAATTTTGGACTTAGAATGTACATAAATGAAACGGATAGATGCTGGGTTTTAGGCTCGCAAATCGGAATATTTAAAATGGCCAAAATTGGATTTATGGATGTGTTTTAAATCAATGGAAAAAGAGGCTAAGATAAGGGCTGGTTTATGATAATCTTATGACATGATTAAAGATCATTAATGGACCTAGGTTTGTGATCAGTTAGATATTTTATCATGAAAGAAAATACGGACTGATACGGTAAATGTGTAATAAGGTACCGGATAGCGCGAATCGGTAGCCGGATTGTCGGACGAAAAAGAAGTAAAGACGCGAGTCGGTAATTGGTAGGATTCCTACCTTTTTGTAAGCCATGGATATGTATGGTATTTTTATCTCATTTTGTGGAGTATGGGATTTATCTTATGATGAGTTTGTTTTCCGACTATGAATGATATGTTAATACCATGATTTATATTTTAAGATGATGCATTATATGCCCAGGCTATGTATGATAAACTAAAGTTATGAGACGTATATATTACATAGCATAATGCATTACATCTCATGCATGGCATGGGCGGAAAAAAATAAACAAACCGGAGTCCATGCTCCGTCGGGGCGACCGAGAACAGGCATGGGGACACCTTGACGAGGACTTGCCGTCAAGGGGGATATTTTGCGGTAGGACATGTCTTGACGAGGCTTTTCCATCAAGAGGGATATGACAGTATATGTCAGGAATGATGAGTGGGGTTCATAATATAGACACCCAGGGCATGGCATACATTTTATATTTTCACTACACGTGGTTTATCAATTTTCATTGTGTTATTATCTGTATGCTGTTATTACTAATCTATGTGCTAGCCCTACTCGGAGTCCTACTGGGCGCGTTGTTCTAACGCCCTACTTCTACCCTAGCTGACAATGCAGGAAATGGCGGGCCGGAAGGGAAAGACTGAAGCCAAGCTTAGGAGCTTGGGAAGGCGGACTAGTGATTTTGTTTAAGTTGAATTAATTCATTTTGGAAATGTGTAATTATATAATTCAGTTTGTCGAAAATGTAATAACTTAGATGGCTTGCTATGTTTGGATTGTATTTTTGGACAATACAGTTAATGGCATTTTGGTAAATTTACGGATGTTTCTTCCCTGCTATCTGAAAATTGGTAGGACAGTCTCTATTATCATTCCACATGTAACTTTATATTCCGCGAGCTTACTTTCTACGCGTGAATCGTACTTGTGGACTTATGTTCCACGCACGCGTAGGGTTGGCCAGTTAAGGGCCGGGCTTTAGAAGCTCGAAACTTAACTTGCGTCGTGACGTCCGTGCCCTTTGTCACTTTATCAAAAAAAAAATATACTCTGATTTTACGGTGAAAAGGGGCGGGCGTTACACTTTTTGTCAAGAAAATTGACAAAGGTAAGTCAAACATAAACAAGAGATATGCAAAGTAGTCAAGTAGATGCAAAGATTGAGCACATTAAAGCTGATATGAAAATAAAGACAGCAAACGAGCAACTATAATGCACAGTAGTCTAGCATAACCAACATAGCAAGAGCTAGTTTAAATAGTACAGACCCAAAATGTAGTTTGATGATAAACAAAATAACCAGAGTTTTATAAAAAGGTCTTCAATCCTTAGGAGATGGGGGAGGAAATTCTGCATCAGTTCGACGACACGAATTTGTAATATGCTGGAGAGAACGGAAGATGCGCTGCAGGGAAGTTCTGACATAGATAGAAAACTCCTGATGTTGCTACAGGAGACGATCTTGACGCTTTTCCATCTCGGCAAATCGCTCATCAAAATACTTACGATCAATAGAATGCGAAGGATTGGTAGCATCCTTGCGAGTCCGGCGATCAGTAGAGGGAGCGGAACTGGGTGAGCTTCTAGATGAGGGGCGAAATGGGCCTAGACTTCTCTCAATGCCGGTCTTTGTCAGGGGTCGTACATTTAGAGGAACTTCTCCAGGATAAGGTGCCATTCCGAAATGAGTACTTGTGCGTGTTATAAGATAGCAGAAAGGTACAACACTTTGGGCAAAAGACTTGCAGAAACGTTTAATATGTTCACATATCAAGGAGGGAAGACATATTTTTCTCCCCATAGCCACAACATATAAGACATTGATCATGTGATCACTCAGCTGTGACTTGTTCATCAGATGAGGAAGATATTGTACTTGGGAAGAAGAGAAGAGGAGTGAATTTGGATTTTTCCTTCTCGTTCGATACCACCTCCTTTTTTTTCTTTAATTTTTAATTTTTTATTTTGAAATATTATCTCCACTAACTGATCATAGTATCAGAAATGTTTAGGATACGGTACACACCCCAATTGATTTTCTCAGAGCAAGAAAACAAATTGAATCAAGTGGTTTTGTCATTATATCAGCCAATTGATTATCACTGGAAATATATTCGAACTCGATGGTTTTCTCTTCAACTTACTCTCAAATGAAATGATGTCTAATGTCTATGTGTTTGGTTCGAGAGTGCTGGACGGGGTTCTTAGAGATATTTATGGCACTTGTATTATCACAATGGAGAGTCATTGTTCCTCCTGTCATGCCATAGTCAACGAGCATTTGTCTCATCCAGACAAGTTGAGTGCAGCAACTTGCTGTGGCTATGTATTCAGCCTCTGCAGTTGAAAGAGATACGGAAGATTGTTTTTGACTATGCCAAGCAATCAAACAGTTTCTAATGTAAAAACAACCCCCACTTGTAGATTTTCTATCGTCTAAGTTTCTTGCTCAGTTCGCATCGGTGTACCTCGCAATATGAAACGATGTATCAAATGGGAACTAAATTCCATACAGACATGTTCCCGATACATATTTTATGATACGTTTTACTGCTTTTACTTGTGATTCTTTAGGATTGGCTTGGAACCGTGCACATGCACCCACACTAAAAGAAATATCAGGTCTACTTGCAGTCAAATACAGGAGACTACCTATCATACTCCTGTACATGCTAGGGTCAACATCTTTTCCATTTTCATCTTTTGATAATTTTACAGTAGTACTCATGGGAGTGTTTGAGTGCTTACTGCCTTCAAGTCCAAATCTTTTAACAAGATCTTTGGCATACTTGGTTTATGAAATGAAAAACTCATCAATAAGTTGTTTTATTTGTAAACCAAGAAAATAATTTATCTTTCCAACTATGCTCATTTCAAACTCAGATTTCATAAGATTGGAGAAACTAATAGCAGCTTGTTCATCAGTGGATCCAAAAACAATATCATCCACATATATTTGAGCTATCAATATAGCTTCATTGGATTTTCTAACAAACGGTGTTTTGTCAACACTTCCCCTTTGAAAATCATTATCCAATAAGAACTATGTAAGTCTTTCATACCAAGCCCGAGGAGCTTGTTTAAGGTCATACAATGCCTTCTTTAATTTGTAGACATGACTAGAGTGTTTTGGATCCATAAACCCTTTAGGCTGCTCTACATATACTTCTTCATTTAATAAGCCATTTAAGAATGCACTCTTGACATCCATTTGAAAAAGTTTAAATTTCAAACAACATGTAATGGACAATAAAATACGTATAGACTCAAGACGTGCTACAAGTGCAAATGTCTCATCAAAATCTATTCCCTCAATTTGTGTATACTCTTGAGCAACAAGACGGGCCTTATTACGAACTATTGTCCCATTTTCATCCATTTTATTTTTGTAAATCAATTTGGTACCTATTACATTTGTATTTTTTGGTCTTGGTACCAAATCTCATACATCATTTCTTGTAAATTGAATTAGCTCTTCTTGCAAAGCATTTACCCAATCTTCATCCAACAATGCTTCATTAATATTCTTGGGTTCTAATTGTGAGGTGAAGCAAAAACAACTAGATATGTTTTCTAGTTGCTTCCTAGTTTTTATTCCCATCATGGGATCCCCAATGATGTTTGACATAGGATGTTTTTTATTTGGTTTCAGTTCAATGGATGTTGAAGACGACGTAGGGGGATTGTCAATTTGATTTGAAGATTGATCCGCCTCATCTATAGGTTCATGTATATCCGAAGACTGGTCATCAATGGCCACATTAATGGATTCCATTATAGCACCGGTTCTAAGATTTTTAACTCGATAGGCTCGGCTAGTATTAGAGTATCCTAGAAAAATTCCTTCATCACTTTTCATATAGAATTTTTCCAAGTTTTCACGATCTCTAAGAATATGGCATTTACTACTGAAAACCTTGAGATACGTACAATTTGACTTCCTACCGGTCCATAATTCAAATGCTATTTTATCTAGGCTAGCTCTTAGATAAACTCTATTTATGATATAGCAAGTTGCATTTACAGCCTCGGCCCACAAATTTTTCGGTAATTTTTTACTATCTAATATGACCGTTGCCATATCTTGGAGAACCCTATTTTTCCTTTCAGCCACCCCATTTTGTTGGGGTGTCTTAGGAGCTAAGAACTCATGATGTATACCATGTTTTTCACAATATTTTTGGAAACGGTATTTTCAAATTCACCCCCATGATCACTTCTAATTCTATTTATGGGTGTTTGTTTCTCAATCACAATTCGTTTTGCAATAATTTTAAATTGATGATAAGCATCAGATTTTTCTCTAAGATAACGTACCCATGTGTTTCTAGTGTAGTCATCAACAATAACCATGAAATACATCTTTCCTCCTACACTCATATTCTGGGTTGGTCCAATTAAATCCATATGTAGAAGCTCAAGAGGTCTAGTGGTAGTCACAACATTTACTTTCTTATGGGTTGTTCTCACTTGTTTACCCTTTTGACACTCACCACAAAATGTTTGAGTTGATCTACTTATCTTGGGCAATCCTTTAATGTGTTCACTCAATTTTGACAGATCTTTGAAATTTACATGCCCTAGTCTCTTGTGCCATAACTCATCTTCATTAAGTTTACACAAGTTACAATGATTTATGTTAGGAGTTGGACAGTTTTCAAGAGCATAACACTAATCAGAAGTTTTCAACCCTTTAAGGATAGCTTCACCTTCATTGTTAAATATTTGACAGTCATCCTTAAGGAAGGTAACATAATGGTCTTTTCTCATATATTTGAGATATACTTAAGAGATTGTGTTTAAGACCATCAACTAACAACACATCATCTAAGGTAAGGGAATCATTTAATTCTAAGGTCCCTTTTCCTACAATTTGAACCAGATTTCCATCCACAAAAGTAAGCGAACCTCCATTGAAATCTACAAGGTTTGACTTATATGTTTTATCACCAGTCATGTTCCTTGAACAGTCACTATCAAGATACCATTTTGACTGGTTTTCAACCTTTAGTGCTTTATATACAATTAGGCTTTTGTACTTGGGGACCCATTTCAATGTGGTTGTGTTTTTTAAATTTCTAGGGACTGATTCTTGAATGTTATATCCGAATTTTTTGCTCATTTTTTCATTTAATGTTTTGTTCAATTTTTGAGCCAAATTTTTACGATAATGATATTTCCTTTTTTCTTTTTCATAAATTTGTACTTCAAATTTTTTCTGATTTGCTTTTTCCCATAAGTTTATTTTTCTAATTTTGCATTCAAATCCGAAGTGTCCTCTTTTAGCACAGTAAAAACAAGTGATATTTGACGGTCTAGAAGATTTACCTTTAACAAATACAGTTTTGTTCACTGTTTTTACATTGTCTTGGTTGTATCCAAGACCAGTCTTGTCCCTATAAGTTTTACCCGATTTTAGTAATCTTTCTAGTTTATATTGTCCTTGGATAAACTTATTTTCAAAATTGAGTTTATGATTATTAAAACTATTTATTTTAGAATGAGCATTGATAATTTCTTCTGATAAGATACTTTTAATATCTTCCAATTTTTTAATATCATTCTCATACTTTCTCAATTTATCTTATAACTCATTTTGAACTTGTTTTAATTTAACATTTTCTTCATTTGTACTTTTTAGAGTTCTTAAAAGATTTTCATTTATTCATTTTTCTTCTTCTAACTGGCTTATTAAATTTGCATTTTCAGATTTTCTTTTACTTAATTTCTTAGCCAGTTTTTGACTTTCTAGAAAAATGTAGTCATAGGCCTGTTGAAGATCATCATCTTCATCATTTTCTGACTCACTTTTTGAGTCTATTCCAACAGTTGCTATAGAGGCTATGAACCCTTTAGATTTTCAGATTTATCTTGAGTGGATTCATCAGACTCACTTTCCGATTCAGAGGTATTTTCATAAGTTCCTGTCAAGGGTTTCTTATTTCTTTTTGAGGGACATTCAACAACAAAATGTCACTGACCTCCACAATTATAACATTTTTGTTCATTGTCTTTGTCTCTTCCTTTTTCTTTTAATGTATTAAATCTGTTGGTGTCTTTTATTGTATTGAATCTGTTGGCATTTTTATCCCTTGGTTCACTTCTTTTAAAGTTTTTAAACTTATTTCTTTTATTGAAGTTTCTTAAGATTTTTTTAGCTAATAAGGCAACATCATCTTCACTATCAGATTCAGATTTTTCCTCTTTAAGTTTCTCAATGTTTGATGATGATTTTAAAGCAACAGACTTCTTTTTAGGTATCTCATCTTCAAAATGAAGTTCATAGGTTTGGAGGGTCATAAAGGATACATCTCTATACTCTACAATAGCCGCTACCTTAGGTTTAAATTTCTTGGGCAGATTTCTAAGTACCTTGGTGCAAACTTTAGATTCAGGAATTATCTCTCCTAATGCCCACATAGAATTTACTATATCACTTAGTTTAGAGTAAAATTCCATAAACATCTCACTTTCATCCATTCGTATGTTATCAAATTTAGATTGGAGAATTTGGAGTTTAGGCCTTTTAACAACAGAAGTACCCTCATGTGTTCTTTCTAGGATGTCCCAAGCATCTTTAGCTGTTAAACAAGTCATGATATGTTTAAACTCATCAGGTGAGACAATACAGTTAATGGCGTTCAACGCCTTTCCATTTGCTATGTATAACATTTTTTCCATGTCTGTCCAAGTGAAATAATCTTTAAGTTTGGTACCAATAACTTATTGTACAGATTTTCCAGCTTCATCTCTACTAAGTTTTTCTTTGATTTCCTCAATCGGTGGTTCCCAACCTCTTACTATTGATTCCCAAACAGCTCCATCTAGTGATATAAAAAAGCTTTTCATTTTTGCCTTCCAAGAGGCATAGTTGGAGCCATCAAAATAACGAGGTTTAGAAACAGGGTGACTATCACCTTTGTGCATGATTCTATTAAAAAGATCAACTCGGACGGTTAAGTCCAACTCAGAGTGACCAAGCTCTTGATACCAATTGAAACTCCGTTACTAGAGTAATGCACGACCTAGAGGGGGGTGAATAGGTCGGTTTTCAATTTTAATTCCCTCTTAAAATTTTCTCAACCGATTTATGCTTTAAGTAAATAAAATATTATTCAATCCATGCATTCAATCACATATAACACAAATATTTTATAGTGGTTCCGTTTCAACAAACCTACATCCACTGTCAGACTTCCTAACTCTATGGTTGTCTCAAATATACTATGTAAAGGTCTCACACCCAAATAGTACAACCCAGTTTTTTATAGAGGTTCAACCCAATCGTTCTAATTCTCTACACCTATTTTTTAGAGTGGTTCGAACACATTGTTCTAATCCACTTTACAATGCTTAAAAATAAAACAAGAAAAAAACTTGCCTTGGGCTTTAACTGTTTTCCTTTAAGCTCTTTTTTCTTTACTGAACCTGTGTGCTCCTTTCCATCAAATCAGCATCAGGAATGTATTTGTTGGCACAACAGTAGGACTTGGGTATGACTGGTTTTAGTCCTATATGAACACATTATTCTTCATCAGGATTGGGGTATTGATTATCCAAACATCACTAAGAAGGATGATGAAGAATGGTGTCTAGAGGGAAGGCTGAATGATCACTCACTGATAATCTTGTTCCTAAGTGGTTTATGTGTGTATCCGGTCCTCTAAACACCAACCTTACTATTATTTTATAAACAATTTTAAGAGCTGCAGTAAGTCACGCCTGTAAGGCGTTGCTGCTTCTGATAAGGCCTCGCCAGCGGTAATTTCTGGAAAGACAGCACACATGTGCTGTGTCATCTATCCAGACAGATCACCAGATATCAATCAGATATCAGCCACCTCATCTCCACCATGCATGACTTGCAAATCATTTATCGTAGCCACTAATCAAAGACTTGATGAGAATATTGTAAGGTGGATTATAAATCATGGAGGAGCCTTTCCATAATTGTTATGGACAGCTCCCCAAGGATATTTAAATTCAAACTTAAGAGAGGTGGCAACCCATGTGGTTAATTTTATTTACCATAATAAGCTTCCAATAAATTACCATAATTACCTCTCAATTAAACAGTCATAGTTTTTAATTTTCTAAAACTGTAAGAGACTGAGTCAGCTCGACACAGGGTCAACTATACTCAGCTCTGCACAACTGGCTGCGAGGCCTCGGCAAATTGCATGAGGCCTCGAGGATGAAAGTCACTTATTGAATTTATTTTTCAATTGACTTCTAGGTATTTGACTTAACCTAAGGTCTCCTATGGTTCACTTACTTGTGTGCCAATACTGTATTTGGTGTAGACGCTTCAACTTCATAGTAGATCTTCTTATTCATCAAAGGCAAGTCCGACTTAGTCACGTAATTGACAATAAGGATGACTCGGACGAACCAGGGCACTTACATTGATGACCTTGGCAACCCTGTCACAAAGTCCATGGAGATGTGCTCCCATTTCCACTCCCGCACTGGTAAGGGATTGAGTAACCCTGGTGGTTTCTGATGCTCTATCTTAACCTGCTGACAAGTTAGACAGTGAGCAACAAACTCTGCCACATCTCTCTTGAGTCCATTGTACCAATAATGCCTCTTCAGATCATGATACATCTTGGTGCTGCTCGAATGAATGGAGAGTTTGGACTGGTGTGCCTCAATCAACAACTCTCTTCTGCAGCTCTTAGGCACATATGTCCTACCTCGGAATACAAGAACCTGTCCCAGTCGTAATTCCCATTCCGGTATAACCTCACCTGTAGACATCTTGGCCCATATCTCCTCCACCTTTGGATCTGTCCGTTGCTCATGTTCAAACTTGGAGACCATGTTGGGTCGTATGATCAGATTATACATACTCCCATGGTTCTTGATATACAAATTGAACTCTCGGATGGTGTTCAACATATCACATTCCGTCCTAATCAAACTGGCTACTGTCGCATGTGACATGCGGCTGAGGGCATCTGACACTTTGTTCGCCTTGGAGGGATGATACCGAAGCGCGAACTCATAATCTTACAGATATTCCATCCATCTGCGCTATCTCATATTGAGTTCATTCTGATCAAATAAGTACTTCAGGATCTTGTGATCTGAGAACACCTCAAACTTCTCACCATAAAGGTAGTGTCTCCAGTTTTTGAGAGCGAAGACCATTGCAGCTAGTTCCAGATCATCTGTGGGATAGTGGCGTTCATGAATCTTCAACTGTCTTGAACCATAAGCCACTATACGCTGATTTTGAGTGAGAGAACACCTAAGTCCCTCTCCTGAAGCATCACAGTACACCTCATAGCCCTTGCCTCTTTCTAGGAAAATCAAAATAGGAGCGGTTGTAAGCCTTTCCTTTAGCTCCTCAAATCTACGGTTGCAGGCATCTGACCACTCAAACTTGACTCATTTCTAAGTGAGTCGGGTAAGTGGAGATGCAATCTTGGAGAAGTCCATGATGAATTTCCTGTAGTAACCGGCCAATCCCAGAAAAATGTGGATCTCGGTCACATTCGTCGGTGCTTTCCACTCTCTCACTGCCGCCACCTTAACCGAGTCCACGGCTATACCTTCTGCTGATATAATATGCCCCAAAAAGTTGACCTCGGATAGCCAAAGCTCACACTTGTTTGCTTTGGCATATCATTGATTTTTCTTTAGGGTGTCCAAGGCTATCCTTAGATGTTATCCATGCTCCTCCCTATGGTGGGAATAAATCAGGTTATCGTAAATGAAAACGATTACATACTTGCCCAAATAAGGACTTAAGATTTTTTTTTCATCAGATCCATGAATATAACCCCTCTATGGATATAATCCATTCATGGTCATAACTAATACCTTCGTAGGACTATTCTGTCTATCATAGGGCTAACAGGTCTAACATACGACCAATGCATCTACTATGGAATCAAAATGTCTATCATAAGACCAATATGTTAACTTATAGAACCAAATTGTCCCTCACATGACCAATACGTCTATCATAGTGATAATATCCGGCATCAACCCAATCCACCATGGAAACCCTCATCCATGGGAAGGTAGTATCTATCCATATAACTGTCACTTTTACCATGGAACCATTGTATCTATCGGGGAATCGATATACCCACCAATGGTCGTCATCAACACATTGATCGACTTAATTTCTCGTCAACATCTACATTCACATACTTGGGGAAATTGCCTAATCATCATCTTGCATTCTTTGTTTTGGGAATTTCTTTTTTCTCTACGTATCACATAATGTCTCTTGTTTTGGGGGAATTGCCAAATAGCACCCTTAGTTTTGGGAAAACTTCCTAAGTTTCCAGTGTTCTTTCTCAACTTGGGGAAATTGCCAAATAAGCACTCTTATATTTTTGGAGGGAACTTCCCAAGTATCACATAATGTCTCCTGTTTCGGGCATTGCCAAATAACACCCTTAGTTTTGGAAAAACTTCCTAAGTATCAAATGTTTTGTTCAATTTAGGGAAATCGGGAAAATTTTCCTATTTTGCTATGTTTGATAAATCCATCACTGTTTCTCAATTTGGGAAAAATCCGAATGTTTTCTCAATTTCGGAGAAAATTTTCCTATGTATCCAATGTTGTTTCTTATTCTTTGGGGAAGTATGCCCTATATTGCTACGTTTGATAAATCCAATTTATAGTGACTGTCCTTCCCTTGTTATCATTCCTTTTTCGTCAAATGTTGTTCTCAGATTGAATGCTTTAATCTAAGTCTAACGAAGTAAATTAATTCGGCCCCCGTGCAGCGGACTCCGAAGAGTCGATCAGTTGGGATTCTTATCTGTCAGTGAGACATAATACCGTCTTAATCTTACTTCGAAATATTCATTCTTTAAACGCCCTGCCCTTTCCGAGAATTCAGAGTCTAATTTTTTTTTTTTAAATAAACATCGGAAGAGAGCGGGCGGCGTCACGACGCGAGTTAAGTTCAGACTACCCAAGTCTGAACCTTAACTGGCCACCCATGTGTACATGGAATAGACCATGATAGTGAATCACACATGGAACTAACATCAACATGCGGAAAATCTAGATTAATTGCGGAATAGAAAGACGAGATAGTAAGTAACAGTCTTAAACATTAAATAACATAGATCAACCATCCACAGGTTATTATCCTAATCAAACCATAGCAAATAACGAATTATTACATGTCCAACAAAAGTATTCAAATGACAGTAATATAACGTAATCCAAATCCATCATTAAAGCACTTAGGCTCAGCTCCCCTCCCGGTCAATGACCTTTTCTTTCCCTTTGCTTGTACCTACAATCTCCTCTGAGGATAAAATTAGGGCGTTAGATCAACGAGCCCAGTAGGTTCCCGAATCAGGGCTACCACATGTTAGCATATAAAACATGCATATACATATCATAATACATGATCAATAAAAACAGGTAAAACTATGCTATGAAATATGCACATGCAATGAGCATCCCCCATCATGTACTTTCATAGCCATCACTTGACGTGCCTTGCACCGACAAGGTAAATTACAACACACTTTCATCTCTTCTATAAAATATGTACATGCAATGAGCAACCCCCATCATGTACAATCGTAGCCATCACTTGACGTGCCTTGAACCGACAAGGTAAATTACAACACACTTTCATCTCTTCTATAAAATATGTACATGCAATGAACAACCCCCATCATGTACATTCGTAGCCATCACTGTAGAACTTCATTCATTATCCCATGCCTATGCATGAGATGCCAATGCCTGTATGCCATTTGTTAATGCATAATATATCATTTGAAACACATATATCAAAACAAGAGTATTATAAGAAAACTGGGTAAAAAATCGTGGTTACAAGTAGGTAGGAAACCTACTGAAGAATTACTTCAGCGTCCGTTCTTTCTTAGGCTTTATCCGGTCACGACTCGTTCGTCGTTCAACTCTCGTCACCTTGTGATACAATAATCAGTAAATCATATTGTCACTTAAATGTCCATTCACATATAAGACCCAAAACATCTTGATTTGGTCCTTCTTTCAAGTCCTTCCATTATTGCCCATATTTACAATTTTTGCCATTGGTTCCAACCAATCTACTTATCTACTTAGTCATCCAATCTTTAATCCACCAAACTTACTCCATGTCTTTGATCCTTGTTTTCTCCCTTTTATTTCTTCTTTTCTTTTGCTATTTTGTGCTTGAATATTTGATGCCAAAACCTCTGCTTTTCCAGCCAAGAAGAACAACGAATTGGAGAGAGGAGAGAGGGAGAGAGAAATAAGGAAAATCTTAGGCTTTGCAATGATAAATTGGCCAAGTGATGGTGTTCATTGGTTTTGTATTTCAGCCATCAACACCCCTCCACTTCCTCATCAACTCATGCACAAAACGATGGGCATTGGGTGCCCTCCAAGGCACCCCTTGGCAGCTACCCATGCTGCCATACAGCTTCCCAAGCAACTCACCTCAATCCCAAGTGTTCTCATTTACCATTCAACATGGAACTCACCAAAAAAAGTCCCCAACGTGTGGGACTTGTTTTGGTTGGTTTGAGACCAGCCAATCTCTTCAAATTCCTACTTATCTCAGTGAGTTTATAGTCCCTTCAACTTCCCTTTTGACTCACCTAACTCAAGATATTTTTATTCCAACCCAACTCATCACATTTAATGCATTTCATTTAATGCACATGAGTTGACTCATAACTTGATTTAATTCCAGCTCACTTCAGTCCCACTCAACTGATTTGACTCGTGTTTTAGCTCCCTTGAGGGTTCACACGGTCAACAATAGTCAACTCGACCCGTTGGGTCCACTTTTAGCTCCTTGACCCATTTTTGACTCCATGACCCAATTATGGTATTTTGGTCATTTGTAAACGGTTTTCACATATGGATCAAGCCTACCCATTTCTTCTCCACTTGATTTCCAATCAAATAGGCTTAACCCCATTTAATTTAAATTTACAAAACGGTCAAATAATCCAATAAGACCCGATGAGTCCCATTTGGGCCCTTTGACCCATTTGGCCATTTTTGACCCAAATGATGAAAATTACCCAACCAATCAAACTTAACATTCATAATGTGCTCATATGATTTTATTTTGAGCAATAGGCCCCACTATTTCCTTACTTAACATCACAAAATAATTAATTTACCAACTCAGGGGCATTTTGGTAATTTTCCACTTCATTGAGAAATTGGGGTGTTACACATTCTTCCGGTTTCGCTCTGATACCAACTGTAACGCCCCGCCCCTTTTCATTCGCTTAGCCAAAAATCAGAGTATATATATATATATATATATATATATATATTTTTAATTTTTTTTTTGAAATAAATAGTGACAAGAGAGCGGGATATCACGACGCAAGTTAAGTCCGAGTTTCCAAAGCCCGGCCCTTAACTGGCCAACCCTACGTGTGCGTGGAACTAAGTCCACGAGAACGGTTCACACGTAGAAAGTAAGCTTGCGGAATTATAATAGAATTTATCCTACCAATTTTAGATAGCAAGGAAATACATCACTTAATTAATAATTACCTCAAAATTAGAATGTCCAAAATAAAGTCCAAACCATAGCAAGTAATCTAAATTATTACAGTCCAACGAGCTAATTTACTCAAATTACATTTCCAAAAATAAAACTTAAGTAAATAAACTAGCTCACTCCTCCAAGCTCCTACGCTTGGCTCCGATCACGTCCTTCACCTCCTCCATTTCCTGCGTCATCATCTAAGCTGGAAGTATGGCATTAGACAATGCGCCCAGTAGGTACTCCGAGTAGGGTCAACACATGGATTAGTATAAATAAAACACATAAATAAGATTTTATCAAAACCATGCAAATGAATGCAATGCCATGCAATGGGTGTCATATGCCATGAGTCCCACCCATCATCCACATCACCATCACAAAGTATCCCTCTTGATGGAAAAGCCCCATCAAGGTATCATAAACACATAGTAACCCTCTTGATGGAAAAGCCTCATCAAGATATCATAAACACATAGTAACCCTCTTGATGGAAAAACCTCATCAAGATATCATAAACACATAGTAACCCTCTTGATGGAAAAGCCTCATCAAGGTATCATAAACACATAGTAACCCTCTTGATGGAAAAACCTCATCAAGGTATCACAAACACTTAGTATCCCTCTTGATGGAAAGCCTCATCAAGGTGTCACAAACACATAGTATCCCTTTTGATGGAAAAGCCTCATCAAGGTGTCACAAACACATAGTATTCCTCTTGATGGAAAATGTAACACCCTGTCCCGCTACGGGCGCGTTATCTCCGAAACATCTCAAAACACTACGAAAAGAATAAGATACTGGGCATAGTTTTTTTATTTTAAAAGGGTCACTGCCCGCACCCCCCCCCCCCCCCCCTGCTTAACAACCCGGATGAACAAAATCCATTATACTAATAAACATAACGAACAATCATAGACTATTCGAATACAATTATACAATCATCCAGACCACAACATATGGTAGTACATTCATAAAGAACAAAAGCCTCTCAAACTAAAGCATGGACATAAAAATAAAATATCCAACTTCTACTACTACTCCTCGAGCGTCTGCTCAAGGGGCCCATCTGGCCCCTCGGCAATCGGAGTACCTGAAAGGTAAGGGGCTGAGCTAACCAGCCCAGTAAAGGGAGAAAGCATATCACATGTCAGCAATAAATATAACATATGTATGAATGCGAGAACATTGTGATAACAACGGTGCTCAAGAGCACGTAAAACTCAACATTATCAACTAGAAATCCACCGAGCAGATTCGAGACATCATCTCGGTAACCCACACCAAGTCCTCTAGCAAACTCCGGTCTCCCTACTAATGTCATCGGGAAACTACACAATACAACCAGTCCAATGAAGAGATAATGTATATCATCTGTCAGCAACATATGTATCTTATGTATGAATGCAAGAACATCATCATAGAATGAATGTCTTTGTACCCGTGTGCTCAACTGTATTACCAGCCAATTGGTCCCTCTGACCAGTTTGCAGCATCGCCTCCATAACTCACATGGTCCTCCAACAACTCCGGTCTCCCAACCAATCCAACCGGGAGAACACATCATTCACCACCGCCTCAACCGCCGGAATGCAACGGGGAGACCCGCATCCCCTATGGGGTTTTCAACCGCCAGAGCATAATGGGGAAACCAATCTCAAGGGGCAGGCACCTCAACCGCTGGAACACAACGGGGAAACCCGCATCTCCTATGGGGATCTCGACCGTCGAAGCGTAACGGGGAAGTCTACCCGATCATCAAACTCATCACATAATCATAAACAAATGTACATGTGAACAATCCCTCCAATGCATACACACAATTTCATGATCATATACAATAGCTTAAACTTATGGCGGGTCACAATTCCACCTACTCATGATCTCATTCAAGTTATATGTAAACATACCACATTTTATCATTAAATCTCATATTTCATATTCGAAACCCAATGCATATTTTATTCTCATCATAAATTCATCCATGTGAAATAGTTGAATAAACCACGCATTGTCACTCAGTTGCAAACATCACGATCAATATTCATTCGTCCGATAAGTAATATTATTATTGTTTTATTTCCTTTTTCTGCGTGAAGTAGACCTGAGTGCACTCGAACAAATCCCTTGCCACAGATTCATCCAATGGTTCCCTTACCGAGTGGCTCAAATAAACGAACGGCCCCATTCAGGTCATTCCAAGTCCAAGGTCAAAGTTTAAGAGATGCGAATGTATGCTAAAACAGTGATAAGTCCCCTTACCGAGTGTGTGGAGTCGAGAATCCGAGGTGAGCAAGTGGCTTGATGGATTGAAGGATGCTCGAACTGCTAAAACAAGGAATAACGGATAAGTGAATAAGGCACGACGGCTAAAAAGAACCAGGACTAAAAATGGGTCTAAAACTGGCTGGGCCCTAAACGGGCCGGGCCGAAGCACTGTGCCTGAACAAAGAACTAGGGCTGAAACGGGCCGGGCTGAAGAACTGGGCCTGCTAGAACAGGGCTGTACTAGGTCTAGGCCTACCTGGGCTGAACAAGTGGGCCAAATCTAGCACTGGACTGAGCTTGGGCCAGGCCTAACTGGGCCAAATCCGAACCAGCCCACTGGGTCCGGTTTGGGCCAATGGGCCAGGTAGATGGGTCGGTCCCGACCCTAACAGAAGAGCTGGGTTAATCCAGAAACCCAACCGAGTCAACACGGAACTCGACTGAGTGGACACGGTCACTCAACCGAGTCGAGAAAGGGGGAAAGGAGGAGGAAAACCAGAAATTTCTAAAAAAACCGAGGAATATAAAGAGAAATCACGGAAATCTGAGAAAATCGATGAAAAAGAAGAACGAAAACAGGGACACGAGAACCTGATTTTCAGTCGGATCCGGACGCCGGCGAAGGAGGAGAAGGGACGACGGGAGAAGCAGAGCACAACAAAATTGGGGTTGCAGCAGGCCGGCCTCTGACGCGAGGGCTGACTGCAAGGGTGGCTCGAGACGGCGCTGACTGTCCAAGTCGACCGAGGGAGAGAGGAAGGAGAAGGGGAAGAAGAAAGAGGAGGATGAGAAGCCGAGAGAGGGAGGGGGGAATGAGAGCTACCCGAGAGGGGGAAAAAGAGAGGCGCCGCCAGCAAGGGTTTGAGGGGGGTGGGGGCAACGACACAGTAGCGAAAACTGCTACACTGTCAAGGGAAGAGGGGCCTTAAAAAATTTTAGGGTTTTGAGGGATTTTCAATGTTTTTTTTTTTTTAAAGAAGAAAATCTCGAATTGTGTGAAAATAGAGTTTCAAAACTCACACTATTTTTAAAAGAAAATGATTTAAAAAATAAGGAAAATCAAATGTCGAACATCAACATAAAAAGACGTGTGATTTTTCAAGCATTTTTCATGACAGAATATACAATAATTCAAAATTATTGAAATGCCCTTCGAGTTCCCGAACTCGAAATCAGGCAAACTAGGGCCCACCATGGAGCCCACACCCTCCTCACTGCTACCACAGTCCCGAAAACAACTCAGAGATCTGACAATCTCAAGTAAATCGAACAAACTCGGAACTGGTCATTACAATACTTCCTCCTTTAAGAAAATTCGTCCTCGAATTTCAAACTAATCTCACACCTCTAATCTTAAATAAGGCTGGAAACTGTTTTTGTATCACTGCCTCATTCTCTCAAATGGAAGTTTCCCTGCCTCTACACTACTAAGCCACTAAAACCAAGCGGATATCCTTGCCACAAAGACTCTCCTACCTCGAATCCTCAATTTGAACTGATCCCTTTTCTAACTATTAGCCAAACCCTCCTGTCGACTATGGGTAGTCAGCAACCTCTGCCTGATCGGCCCCACCTGCTTTGTAGTCTCATGACCCTTCTTGGTCTTGACATCACTGTACCACTGATATCCACCCAATGTAGGGGTAATCTGCATGGCCTGCCATCTTGATGCTGGACTGATAGGTGTCATTGGAAACGGTCTCAACCAAGTATAAGTGACTCTCCCGACTACTACCAAAATCCAAAACGTATGTTCGGAGTATATCCTCTAAGATCTGAATAGTCCACTCTGACTGATTATCTGCATGTGGATGGAACTCTGCATTGAAACACAACTGTGCGCTCGAATCTCCGATAAACTTTGCCAAAAAAATTTAGAAACAAACCTCGATCCTAGTCTCAAACAATCGACATGGGCACGCTATGCAATCTAACGACCTCTGCCTACTACCGCCAACTCAAAAGTCTTTAGAGAAACCGTCGCCTTCCTGTCAACCTAGCCAATCAATCCACTACGACCCAAACTGTATGATGCCCTCGAGTTAATTTCGACAAACCAGTAACCATAGTCCATAGTAAGGTGGTCTCACTTCCACTAGGGAATAAAAAAGGATGCAATCAGCCAGTGGGTCTCAAGTGCTTTATCTTGACATGTCAGCAAGTCAAACAACAGGTCACAAGCTCAGCTATTGTCCTCTTCATGCTTCTCCACCAAATTTGTTGATGTAAGTCATGTCACATCTCCATGCGTCTCGGATTTGCAGCAAACTTAGAATGATGTGAGTGTCGTAATACCTCCTCACGGCACTGCCTGACGCAGTTACAAACAGTCTGTCGTGAAAAAAAAACTAAACCATCATCTCGTCTCACAGCCCAACCAAAGGCTCCATTGCCACTGGTCACAGTATCTCTCAACGCGGTGCACCTCTCATTCATCCTCTGACCTCTCAAAACTCTATCATAAATCCCTGGCTGGACAATTGTGCTGCTAAAAAAAAATCTAAATGCTCTAACCTCCGATCAGACTCGACAAAGTTCCTCTCGCCATGCGACTCAAGGCGTTTGCAACTACGTTCGTCTTACCGGAGTGGTAAGATGACACAAAGTCATAGTCACCAAGGTACTCCATCCACCGTCTCTGCATCATGTTCAGCTCCTTCTTGAGTACAATACCACAGTCACTAACCCCAAATGATAATTTGGATGGTTCGGCCCTTGGGACGTAAAATGTCTCAAACAATAAGCTACCCTTCTCCATCCTGCATCAGTAAACAACGCAAACCATTATCTGAAGCATCATAGAAAGCCGCATAGCCGTGGCCTCTCTCTAGCGCAATCCACACTGAAGCGGAAATCAGGCTCCCCTTCAGCCTCTGGAAGACTGTCTCACAAGTTTCGTCCCAAGCAAAAGGCACATTCTTGTAGGTCAAAATTGTCATGGGTTCGGCGACCTTGGAGAAATCCTTGATAACTGTCGGTAGCAGCCCGCAAGACCCAAAAAGGCGGCGAATTTCAAGCACACTCCGTGGTCGCTCCCAACTCAGGATAGCCTCACCTTAACCGGATCTACAGCCAACCGCCAGCTGACATCACGTGCCCGAGAAACCGAACCTCTGGCACCCAAAATTCACACTAGATGTACTTCGTACAAAGCTTGTTGTCCCTTAAGACATGAAGTATGTTCTCAAATGTTGCCCATGATCCTTCTCTAATGCTGAATATCTCAAGATGTCGTCGATGAACACCACTACAACCGGTCCAGGCACAGTCTGAAAGTCCTATTGATTAGGTCAATTTTGGTGAAGCACTCGGATCTTCTCAATTGGTCAAACAGATCATTAATCCTTGCTAATTGATACTTATTCTTCACTGTAACCATGGTCAACTGTCGATCGTCGACGCACAGCCTCATGGAGCCATCTTTCCTCTTAGCAATCAGCGCCGGTGTACCCCAAGATGGAGTGCTAGGCCAAATGACGCCAAGGGTGTCTAATCCCTGAGCTGTTTTCTACAATTCCAAAGTCTCTGACTGTAATCAAAGTATAAACTCTTAGAGCCATCACCTTTTTCGTCAACAAGGCCGGTGCGCTCCAAGGAGGGCGTTAGGTCAATTCTAGCCAAGAGACTCCAACTCCCGAGCTAACTCCTTAGCTCCAAAACCCTACTGGAACTACCCGATGATGAGTAATCGAAACACGTGTCGCACCGAGGGAGCAGATCCGCAACAAACCTTCTCTCCTAACGTGGCGGTAATCCAAGGAACTTCCCCAGGAAAACATCCGGGAACCCCCGGACCACTCGAGGCATCTCAACATCTACCAACCCCAAACTCTCCTTCAAATCAAGCTAGCCACCAAGCTGCACAACTCCTCCATGCTCAGACTATAAGTTGCAAACCGTTCGACAATGCACCCACCGTGAGGAACTCACCCGCCTACAGCAACAGTCCAAGGCGACCTGAAGGGAGGACGATAAATCCATCCCCAGATGACGTCGAATTCTGGCATCCCCAAGACTCGTAAATCGACCTCCAATGCTAACTCAATTGTTAAAATGCACGGTCCACAGGTCTGGGTGCAACCAGCGAAAGTCAAGACAAAAACAAAGGGGGAACACTGGAAAAGAGTAATACACCGGTCAAGAGCTACGATACACCCATGTGCACTGCTTAAGCATCGAGCTCCCAACTCACTCATACATCGAAATTGAACCGTGTACCGGGCTCACCTGAGTCCCAACGATCAACCTTACCAGTTTAACCTATAAAATCTCTTAAAAGCCACGACTACCTCTAGCCATAACACTGGACCCACGGGAATCCTAGAGCCAGACATGCAACCACAGGCTCAGCCCCCAGGCACTCTCCGCAGTCCTAAGTCCAAAATGGGCCTAACTGGCAACTCAAACACACCAAGCCCATCAACCACTCATGGAATTCCATCGGCCATCTACAGTGTTAGCCTGCCGGACTCACTCGATGGGTGCCCATAGATTTCTAATGAATCTACCTCTATAACCAACAGTTACAATTGAGGCAAACGAACGGGGTCCTCGCTTTCTAAACACGAGCCCCCATGACTCCATCATGGTACTCAAGCCACTCGGAAAATACTACCCGCACGCCTTCAAGGTGAGGACCTCCTCATAATATAGGTCCCAGCAAGAAACACCTCTAATTATGGTAGGGAGTATGACCAATCTGTCTCAAAACCTAGAGATTCGTGTCCCACAATTCCCATGACCACATCACTATACACCACACACTCAAACAAGCGAACGACCTTGCCACCGACTAACAGGCGAATCAAATGCCGGTCAACCTTAAATCGAGCGAAAATCAACCACTAGATACGACTCAAGCGAATTAACTGAAGGGTGGCGCATTAAGCCTACTTAGGGTACCTACGCACCACCATAGAACCCGGTTCGATCTACCTTATCACACAGGGGATGAACCTAATATTTAGTTATCATCACATTTATCTCTATCCCATCCACAGTCCGAGAGTTGAACCGTGCTCTGATACCAACTGTAACACCCCGTCCCGTTACGGGCGCGTTATCTCTGAAACATCTCAAAACACTACGAAAAGAATAAGATACTGTGCCGCGCCACCCGCGCCCCCCCCCCCCCCGCCCCCTCTCTCTCTCTCTTTCAACAACCCGGATGAACAAAATCCATTATACCAATAAACATAACGAACAACCATAGACTATTCGAATACAATTATACAATCATCCAGACCACAGCATATGGTAGTACATTCATAAAGAACAAAAGCCTCTCAAACTAAGGCATGGACATAAAAATAAAATATCCAACTTCTACTCCTCCTCCTCTAGCGTCTGCTCAAGGGGCTCATCTGGTCCCTCCGCAATCGGAGTACCTGAAAGGTAAGGGGGTGAACTAACCAGCCCAGTAAAGGGAGAAAACATATCACATGTCAGCAATAAATATAACATATGTATGAATGCGAGAACATTATGATAACAAAGGTGTTCAAGAGCACGTAAAACTCAACATTATCAACTAGAAATCCACCGGTCAGATCCGAGACATCATCTCGGTAACCCACACCAAGTCCTCTAGCAAACTCCGGTCTCCCTACTAATGTCATCGGGAAACTACACAATACAACCAATCCAATGAAGAGATAATGCATATCACCTGTCAGCAACATATGTATCTTATACATGAATGCAAGAACATCATCATAATGTCTTTGTACCCATGTGCTCAACTGTATTACCAGCCAATTGGTCCCTCTGACCAATTTGGAGCATCGCCTCCATAACTCACATGGTCCTCCAACAACTCTGGTCTCCCAACCAATCCAACCGGGAGAATGCATCATTCACCATCGCCTCAACCGCCGGAATGCAACGGGGAGACCCGCATCCCCTATGGGGTTCTCAATCGCCAGAGCATAACGGGGAAACCAATCTCAAGGGGCAGGCATCTCAACCGCCGGAACGTAACGGGGAAACCCGCATCTCTTATGGGGATCTCGACCGCCGGAGCGTAACGGGGAAGTCCTCCCGATCATCAAACTCATCACATAATCATAAACATATGTACATGTGAACAATCCCTCCAATGCATACACACAATGTCATGATCATATACAACAGCTTAAACTTATGGCGGGTAACAATTCCACCTACTCATGATCTCATTCAAGTTATATGTAAACATACCACATTTCATCATTAAATCTCATATGTCATATTCGAAGCCCAATGCATATCTTATTCTCATCATAAATTCATCTATGTGAAATAGTTGAATAAACCACGCATTGTCACTCAGTTCCAAACATCACGATCAATATTCATTCGTCCGAT
Organism: Chimonanthus praecox; assembly: GCA_022113865.1. NCBI lineage: Eukaryota > Viridiplantae > Streptophyta > Magnoliopsida > Laurales > Calycanthaceae > Chimonanthus > Chimonanthus praecox. Next base: position 42,805,857 of record CM039094.1, read on the forward strand.
AAGTAATATTATTATTATTTTATTTCATTTTCGGAGTGAAGTAGACCTGAGTGCACTCGAACGGATCCCTTGCCACAGATTCATCTAATGGTTCCCTTACCGAGTGGCTCAAATAAACGAACGGCCCCATTCAGGTCATTCCAAGTCCAAGGTCAAAGTTTAAGAGATGCAAATGTATGCTAAAACAGTGATAAGTCCCCTCACCGAGTGTGTGGAGTCGAGAATCCGAGGCGAGCAAGCGGCTTGATGGATTGAACGATGCTCGAACTGTTAAAACAAGGAATAACATATAAGTGAATAAGGCACGATGGCTAAAAAGAACCCGGACTAAAAATGTGTCTAAAATTGGCTGGGCCCAAAACGGACTCTGAAAACGGGCCGGGCTGAAGAACTGGGCCTACTAGAACAGGGCCAGACTAGGTCTGGGCCTACCTGGGCCGAACGAGTGGGCCAGATCTAGCACTAGACCGAGCCTGGGCCGAACGAGTGGGCCAGATCTAGCACTAGACCGAGCCTGGGCCAGGCCTAACTGGGCCAAATCCGAACCAGTCCACTGGGTCAGGTTTGGACCAGTGGATCGGGTAGACGGGTCGGTCCCGACCCTAACAGAAGGGCTGGGTTAACCTAGAAACCCAACTGAGTCAACACGGAACTCGACTGAGTCGACTCGGTCACTCAACCGAGTAGAGAAAGGGGGAAAGGAGGAGGAGGAAAACCAGAAATTTCTAAAAGAAAACCGAGGAATATAAAGAGAAATTGTGAAAATCAGAGAAAATTAATGAAAAGGAAGAAGAAAAACAGGGACACGAGCACTTGATTTTCAGTCGGATCTGGACGCCGGCGAAGGAGGAGAAGGGACGACGGGAGACGCAGAGCACAGCAAAATCAGGGTTGCAACAGGCCGGGCTCCGACGCGAGGGCTGCATGCAAGGGTGGCTATAGACGGCGCTGACTGTCCGAGCCGACCTAGGGAGAGAAGAAGGAGAAGGGGAAGAAGAAAGAGGATTATGAGAAGCCAAGAGAGGGAGGGGGGAAAGAGAGCTACCCGAGAGAGGAAAAAAGAGAGGCACCGCCAGCAAGGGTTTGAGGGGGGTGGGGCCAATGACACTGTAGCGAAAACTGCTACAGTGTCAAGGGAAGAGGGGGCTTAAAAAAATTTTAGGGTTTTGAGTGTTTTGTTTTTTTTTTAAAGAAGAAAATCTCGAATTGCGTGAAAATAGAGTTTCAAAACTCACACTATTTTTAAGAGAAAATGATTTAAAAACCAGGGAAAATCTAATGTCGAACATCGAGAGAAAAAGACGTGTGATTTTTCAAGCATTTTTCATGACAGAATATACAATAATTCAAAATTATTGAAATGCCCTTCGCGTTCCCGAACTCGAAATCAGGCAAACTAGGGCCCACCACGGAGCTCACACCCTCCTCACTACTACCATAGTCTCGAAAACAACTCAGAGATCTGACAATCTCAATTAAATCGAACAAACTCGGAATTGGTCATTACAGAAAAACCTCATCAAGGTATCACAACTCCATAGAATCCCTCCCATGCCATGCATGAGGTGCAAGTGCAACATGCTATTTAATAATAATAAACACCATAGCATCCAAAATCCCATCAATAAGACATAACATTTGATACCAAAATAATTCAAGTAAAAGCATCATATACACATATTCCATGGTTTTCAATGAGGTAGGAATCCTACCATATAACGCCCCGCCTTTTTTCACTCGCTTTTTCCCGTAAATTCAGAGTATACTTTTTTTTTTTTTTTAATAACAAAGTAGAGTGATAGTGCGCGGGACGTCATGACTCAGGCTAAGTCTGAACTTCCAAAGTCCGACCCTTAACTGTCCAACCCTATGTGTGCATGGACTAAATCCATGAAAATGGTTCACACATAGTAATATCAACATGCGGAATAAAATCATAACCTGCGGAATCATAACATCAAAATGCGGAATCATAATAGAACCAAGTTCTATTCCATTCAGATAGCAAACTACGTCAAGTCCTTAATCATTATTTAAACGTCATAATCATCAAACTAAACATCCGACCATCTAAGTTATTACATTCCGAAACTAGTTACTCAATTACAAGTTCATAAGTAACTTTATTCAAAACATATAAAATAAGTCTTCCAAGCTCCTATGCCTGGTCCGTCTTACGTTCATCGTTCCCCTGAATATCTGTATCATCAACTAGGGAGAAGTAGGGCGTTAGACCAACGCGCCCAGTAGGTATTCCTGTTACGGCTAACACATGGTTAGTACAAAATATATATTATAACATAGTATCCAAAACCATGTAAAATCCATGCCATGCAATGATGACAAATATGCAATGAGTCCCACCCATCACATGTACATAAATGTACCCACCACATAGGTCTTCCGGACGCCCCGGCTGAGTGTGAACCCTCTGGAATCTTCTTGATGGACATAGGGTTCGGCCATGGTGTATGGCCGAACCCCATGAATTATTTGATGAACCACATGGGAAATATTTGATGAATCATGTTGGGACTAAGGAACCAATTATGAATATATTAAGTTTATGTATTAATATTATGGATGGGTTTTGGATATAAACCTAAAGTAATGGCAAAGTTGTAAATACATGCTAAAATGGAAGGATAGCCATGGATGGCATTTTGGTAATTACGTAAAATTAATGAAACTATGTTTTTGGAACTCAAACATTAGACCAATGGCAATTTGGTAATATCGGCTAAAAAATGATAAACCATGGGGATGGGTTTATGGACTTAAAATATTGTGAATCAAGTGGGACTTGGTTTTGATTGATTCTTATGTTATAAGGTAACGGGACCTCACAGGATGTTTACGATCGTGAGCGGTTACCAGACGAAAGACTCAAGGACGCGTTAACGGTCTTTGGTAGGATTCCACCTCTTTGAAACCATGGGTTTATATACATTGTTTTTTTATCTTGATTTAATGAATTTATATTGCAAAGAATATGTTTCAAACGGTGATTTTATATGCTATGGTTATTTGATAAAATAGCATGTGTTTTAAATATAAGCTTTTAAATGCTATATTTTGTATAATTGCATAGCATGTGGTATTTGCATCTCATGTATGGCATGGGAGGGATGACAAGTAACCGGGAACCCACACTCCGTCGGGGCGTCCGTAAAGCACTAGTGGGGGATACCTTGATGAGGAACATTCCATCAAGAGGACACTATGTATGAATTGTAACCGGAGACCCACAGTCCGTCGAGGCGTCTGTAAAACACTAGTGGGGGATACCTTGATGATGAGAATCCCATCAAGAGGATACTATGTTTAATACCTTGATGATGAGAATCCCATCAAGAGGATACTATGTATGAAGACCCTGGTGATGAGCATTACATCAGGGGATACCTTGATGATGAGAATTCCATCAAGAGGATACTAAGTAACCGAAGCCCACACTCCGTCGGAATGTCCGTAAGGTAACTGTGGGGAATACCTTGATGAGGAGAATTTCATCAAGAGAGAAGACCTTGGTGATGAGAATTCCACCAGGAAGATACCTTGATGAGGAGAATTCCATCAAGAGTATACCCTATGTTTTGTGATGGGTGGGACTCATTGCATATGATAGCATGGCATGGTATTGAATCGGCATGATTATGATCTTTATTATCATGCAAGGCTTCTGGTTTTATCGGTATGATTGGATCTCTATTATCATACACTGTTTTGGATACAATATTTTGAAAGTATTGAATGATTTATTATAACTGGTTTTGATATATATTATATCTGGATTGTTGGTACTAACCCATGTGCTAACCCTAATTGGAATACCTACTGGGTGCGTTGTACTAACGCCCTACTTCTACCCTAGTTGATGATACAGGAAACGAAGGGAACGATGAGTGCGAAACGGGTCAAGCATAGGAACTGGGATGCTTTTAATTTATATTTGTTTAAAGGTACTCATGGGCTTGTATTTTGAGTATCTAGAGTTCGGATTGTAATAACTTAGATGGATTTGCTATGGTTGGATGTCTTATTGGATAATTGCGTTATGATAATGATGATTAATGACTTGACGTATTTTGCTATCTGAATGGAATAAAACTTGGTTCTATTATGATTTCCGTAGATTGATGTTATGATTCCGCAGGTTATGATTTTTATTCCGCAAATTGATATTGCTATGTGTGAACCATTTTTCGTGGACTTGATCCATGAACACATAGGGTTGGCCAATTAAGGGTCGAACTTTGGAAATTCAGACTTAACTTACGTCATGAAGTCCCGCGCTCTATCACTCTACTCTGTTAAAAAAAAAATAGACTTTGAATTTACGGGAAAAAGCGAGTGAAAAAAGGTGGGGCGTTACAGTTGGTATCACCTTACCAGTGCCGAAATGGAAATGGGAGCACATCTCCATGGATTTTGTTATAGGGTTGCCAAGGTCTTCAAAGGGCAACGATGCGATATGGGTCATGGTAGACAGACTCATCTGACTTTGGGTCGGCAGTATATTAAGGATATCATTAGATTGCATGGTATACCTCGGACTATTATGTCTGACAGAGATGGTCGATTCACCGACAAAGTATGGCAGAGCATGCAGTCGGCCATGGGAACAGACTTATTAATTAGTACGACATTTCATCCACAGACTGATGGACAGTCTGAGAGGACAATACAGACACTGGAGGATACGCTGAGAGCATGTATGCTAGATTTTAAGGGTGGATGGGAGGATCACTTGCCGTTAGTAGAATTCTCATACAACAACAGTTAGCAGGCAAGCCTCCAGATGGCACCATTTGAGGCATTATATGGTAGACCTTGTAGGTCACCTGTGTGTTGGACAGAGGCCGGTGAACCTGTATTGATTGGACCTGAGTTAGTTGCAGAAACTAAAGTGTAGATACAGTTGATACGGCAGCACCTATTGACTGTACAGAGTCGTCAGAAGAGTTATACTGACAAAAGGCGGAGGTTCCTTGAATTTGAAGTGGGAGATATGGTGTTCTTGAAGGTCTCGCCACGAAAGGGACACATGAGATTTGGAAAGAAAGGGAAATTATCGCCAAGATATGTGGGTCCGTTTTTAATTATAAGAAAGATGGGGGACGTGGCTTACCAATTGGCACTCCCATCACAGTTGGCATCTTTACATGATGTGTTCCATATATCGATGTTGAGAAAGTACAATCCTGATCCTTCTCACGTACAGAACGTACAAGACATAGAGGTCCAGAGCGACGTGACATACGTCGAGAAGCCTGTCCGAGTGGTGGACACAGAACAAAAGGTGTTACGGAACCGAGCAATCCAGTTTGTCAAGAATAGTATGGGATCAACACGGCATTGAGGAAGCCACATGGGAACTCGAGCCAGAAATGAGGAAAGCTCATCCTGAGCTATTTAGGTAAATGTTTGAAACCCTACTTCACTCGATTTTTGGGACGAAAATTTTAAAAAGAGGGTTGTATTGTAACACTTCGGATTTTTAATTTATTATTTTGTATGAAATTATCTAGTTTAATTGTAAATTTTAGATTGGATCTTATATGGATAAAGAATTGGGCCATGACCCAATTAGGACCCAATTGATTGTGGAATTGGTTTTATTGAAATTAAATGGGGTTGAATTAATTTAGTGATGCATTATATCTAAATTTAAATAAAAGATTTCATGGCCGAATTTTGAATGTGAAATCCATAGATTATGCGCATGAGAGATATGTGGGATTTTTAAATCCACAATGATATGCTAGAATATTTAAAGAGGGACTTTCTTAATTAAATTGGATTTGCATATCTTAAGAAAATGTCCAAAAATCAAATAAGATTGTGCATGGCCGTGTGAGAGAGATACAATCCAAGAAAGAGGCGCAAGGCATTAGGGAATTGTTTAAATTTAAAGATTGCTTAGGCTATGTATAAGGTTATACGCATAGTACTTTCTAATTAGAATTAAGGGAAGGTTTCTAATAAAAGAAAGAGGGAGGGGCGCATGGCTACATAAGGCCGAATTATCTCTCTCTCTCTCTCTCTTTCAAGTCTTGCTCACGGCATACACAAAAGAGAAGAAAAGTCAATCAGCAATACGTGTTCTCGGCCAACATAGGGAAGGAAAAATATTGGAGGAGAAAGATCAAGCGAGGGAAGAACAAGTATCAATCGCGTAAACGGTTAGTAGTTTGATGTTTGGTTTTAATAGAAAATAAGGGGTGAGGTTCGGCCATGGTGTATGGCCGAACCCCCACCAAGATATTATTACAGATTTGAAGTTCTTAGACATGTTTTAATTTATGAGTTTAAGGATTAAAAACCATGAAGGATGTTAGTGAATTTATTTAATTGAAATGGAAGAAGATTGGGTGATGATGTGATAATTTTGAATGGAAGGATAGACCATAGGGTTTGGCCATGATGAGGGGCCAAACCCCATGAAACAAACATTGATTTTTTAAAGGAAAGTGTGGAGGAAAACATGAATCATAGGGTTCGGCCTTGTGCATGGCCGAACCCCATGTGAAAGGTTGTTTATGAATTAATTTTAATGGATGTATGGTTGTTGGTTTTAGATTCAAGAAGACCATGAAAGAATGATTAGATTAATGAATTTTAATGAAAGGATATGAGTCGGCCGTTGCAAGGCCGAACCATGACTTTGTTATGGCAAAGATATTGATCAAAAGTAATGAAAAGAAGGGGTGAGGTTCGGCCATGGTGTATGGCCAAACCCCACCAAATATTTTATGGATTGGTGATTGATTTTAATGGATCTAAACTAATGGTCAAGATCATGAACCATAGGGTTCGGCCATGGTGTATGGCCGAACCCCATGGGGGTAGTTTTGGATTGGTAAGTGCACTTTGGTTGCTCAATATGGAAAGCTTCCAAGTATGGAAAGAAGGTTGCTGAACTTGGAAAGCATCCAATAATGGAAAGATGGTTTCTAATTTAGGAAACCATCCATTTATGGAAGTTTGTCTAATATTGGAAAGTTTCTATTCTTGGAAGATGGACATTGAAATTAGGAAGTAGTATTTATGGAAGTTGGTTAATTTCGAAAGTTTCTATTTTTGGGAAGTAAAGACTAAATTAGAAAGTGCTAATTTAGGAAACTTTCTAATTAGGGAATTTTAATTTGGAAACCTTCCAAATATAGAAGGTGGAGATAAAATTGGAAACAAAGATATCATGGGTTCGGCCATGTGTATGGCCGAACTCCATGAATCAAAACTATGGGTTATGTTTTATGTGTTGTAAATAAAGTGAATGGATTGATGATGAAGGTAATGGTAAAAAAATGTAATTACATGCCAAAATGGAGAATCATGGGTTCGGCCATGATGTATGGCCGAACCCCATGAGGTGTATTTGATGGACTTGATTTGGTTAAGGAATGTTTATAGGGTCTAGTTATGTTAGATTTAAATGAAGGAGGGAAACAATGGCATTATGGTAATTAATTGAGTTAATGGACCATGGGTTCGGCCATGGTGTATGGCCGAACCCCATGAGGTTTTGTTTATGGACTTAGAACCTTGTAAATCAAGTGGGACTTGGTATTGATTTATTATTATATGATAAGGTAACAGGATCTCGTAAGCGGTGCGCGATCAGTGATCGATTCCTGGACGAAAGACGCAAACACACATTAGCGGTCTTTGGTAGGATTCCACCTCTTTGAAACCATGGATTTATGTACACTTGTTTTATCTTATGTTTGGTGAAATTTATGTTTTCAAATGATATGCTTTATATGAATTTGGAATGCTATGTCTATTTGTTTTAAAATAGCATGTGTTTGAATATGTTTCAAAAGGGATTTCTAATTCTATATTTATGTTATAAAATAACATGTGTTTCATTGGCATCTCATGCATGGCATGGGGTGGAGGACTTATAACTAGAGGGGTCACACTCCGTCGGGGCGTCCGAAAAACCTATGTGCGTTACCTTGATGTGATTTCCATCAAGAAGATTCCGGAGTGTACACACTCCGCCGGGGCATCCGGAAGACCTATGTGGTGGGTACATTTATGTACATGTGATGGGTGGGACTCATTGCATATTTGTCATCATTGTATGGCATAGATTTTACATGGTTTTGGATATTATGTTATAATATATGTTTTGTACTAACCATGTGTTAGCCGTAACTGGAATACCTACTGGGCGCGTTGTTCTAACGCCCTACTTCTACCCTAGTTGATGATACAGGTAATCAGGGGAACGATGAACGTAAAACGGACCAGGCATAGGAGCTTGGAAGACTTATTTTATATGTTTTGAATAAAATTACTCATGAACTTGTATTTGTGTATCTAGATTATGGAATGTAATAACTTAGATGGTTGGATGATTTAATTGATAATTATGATGTTTTAATTATGGATAAGGACTTGACATACTTTGCTATCTGAATGGAATAGAACTTGGTTCTATTATGATTCCATATTTTGATGTTATGATTCCGTAGGTTATGATTTTATTCTGCATGTAGATATTACTATGTGTGAACCATTTTCGTGGACTTGGTCCATGCACACATAGGGTTGGCCAGTTAAGGGTCGGGCTTTGGAAGTTCGGACTTATCGCGCATCGTGACGTCCCGCGCTCTATCACTCTACTCTGTTATAAAAAAAAAATATACTCTGAATTTACAGGAAAAAATGAGTGAAAAAGGGCGGGGCGCTACAGTTGGAATCACTCTTGGTAATTTTAACCTTCCATTATTAAAAGATTCTAATTCCATTATTATTAAGTCTAATAATAAGGTATCTTTCTGATACCAACTGTAACGCCCCACCCTTTTTCACTCGCTTATTCCCGTAAATTAAGAGTATTTTTTTTTTTTTTATAATAGAGTAGAGTGATAGAGCGCGGGACGTCACGACGCGAGCTAAGTCCGAACTTCTAAAGTCCGACCCTTAACTGGCCAACCCTATATGTGCATGGACTCAGTCCATGAAAACGGTTCACACATAGCAATATCAACACGCAGAATATAATCATAACCTGCGGAATCATAACATCAAAATACAGAATCATAATAGAACCAAGTTCTATTCCATTCAGATAGCAAAATACGTCAAGTCATTAATCATCATTATCATAACGCAAATAGAATATCCAACCATAGCAATTCCATCTAAGTTATTACATCCGAATTCTAGATACTCAAAATACAAGCCCATGAGTATCATAAATGAAATATAAATTCTCCAAGCTCCTATGCTTGGCCCGTTTTGCGCTCATCGTTCTCCTTGTTTCCTGTATCATCAACTAAAGGGTAGAAGTAGGGCGTTAATAGAACGCACCCATTAGGTATTCCAATTAGAGTTATCACATGGGTTAGTACCAACAATCCAGATATAATATATATCAAAACCAGTTATAATAAATCATTCCATATTTTCAAAATATTGTATCCAAAACAGTGTATGATAATAGAGATCCAATCATACCGATAAAACCAGACACCTTGCATGATAATAAAGATCATAATCATGCCGATTCAATGCTATGTCATGCTATCATATGCAATGAGTCCCACCCATCACAAAACATATGGTATACTCTTGATGGAATTTTCCTCATCAAGGTATCTTCCTGGTGGAATTCTCATCACCAAGGTCTTCTCTCTTGATGGAATTTTCCTCATCAAGTTATTCCCCACAGTTGCCTTACGGACATTCTGACGGAGTGTGGGCTCTTGTTACTTAGTATCCTTTTGATGGAATTCTCATCATCAAGGTATCCCCTGATGGAATGCTCATCACCAGGGTCTTCAAACAAAGTATCCTCTTGATGGGATTCTCATCATCAAGGTATCCCCCACTAGTGCTTTACGGAAGCCCCGACGGAGTGTGGGTCCCTGGTTACCTGTCATCCCTCCCATGCCATGCATGAGATGTAAAAACCACATGCTATGCAATTATACAAAATCATAGCATTTAAAAGCTCATATTTAAAATACATGCTATTTTATTAAATAAACATAGCATATAAAATCACCATTTGAAACATATCCTTTGCAATATACATTCATCAAGATAAAAACAATGTACATAAACCCATCGTTTCAAAGAGGTGGAATCCTACCAAAGACCGCTACGTGTCCTTCTGTCTTTCGTCCGGTAACCGCTCACGATCGTAAACACCTTGTGAGGTCCCGTTACCGTATAATGTAATAAACAATCAAAACCAAGTCCCACTTGTTACAATTATTTTAAGTCCTTAAACCAATCCCATGGTTTATCATTTTGAGCCGTTATTACCAAAAATACCATTGGTCAAAACCTTAGTTAATATTCCATTTATTTAACTCCAATTGCATAACACTAGATTCGCCAAACAATTCCCATGGGGTTTGTCCCCACACCATGGCCAAACCCATGGTCCCATATTTTCATATACTTACCAAAATGCCATCCATGGCTATCATAACCCATACCATAATTGATAATCATAAATTTGTATCTTTCCTTTAATATTTAATTAATCACTAGGTTAATTCCATAGCCAATCCATACAATAGTTCATAAAATACATTTAAATTCAGTCCCATTTAGTTTTATTAAAACCCTTTCCATAATCCGTTGGGTCATAATTGGGCAAAGACCCAACATTTTACCCATCAAAGATCCATATCCAATAATTTTCAAATTAAAAGGATAATTTTCATATAAAATAATAAATTGAAATTCGGGGTATTACAATACAACCCTCTTTTTAAAATTTTCGTCCCGAAAATCGAGTGAACTAGGGTTTTCAAATATTTACACAAATATCTCATGATAAGCTGTCCTCATTTCCAACTCGAGTTCCCATATGGCTTTCTCAATGCCATGTCGATCCCATACCACTTTAACAAACTGGATTGCTCGGTTTCGTTATACCCTTTGCTCTGTGTTGTCCTCTCAGACTGTCCATCAGTCTGTGGATGGGATGTTATACTAGTCAATAAGTTTGTTCCCATTGCCGACTGCATGCTCTGCCATACTCTGATGGTAAATCAACCATCTCTGTCAGACACAATAGTCTGAGGTATACCATGCAATCTGATGATATCCTTGACATACCGCCGACCCAAAGCCTCAGATGAATCTGTCAGCTTAATGGAAATAAAATGTGCAGACTTCGTCAGTCGGTCTACCACGACCCATATAGTTTCGTTGCCCTTTGGTGACCTTGGCAACCCTTAGGTACACATATCCTTCCTTGGAATACAAGACCCCGTTCCGTTCTTAACTTCCATTCCGGTATGACTTTGCCAATAACATCTTGGCCCGTTTCTCCTCCATTTCCGAATCTATCATTTGTTCATGTTCAATCTTGTCAAGTACCACTCAATTATTATCAAAATCACTCATATCAACCTATGAGTTTCTTTCTTGTATAATTTACTCTGTCTCATGTTACCTCTTTTCCTCGTGAACCCATTTACAATTCTTATGTAAATCAATATACTCTGTTTCACTTTACCTGCTACCAAAAAAAAAAAATTCCACGTGTACTTTCTCAATACGTTCATTCGTCTACTCTCTGTGTGAGGTAGCTTGCCAATTACGAGCCTATGCTCAAGTCTTTTGCTAATTCCATTTAACTAAAATTCTAGCTTCACTCTCCTGGAACTCCATTGGCCATCTACAGAGTCAGCTAGTTAGACTAAATCGGCAGTCGTCCATAGCTTCTCATTCGAGTTTCACTAGACTCTTAACCTTTCCTTTAGTACATCTCCAAATGCAAAAATATCTTCATCTGTACATAAGTCATTATGTGGCTAACCTTTTTGTTCATAACTTCTATGCTACTGAGTATCTCTCAACACTAATTTTCCCGTGATACAAGTCATAATACGACTAACACCTCTTTGATATACCGTGGAATGTGAATCATGTTCCAATCCTTAGATTTATATGTCATCTATGAGATCAACAAGTTTATCAAACTACCGACATGTCTTCCATGGTACCGATTCCTGACATTAATCCAAATCACTACGGATATCACCGTCCGCGGTTATACACATCCATCCCTGGTACCACTCTATCAGTGAGTATCATTCATCCCTGGTTAATAACCATCCATGAATATAACCCCCTTCTGGGTATAATCCATTCATGGCATAATCCATCCTTGACATAATTAATCCAGGGCACAAAATCTACCCTGAGATATTCTATCCTGTAGGAACAACACATGAAAGCAACACTACGTGCCTGTAGCAACAACATAAACATACCTCGACCCCTTAGTAAGACTTAAAACCCATGACTTACTAAGCGGAAGACCCACGTCCAATGTGATCATGTCTACCCCGCCCTGCATTCCTTCACCCGAAGGGTGATTCAGTCAAGCTCTAAGGCGGTCGGTCCACGTCTAACGAAGCTAGCACCACCCTCACGGGGTAAAATAGTACCTAGCTCTGCATATCCATGCACATCTAGTGTGCAAAATAACCGTGAGAGCGCCCTCCAATGCTTAGCCTGCGAGGGACCCACTCCTCAACGGTACCCTACGGGACCTAGTCTCCGTATTTTATATCGAGGTTCCCACAGTCTCATTGCTACTCTAAGCCATACTCATAGAATTTATCTACTTATCTCATCAATATCCTGTGAGATATGCACCCATGCCACAATTTAATGAACTCATGTGACCTCGTCACATACTTCTCAGTGCCAAAATCCTCATAAACTCTTAAATTGCATAACTTTATTAAAAACTATTCGAATTTTCATCAGGTTACAAGGGTTGGTAGGGTTAGAACAAACCCTCCAAAACGTACCCACAACTCTTACAAAATCTTTCCCCTTTTCCCCGACATTTCCTTACCCTTTTTTAGCCTAATCTCCGTAGAAGACCCTACATCATCACCAAAATCGAAGAACTTGTCAGGGCAAGTCATCGACGTGTGCCCCTCCTGATTGCATACTTTGCACATATACCCAGGCGCTATCTCCCCTACTGATTCCTTTAAGGTTGGGACATCTTCTTCGTCCTCTTCGGGTACAAAGGTTGAATCAACCCCGACATTGTACTCTGGCGATTCTACTTCTATGTCTTGACTGATTTCAACTTCATTGTTGAAGTTTGCTATGCTGGAATCATCGGAAGAAACCAGATCTATCGGACAGCTAGGTGTACCTCTGTCCCATAACTCTGTATACTCTGTGTTGCCTGACATATCTGTTTCACAACAACTGAAGTATGTCAATGCCAATATTAGTTCAAATCAAACTAAATCTTTGTTTGGGTAATTTCTCTATGTATTACATAATGTCTCTTGTTTGGGGAAGATTGCCAAATAAACATCTTGTGTTTCTTGTCCTTGGGGAAAATTTCCAAATAAGCACTCTTTGATTTTTCTTTGTTTCCGGGGAATATATCCTATTTTGCTATGTTGGATAATTCCGATTATTTTGACTGTACTTCCTTTGCTATCATCCGTCTCAATCTGACGAAGTAAATTAATGCACGGAGGTCAGATTAATTTACTCCGAAAGATTCAGTGTTTCAGGTTCGCTCTGATACCAACTGTAACACCCCACCCTTTTTCACTCGTTTTTTCCCGTAAATTCAGAGTATATTTTTTTTTATAACAGAGTAGAGTGATAGAGCGTGGGACGTCACGACGCGAGCTAAGTCCGAACTTCCAAAGTCCGACCCTTAACTGGCCAACCCTATGTGTGCATGAACTAAGTCCACGGAAATGGTTCACATATAGCAATATCAACATGCGGAAAAAAATCATAACCTGCGGAATCATAACATCAAAATGCAGAATCATAATAGAACCAAGTTCTATTCCATTCAGATAACAAAGTATGTCAAGTCCTTAATCATTATTAAAACGTCACAATCATCAAACTAAACATCCGACCATCTAAGTTATTATATTCCGAAACTAGTTACGCAATTACAAGTTCATAAGTAACTTTATTCACAACATATAAAATAAGTCTTCCAAGCTCCTATGCCTGGTCCATCTTACGTTCATCGTTCCCCTGATTACCTGTATCATCAACTAGGGTAGAAGTAGGGCGTTAGAACAATGCGTCCAGTAGGTATTCCGGTTACGGTTAACACATGGTTAGTACAAAACATATATTATAACATAATATCCAAAACCATGTAAAATCCATGCCATGAAATGATGACAAATATGGAATGAGTCCCACCCATCACATGTACATAAATGTACCCACCACATAGGTCTTCCAGACGCCCCGGCGGAGTGTGGACCCTCCGGAATCTTCTTGATGAAAATCACATCAAGGTAACGCACATAGGTTTTTCGGACACCCCGACGGACTGTGAACCCTCTGGTTATAACTCCTCCACCCCATGCCATGCATGAGATGCCAATGAAACAAATGCTATTTTATAACATAAACATAGCATTGAAAATCCCTTTTGAAACATATTCAAACACATGTTATTTTAAAACAAATAAACATAGCGTTCCAAATTCATATAAAGCATGTATTTTGAAAACATAAATTTCACCAAACATAAGATAAAACAAGTGTACATAAATCCATGGTTTCAAAGAGGTGGAATCCTACCAAAGACCGCTAACGTGTGCTTGCGTCTTTCGTCCGGTAACCGCTAACGATCGTAAACACCTTGTGAGGTCCTATTACCTTAAAATATAATAAACAATCAGAACCAAGTCCCACTTGATTTAAAATATTTTAAGTCCCTAACCAATCCCCATGAATTCGGATTAATGGGTTAATTATTAGCCTAAGTATATTCACTCCTAAAGTCTCAGATGCATTGATCATCTTAATGGGAATGAAATGTGTAGACTTGGTCAGTCGGTCGACCACGACCCATATCGCATCATTGTCCTTTGATGACCTTGGCAACCCTTAGGTACATATATCCTTCCTTGGAATACAAGACCCCGTTCGGTTCTTAACTCCCATTCCTGTATGACTTCGCCAATAACATCTTGGCCCATATCTTCTCCATTTCTGAATCTATCCGTTGTTCCTGTTCAATCTTGTCAAGTACCCCTCAATTATATTAAAGTCTCTCATATCAACCCATGAGTTTCATTTTTCACAGAATTTACTCTGTCTCATGTTATCTCTTTTCCTCGTGAACCCATTTACAATTTCTATGTAAATCAATATACTTTGTTTCACTTTACCTGCTACAAAAAAATATTTCCCACACGTATTTGTTCAATACGTTCATTCGTCTATTCTCTGCGTGAGGTAGCATGCCAATACGAGCCTATGCTCAAAGCTTTTCTTGATTCCAACTTAACTAGGTTTCTAGCTTCACTCTCCTGGAACTCCATCGGCTAACTACAGAGTCAGCTATGGGTTTTATATAGAAGATTTAAAATAAGAAAGGGCCTCACAAAAAGGTTCCTTCTAAATATGGAACCAAATTAATACCTTCTAGGTTGGGAACAATTGGAGTTTTATAAGATAAAGGAGAGGCACACAGCAATGGATATTTCAACAAGGATACATTCGAACTCTAGACACTCAAAATACAAGCCCCTGAGTATCTTTAACAAAATATAAACTATCATCCTCCAAGCTCCTATGCCTGGCCCGTTACGCATTCATCGTTTCCCTGATTTCCTGTATCATCAACTAGGGTAGAAGTAGGGCTTTAGTACAAAGCGCCCAGTAGGTATTCCAATTAGGGTTAGCACATGGGTTAGTACCAACAATCCAGATAAATATATATCAAAACCAGTTATAATAAATCATTCCATACTTTCAAAATTGTGTATCCAAAACAGTGTATGATAAAAGAGATCCAATCATACCGATAAAACCAGAATCCTTGCATGATAATAAAGATCATAATCATGCCGATTCAATGCCATGCCATACTATTATATGCAATGAGTCCCACCCATCACAAAACATAGGGTATACTTTCGATGGAATTCTCCTCATCAAGGTATCTTCCTGGTGGAATTCTCATCACCAAGGTCTTCTCTCTTGATGGAATTCTCCTCATTAAGGTATTCCTCACAGTTGCCTTACGGACATTCTGACGGAGTGTGGGCTCCGGTTACTTAGTATCATCTTCAAAAAATTCTCCTCATCAAGGTATCCCCTGATGGAATGCTCATCACCAAGGTCTTAATACATAGTATCCTGTTGATGGGATTCTCATCAGCAAGGTATCCCCCACTAGTGCTTTATGGACGTCCCGATGGAGTGTGAATCTCCGGTTGCAATTCATACATAGTGTCCTCTTGATGGAATGTTCCTCATCAAGGTATCCCCCACTAGTGCTTTACGGACGCCCCGATGGAGTGTAGGTCCCCGGTTACCTGTCATCCCTCCCATGCCATGCATGAGATGCAAATACCACATGTTATGCAATTATACAAAATCGTAGCATTTAAAAGCTCATATTTAAAACACATGCTATTTTATCAAATAACCATAGCATATAAAATCACCATTTAAAACATATTCTTTGCAATATAATTTCATTAAATCAAGATAAAAACAATATACATAAACCCATGGTTTCAAGGAGGTGGAATCCTACAAAAGACCGTTAACGCGTTCTTGCTTCTTTCGTCCAAGAATCGATCACCGATCGCGCACCGCTTGTGAGATCCCGTTACCTTATAATATAATAATAAATCAGCACCAAGTCCCACTTGATTTACAAGGTTCTAAGTCCATAATAAAACCCCATGGGGTTCGGCCACACACCATGGCCGAACCCATGGCTTACCATTTTCACACCTATTTACGAAAATGCCATCCATGGCTATCATTCCATGATCCCATCTTTTCAATCATTAAAATAATTGCCTAAGTTAATGTTTGATCCACAAAACATCTCATGGGGTTCGGCCATACATCATGGCCAAACCCATGATCTTTCAATTTAGGCAATATTTACCATTTTGCCACTAGCTTGGGGTCATGTCTTCCCATTAATTCAATCATCATATTAAATTCATACCATCCATTTCCCTTGATTCATTAACACATAAACCTAACCCATAGAATTATTTCATAGGGTTCGGTCATACATCATGGCCGAACCCTATGTCCAATATTTCCATATATTTACAATAATGCCATTCATGGCTAATCTTCCATTTTAATCAACAAAAGTCATAACATAATTGGTGGGGTTCGGCAATACACCATGGCCGAACCTCACCATTCTTTTCCATTTTTCCAATCCAATAATCAAACATAACATTAATAATCCATACTTAGAAAGTTTCCTAATTTAGCATCCAACTTCCATAATTACCAAAATTGCCATTCATGGCCAACCTTCCTTAAATAAAAGGTTTCTAAACTTAGAATCACCTTCCATTTAATCTAAGTTCCATATTAATCTCCACCTTCCATTCTTGGATAGTTTCCATAAATAATCTTCATGGTCTATAATTAGATACTTTCTAATTTCAAAGTCCACTTTCCAAGAATAGAAACATTCCAATATTAGACAAACTTCCATAAATTAACAAGTCCACAACTAAAAGGTCCATATTTAGAAAGTTTCTTAATTAATCAACCACCCTTCCATAATTAGAAGATTTCCATAATTACCATGCAAAATTAGAAGCTTTCTAATTTAGCAAACTCCTTCCCAAATTAGAAACTTCCCAAATTAGTAACCATATTCTATCTCGATTCCAAAAACAACCCCATGGGGTTCGGCCATACACCATGGCCGAACCCTATGGTTCATGATCTTGACCATTCATACAAATTCATCAATTATTTCCAACTTTCAAATTTCCATGGTTTCTAATTCATATCAATAACCCAAGGTTCATCCATTAGAATAACTAAAATCCTTCATGGTTTTTAATCCTCAAACCCATGAATTAAAACATGTCTAAGAAACCTCAAATTTGTAAAGATATTCGGTAAGGTTCGGCCATACACCATGGCTGAACCTTACCCCTTATTTTCTATTAAAATTAAACCCAATGGCCATCCAATTTTATTCCATGGTTTTCAATATACATATCTCAACAAAATAAATCAAATCTTTCCATGGGGTTCGGCCATGCACAATGGCTGAACCCTATGGTTCTTTCTTTTCCATTAAAAATAACCATAAATCTTAAACAAAAATCGGAATTACTTACCGGTTCCGCAACTCCTTTGATTATCCTTCACTTGATCTTTCTCTTCCAATCTTCTTCTTCCTTTCCTTTTGCTGGCCAAACAAACTACTTCTTCGTCTTGCTCTTTGGCAAGAATGAGAGATTGAGATAGAGAGAGTTCGGCTATGAAGGTGTAAACCTTGTGCCCTTGTCCCCCTCTCCTTTTATAATTTTCCCCTTGGTCTTAGTTTAGAAATTACTTAAGATAGCCTACCCCTTTTGGGCCATACGCCCCTTGTCTTTCCCTTTTAATAAAACCCCACACGGCTAAGACTTATTTAGACCATGCCGTGTGCACCTTCCCTTGTACCTTAATTGGAAGTTGCTGACCTCCCTTGCTTAAATTAGAATGTGTCTAAGATAAACTATGCTCCTTTGCCGTGTGCCCTTGTGTTTATTTTAGACACTTCATTTAATTAATTTAACATTATATGCATACCCTTTTTAAAAGATCCCATGCGCCTAATCCTAGATTTTTACATCTAAAATTCGGCCATGCAATCTTTTTTTTAAATGCATCACTAAATTAATTCAAACTCCTTTAATTTTTAATAAAACCAATTCCACAATCAATTGGATCCTAATTGGGTCATGGCCCAATTTTTATCCATTTAAGATTCAATCTAAATTTCACAATTAAAATGGATAATTTCATAAAAATAATAAATTGAAAATCCGAGGTGTTACATACCAAAGACCAACTAATATGCCTCGCGCTTCCGTCCAAGAATTCGGTCACCGATCGCACACCGCTTGTAAGATCCCGTTACCTTATTACACATCAACAAATTAACCCAATGTTTCAGCCATCCCTAAGTCCATTATACATGCCTTAGTGGGGTTTGGCCATACACCATGGCCGAACCTCACTAACTAGGTTTTTGGGTCCCTTTTTAAATCCTTAGATCCATTTAGTCATGTGGGTCTAAAATTAACCACCCTTTGGTTCATTTATCCAACACATAAGGTCATCATTAAAAGTCCCTAAGTCCACAACCATCCCCCATGAGGTTCAGCCATACACCATGGCCGAACCCATGGTTCTTCATTTTGGCCATATTTACATTTTTGCCACTCCTTCTTCCCATGGTTAATCACCTTTCATTTATGCATGTCCATATCTGTAACTGATCCATAAACATGGATCCATCAATGTCTCATTAAGCATGACACAAAACCCATTATAAATCAGCCATTTCCTTAACCTAATACCCATTCATTTTAAACATGCATAGATCCATACTTAACCCATGAAATGACTCATAAAATGGGTCATGGGGTTCGGCCATAGACCATGGCCGAACCCATGATGTAATTTTCCGCATTTTTCTTGGATCTTTTACAACATTTTAGATCCACAGCAAGGTCCCTTCTTGAGGGGGTTTCAATCATACATTTAGATCATCATTTTTTTATCAACATTAACTACATTTTGAGTCCATTAACTTACCCATATTCCCCATCCTCTTCATGGTTCAAAAGACATCTAAGTCCACCAAAATCTTTCCATGGCGTTCGGCCATACAACATGGCCGAACCCATGGTCCATGGTTCATCTTCATTTGAAAGGTTTGAGACCATAAACACTCATTAACATTTCTCCATGGTTTCCTCACTTGACCCCTTTAAAATTTTCTAACATTTAGCCATTCAAAACCCTAAAACCATTAACCAATCATTCCATGGTTTTCATCCTTTAAACCCATGGAGAAATACTTAATATCCATGATTTGTTACTTGATTGTTCTCATACAAAAAACCCTAGGGTTTGGCCATGCAAAGGCCAAACCATACATTTTGATCATTCACCATACTTTTGATATGCGTGAGGTCCTTCCCACATCTTCATAACAGTTAGGGTTTGGCCATGCAATGGCCAAACCATGATCCTTGAACCCTTTTTCTCATGCATGCATACATACCCAAATATATACATAGTGTCCTTAGTATTCCATTATTTTTCTTAACCTATCTTACCCATTAGGGTTTGTCCATTTCTCATCCCCTTTCTTGGATGGATTTTAGATCCATGACCCATAATATTTTGGCCACCAATTAATCCAAGAAAAATGGACTCCATGGTCTCCTTTTAACTTTTTAAAAAATAAACTCTTGTTGAGGACTACTTACCAATCCCGCGACTCTTCCGGTTTCCTTTTGCTCCTCCTTGATCCTTAGCCATCCCTCTTCCTCTTCTCTTTGATCTTCGGCCAATATATGAGCTTGATCAAGATGAGATCACCAAGGGTTGGTTCGGCCAAGATGGTGGTAGGTTTGAGAGAGGGAGAGGAGGAGATAATGGGAAAATATCCTAAGTCTTGGGTCGGTAAAGCTTGGGATCTCCTACTTTTCTCTAAGTCTTTTTCTTGTCTTTTTCCATGTGTCAGGGTCGGCCAAGAGAGGGAGGGAGAGAGGGAGAGAGTGAGGTGAGAGGAATGAGATGGAAAATCCATCTTTCCATCTTGACTTGGGCTTACTTGAGCTAGACTCCACCACCTTTCTTTTGCCCAATCATGGTCCATGCATGCCCTTAATCTTAGGCCTCTTGTCCCTTAGTGGTGGTGGTTGTGATGAGGTGGAACCACCACCTCCCTTTGGGCCAATGCATGCCCTAGCATGCCCCCAACTTAAGGGCCTTGTCTAGCCATGGAGGGTGCATGCCCTCCACATGGCACTCCCAACCCCTCCATGGCCAACGGTTTTGGGTGGGCTTGTATGAGGTGGCACCACCACCTCATTTTTGGCCAAGGCATGCTCTCCACCTAGGCTTTTGGTCTAGCCAAGGGGGAAACATGCCCTTCACATGGCACTCCACCCATGCCAAAATGCCCCTGAGTTATTAAATTAATTATTTTGTAATGTCAAGTAAGGAAATAGTGGGGCCCATTGCTCAAATTAAAATCATATGAGCACATTATGAATGTTAAGTTTGATTGGTTGGGTAATTTTCATCATTTGGGTCAAAAACAGCTAAATGGGTCAAAGGGCCCAAATGGGACCATCGGGTCAAAATGGATGATTTGACCATTTTGTGAATTTAAATTAAAGGGGGTTAAGCCTATTTAATTGGAAATCAAGTGGAGAAGAAATGGGTAGGCTTGATCCATATGTGAAAACCATTTACAAATGACCAAAATACCATAATTGGGTCATGGAGTCAAAAACGGGTCAAGGAGCTAAAAGTGGACCCAACGGGTCGAGTTGACTATTGTTGACCGTGTGGACCCTCAAGGGAGCTAAAACAAGAGTCAAATCAGTTGAGTGGGACTGAAGTGAGTTGGAATTAAATCAAGTAGTGAGTCAACACATGTGCATTAAATGAAATGCATTAAATGTGATGAGTTGGGTTGGAATAAAAATATCTTGAGATGGGTGAGTCAAAATGGAAATTGAAGGGGCTATAAAATCAGTGAGTTGAGAGGGAATTTGAAGAGGTTGGCTGGTCTTAAACAAACCAAAACAAGTCCCACACGTTGGGGACTTGTTTTGGTGATTTCCATGGTTAATGTTAAATGAGAATACATGGGATTGAGTTGTGATTGCATGGGCTGAAGTGAATGGTTGCAATGGTTGGTATCAAGGGGTGCCTTGGATGGCACCCAGTATCTCCTCGTTTTTGACAAGAAATTATGAAGATTAAGGAGTGAGGTTTGGCTGATTTAACAAAAGGATTAGACCACTCATTTGGCCGAATTACATTGCCAAAATTCTTGGAAATCCTCATCTCTCCCCCTCTCAAGAACATCATCTTCTTGGCTGAACCAGCTGCTGGTGTTTCACCAGTAGATCAACAATAAACCAGCTGAGACAAAACAAGAAAGAAGGAAGGAAACAAGAGGGAAGAAGGGAAGAAGCAAAGGCATAAGAAAAGCTTGGAATTTGGTAAGTATTTCTATTGAGTTTTGTTGAAAAACATGGAACAAATGGGGTGTGGATTGGACCATGATCATGGCCGAATACACCAGTGTTTAACCTTGATTATGGAGGATTTAAAATAGTAAAAATAACCATTGGGTTCGGCCACCATGAAGGGCCGAACCCCATGTAAGAGATGGCTTGGTTTTCATGTTTTGAAACATGAAAACCATGGATTTTGTGGACTGTTTTTGGGTTTTCATTTAAGATTTAAATACATGTTTTAGAATGGTTAAAAAACATGGATCTGAATGACATAGGGACTGAAGTTTATATGGTCTAAAATCAGTGGATTAAAAGATGGAAATGGACCATTGGGTTCGGCCACTTAGCATGGCCGAACCCCATGGAAACAAGTGGTTAGTTTTGATAGTTTTTAGAAGTTAAAACCATATAAGTTAGGACTGATGTTAGATGGTTATAATAGATTTAAAATGCATGTTTAAAGAAGGTTAAAACATGGATTTGAATGTTGGTTCAGACACAAGGTGAATGAGTAAATGTTTCAAAAACCAAAGGTCATAGTGTTCGGCCAATGAGCATGGCCGAACCCTATGAAATTGTGTTGGTTTTTAGATGAATTTCTAAAGGGTTGAACTTGGTAATAATATGTTGTTTATTACATGAAGATTGGAAGTTTAAAAATAGTGAAAGAAATCATTGGGTTCGGCCACCATGGAGGGCCGAACCCCATGCAAAGTATTGTTGGTTTTCATGTTGTGAAACATGGAAACCATGTACTTTATGGACTGTTTGGATGAATTTAATTAGATGGTTTTTAAGTGGTTCAAAGGCAGCAATATAATACTGATATTGCATGGTTAAATAACACCTAAGCATGTATGAAAGACCAAAACTTGGACATTGGGTTCGCCCACCTTGAATGGCCGAACCCCATGTAAGTAATTGGTATGATTTGGTGAGGTTAATTTCCTGTTTTGGTTGTTGTTTATGCTGCTGAACCATGTGTAATTCATGGTTGGGTTAACATGTTAAATCATGAATAATCATGGGAATTTGAGGGATTAATCAGATCAAAAGAACCATTGGGTTCGGCCATGTGCATGGCCGAACCCCATAGGGATAGTTTTGGGATGAATGGACCAAGATTTATGGGTTTTCCTATGTATGTTAAATGAAATAAGCTTGCTGTTTTGGGTTGGCCATGGGATGGCTGAACCTTCTAGTTTATATGGCTAAATGGTAGAGCCTAACTTGTAAACAAATGATGGGATCATTGTGTATGAGGATCATAGGGTTCGGCCATATGAATGGCCGAACCCCATAGATTGGTTTGTTGGAGATTATGACTTGGTTGTATGAGTTGGATTAAGTAAACATATGGATTTATCTTTGGACATAGTGATAAGTAAATAACCAGCCACTAAGGTAGATTACTTTTATGAACTTTGATTATGAGCAAGATTAGACATTGGTTATACCAATGAAAAATCTGTGAATACAAGTCAAACGAAGGGATTGATCAAAGGACTCACATGATGTGGTTGGGTCTTAGATATGAATGAACAAGTAAGTGATATTATGATTTATTGATTGTTATATGGACAAGGTACCGGAAGTTGAACGACATGCGAGTCGTGACCGGGTGACACGCGAAAGAAAGATCAAGTACTGAAGTGAATCTTCAGTAGGTTTCCTACCTACTTGTAACCACGGTTTTTACCCAGTTTTTCTTATGATACTCTTGTTTTAATATATGTGTTTCAAATGATATATTATGCATTAACAAATGGCATACAGGCATTGGCATCTCATGCATAGACATGGGATTATGAGTGAGGTTCTACAGTGTTTCAAGTTATAAGTTACGTCCTGCCTCGGTGGTGCAAGTCACACGCCAGTAGGAGTAACATGATGATCATAGTCACATTGGTCTCCTTAGGCGATGAGAGTCCCGCCAGGAGGACTAATACGTGATATGAATCAGTCAATATTGAAGAGATAAAGGTGTGTTGTATTTTACCTTGACGGTGCAAGGCACGTCAAGTGATGGCTATGAATGTACATGATGGGGGATGCTCATTGCATGTGCATACATCATAGCATTGTTTTACCTGTTTTGATGATCATGTATTATGATATGTATATGCATGTTTTATATGCTAACATGTGGTAGCCCTGATTCGGGAACCTACTGGGCGCGTTGATCTAACGCCCTAGTTCTATCCTCAGAGGAGATTGCAGGTACAAGCAAAGGGAAAGGAAAGGTCGTTGACCGGGAGGGGAGCCAGGCCTAAGTGCTTGAACGAAGGACTGAACTACATTATATTACTGTCTTTTGAATACTTTTGTGGGACATGTAATAATTCACTACTTGCTATGGTTTGATTAGGTTGATAACATTTGGATGGTTGAACTATGATAAATAATGTTCAAGACTGTTACTTGCTATCTCCTCTTTCTATTCCGCAATTAATCTAGATTATTCCGCATGTTGATGTTAGTTCCATGTGTAATTCACTAACATGGTCTATTCCATGTACACATGGGTGGCCAGTTAAGGTTCAGACTTGGGTAGTCTGAACTTAACTCGCGTCGTGACGCCACCCGCTCTCTTTCGATGTTTTATTATTACGTTTAAAAAAAAAAATTAGACTCTGAAATTCTCGAAAAGGGCGGGGCGTTTCATGGTCGGTCAAGCTTGGGATCTCCTCCTTTTCTCTCAGTCTTTTTCTTGTCTTTTTCCATGTGTCAGGGTCGGCCAAGAGAGGGAGGGAGAGAGGGAGAGAGTGAGGTGAGAGGAATGAGATGGAAAATCCATCTTTCCATCTTGACTTGGGCTTGCTTGAGCTAGACTCCACCACCTTTCTTTTGCCCAATCATGGTCCATGCATGTCCTTAATCTTAGGCCTCTTGTCCCTTAGTGGTGGTGGTTGTGATGAGGTGGAACCACCACCTCCCTTTGGGCCAATGCATGCCCTAGCATGCCCCCAACTTAAGGGCTTTGTCTAGCCATGGAGGGTGCATGCCCTCCACATGGCACTCCCAACCCCTCCATGGCCAACGGTTTTGGGTGGGCTTGGATGAGGTGGCACCACCACCTCATTTTTTGCCAAGGCATGCTCTCCACCTAGGCTTTTGGTCTAGCCAAGGGGGAAACATGCCCTTCACATGGCACTCCACCCATGCCAACGGTTTTGGGTGCGTTTTGTCTTGATGGTTGGGTGGTTTCCATGAGATGAAACCATCCATCACCCATTTCCTAGGTGACTCACCCCCACTGAACTCACTCCATGTAATGCAACTCATTTATTTAATTTGATATTTAACTTAGGTCATTTAATTACATAATTTAATTCCATTTATTTCTCTTTAATTTCTCCAGGAATCCACCCATGGTTGACCAAGTCAACCATAGTGGCCGGCCCCACCAATGCCTTGGCCCACCCACCACCTTACTTGATGAGGTGGAGTTGGGTCCCACTTGATTATGCCACCTTGATTTATTCCAACTTAACTTAGGTGATTTTAATCAATTTATTCAATTCAATTCACCTTGATCCTCCTCAATTCCCTTTGACTTATCCATGGTTGACCAAGTCAACTATGGTGGTCGGCCCCACCTATGTTTTGATCCACACGCCACCTCACTTGATGAGGTGAAGTTGGGCCCCATTTGATTATGCCATCTTGATTCATTCCAATTTAACTTAGGTGATTTTAATCACTTCATTCCATTCCATTTATCTTGATCACCATTGGGCCCATGGCCCAATTAAATTCACCTCCTACCCATTTACCCTAATGCTCAAACCATCTTGACCCATTGGGTCCCAAAAGGGTATTTGACCCAATTGACCATCCTTGACCCAATTAACCATCATTGACCCATTTAAATGAAATTAATCCAATCCTTGGTCCATTGGACCCTACTTGGGCCATTGCCCCAATTTTGATCCATCAACCATCCATTCCATCAAAATTCTTAATTTCAATAATTAAAATAAATAATAGCCAATGTAATTAATGATTTAAAAAATCCGGGCTATTACAAAACCTGTCCTCACCGGGTCAACTATCTGTCCGGAAACCTCAACATCCCATCCATGTTAGCTGAAGCTTCTCAAGCACGGGCTAGCATGTAAAACATTCTCTTGTCATGGCAGATGAAAAATTAATTTTATAGTCCGCTACGTCCCGCAGACGGTGCAAAACAATGAAGCTAGCATGATACTCGTCCGAAACACATCAAGGCCTATCCATAATGTAGCTGAAGCTGTTCAAACATGGAAGAGCACGCTGATTTTATCATCCGGTGACAAATGTACAAAAGTTGTCTTACCTCATCATTCTTTGGTCGAAGTCCATCCCAATACTTCCCTCGACTGCTTTACCTATTCCAGGGTCGTCCATAGGCTAAGGGTGAGATGGAATGCCAGAAGGTTTGAATAATAATACTCTCAACTTTCCATTCATAAATGAGGACATTATGTAACAGCCCAATTTCTCAATGAAATGAATATTTACGAAAATGCCACTGGATTGGTGAATTTAATAAATGTAATTGTAAATATGGAAATGGTGGGGCCCATTGCTCAAATTAAGACCCTATGGACCAATTATAAGGATCAAATTTAGGTAAATGGGAAAGTACGTCAAATGGGGTCAAAATGGTTAATTGGGTCAAAGGACCCAATTGGGACCCAATGAGTCATAATGGACTTGTTTGACCATTGGGTGAGCCCAAATTTAAGGGGGTTAAGCTGAATTTATTGGAAATTATGTGGAGCATAAATGGGTAGGCTTGATGCAAATGGGTAAACCACATTCAAAGGGGCTAAAACCACTCATAATTGGGTCTAGGCGTTAATTGGGTCAATAAGCTAAATGGGGACCCAATGGGTCGTGTTGACCATGTGGACCATGGTTGACCATGTGGACCCTCAAGTGAGCTCAATTGTGAGTTAAATCAGGTTGAGTTGGGACTGAATTGTGTTGGGTTTAAATTAAGAAATGGAGTGACTCAAGTGCATTAAATGAGTGTCACTTAATGTGGTGAGTTGGGCTTATGAGTTAGATGAGTTGTGCTGGAAATCAAAGGGGTCTTATAATTCAAGTGAGCCCAAGTGGAAGGTGGAGAGTTGCCTTTCTCTCACACCCCACCAAGGTTAAGGTTCCACACGTTAATGGCATGGAGGGTTCCCCATGTGTGAAGTTAATAAAATGAGATAAAAGTCTCATGGGAAGTTGGAGGGTTCCCATCCCATTTGGAAACCCAAGCCTCCAACGTTGGGATGCCAATGGGTGCATTGGTTGGCAACAAGTCTCATTGGTTTAAGCAAATATTGATGAGGATTGGATGAGAGATATGGGGCTGCTTAACGAAAAACAAAACACCACTCTTGGCCTATTGTCACTCTTGGAGATCTCAACTATTCTTATCTCTCTCCCTCTCTCAAGAACACACTTCTTGGCCGAACCAGCTAGTGGTGTCTTCACCAATTGATCAAGTATACTTTCAGCTAGGGACTAAGGAAGAAGAAAGGAAACAAAAGGGAAGGAAGTAAAGATCAAAGGCAAGAGAGAAACAAAGGAATTTGGTAAGTATTTCCATTGAATTTTGTTTGATAAGATGGGACAAATGGAACATGATTTGGTCATGGGTTGGCCGAATCTACCAAAGATTCAAAATATGGATTTTTATGTTTAAAAGATGGAAAAACATGGACCATAGTGGCCGAACCCCATGAAATTTATTTGTTTAAAGTAATGGTTTTTGTAAGTTACAATCATGCAAAATGATGGACTGTTTTTGTATGTTTAATTAGACCTAAGATGCAAGTTGAAAGGGTTTTTAAATCATGGATTTGGATGTCATGTTTTGGGTCATGGAATGGCCGAATGCATCATGGGTTCAAGCCTTTGGTAAAGTCGGTTTAAATGATAAAAATGGACTATTGGGTTCGGCCATTTTGTATGGCCGAACCCCATGAAAATTGTGTGGGTATTTGATGGTTTTTGAAGTGTAAAAACCATACAATACTATGGGGATTTTTACATGATTGAATGGACATAATATGTAAGTTAAAAAGGTCCAACTAATGGGCATAGGGTTCGGCCACATGGGATGGCCGAACCCCATAAAAGTATTTGATAATTTGGTATGGTTTTTGGAGAGATAAAAACCATACCAATGGTGGAGAGTTTTATGTGATTTAAATGGAAAAAGGTTTGTTATTTTGGGTTGGCCATGGGATGGCTGAACCATGTAGTTAACATGGCTAAAGAGTAGCGCCTAACTTGTAAACAAATGATGGGATCATTGAGTAGGAGGATCATAGGGTTCGACCATATGAATGGCCGAACCCCATAGATTGTTTTGTTGGAGATTATGATTTGTTTGTATGATTTGGATTAAGGAAACATATATAATTATCTTTGGACTTAGTGATAAGTAAATAACCAACCATTATATATGATGAAAGAAGAGACAAAAATAGTATGGTGAGGTTCGGCCATGTAGTATGGCCGAATCCCACTAGTGGTCATTTAGTAGACCTAGTGGCTAACTTGTAATTTGATTGGTTAAAAATAAAAATGAAGATTGATGAATGAAAGGTGTAAAGGATCAAAAACAAAGTGGTGAGGTTCGGCCATGTTGTATGGCCGAACCCCACTAAAGTAGATTACTTTTATGGACTTTGATTATGAGCAAGATTAGACATTGGTTAGACCAATGGCAAATCTGTGAATACAAGTCAAATGAAGGGATTGATCAAAGGACTTACAAGAGGGGTCAAACCAAAGTGGTATGGTTCGGCCACGTTGTATGGCCGAACCCTACCAAGTTATATTAGGTAATAAAAGGCATTTTGGTATTGATCAAAAGAAAGGGAGATCAAATCTAAAGTGAGTAAGGTTCGGCCATGGGTATGGCCGAACCCCACAAGATGTTTTTGGGTCTTATATGTGAATGGGCATTTAAATGATAGTATGATTTACTTATTGTTACATCACAAGGTGACGAGAGTTGAACGACGTGCGAGTCATGACCGGGTGAAGCTCAAAAAGGAACGGACACTTAAGCAAAGTTTCGGTAGGTTTCCCTACCTACTTGTAACCACTATTATGATTTGGTTTTATCATGTTTTTATGAGATATGTTGTTATTGATATTATGTTTCAAATTGGTTTTGAATGATGAGATATGTAGTTACAAATGATATATATAATGCATTGACATCTCATGCATGGCATGGGGTGATGACTTTGGGATACAGGAGCCAATCCATAGGAAATGAGGAATACTATGGATTACACTGTGAAATACCTTGACGTAAGAATCCTATCAAGAGGAAATGTGGATTACTTTGGCTTACTTTGATATTAGACTTCTATTCAGAGGAAATGTGGATTACTCTGGATTACCTTGACGTGAGAATTCCGTCAAGTGATAGCTATGTATACTTGTAATGGGTGGGACTCATTACATATGCACTTTCATATGTAGCATTATTTTCAGATGTTTTATTGATGATCATGTACTATGTTATATATATATATATATATGCATGTTTAATAAACTAACCATGTAGTAGCCCTGATCGGGAACCTACTGGGCGCGTTGATCTAACGCCCTAATTCTATCCTTAGAGGATAATGCAGGAACAACGAAGGGGAAAGAGAAGGTCGAGGACCAGGAGGGGAGCCAGGCTTAAGTGCTTGATTGATGATTGGGATTTATTTATTACTGTCTTTTGAGTTACAGTTTATAGACATGTAATAGCTAGTTAACTTTGCTATGGTTTGTTTATGATATTGACAATGGATGTTTGGATTAAGTTATTTTAATAATTGGGACTTGTACTTGCTATCTATTCAGTTTAATTCCGCAGTTAGTCTAGTTTATTCCGCATAACTTGTTTAGTTCCATGTGTGGATTATTATCATGGGTTTAGTCCATGCACACATGGGTGGCCAGTTAAGGGTCGGACTCTAGAAGTATGAACTTAACTCGCATCGTGACGTCTCTCCTCCCTTGTCCTGTTTTAATTTGTAAAAAAAAAAAATTAGACTCTGAATCTCGGAAAGGGCGGGGCGTTACACATTACATCCCCTCGAATGAGATCATCCTCTTGCTCAGGCGTTGGATGATTGCCATAATGCCTCCTTGCATTGTCTTCTTTCTCTACAACCATACTGCCTCAACCATTTGGATGATTTTTTTCCATCCATGAGTTCGGTATGACTTCTCCCTAC
Source organism: Chimonanthus praecox (assembly GCA_022113865.1). Taxonomy (NCBI): domain Eukaryota; kingdom Viridiplantae; phylum Streptophyta; class Magnoliopsida; order Laurales; family Calycanthaceae; genus Chimonanthus; species Chimonanthus praecox. The sequence continues at coordinate 42,836,134 of CM039094.1, forward strand.
CCGTCTATCTCACATTCTGCAATTTGGTCTCTACCCAATTTACCGAAACGACCATCACATTTGCCACGGAGTCGATATGCTCTAATGTGATAGGCTACAGACTACAGGATATGGATCGATCCTCTTTTTCGATGGCAAGACGGTGAGGGACAAATCGATGTGACTTGCGGGTGAATCTCAATGGATCGTGGAAGCAAGGCCACTCTGCCGCTTACAATACCCCGTCGCGTATTTAAGTCATCCGTGAAGGATTTTGCCGCGGTCCGGTAGGAAATATAATTCAAGTCGAGACCAGACCATGATCAGTCGTGACTAGGCCATGACAAAATCATGACCAGACAGTGATCAGTCGTGACTGGACCGTGATTCGCCAAGACCTGACTGTGACCAGCTTTGACCTGACCATGATCAGCTGTGACCGACTGTTATCAGCCGTTACCAGACCGTGACCTGACCATGTTCAGCCGTGACCTGACTGTGATCAGCCGTGACCAGACCGTGACGTCACCGTGATCAACCGTGATCGGACTGTAACCTGACCGTGACCAGCCAATACTAGACCATGACTTGCCCGTGACCAGTTCATTACCACCTATGATCCATCCATAATGATCACGGTTAGGTCGAGATGCTCTAATGTGATAGGCTACAAACTACAGGATATGCATGGAGCCTCTTTTTCGACGACACAAGGGGGGAGGGACGAATTGATGCGACTTAAGGCTGAATCTCAGTTGTCGTGGCAGCAAGGAAACTCTGCTTCACGAAAAATATCCCGTCACGTATTTAAGTCATCTGCGAAGAATTCTACACATCGTTCGGTAGGAATTACAATTCAAGTCGTGACCAGACCGTGATCAATCGTGACAAGACCGTGATCAGCCATGACCGAATCGTGATCTGCCAAGACCTGACCATTATTAGCCGTGACCTGACCATGATCAGCCGTGACGTGATTGTGTTCAGCCGTGACAATTCCGTGACCTGACCATGATCAGGTGATCAGCCGTGACAAGACCATGGCCTACCCCTGATCAATTGTGACCGACCGCGATCAGCTGTGACCGGCCGAGACCTAACTGTGACTAGACTGTACCAAGTCGTGACCACACCGTGACGGGACCGTTATTATCCATGACCGGACCGTGATCAGCCAAGACCTAACCATGATCAGCCGTGACTTTACCATGATCAGCCATGACCGGACCATGACTGGCCGTGACCTAACCATGATCAACCTTGACCCAACTGTGATCAGCTGTGACTAGACCGTTACCTGACACTGATCAGCCTTGACCTGACCGTGATCAGTCGTGATCAAACCGTGACCAGCTGATACTAGACCATGACCTGCCCGTGACCAGTTCATTACCAACTATGATCCATCCACAATGTAGCTAAAGCTGCTAAAACATGGACGAGCACGCTAAACATGTCCTTGCCTTCGCAGCACGACAATTCGATTTTACCATCCGTTATCCGTCCGAATGACAGTTCAGGACGGTGAAACCTGTCCTCACCCGTCAACTATCTGTCCAGAAACCTCAACATCCCATCCATGTTAGATGAAGCTTCTCAAGCACGGGCTACGGGCTACCACACCAAAAATTCTCTTGTCATGGCAGATGAAAATTCATTTTATACTCCGCTGCCCATCCCGCAGACGGTGCAGGACAGTGAAGCCAGGATGATACTCGTTCGAAACCCATCAAGACCTATCCATAATGTAGCTGAAGTTGTTCAAACATGGAAGAGCACGCCGATTTTACCGTTCGATGACAAATGTCCAAAAGTTGTCATATCTCATCATTCTTTGGCACAAGTCCATCCCAATACTTCCCTCGACAGCTGTGCCTATTACAGTGTCGTCCATAGGCAAAGGGTGAGATGGATTGCCAGAAGGTTTGAATAATAATGCTTTCAACTTTCCATTCATAAATGAGGACAATACATTCCCTCGAACGAGATCATCCTCTAGCTCACGCGTTGGATGGTTGCCATAATGCATCCTTGAATTGCCTTCTTTCTTTAAAACGATACTGCCTCAACCCTTTGGATGAATTTTTTCCATCCATCGGTTCAGTATGACTTGTCTGCCACCCGTCTGTCGCACATTCTGCACTTAAATCTCTACCCAATTTACTGAAACGACCATCACATTTGCAACGAAGTCGACATGCTCTAATGTGATAGGCTACAGACCACAGGATATGCATGGAGCCTCTTTCTTACGGCAAGAGGGGGGAGGGACAAATCCATGCGAGTTGAGACTGAATCTTAGTGGATCGTGGCAGGAATGCCACTCCACCTCTTACAATACCCCGTCGCATATTTAAGTCGTCTGCGAAGGATTTTACCCTTTGTGCGATGGGAAATAAAATTCAAGTCGTGACCTGACCGTGACTAGCCATGGCTAGACTGTGACCAAATCGTGACCAAACCATGATCAGCCAAGACTTGACCGTGATCAGCTGTGATCGGCTGTGACCTGTGAAGCTCAAGGTTTGCTGCGAATAATGTTTTGAAGATTTCATGTATGATTAATTGAGGATTATTAAGTCTCTTTGGAAATGTACATTAATTATAAGTAAGGTGTGTTGCTGTCCCAACTCTAGTTTATAGGTCACACTAAGGTCCAAGATTAAGGGTGAAGGTTAAGTCCATCTACTACATGGCTTTACAATGCCTAAACCAACTTGGTACTCACTAGACAATGGAAACTTTGCCTAAATACTAAGTAATTGCTCTTTTAAGTTACTGATAAATCTTACTCAAAATAAAATAAATAATAGATAGCTCAAGTTGTACTTTCAAAATATTAAATGGTTTGATTTAATAGAAAAGCCCAAGATTTCAAATCGATAAATACTTTTAGTTAAGTAGGATGAAGTAAAATAAATAAAAGAGGGGAAAACTGTCTTGAAAATACTGTCACAATACTGACACTTGGGATCTGAAATATCTCTTTTATATACATATTTTGAAATCCCTTGCATTATTAGGGAAAATAATTAACTAAATATAATTTGAGTCATTACTCGAAATAAAACAATTACTTGAAATAAAGCAGTGAGGGATCCCTAAATTTGCTACCATACATGAATCGGGTATAAAAGTAAATTAGTAATAAAATCATGAAATCAATTTGAATCGCAGAGGTTGTTGTCCAAAGGATAAAAATATCAAAACCAAGAGTCTTTTACCTACAAGATTCGTTTGAAAAGAAGAATGTCCTCTACAGTTCATAACAAGTCGAAGGTAACCACGTTTTAAGGTTCTAACTTGAGAGCAAGCCACGGGAAACACCAACAAGTGGTCAAGGCATGGGGTTGGCACCAATCAATTTGAGAGGGGTATAAGACAAATCTAGGTTGGGACTGATATAAAGGGATTTGAGAAAATTATGGTAAGATGAGAGGTACATGATTGTTGAATTGAGTATTTAAAGAATGAAGTTCAATGCTAAAAAATGGCCTCATTTAACTGGTTTTGACAACAAATCAGTCCTCCACAAGACTTTAATGAAACCACAAATCTAAGTTATTTAAATCAAACAAAATCGTAAAACCAAAAACCCAATCTTTGAGGTTTAAAATTTTAGAGCAGTCCAAGAAAACCCACGAACAAGATCTGGTCTGGTTGTAAAAACTATAGGAAAGAGTCGATCCAAGCACTTAAGGTTAGGGACTTTTAAGAGGAAAACCCATAATCATGCAGCAGATAAGTGAAAATTGAAAAGGTATATACCTATTTGCTGATGTGGCATGAGGCAAGGACGGGAAAAGCTCATCCCAAGGTGGTCCTGCTCTGCTACTTCGAACGGAGACCCGGTCTTCACAAAGGCAAAGAAGAACAAGAACTCGAGAGAGAGTGAGTGAGAGAGAGAGAGAGAGAGAGAGAGAGAGAGATACCGAGGGAGATTGAAGGTAGGAGAAGAATCTGATTGCCATCGCATGGATTTATAGGGAATAAAGTTGGCTGGTTTCTTCCGAGGAGGATTCGGATTTGGGGAGTTAAAAACGGAAGGTATACGGTGGAGAGATAGGATTCATTTTCGTTTTGGGGTGGGATAGAAGAGATAGGGATCGATGAGAAAATATAGGGTTTACTTGCCAATTGGAAAAGGTGACGGAAGAGGAGGAGAGTCGCATGAGGGAATATCCTCCGTGAATGGATTTTGGGGTAAACACGATTTGAGAGGAGGGGTGTCTCACGGGTGGGTTAAAGGAATTGAAGGGAAATGAAAGGGTGTGGGTTCCCAAAGGGCCCTCACGGCTAAGGGTAGTACCTATTGAAATATGTGTATTTTAAACAAAATATACACCATACTACATTTATCTTAAAATTTTATTTGGTATCTAAATTTTCCATTTATTCTTTTACTTATTTATTTTAAATACTCTTTCTATCTAACTTAATTTTCTAAGAATAAGGATTTGAATACTAAATTCTACAAAATAGTTGAATTAATAATTTATTTAATATACTATCTTTTCAAGTTTGTTCAATTTGTTTTAATTGGGTATTTTAATTTTCTCACTAATTAGTTGCTTACTGAAAAGGGGATTTAAACTTTAATTATATACATTTTCCATTCACTTAATTTTAATAAAATAAAATAATTGACTAATACACACAATATCAAATTCTGACCAACCCTACCCATTTCTACTGACCCGCTACTCCGAGTGGATTCACTACATCCTACCCCCCTTAAAGAAATTTCGTCCTCGAAATTTAGTTAACGTACCTTGCTCGTCAAATAGTTTTGGATATGCTTATTGCATTGCTGCCTTCTCTTCCCACGTTGAGCCTTCAATTCCGTGGTGTTGCCAAAGCACTTGAATCAAAGGAATGGTCTTTGTGCGGAGCACTTGATCTCTAGAATCCAAAATTTTAACAGGTTTCTCTTCATACGCGGCATCCTCGTTGACGTCCAAATCTTTCCAATCCAGTACATGGGAAGGGACTGCTTGATACCTCCTAAGGATTGATACATGGAAGACATTGTGAATTCGAGCAAGCTTGGGTGGAAGGGCAAGTGTGTCTGCCACCTCCCCCACACGAGTCAAGATCTCAAATGGTCCGATGAACCAAGGAGCTAACTTCTTTTTGCTCCCAAGCAGCTAAATGCCTCTGCGAGGTGATACCTGAAGAAACACATGATCATCCACTGCAAACTCCAAAGGTCTACCCCTACGGCCTGCGTAGCTTTTCTAACGACATTGCACTGTTTACAACTTTTGGTGAACTCTCTTGACCGTTTCCGTCGTTTCACACACCCAATCAGGTCCTATGATTGCCTTATCGCTTGCCTCTTCCCAACGTAGGGGTGACTTGCATGGTTTGCCACAGAGTGCTTCAAATGGTGTCATCTTGATCCTTGACTGGTAGCTGTTGTTATACACGAACTCTACGACGGGTAAGTCATCTTCCCAACTACCTTTTGAATCTAACACACAAGCACAAAGCATGTCCTCCAATATCTAGATTGTTCGCTCAGACTAGCCATCAGATTGAGGTAGAATGCCGTACTAAAACAAAGCTTAGTACCCAACTGTTTCTGAAGACTCTGCCAGAACTGGGACAAGAACCTTGAATCTCGGTCAGACACACTTGTAACTGGTATTCCATGTAACTTGATTATCTTGTCCATGTATAGTTTAGCCAGTCTTTCCATAGGATTTGTCATTTTCATTGCAATAAAGTGAGCTGATTTCGTCAATCTATCAACCATCACCCAAACTGCATCAATACCCTTTGGCGATCTTGGCAATACAGTAACGAAATATAGGGTAATGTTATCCCACTTTCACTCAAGTATACTTAGGGGTTGCGATTTCCCTGTAGGTTTCTGGTGTTCAGCTTTCACTTGTTGACATGTCAGACAATTGGCTACAAATTTTGTAACTTCCCTCTTCATACTTCTCCACCAAAACTGTCTACGTAAATCTTGGTACATCTTCGAACCTCTTGGATGTATTGCAAAACGAGTATTGTGAAATTGTTCAAGTACCTCATTTCTACAATTTTCCGACAGTGGGACATAGAGTCTGATTTGGTATGATAGTCCCCCGTCCGTTCTTACCATCCATCCTATTCGTCCGTTACCGCTGCTGATGGAATTTCAAATTTTCACTGCTACCTCATCTACCTTTTGAGTTGTCAATACCTTATCAATAATTGTTAGACATGATACCATACTACCTATCTCTTCTGGATTTCGGTCCTCCATTAAATTGGCGATCACACCTCGAACCTTACGACTCAGTGTATCAGCTACCACATTAACTTTACCTGGGTGATAAGAGATTTCGAAGTTAAAATCACTCAAATATTCTAACCATCTGTGTTGCCTCAAGTTCAAATATTTTTGTGTAAACAAGTATTTGAGACTACGGTGGTTGAATACTTTGAAACGCTCACCAAAAAGGCAATGTCTCCATATTTTTTAGTGCAAAGTATACTGCCGCTAATTCCAGATCATGAATTGGGTAGTTCTGTTCATATGTTACCAACTGTCGAGACCCATAAGCCACCACCTGGTCCTTTTGCATCAATACGCACCCCAATCCATCTTGGAAAGCATCACAATAGATGACATAACCCAAGCCTCTTTCTGGAACGATCAACACGGGTGAAGTTGTCAACCTCTCCTTTAGTTCTGAAAATACCTTATCACGCTGTTCAGTCCACATAAACTTAGCACATTTTTCTCGTTAACTTGGTCATTGGAGCCGCAAGTCTAGAAAAATCTCTATTAAACTGTCTATAATAGCCTGCCAAACCTAAGAAGTTGCAGATCTCAAAAACACTGCGAGGTCACTCCCATTTTAATACTGCTTCTACCTTAGCTGGATCCACTGATATGCCACTAGCTGAAACCACATGGCCTAAGAATTGTACCTCTGTTAGCCAGAATTCACACTTATTAAACTTAGCATATAATTGATGATCTCTTAGTAACTGTAAGACCGTTCTTAAATGATGTTCATGCGCTTCTTCAGATCTCGAATAGATTAAGATGTCATCAATGAAAACTATCACAAAATGATCTAAGTATGCCCTGAAAGTTTTATTCATTAAGTCCATGAAAGTCGCAAGTGCATTTGTCACACCAAACGGAATAACTACGAACTCAAAGTGACCAAACTTCATGCGGAAAGCTGTTTTTGCTATGTCACACTCTCTGACTCTTACCTGGTGGTATCCCAATAGAAGGTATATCTTAGAGAAATATTTTGCTCCCCTCAACTGATCAAACAAGTCATCAATACGAGGAATGAGATATTTGTTCTTAATAGTGACCTTGTTCAACCGTCTGTAGTAGATACAAAGTCTCATGGACCAATCTTTCTTCTTCACAAATAGGGTTGGTGCCCCCAAGGAGATGTACTTGGTCAGACATGTAACAACTTGGATTTTCAATTTATTATTTTTATGAAATTTATCCATTCTTAATTGTGAATTTTAGATTTGACCTTATTTTGGATAAAGAATTGGGCCATGACCCAATGAAGACCCAATTGATTGTGGAATTAGTGTTATTAAAAATTAAATGGGTATGGATTAATTTAGTGATGCATTTAAATAAAAGAGTGCATGGCTGATTATAGGGATTTCCCATATCTATCATATGCGCATAAGATCATCTAGAAAAGGGTAATACAAGGCATTGCTATATTTATTTTTTAGCATTGGCCGATTGGGAGGTTACTAATCTAAGCAAGGGAGGTCGGCAACTTCCAATTAAGGTACAAGAAAAGGTGCACATGGCATGGGCTAAATAAGTCTTAGCCGTGTGGGGTTTTTATTAAAAGGGAAAGACAAGAGGCGCATGGCCTAAGGGGGGGAAGTAGCTATCTTAAGCACCTCCTAAATATGGACCAAAGAAAGGCTTTAAAAGGAGAGGAGGACATGGGCACATGGTTTCACAACCCCCTTAGCCGAATTTTATTTCCTCTCTCCCAATTGTCATTCTCGCCAAGATCAAGAGTAAGGAGAAGAAGGAAGAGCAGCCAGCAAGAGGGAAAAATCAAAGGGAAATGAGAAGAAGATTAGAAGAACAAGAAATCGGAAAAAGGTTAGTATCTTAATGGAATGATTTATTTTGAAATAAAAGAACCATAGGGTTCGGCCATGGTGAATGGTCGAACCCCATGGAAAAAGTTTGGATGATGATAGATAATTTTTAAATGGAAAGAAAAGAACCATAGGGTTCGGCCATGGTGAATGGCCGAACCCCATGATTGATTAAAGGAAGATATGGTTTAGTCCATGGGGTTTTCAAACATGAAGATCATGGGTTTATGTTCTTAAATTTTAAATAATGGAAATCTTGGACGGTTGGGTGGTATTAAATTTAAAAGAGGATTTTAAATGAAGAACATGGAAGGTGTTTGGTTAATTGTTAAAAAGTAATTGAGATCAATGATTGGTGATTTTAAGAAGAGGATCTTGAACCATAGGGTTCGGCCATGGTTTATGGCCGAACCCCATGGAATTATGTAAGTATTATTATTGAATGTTTTAATGGATCTAAACTATTGATGAAGATCATGAACCATAGGGTTCAGCCATACACTATGGCCGAACCCCATGGGGTTGTTTTTGGAATGGAGATGGATTTGTTTGTTAATTATGGAAAGCATCCAAGTATGGAAAGAATTGCTAAAATTGGAAAGTAATCCAATTAAGGAAAGACGGTTTCTAATTTAGGAAACTATCTATTAAAATGGAAACCTTCTAATAATAGAAGGTGGAGTTTAATTAAGGAGGATTGAATTTAAGAAGGGAATAAATCGATTGGATGCCATGAGTGAGGTTCGGCCATGGTGTATGGCCGAACCCCACTAGGATTTATTTTGGAAACCTTTTCATTTATAGAAGGTTGTTTAATTAAGTAAGTTTCTAAAAATAGAAGGGGAGATTAACAAGGGGAAAGTTCTATTTTTGGAAGGTGAAATCTAAATTTGGAAACTATCCAAGTGTGGAAGGTAATTGCTAAATTTAGAAAGTTTCCAATTATGGAAGGTGTTTGCTAAAATTAGAAAGCTTCCATTTATGGAAGGAGGTTGGTAAAATTAGAAGCTACCTAATTAAGGACTTTCTAAATAAGGATTTTTCGAAACTATAGGTTCCGGCCATGAGTATGGCCGAACCCCATGGAATTGGTTTGGTATTTTTAGTGTAAATAAATTTATGGTTATTAATTTAGAAAGTGGAGATAAGATTGGAAACAAAGGTATCATGGGTTCGGCCATGTGTATGGCCGAACTCCATGAATAAAAAATTGTGGGTTATGCTTTGTGTTTTGTAAATAAAGTAAAGGATACAATGTATGTTATGAATTATTGATGAAGGTAGTGGCAAAATGGTAATTACATGCCAAAGTGGAGGATCATGGGTTCGGCCATGGTGTATGGCCAAACCCCATGAGTTGTTTTATGGACTTGATTTGGTTAAAGAATTCTTAAAGGGTTTAGTTATGGTGTATGCCCGAACCTCATGATTTAATTATTGGACTATATGATTGGATTCAAGAAGTGTGTATTATTTTGGAACCTAAGCAAGATGGCATACAATAGCATAATTGTAATAACTAAATATTAGACCATGGGTTCGGCCATGGCGTATGGCCGAACCCCATGGGGTTTTGTTTATGGACTTAGAATCTTGAAAATCAAGTGGGACTTGGTTATGATTAATTATTATGTTATAAGGTAACGGGATTTCACATGGCGTTTACGATCATGAGCAGTTACCGGATGAAAGACGCAAGCACACGTTAGCGGTCTTTGATAGGATTCCACCTTTGAAACCATGGATTTATGTACACTTGTTTTATCTTACGCCTGATGAAAATATGTTTCAAATGATATGCTTTATTTGAATTTCAAATGCTATGTTTAAATTGTTTAAAATAGCATGGATTGATTATGTTTCAAAGGTGATTTTAAATGTTATGTTTATGTTATTAAAATAGCATGTGTTTCATTGGCATCTCATGCATGACATGGGGTGGAGGTTTATAACCGGAGGGGTCACACTCCGTTGGGACGTTCGAAAAACCTATGTGCAATACCTTGATGTGATTTCCATCAAGAAGATTCCGGAGGGTCCACACTTCGCTGGGGCGTCCGGAAGAACTATGTGGTGGGTACATTTATGTACATGTGATGGGTGGGACTCATTGCATATTTGTGATCATTTCATGGCATGGATTTTATATGGTTTTGATATCACTATATTATTATATATGTTTTGTACTATCCATATGTTAGCCATAACTGGAATACTACTGGGCGCGTTGTTCTAACGCCCTACTTCTACCCTAGTTGATGATATAGGTAATCAGGAGAACGATGAACGAAAGACGGACCAGGCATAGGCGCTTGGAAGACTTATTTTACATGTTTTGAATAAAGTTACTCATGAACTTTTATTTGAGTATTTGGATTTCGGAATGTAATAACTTAGATGGTCGAATGATTTAGTTTGATGATTATGACGTTTTAATAATGATTACGGACTTGAAGTACTTTGATATCTGAATGGAATAGAACTTGGTTCTATTATGTTTCCGCGTTTTGATGTTATGATTCCGCAATAGAACTTGGTTCTATTATGTTTCCGCGTTTTGATGTTATGATTCCGCAGGTTATGATTTTTATTCCGCAAGTTGATATTGCTATGTGTGAACCTTTTTTTATGGACTTGATCTATGCACACATAGGGTTGGCTAGTTAAGGGTCGGACTTTGAAAGTTCGGACGTGTTATGATGTCCCGCGCTCTATCACTTTACTCTGTTATATAAAAAAAAAAAGAATAGATTCTAAATTTATGGGAAAAAGCGAGTGAAAAAGGGCGGGGTGTTACACGACAAAACCGACTTCGCTTAATTCGTTCAACTTTTCTTTAGCTCTTCTATCTCAATTGGCTCCATTCTATATGGAGGAAGTGTGATAGGGGTGTTCTAGGAATTAAGTCTATACAAAACTCCACCTCTCTATGTGGGGGCAACTGTATCAATTTCTTAGGAAACACATCTGGAAACTCACATACAACTTTAGGCATTTCTAACCCTAGAGGTTTTGCATTCTCCCAACCCATACTGGCTAATTGACCTGTAAGGCCCGCCCTTTCTCACTTTGCTTTCCAAAAATCAGAGTCTATTTTTATTTTTATTTTTTTTAAAATAAAGAGTGAGATAAAGAGCGGGACGTCACAACGCGAGCTAAGTCCGAATTTCTAAAGTCCGACCCTTAACTGGCCAACCCTATGTGTGCATGGATTAAGTCCATGAAAACGGTTCACATATAATAATATAAACATGCGGATTATAATAGAACCTAAATCTATTCCATTTTAAATAGCAAGTACTCCGTCAATTATAAATGAGTAACTTAACTTAATTAACCAAAGTAACCATTCACAAACCATAGCAAATATCTAAATTATTACATGCCGATTACTAGCCACTCAAAATACAAGTCCATGAGTAACTAAAATAAAATAACATCCAATCACATATTCAATCTCCTACGCTTGGCTCCGATCACGTTCATCGTCCCTTTCCTTTCATGTATCATCCACTAGGGTAGAAGTAGGGCGTTAGAACAACGCGCCCAGTAGGTATTCCATTAGGGTCTACACATGGTTAGTACAAATCATAGATAATATCATAATGTCAAAAAACCATATAAACCATGTCATGTCATGATGTCATGTAATGGCCCGGAATTTGTAAATCGATATATATGTGGATATTATTTATATTAATGATGGAAGTTGGGAAATGTGATGGAATAGATGGTAAATGGGTCAAAATATGGATAAAGGACCAAGTAGGGCCCAATGGACTATGAATTGGATTTGTAATTCATTTAAAGGGTCAAGGATGGTCAAATTGGGCCCAATGCTCATTTGGGACCCAACGAATCAAGATGATGTGAGCTCTAAGGTAAATGGGTAAGAGGAAAATGTAATTGGGCCATGGTCCCAATGGTGATCCAATTAGTTAGAATGGATTAAGTTAAATCACCTAAGTTAATGATAATATGACCAAGGTGACATGGCCAATTGGGACCCACCTCCACCTCACCAAGTGAGGTGGCGTGTGGACCCAGGGATTGGTGGGGCCGACCACCATGGTTGAATTGGTCAACCATGGGTGGAATGATGGAATTGGGTGAAGTAGAAATTAATTAACCTAAGGTAATTATCTAATTAATTAAATGATTAAATTATTCAAATGAGGGTCAAATGGTCAAAAGGTGGAAAACCAAAAGCCATCTTATCTTAAGGCATTAAAAAACGTTGGGTAACGGTGGTTGGGTCATAAAGCATGGAAAATATCTTGTTGGTTGGTGAGAAATTAATGGTAAAGTGTGTCTTAACCAATCAAAAGGAGATGACTTCATCTCATCTCTCAAATTCCATCCTCATTTCACTCACTTCATCTCTTTCACGCTCAAAACTGTCCCACACCCAAGGGAGAAGAAGAAGAAAACTAAGGAAGAAGGAGAAGAGCTTAGGGAGAGGAAGAAAAGCCCAAGTGTTGGCCCACCACCTCATGGTAAAATCCTTGAGACACCTTTCTCATCTCCACTCTTCCCCTCACTCTCAAATCAAACCTTACCTTGCCCAAACCCAAGCCTTGAGGTTTTCACCATGGATCAAGCATCTTAGCCGATCAAACAAGGAGAGGAAGAAGAAAGGAGGCCAAGGAAGCCGACGGGAGTGACCAAAGTCGGAGGAGGCGTCGGATTTTAAGTAATTCCTAAACAAGAGATTTGGATTTTTAGGGTTTAAGATTTGGGATCCATTCTTGTTAAATTTGATGGTGGCCAAATAATCATAGGCATTGGATCTCAAATCCATCAAATGGAATAATGGAAAGTGGACAAAACCCTAATGGGTAAATTAGGGTTAGGGAAAGGAAAAAAAAAATGGATTAAGGATATAATGGATTTAAATTATTTAAGCATGGGATTATGTAAATTGGAAGAAAATTATGGGCCATAGGGTTCGGCCATGTAGTATGGCCGAACCCCATGGTGGGTGATTAGGTGATGTGTGATTTTTTTTAGGGTTTTAAAGAATGGAGGATGATTTAGGGTATATAAGTGTTTATTGATTAAATGTGGTAGTTCTTTTTAAAGGGATCTTGAATGAAAATCATGGAAAGATGGTTTATGTTTTTTTTTAAGGTGCTAATGATTAAATATGGTGATTTGTAAAGGGTTGTTAAATGAAGAAATTCATGGAAGGAATGATTAGGATTATTAGGGTTTCTAGTGATTAAATGTAGGAAATTTTTAAAGGGGCTTAAATGAGGAAATGCATGGGGGGTGTGAATGTGTTGGTAGCCTTAAAAGGCATGGGGAAACTTTGATGAATTAAGTGTTTTGGAAACCATGAAAAGAATGGGAAGTATGGCATGACTAAATGAGTCATTAATGGACTCAAGAAAATGTACCAAAATAATGGATCATGAACCACCATGGCCGAACCCTATGGTGATGAAATGGTAGGTGATTAGGTGATTTATGAGGGTTTTAAAAAATGGAAGGTATGGAAGATAATTTATGATTTTTTGGGTTAAGTGGTTGTAAATTTGAAGGGTGTAAAAACAGGGAGGAATGGTTGAGAATGGGATAGTTTAAAATGGATTTTTAAGTGTGGGAAATAATGTTTTAAAAATAAAACCATGGAGAGATTTTAGGGATGGAATGTTTTTAAATCCTATGGTAGTGTAATGGTGTTTTTTTTTTTTAAATGGGTTTAAAAGGATAGAAAATGTGGAGTAAGGTGTTAATGTATTGGAGGCTTAAAAAGGGTCAAAGTGCTTGTAAGTTTTAAAGGGATGTTAGTGAAGAAAAGCATGGAAGGTGGTTAAGTGATTTCAATGGGGAAGGTTGGTAATGTTGATGAACTCAAAGTGATAAACATAATGTTGATCAAAGGGGTTAATGATTTCGAAGGTTTTGAATGAAAGAATAATGGTAATTTTAAAAGGGGTTTTTAAATGAGGGAATCCATGGATGAAGGTTAATGTTTTTATGGTCTTAAATGTCACCAATGAATGATGAACCCATGACCCATTTTTATGATCCACTTGACGGGCTATGTAACACCCCAATTTCTCAATGAAATGGATAATTATGAAAATGTCCCTGATGTGTTAAATTAATTGTTTTGTGATGTTAAGTAAGGAAATGGTGGGGCCCATTGCTCAAATTAAGACCATATGAGCACATTATGAATGCCAAGTTTGATTTGGATGGGTAATGTACATCAATTGGGTCGAAAATGGCTAAATGGGTCAAAGGGCCCAAATGGGACCCATCGGGTCTTACTGGATTATTTGACCGTTTTGTGAACTTAAATTAAATGGGGTTAGACTGATTTGATTGGAAATCAAGTGGAGGAAAAATGGGTAGGCCTGATCCACATGTAAAAGCCAAGTACAAATGACCAAAATACCCATAATTGGGTCATGGAGTCAAAAACGGGTCAAGGAGCTAAAGGGGGACCCAACGGGTCGGGTTGACTTTGTTGACCACAGCCGACCGTGTGGACCCACAAATGAGTTCAATGGTGAGTTAAATCAGGTTAAGTGGAACTGATTTTATTTAATTTGAATTAAGAATGAGTTGACTCAAGTGTAATTAATGTATGATGTTTAATATGGTGAGTTAAGCCATTGAGTTGAGTGAGTCAAAATGGAAATCAAATGGGCTGTAAATTCAGTGAGTTAAGTGGAATATGAGGAGGTGTTTTGATCTCAAACAAACCAAAACAGGTCCCACACGTTGGGGACTTGTTATGGTGATTTCCATGCAAAACATTAAATGGGAATATGGAGGGGTTTCCATCTCATATGGAAACCCATGCCCCCAACGTTGGGATGCCAATGGGTGCATTGGTTGGCAGTAAGTTTCCCATTGGTATGAGCAAGATTTATGAGGGAAATGAGTGGATTAAGGGGCTGATTTAACAAAAAGAAGGCACACCCCATTTGGCCAAATTTCATTCCAAGAAAAGCCTTAGAATTCCATCTTCTTTCTCTCCCTCAAGAATACCTCTCTTGGCCGAACCAGCAGTGGTGTTTTTCACCATAGATCAAGCACTAATTCGGCTAGAAGCTAAGGAAGAAAGAAGGAAACAAGGGGGAAGAAGGCAAGGAGCAAAGGCAAGACGAAAAGCTTGGAATTTGGTAAGTATTTCCATGGACTTTTGATTAATAAAATGGGATAAATGAAACATGATTGGGCCATGGGTTGGCCGGCCGAATCTACCAAAGGTTCAAAATATAGATTTTTATGGTTAAAAGAGGGAAAACCATGGACCATAAAGTGGCCGAACCCCATGAAATTTTATTTGTTTAAAGTGATGGTTTTTGCAAGTTAAAATCATGCAAAGTGATGGACTGTTTTTGTATGCTTAATTAGACCTAAGATGCAAGTTGAAAGGGTTTTTAAATTATGTATTTGGATGTCATGGTTTGGGCCATGGAATGGCCGAATGCATCATGGGCTCAAGCCTTTGGTAAAGTCGGTGTAAATGATAAAAATGGACCATTGGGTTTGGCCATTTTGTATAGCCGAACCCCATGAAAATTGTGTGGGTATATGATGGTTTTTGGAGTGTAAAAACCATACAAAACTATGGGGATTTTTACATGATTGAATGGACATAATATGTAAGTTAAAAAGGTCCAACTAATGGGCATAGGGTTCGTCCACATGGGATGGCCGAACCCCATAAAAGTACTTGATAATTTGGTATGTTTTTGGAGAGATAAAAACCATACCAATGGTGGAGAGTTTTATGTGATTTAAATGGAAAAAGGGTTACTGTTTTGGGTTGACCATGGGATGGCTGAACCATGTGGTTAACATGGCTAAAGAGTAGAGCCTAACTTGTAAACAAATGATAGGATCATTGAGTAGGAGGATCATAGGGTTCGGCCATATGAATGGCCGAACCCCATAGATTGTTTTGTTGGAATTTATGATTTGTTTGTATGATTTGGATTAAGGAAACATATGTATGTATCTCTGGACTTAGTGATAAGTAAATAACTAGCCATTATGTATGATGAAAGAAGAGACAAAATCAGTATGGTGAGGTTCGGCCAGGTAGTATGGCCGAACCCCACTAGTGCTCATTTAGTAAACTTAGTGGCTAACTTGTAAGTTGATTGGTTAAAAATAAAAATGAAGATTGATGCATGAAAGGTGTAAAGGATCAAAAACAAAGTGGTGAGGTTCGGCCATGTTGTATGGCCGAACCCCACTAAGGTAGATTAGTTTTATGAACTTTGATTATGAGCAAAATTAGACATTGGTTAGACAAATGGCAAATCTGTGAATACAAATCAAATGAAGGCATTGATCAAAGGACTTACAAGTGGGGTCAAACCAAAGTGGTATGGTTCGGCCGTACTGTATGGCCGAACCCTACCAAGTTATATTAGGTAATAAAAGGCATTTTGGTATTGATCAAAAGAAAGGGAGGTCAAATCTTAAGTGGGTAAGGTTCGGCCATGGGTATGGCCGAACCCCACAAGATGTTTTTGTGTTTTATATGTGAATGGACATTTAAATGATAGAATGATTTACTTATTGTTACATCACAAGGTGATGAGAGTTGAACGACGTGCGAGTCGTGATCGGGTGAAGCTAAAAAAGGAACGGACACTTAAGCAAAGTTTCTGTAGGTTTCCTACCTACTTGTAACCACAGTTTTATCCTAGTTTTCTTATGAGACTCTTGTATATTTTCATGTGGTTTCGAATGATATGTTATGCGTTTACAAATGGTATACAAAGAATTGGCATCTCATGCATGGTCATGGGATGATGACTGAGGTTCTACAGTGTTGCAATTTATGGGTTACGTCCTCCTTAGGCGATGAGAGTCCCGCCAGGAGGAGTAATACGTGATATGAATCAAGTCAATGATGAAGAGATGGAAGTTTATTGTGATTTACCTTGTCAGTGCGAGGTACGTCAAGTGATGGCTATGAATGTACATGATGGGAGAGTCTCATTGCATGTGCATACTTCATAGCATTGTTTTACCTGTTTTTACTAATCATGTACTATGATATATATGCATGTTTTATATGCTAATCATGTGGTAGCCCTGATCGGGAACCTACTGGGCGCGTTGATCTAACGCCCTAATTCCATCCTCATAGAAGAATGCAGGTACAAGGAAAGGGAAAGAAAAGGTCGATGACCGGGGGGGGAGCGAAGCCTAAGTGCTTGAATGTTGAACTGGACTTTTTTATTACTGTCATTTGAACTATATTTTGTTGGACATCTAATATGTTAATACTTGCTATGGGTTGATTAGATTATTAATTATAGATGGTTGTTTACCTTAATTATCAATTGAGATTGTTACTTGTTATCTAGTCTTTCTATTCCGCAAATAGTCTAGTTTATTCCGCAAGTTGTTGTTAGTTCCATGTGTGATTTATTATCATGGTCTAGTCCATTTACACATGGGTGGCCAGTTAAGGTTCAGACTTGAGTAGTCTGAACTTAACTCGCGTCATGACGCCGCCCGCTCTCTTTCGATGTTTATTTATTAATTTTTTTAAAAAAAATTAGACTCTGATTTCTCGGAGAGGGCGGGGCGTTACAGACTAGGTATGGGATTATGAATGTGTTTAAATGGATGGAGATTAGGTTAATTAAATGGTGGGTTTCAATAATCTTATGACATGGTTGAGGGGGCATTGACGGACCTAATTTATGGATCATTAATGGGTCTAAGGTATGGATCAATTATGGACCATAATGTACATGGATAAATGAGTGATTAGTCATGGAAAAAGGGTAGTGGCAAAACCGTAAATATTGGCAAAATGAAGAAACCCATGGGAGATGATCATGGACCTAGGGGATCTAACTAATAACCTTACGTATGACTCATAAAGCCTAGGGTGGCTGGTTTTTAAACTCGTATGATTAAAATATTTAATGGATTAAACGGGACCCACAAAACTACATAGTGAGGTTCGTCCATGGTGTATGGCCGAACCCCACTAAGGTATGATTAATGGACTTAAAAGGGTAAAAACATGGACTAATTGATATGTATAATAAGGTACCGGACATCGCAAGCGGTGCGTGATCGGCGACCAGATTATCGGACGGAAGCGAGAAAGGACGCTAGTCGGTATTCGGTAGGATTCCTACCTTTTTGTAAGCCATGGATTGAGTGATGGTTTCTTTGAATTATTTTGGAAATTATATGGTTTGTTTTAAGATGGGTTTTGGATTAAGTATTATGTGATGTTTTCCTTTAATTTATTTTGGAAATCATGTGGTTGTTTTTAAGATGGGTTTTGGATTTAGTATTATTTGATGGGTTTCCTTTGATTTATTTTGATAATCATGAGATTAGTTTAAGATGGGTTTTATGACTATGAGTTACATATATTACATGGTATATGGCATCTACATCTCATGCATGACATGAGAGGGATATGGTAGGGGAAGGATGAAATGAAACCGGAGTCCATGATCCGTCGGGGCGACCGAGAAGCAACCATGGGGATAGCTTGATAGGCTATAACTGGAGACCATGCTCCGTCGGGGCGACCGAGAACCAAACATGGGGATATCTTGATGTGATTCATCCATCAAGGGGGTACCATAAGGTACAACCGGAATTCATGCTCCGTCGGGGCGACCGAGAAATAAGCATGGGAACACCTTGACAAGGCCTTGCCGTCAAGGGGGATACAATGTGATTGGTTATATCTTGACGAGGTTTTTCCATCAAGGGGGATATGGCATCATGATAGTAAGGATGATAGGTGGGATACATGACATAAAACACCCATGGCATGGCATTCACTTTCTAGTTTTCATTATATGATTATCTGTATGCTTGTTATCACTAATCCATGTGTTAGCCCTACGCGGAGTCCTACTGGGCGCGTTGTCTAACGCCCTACTTCTACCCTAGCTGATGACACAGGACGAGATGGGAGCCAAGCTTAGGAGCTTAGGGAGACAGACTATTTAGTTTATTCAAGTTTAATTTGGAAATGTATTTGATAGCTTAGCTCGTCGGAATGTAATATTTTAGATTAATTGCTATGTTTTGGATTTTATTTTGGATATTATGTTGTTGAGGTATTTTGGTAATTAAATGAATGTATCTTCCCTGCTATCTCAAATTTGTAGGACAGTCTTTATTGTAATTCCGCAAGTAGTTTAATATTCCGCGAGCTACTTCTACGTGTGAATCATTCTCCGTGGACTTCGTTCCACGCACGCGTAGGGTTGGCCACTTAAGGGTTGGGCTTTAGAAGCTCGGACTTAACTCGCGTCGTGACATCCATGCCCTTTGTCACTATTCATAAAAAAAATAGACTCCGATTTCGGTGAAAAGGGGCGGGCGTTACAATTGGTATCAGAGCGAAATCGGAAGAATGAATCTCTCGAAGTAAGGTTAAGATGGTTGCATGTCTCACTAACAACTAAGAATCCCAACTGACTGACTCTTCGGAGTCCGCTGCACGGGGGCCAGGTTAATTTACTTCGATTGACTCAGACTGAAGTATTCAATCTGAGAACAACGTTTGACGAAAAAGAATGATAGCAAGGGAAGAAAAATTCATTATAAGTTAGATTTATCAAACATTGTAAGATAGGGCTTATCTCCCCCGAAAGTGAGAACACGATACTTTGATGCTTAGGAAATTTTTCCCCAAAAACAAGGTATAATCACTTGGAAATCTTTCCCCCGAATTGATGAAACAGTGATAGCTTTGTCAAATGTAGCAAAAATAGGATGTACTTCCCCGGTATTTCCAGATTTGAACAACAAATGATAGGAATTTAGAGATCCCCCCCCCCCCCCCCCCCCCCCCCCCGAAACAAAGGAAAACCAAGTGTGCTTATTTGGCCAAAACTAAGTATGATTATTTGGTGATTTCCCCCAAAATGAGAAAACAAATCTAGTTTTCCCCGATTGATGGAACAGTGATGAATTTATCAAACGTAGGAAAATTTCCCCGATCTCACCAAATGGAACAAGCATTGATACTTAGGAAATTTATTCTCAAAAACTAAGTGTGCTAATTTGGAAATTTCCCCCAAAATACTGTAACACCCCAATTTCTCAATGAAGTGGATAATTACGAAAATGCCCCTGGTTTGTTAAATTAATTATTTTGTGATGTCAAATAAGGAAATGTTGGGGCCCATTGCTCAAATTAAGATCATATGAGCACATTATAAATGTCAAGTTTGATTGCATGGGTAATGAACATCAATTGGGTCGAAAATGGCTAAATGGGTCAAAAGGCCCAATGGGTCATAATGGATGATTTGACCATTGTATAAGCCCAAATTAAATGGGGTCAAGCTGAAATGATTGGAAATCAATTATAGCAAAAATGAGTAGGCTTGAAACACAAGTGAAAACCAATTAGAAATGGCAAAAATCAGCCCATGAATGGGTCATATTGTCGTCAAAGGGCTGATTGGGGACCCAATGGGTCAGGTTGACTAGGTTGACCACGGATGACGATGTGGGCCCTCAATTGAACTCAAGAATGAGTTAGTTCAGCTTGAGTTGGACTGATTTGGAATGAGTTTGATTTAAGAAAAGAGTTGACTCAAACTTGGTGAATTAAATGTGATGAGTTGGATGAGTTGGTTTAGAATAAAAATATCATGAGTTAAGTGAGTCAAGAGGAGGTGGAAATGAGTTGTAATCTCACACAACACTTGATCAGAATCAATCTCAACCGTTGAGTGTGAAGAGGTGCCTTGGCAAAGCCAAGGGACACCAAGGTTGGGCAGCGCCAATTCATGAATGGATGCATTGGTTCATTTCCAAAGAGATGCAACGTTTGGCACCAAGGGGTGTCTTGAATGACACCCAATACCCCATCAGTTTTGGCAAGATTAAATGAGGGAAATGAATGGGAGATGGGACTGAAACTACAAAAGGAGAATGTTGCTATTCTTGGCCGATTTTGTCATTGCAAATCCAAGAATTTCCCATCTCTCTCTCCCTCTCTTCAAGTTCGTTTTTCTTGGCTGAACAGCAGAGGTTTTGGCACCAGTAAATCAAGCATAAACTAGCAAAGAATTAAGGAAAGAAGGAAGAAATAAAAGGGAGAAGGCAAGGATCCTAGGCAAAGGAAATTTGGTAAGATTTCTTAAGTGTTCAAGCCAAATAAGTTGTAAGAAAAGGGTGTGTATTGGGCCATGGTTATGGCCGATTGCACCAAGGTTTTAACCTTGAATAATAGAGGTTTTAAAATGGTAAAAATGACCATTGGGTTCGGCCACCATGGAGGGCCGAACCCCATGTAAATGATTAGTGGTTTTGATGTTTTTGAAACATGGAAACCATGAAGTTTTTGTGGACTGTTTTGATGTTTCTTTAAGATTCAAATGCATGTTTTAAAGAGGGTTAAAAACATGGACTTGAATGACATAAGGTCTGAAGTTAGTATGGGTCTAAACAGTGGAGTAAAATTGATGAAATGGACCATTGGGATTGGTTATCTTGGATGGCCGAATCCCATGAAGTATTATGGTCATTTGGACAAGTTGATGAACTTATTCGGATGGTTTTGAAAGGTAAAAACATGGTAACATTGTACTGATTTTTATATGTGTAAGTGACAGTTAAAACATGTTAAAGAGGACAAAAACATGGACATAGGGTTAGGCCACTTTGGATGGCCGAACCCCATGAAAATATTAGTTGATTTTGTGAGATAAAAACCATGTAAGAGTATGATGTTTTATGGGAATTAAATGAGGATATGGTTACTGTTTTTGGCTGGCTGGTATAGGGCTGAACCATATCAATGTTAGGGTTGAGTTATTGATTCAAATCATGGGTAGATGATGGACAAAATAAATCAAGAGAACCATTGGGTTCGGCCATGTACATGGCCGAACCTCATGGGGCTGTTTTTGGATAAATGGACGAAGTTTATGGGTTTCTTATGTGATTTAAATGGAGATAAGCTTATTGTTTTGGTGGGTTATTGGATGGCTGAACCATGTAGCAATCGTAACCAAAAATTATATATGAATGTTGGAGTTATGGAACTAAGGGAACCCCATGGACCATTTTATATAGTTGAAAAGTTTCTAAGTTATGGAATTTAGTGAACTTAGTGTAAGCAAATAACAAATCATGGTTGATGAAGGAAAGTGGGATAAAAACCCATAGGATGTGGTTCAGCCATGTAGTATGGCCGAACCCCATCAACAATTATTTGATGGAATGGGTTAAGTAATTAAGAGTTGATTAAATGAAAAAGGAAGTTAAATCCTAAGTTGGTGATGTTCGACCATGGGCATGGCCGAACCCCACATGATGTTATTGGGTCTTAGATGTGAATGAACAAGTAAATGATAGTATGATTTACTGATTGTCATATGGTCAAGGTACCGGAAGTTGAATGACGTGCGAGTCGTGACCGGGTGACGGTAAAGAAAGATCAAGTACTGAAGTGAATTTTCAGTAGGTTTCCTACCTACTTGTAACCACAGTTTTATCCTAGTTTTTATGAGACTCTTGTTTATTTCAAATATGGTTTTGAATGATGTGATATGTACTTACAAAATGACATACATGTACATTGACATCTCATGCATGGACATGGGATGATGACTAAGGTTATACAGTGTTGGAGTTATGAGTTACTGTCCTCCTTAGGCGATGAGAGTCCCGCCAGGAGGAGTAACATGATGATCATAGTTACATTGGTCTCCTTAGGCGATGAGAGTCCCGCCAGGTGGACTAATATGTGATATGAATCAACTCCATGATGAAGGGTCTTTCCACAGGTAACGAGGATTACTGTGGACCACCTTATCATGTGAGACCCAGATGGAAGAGTATTGTGATTTACCTTGACGGTGAGAGTCCCGTCAAGTGATGACTATATATGTGTGATGGGGTGGGGCTCATTACAATTGCATACATACATAGCATGGTTTTATATGTTTTTGATTATCATGTACTATGTTATATATGTAACGCCCCGCCCTTTCCGAGAATTTCAGAGTCTAATTTTTTTTTTTTTAAGTAATAATAAAACATCGAAAGAGAGCGGGCGGCGTCACGACGCGAGTTAAGTTCAGACTACCCAAGTCTGAACCTTAACTGGCCACCCATGTGTACATGGACTAGACCATGATAATGAATACACATGGAACTAACATCAACATGCGGAATAATAAGACTAGATAGCAAGTAACAGTCTTAAACTTTATTTATCATAGATCAACCATCCAAATGTTATCAACCTAATCAAACCATAGCAAGTAACGAATTATTACATGTCCCACAAAATATTCAAAAGACAGTAATATAAAAGTAGTTCATCCCTTCATTCAAGCACTTAGGCTTGGCTCCCCTCCCGGTCAACGACCTTTCCTTTCCCTTTGCTTGTACCTGCAATCTCCTCTGAAGATAGAATTAGGGCGTTAGATCAACGCGCCCAGTAGGTTCCCGAATCAGGGCTACCACATGTTAGCATATAAAACATGCATATACATATCATAATATATGATCATCAAAACAGGTAAAACAATGCTATGATGTATGCACATGCAATGAGCCTCCCCCATCATGTACATCCATAGCCATCACTTATCGTGCCATGCACCGACAAGATAAATCACAATACAACTTCCATCTCTTCATCACTGACGGATTTATATCACGTATTAGTCCTCCTGGCGGGACTCTCTTCGCCTAAGGAGACCATTGTGACTATGATCATCATGTTACTCTTCCTGGCGAAACTCTCATCACCTAAGGAGGACGTAACCCATAATTGTAACACTGTAGAACCTCATTCATCATCCCATGACCATGCATGAGATGCCAATGCCTGTATGCCATTTGTTAATGCATAATATATCATTTGAAACACATATATTAAAGCAAGAGTATCATAAGAAAACTGGGTAAAAACCGTGGTTACAAGTAGGTAGGAAACCTACTGAAGAATCACTTCAGTGTCTGTTCTTTCTTGGGCTTTATCCGGTCACCGCTCGCAGTCGTGCACCGTCACAGATATCCCGTCACCTTATTCACATAAATCATGGACCAAATTTTAATCCCTTACTTTATTTGATTCCCATTTTTGAGTCTAAGTCCACAAATACCAACTCATGGTTGTGACGTTTATTTACAAACATGCCATTGCTACCCATACCTTGATTAAACTTTACAACTTACCCACAACCTTAACATGGTTCAGCCATGTTTTGGCCGACCAAATCAGCAAACATAATTTCATTTTTAATCACACCCACATCCATAAAATGGCCCATGAAAACAGTCCATGGGGTTCGGCCATACTCATGGCCGAACCCTTATGGTTCCTTTGCTCAATAATGTCCTTGAAATACTAACTGGTTTTACCCCCTTAGCCATGTTAAACCCATGGTTTAGCCAACCCATGGCCAACCCAAAATCAGTAACCTTATTACATAAAAACCTCCCAAAACAGTCCACAAAGGTCTATGGTTTCCATGTTTTCCAACATGAAAACCAACCCTCTTTTACATGGGGTTCGGCCCTCCATGTTGGCCGAACCCAATGGTCATTCTTACCATATTTAAACCTCCAATAATCATGTATAAGCAGTGTATTAATATCAGGTTTTTAACTCTCAAAGAAACCATCCAAAACAGTCCATAAAAAGATCTATGGTTTACATGAAAACCAACATTCCTTTGCATGGGATTCGGCCCTCCATGGTGGCCGAACCCAATGGCTATGTTTACTGTTTTTAAACCTTAGATAATCATGTAATAACAGTATATTAAAATCATATTTTTACTTTCAAAGACACCATCCAAAAATCAACATCATATCATGCGATTCGGCCATCCAAGATGGCCGATCCCCATGGTCCATCTTTTCCAATTTTAATCTACTGATTTAGACCACATAACTTCAGTCTTTTCTGATATCCAAACCCATGTTTTAACTCTCTTTAAACATGCATTTTAAATCTATTACAACCATCTAACATCAGTCCTAACTTATATGGTTTTAACTTCTAAAAACCATCAAAACTAACCGCTTGTTTCCATGGGGTTCGGCCATGCTAAGTGGCCGAACCCAATGGTCCATTTCCATCTTTTAATCCACTGATTTTAGACCATATAACTGTCAGTTCCTATGTCATTCAAATCCATGGTTTTTAACCATTCTAAAACATGTATTTAAATCTTAATTCAAAACCCAAAACAGTCCACAAAATCCATGGTTTTCATGTTTCAAAACATGAAAACCAAGACATCTCTTTACATGGGGTTCGGCCCTCTATGGTGGCCGAACCCAATGGTCATCTTAATCATTTCTAAACCTCCATTTAATCAAGGTTAATCATTGGTGTAATCGGCCATGATCATGGCCCAATCCACACCCTACTTGTTCCATGTTTTTCAACAAAACTCAATGAAAAATTTACCAATTTTCCCAAGCCTTTCTTCTTGACTTTTGATCCTTGTTTCCTATCTTTTATTTCTTCTTTTCTTCCTCAATTCCTTGCTGGTTGTATGCTTGAATATTTGGTACCAAAAGCCTCTGCTGTTCCAGCCAAGAACACCGATTGGAGAGAGGGAGAAAGAGATGGGAACACTTGGGTTTCCTTTGACAAAAACGGCCAAGAAAGGCAACCTTTGCCTTTTGTAGTTTCAGCCCCCAACTCCCATTTATTTCCTTATTTACTTCTTGCTAAAAAAGAGTGGATGTTGGGTGTCAACCAAGACACCTCTTGGTGCCAAACGTTGCACCCCTTGGTGCCAAACATTGTATCTTTTGGGAATGAATCATTGCAACCCTTCATGAAGAGGTGCCGCCAACCTTGGTGTCTTTTGGCTTTGCCAAAGCACCCCTTCACATTCAACGGCTGTGATGAGTTTGATCAGGTGTCGAGTGAGATTACAACTCGTTTCTACCTCCTCTTGACTCACTTAACTCATGATATTTTTATTCTAAACCAACTCATCCAACTTATCATCTTTAATGCACCAAATTTGAGTCAACTCATTTCTTAAATCTAACTCATTTCAAATCACCCTAACTCAAGCTGAATTAACTCAAACTTGAGTTCAATTGAGGGCCCATACGGTCATCTGTGGTCAAACTGGTCAACCCGGCCCATTGGGTCCGCTTTTAGCTCCTTGACCCGTTTTGGACTCCATGACCCGATTATGGTATTTTGGTCATTTGTAAGTGGTTTTCTCATATGGATCAAGCATACCCATTTCTTCTCTACTTGATTTCCAATCAAATAGGCTTAACCCTATTTAATTTAAGCTTACACAGTGGTGAAATCATCCATTTTGACCCATTGGGTCCAATTGGGCCCTTTGACCCATTTAGCCATTTCCAACCCAATTGATGTACATAACCCATCCAAATCAACTTGATATATATATATATATATATATATATATATAATGTGCTCATATGACCTTATTTTGAGCAATGGGCCCCAACATTTCTTGTTTTGACATCACAAAATAATTAATTTAATAACTCAGGGGCATTTTCGTAATTTTCCATTTTATTGAAAAATTGGGGTGTTACAATATATGCATATTTTATATGCTAATCATGTGGTAGCCCTGATCGGGAACCTACTGGGCGCGTTGATCTAACTCCCTAATTCTATCCTTAGAGGATAATGTAGGATCAAGGAAAGGGAAAGAGAGGTCGATGACCGGGAGGGGAGCCAAGTCTAAGTGTTTGAATGTTGAACATGATTTCTTTATTACTGTCATTTGAATTATATTTTGATGGACATGTAATAAGTTAATACTTTGCTATGGTTTGATTAGACTATTAACTATGGATGATGGTTTATCTTAATTATCATTTGAGACTGTTACTTGCTATCTTTTCATATTATTTCCGCAGTTAGTCTAGTTTATTCCGCACGTTATTGTTGGTTCCATGTGTGATTTATTATCATGTTCTAGTCCATGTACACATGGGTGGCCAGTTAAGGTTCAGACTTGAGTAGTCTGAACTTAACTCGCGTCGTGATGCCTCCCGCTCTTATTCACTCTGTGTTTCTTTCAAAAGAAATTTTCAGACTCTGATTTTCAAAAGGGTGAAAAAGGCGGGGTGTTACAAATACATTGTGGTATACATAAGAAATTCCCCAAAGTCTAGATTGGTTTTATTGGTAACTGTTGTTGATGATTTTTGTGTTCTATTTATATTTTATGATATAAATATGTCAAGTGACGGGGAGTATACAGAATTATGGGATAAGGGAACCCCTAGCTGTCCCATAGATTTGGTGTGTCTGCTTCTAGTATAGCAGTTAGCCTGGACTTTCAGGAGGGACCTCTCGAGGAAGATGAAAAGGATTTTGCATCTCTTCCTGAAGAGAATGTGGAAGACTATCCGGTGGTAAGAAAGTCGGTAGGGGAAGTAAAACCCAATTATATGCGCGAGTTGTGCAACTAGGTTGGGCACAACTGCACATACTGCCCTTCCCCTTTTGAAGTGGTATGCCCGGTTTGTGGGCTACATGGACACGGGAAAGAAATGACTAACTGTCCTTATATTGGAAGATCAGGGATAATACCTTGTTTGACATGTGGAGTGCTGGGTCACATGTCGATGTCGTGCCCTAACAGTTCTTTTGTGTTTGAGGATGATGCAGGGTCTTCTACGGAAGACTAGGCTGGGGAGTAGTAAGAAAGGTCATTCAAAGAGGATTATTTTGTAAGGGTTGGGGGTACATGTTATTTTGAAGGGTTTATTTTAACCCTACCAACCTTTGTATCATGATAGAAGTTTGAATGATTTTTTTTAAGGAAGTATGTAGCTTACGAATTTATGAAGGAACTAAGCCAACAAATGTCCACTACACTTACTGTGTTATTCCCTATTGGTAGACAAGGACGACCATTGGTGGGTATGTAGATTCCCCGATAGATACAGTTTGGTTCCATAAGTTGTCACATGAGTCGTGTGATAGACATTTGATTTCGTAGTTGACGCATGGGTCGTATGTTAGACCTGTTAACCCTATGATAGACAGAATAGTCCTACGAAGGTATTAGTTATGCTCATGAATCGATTATACCCATAGGAGGGTTATATTCATGGATGGTTACTAACCATAGATGAGGGTTCCCATGGTGGTTTGGATTGATGCCGGGTATTGGCATCGTAGAAGTTATGAACAAAAGGGTTAGTCACATAGTGAGTTATGTGCAAATGAAGAGGTGCTAAGTTTTGGAGAGGTAGTTAATGGGAAAGATAGGAGTCTAGTGAAACTTGAATGGGAAGCTATGGGCGACTGCCGAGTTAGTCTAGCTAGCTGACTCTATAGTTCGCCGATGGAGTTCCAGGAGAGTGCAGCTAGAAACCTAGTTGAAATGGAATCAGCAAAGAACTTGAGCGTAGACTTGTACTGGCAGGCTACCTCACACAGAAAGTAGACGAAAGAACGTGTTGAATGAGTACGTATGGGAAATGTCTTGGTAGCAGGTAAAGTGGAATAAAATACATTAGTCTACATAAGATTGCAAATGGGTTCATGAGGAAAAGAGGTAACATGAGACAGAATAAATTCTGCAAGAATGAAACTCGTAGGTTGATATGAGTGATGTTGATGTAATTAAGAGGTACTTGACACGATTGAACGGGAACGGCGAATAGACCCAGAAAATGGAGGAGATATGGACCAAAATATCTACAGGTGAGGTTGTACCGGAATGGAAATTACGACCAGGACAAGGTCTTTTATTCTGAGGAAGGACATATATGCCTGAGACTTGCAGAGGAAAATTATTGGTTGAGGCACACCAAACCAAGCTATCTGTCCATCCGGATAGGACCAAGATGTACCAGGATCTTAAGAGGCACTATTGGTGGCGTAGACTCAAGAAAGATGTATCGGAGTTTGTGGCCCGTTGCCTAACTTGTCAGCAGGTTAAGGCGGAACATCAGAAGCCACCGGGTTTACCCAAACCATTACCTGTACCGTAATGGAAATGGGAGCATGTCTCCGTGGACTTTGTGACAGGGTTACCAAGGTCCTCCAAAGGCAACAATGCAATATGGGTCGTGGTGGACCGGTTAACCAAATCTGCATATTTCATCCCTGTCAAGACGACCGATTCATCAGATGACCTTGGGTCGAAGGTACATCCGGGATATTATCAGACTACATGGTGTGCCCCGGACTATTGTGTCCGATAGAGATGGCCGGTTCACTAGCAGGGTATGGCAGAGTATGCAGTCGGCTATGGGGACCGACGTGTTGACCAGCACAGCATTCCACCCACAGACTGATGGACAGTCGGAGGAGGATATGCTGAGAGCATGTATGCTGGATTTTAAGGGTGGATAGGAGGATCACTTGCCATTGGTGGAGTTCTCCTACAATAATAGTTACCAGGCAAGCCTCCAGATGGCTCCGTTTGAGGCCTTATATGGTAGGCCGTGTAGATCGCCAGTGTGTTGGACAGAGGCCGGTGAGCCTACGCTAATTGGACCGGAGTTGGTTACAGAGATCACAGAGCAAATCAAATTGATACGACAACATCTACTCACTGCACAGAGCCGTCAGGAGAGTTACGCCGACAAGAGGAGAAGGTTCCTCGAATTTGAGGTGGGAGACTTGGTGTTTTTGAAAGTCTCACCACGGAATGGACACATGAGATTTGGAAAGAAGGGGAAACTGTCACCTAGATTTGTGGGGCAGTTTCCAATATTGAAGATGGTGGGGGAAATAGCTTATCAGTTGATGCTTCCTCCACAATTATCCTCTTTGCATGATGTATTCCATGTGTCCATGTTGAAGAAGTACAACCCGGATCCTTCCCATGTGTTGAGTGTTCAAGACGTCGATGTACAAAGCGATGTGACATATGTGGAGAAGCCGGTCAGAATAATCGGAAGCGAGCAAAGGGTGCTGCGGAACCGTGCGAGTCAGTTCGTCAAGGTGGTATGGGAACGACGTGGCAATGAAGAAACCACCTCGGAACTTGGGTCGAGGATGAGAGCCTCTTATCCGGAGCTCTTTGTATGAGATGTTTTGAACCTCTACTTCGCTCGAATTTTCGAGACGAAAATTTCAAAAGAGGATTGTATTGTAATGGCCCGGAATTTGTAAATCGATATATATGTGGATATTATTTATATTAATGATGGAAGTTGGGAAATTTGATGGAATAGATGGTAAATGGGTCAAAATATGGATAAAGGACCAAGTAGGGCCCAATGGACTATGAATTGGATTTGTAATTCATTTAAAGGGTCAAGGATGGTCAAATTGGGCCCAATGCTCATTTGGGACCCAACGGATCAAGATGATGTGAGCTCTAAGGTAAATGGGTAAGAGGAAAATGTAATTGGGCCATGGGCCCAATGGTAATCCAATTAGTTAGAATGGATTAAGTTAAATCACCTAAGTTAATGATAATATGACCAAGGTGACATGGCCAATTGGGACCCACCTCCACTCACCAAATGAGGTGGTTTGTGGACCAAGGGATTGGTGGGGCCGGCCACCATGGTTGAATTGGTCAGCCATGGGTGGAATGATGGAATTGAGTTAAGTGGAAATTAATTAACCTAAGGTAATTATCTAATTAATTAAATGATTAAATTATTCAAATGAGGGTCAAATGGTGGAAAACCAAAAGCCATCTTATCTTAAGGCATCAAAAAACGTTGGGTAATGGTGGTTGGGTCATAAAACATGGAAAATATCTTATTGGTTGGTGAGAAATTAATGGTTAAGTGTATATTAACCAATCAAAAGGAGATGACTTCATCTAATCTCTCAAATTCCATCCTCATTTCACTCACTTCATCTCTTTCACTCTCAAAACCAACCCACACCTAAGGGAGAAGAAGAAGAAAACTAAGGAAGAAGGAGAAGAGCTTAGGGAGAGGAAGAAAAGCCCAAGTGTTGGCCCACCACCTCAAGGTAAAAACCTTGAGACACCTTTCTCATCTCCACTCTTCCCCTCTCACTCTCAAATCTAACCTTACCTTGCCCGAACCCAAGCCTTGAGTTTTTCACCATGGATCAAGCATCTTAGCCGATCAAACAAGGAGAGGAAGAAGAAAGGAGGCCAAGGAAGCCGACGGGAGTGACGAAAGTCGGAGGAGGCGTCGGATTGTAAGTAATTCATAAACAAGAGATTTAGATTTTTAGGGTTTAAGATTTGGGATCCATTCTTGTTAAATTTGATAGTGGCCAAATAATCATAGGCATTGGATCTCAAATCCATCAAATGGAAGGATGGAAAAGTGGACAAAACCCTAATGGGTAAATTAGGGTTAGGGAAAGGAAAAAAAATGGATTAAGGATATAATGGAATTAAATTATTTAAGCATGGGATTATGTAAATTGGAAGAAAATTATGGGCCATAGGGTTCGGCCATGTAGTATGGCCGAACCCCATGGTGGGTGATTAGGTGATGTATGATTTTTTTTAGGGTTTTAAAGAATGGAGGATGATTTAGGGTTTGTAAGTGTTTATTGATTAAATGTGGTAGTTCTTTTTAAAGGGATCTTGAATGAAAATCATGGAAAGATGGTTTATGTTTTTTTTAAGGTGCTAATGATTAAATATGGTGATTTGTAAAGGGTTGTTAAATGAAGAAATTCATGGAAGGAATGATTAGGATTATTAGGGTTTCTAGTGATTAAATGTAGGAAATTTTTAAAGGGGCTTAAATGAGGAAACGCATGGGGAGTGTGAATGGTGTTGGTAGCCTTAAAAGGCATGGGGAAACTTTGATGAATTAAGTGTTTTGGAAACCATGAAAGGAATGAGAAATATGGCATGACTAAATGAGTCATTAATGGACTCAAGAAAATGTACCAAAATGATGGATCATGAACCATGGGTTCGGCCATGGTGAATGGCCGAACCCTATGGTGATGAAATGGTAGGTGATTAGGTGATTTATGAGGGTTTTAAAGAATGGAAGCTATGGAAGATAATTTATGATTTTTAGGGTTATGTGGTTGTAAATTTGAAGGGTGTAAAAACAAGGAGGAATGGTTGAGAATGTTATAGTTTAAAATGGATTTTTAAGTATGGGAAATAATGTTTTAAAAATAAAACCATGGAGAGATTTTAGGGATGGAATGTTTTTAAATCCTATGGTAGTGTAATGGTGTTTTTTTTTAAATGGGTTTAAAAGGATAGAAAATGTGGAGTAAGGTGTTAATGTATTGGAGGCTTAAACAAGGTCAAATGTTTGTAAGTTTTAAAGGGATGTTAGTGAAGAAAAGCATGGAAGGTGGTTAAGTGATTTCAATGGGGAAGGTTGATAATGTTGATGAACTCAAAGTGATAAACATAATGTTGATCAAAGTGGTTAATGATTTTGAAAGTTTTGAATGAAAGAATAATGGTAATTTTAAAAGGGGTTTTTAAATGAGGGAATCCATGGATGAAGGTTAATGTCTTTTATGGTCTTAAATGTCACTAATGAATGATGAACCCATGACCCATTTTTATGAGCCACTTGACGGGCTAGGTATGGGATTATGAATGTGTTTAAATGGATGGAGATTAGGTTAATTAAATGGTGGGTTTCAATAATCTTATGACATGGTTGAGGGGTCATTGACGGACCTAATTTATGGATCATTAATGGGTCTAAGGTATGGATCAATTATGGACCATAATGTACATGGATAAATGAGTGATTAGTCATGGAAAAAGGGTAGTGGCAAAACCGTAAATATTGGCAAAAATGAAGAAACCCATGGGAGATGATCATGGACCTAGGGGATCTAAGTAATAACCTTATGTATGACTAATAAAGCCTAGGGTGGCTGGTTTTTAAACTCGTATGATTAAAATATTTAATGGATTAAACGGGACCCACAAAACTACATAGTGAGGTTCGTCCATGGTGTATGGCCGAACCCCACTAAGGTATGATTAATGGACTTAAAAGGGTAAAAACATGGACTAATTGATATGTATAATAAGGTACCGGACATCGCAAGCGGTGCGTGATCGGCGACAGGATTATCGGACGGAAGCGAGAAAAGACGCTAGTCGGTATTCGGTAGGATTCCTACCTTTTTGTAAGCCATGGATTGAGTGATGGTTTCTTTGAATTATTTTGGAAATTATATGGTTTGTTTTAAGATGGGTTTTGGATTAAGTATTATGTGATGTTTTCCTTTAATTTATTTTGGAAATCATGTGGTTGTTTTTAAGATGGGTTTTGGATTTAGTATTATTTGATGGGTTTCCTTTGATTTATTTTGATAATCATGAGATTATTTTAAGATGGGTTTTATGACTATGAGTTACATATATTACATGGTATATGGCATCTACATCTCATGCATGACATGAGAGGGATATGGTAGGGGAAGGATGAAATGAAACCGGAGTCCATGATCCGTCGGGGCGACCGAGAAGCAACCATGGGGATAGCCTGATAAGCTATAACTGGAGACCATGCTCTGTCGGGGCGACCGAGAACCAAACATGGGGATATCTTGATGTGATTCATCCATCAAGGGGGTACCATAAGGTACAACCGGAATTCATGCTCCATCGGGGCGACCGAGAAATAAGCATGGGAACACCTTGACAAGGCCTTGCTGTCAAGGGGGATACAGTGTGATTGGTTATATCTTGACGAGGTTTTTCCGTAAGGGGGATATGACATCATGATAGTAAGGATGATGGGTGGGATACATGACATAAGACACCCATGGCATGGCATTCACTTTCTAGTTTTTCATTATATGATTATCTGTATGCTTGTTATCACTAATCCATGTGTTAGCCCTACTCGGAGTCCTACTGGGTGCGTTGTCTAATGCCCTACTTCTACCCTAGCTGATGACACAGGAGACGGTGGAGCAGAAGGACGAGATGGGAGCCAAGCTTAGGAGCTTGGGGAGACAGACTATTTAGTTTATTCAAGTTTAATTTGGAAATGTATTTGATAGCTTAGCTCGTCGGAATGTAATATTTTAGAATAATTGCTATGTTTTGGATTTTATTTTGGATATTATGTTGTTGAGGTACTTTGGTAATTAAATGAATGTATCTTCCCTGCTATCTCAAATTTGTAGGACAGTCTTTATTGTAATTCCGCAAGTAGTTTAATATTCCGCGAGCTACTTCTACGTGTGAATCATTCTCCATGGACTTCGTTCCACGCACACGTAGGGTTGGCCAGTTAAGGGCCGGGCTTTAGAAGCTCGGACTTAACTCCCGTCGTGACGTCCGCGCCCTTTGTCACTATTCATAAAAAAAAAATAGACTCTGATTTCGGTGAAAAGGGGCAGGCGTTACATGTCAAATGCAATGAGTCCTACCCATCACAAGTACATATAAGTACCCCCACATAGGTCCTTCGGACGCCCCTACAGAGTGTGGCCCCTCCGGTTTCTTCTTGATGGAAATTCATATCAAGGTATCCCACATATGTTTTTCGGACACCCCGAAGGAATGTGGCCCCTCCGGTTACATATCCTTCACCCCATACCATCCATGAGATGCTAATGAAACACATGTTATTTTATATTATAAACATAGCATTAAAACTCACATTTGGAACATATCTTTTGGGACATATCTTTTACAACATAAATTATCAAAATAAGAATAAACCATCATACATAAACCATGTTTCAAAAAGGTAGAATCCTACCAATGACACTAATGTGACCTTGCTTTATAATCCGACAACTGCTCACGATCATACCCCAGTTGTGAGGTCCCGTTATCTTATTGTACATCAATCAATCAAACCATGTTCTATTTGATTTCTATTAAGTCTAAGTCCATTGTAACGCCCCGCCTTTTTCATTCGCTTAGCTTTCCGAAAATCAGAGTCTATTTTTTTTTTTATATAAACAGAGAGTGATAGAGAGCGGGGCGTCACGATGTGAGATAAGTTCGAACTTCTAAAGTCCGACCCTTAACTGGCCAACCCTATGTGTGCATGGACTAAGTCCATGGAAATGATTCACACATAACAATATAAACATGCAGAATCAAAATCATAACATGCGGAATTACAATAGAACCTAGTTCTATTCCATTTCAGATAGCAAAGTACTTCAAGTCTTTAATCATAATTAACATAACATAATTATCCCAATCAACATCCAACCATAGCAAATTATCTAAATTATTACAGTTCCGAAGTCTAGTTACTCAAATACAAGTCCTTAAGTAACTTAATCAAAATATAAATCAAAAGCATCCAAGCTCCTAAGCTTGGCCCGTTTTGCGTTCATCGTTCTCCTTGTTTCCTGTATCATCCACTAGGGTAGAAGTAGCGCTTCAGAACAACGCTCCCAGTAGGTATTCCAATTAGGGCTAACACAAGTAACTTAATCAAAATATAAACTAAAGCATCCAAGCTCCTATGCTTGGCCCTTTTCACGTTCCTCGTTCCCCTCGTTTCCTGCATCATCCAATAGGGTAGAAGTAGGGCGTTAGAATAACGCACCCAGTAGGTATTCCAATTAAGGCTAACACAGGGTTAGTACACAACATATATAATAATATCATAATGCCAAAAACCATATAATCCATGCCATGTCATGATGTCAAATGCAATGAGTCTCACCCATCACAAGTACATATAAGTACCCCCACATAGGTCTTTCGGACGCCCCGATGGAGTGTGGCCCCTCCAGTTTCTTCTTGATGGAAAAGCACATCAAGGTATCCCACATAGGTTTTTCGGACGCTCCGACGGAGTGTGGCCCCTCCGGTTAAATATCATTCACCCCATGCCATGCATGAGATGCTAATGAATCACATGCTATTTTATCATATAAAAATATAGCATTAAAACTCACATTTAAAACATATCTTTTTCAACATAAAATCATCAAATAAGATAAAAACATTGTACATAAACCCATGGTTTCAAAGAGGTTGAATCCTACCAAAGACCACTAACGTGTCCTTGCGCTTCCGTCCTGTAACCGCTCACGATCGTACACACTTTTGTGAGGTTCTGTTACCTTATTACACAACAATTAATTAAACCCATGTTCTAATTGATTTCTTATCATATCTAAGTCCAAAAGCACCTTAGTCCATAAAACGTAACCTTGTGGGGTTCGGCCATACAACATGGCCGAACCCATGGTCTTTCATTTTTTACCATATTTACATTTATGCCATTAATCCTTCCATGGTTAGTCACCTTTATTTATTCACTCATGTTTAGGTTCAAAACATAGGTCCATAAACATCTAAGTCCACAAACCTTCCCCATGGGGTTCGGCCACACACCATGGCCGAACCCATGGTCCATTAATTTTTCTTATTTACAATATTGTCATCCATGGCTATCATTCCATTATTCTAATCATAAACCGATTAATCATCTAACATACATCAAACCTTAAGTTCAGCAAACATTCCCCATGGGGTTTTGGCCATGCACTTGGGCGAACCCATGGTCCATTGATTTCACTTAATTACATCCTTGCCATTCCTCTTTTATCATAGCTAATTACTTATCTTAATCCTCCCTTCCTTTAATCATATTAGGTCCATACATGACCCATAAAAATTGGTTCATGGGGTTCGGGCATACACCAATTTAAGTCCATCTATATTTTTCCATGGCGTTCGGCCACACACCATGGCCGAACCCATGGTCCATGATTTTTATCCTCCAAATTCCATTAAAATACCATATGCTTCCCTTAATTTTTCTTCCATGGGGTTCGGCCATACACCATGGCTGAACCCTATGGTTCCATATTTCCTCTTTTAAATCCAATCAAAACATCCTAACTGTCCGTGGTTTCCAACCCATAAAAATACACCATGTCATTGCATGGCCGAACCCTATGGTCCATCCTTTTCATTAAACTTGCTATATTCATCTCCCAATTTTCTTCCATGGGGTTCGGCCATACACCATGGCGGAAGCCTATGGTTCTTTTCTTTAAACAAAATTATCGAAATTACTTACCGGTTCCGCGACTCCTCCGGTTTTCCTTCGCTTATTCTTGCTTTTCCAATCTTCTTCTTCTTCAGCCTCCTCTCCTCCTAGATCTTTCACAATTGCTGGCTGCCCTCTCCTTCTCTTGATTAATGCCGAGAACACCTTCTTGATCTTTAGCTGAGATTGTGACTTGAGAGAGAAAGGGAGAGTTCGGCTATGAGTGTGTATTGCCGTGCGTGCCTTGTTGCCTTCTCTTTTATAATTTCCAATAGTCCTATCTTAGAAGGTGCCATGCGTCCCTTGTGTCTTAATTAGTAGTTGTCGACCCTTCAATTAGCAATTCCCCTAGTGCCGTTTTTTAATCAAGGGAAAGGACCCTTTTTAGAGATAACCTTGCGCATCAACTTGGATTGCGCCTATCCCACACACGGCATAGCAATCTCTATTTTTATTCTTAGATATCTTCTTTATTTAGTAATCCCTTAGTTTCACTCTTAACCAAGGAAAGACCCCTTTTAAAATGATCTTATGCACATCCTCATGAATGTGGAAATCCCACACATTGTAACACCCCGTATTTTCAAGTTTGGGTTATATATGGAAATTGCCATCGAAAGGGTGAATTAAAAAGATATGAACCTTAGATGGGTAAATGTAGGGTCAATTGCCCAACAGATGGTAGATGTGGATCAATGGAAATAAATGGGTAAGAATTATTTAGTTGGGTCAAGATTGTCAATTGGGTCAAAAGTTCAATTGGGACGCAATGGATCATACATGAGCTAGTTAGAAGTGAATGGGTAAGGCTTGATATTTGGGTCAATTGGTCAATTAAGACCCAACGGATGTTGTATATGGTTCAAGAAAATCAAATGGGTAAGTTACATAAGCTACATTTAAATGGGTAAGTTACATGTAAATGGGTAAGCTACATTTAAATGGTTAAGTTACATTTAAATGGGTTAAGATGCCTATTTGGGTCAAAGGACCCAATTGGGACCCAATGGGTCGTGGTAGACTTGTTTGACTCTTGGATGAGCTCAATTCTAATTGGGTTAGGCTGAATGGAATGTGAGTACCATGTAGGATAAATGGGTAAGCTATGTGTAATTGGGTAAACCCCATTTAAATGGACAATGGTCACTCAAATGGGTCATGGCGCCTAATTGGGTCAAGGAGTTGAATTGGGACCCAATGGGTCGAGCTGACCATGTTGACCATGATTGACCGTGTGGGCCATCAAGTGAGCTAAAAGGGTTGAGTTAAATCATGTTGAGCTGGGGCTGAAGTGAGTTGGATTTGAAGCAAACAACGGAGTTGACTCAAGTGCATTAAATGAGTGGTATTAAATGGGGTGAGTTGAGCTAATGAGTTGGGTGAGTTAAATTGGAAGCCATGGAGACCTTTTATTTCAAATGAGTCAAGTGGGGAGGTGAGGAGTTGCCTTGATCTCAAAGACTCCAAGACAAAGTCCCACACGTTGGTGGCTTGGGAGTGATATTCCATGCATAGACATCAATGGAATGGGATAAGTTTTGCATTGGGAATTTGGAGGGTTTCCATCATGAAGCCCAACGTTGGGGAGATGAAAGGTTTGTCTAAGCTTAAGCCAAGTGTCCCATAGTTATGTCAAAGGACTCCTTGGTTAGACCAAAATTTATGAAGGTAAATGAGAGGTTTAAGGGGCTGATTAGCAAAAGGGATACACAACACCTTTGGCCTAATTTCATCTCATGAAGCTTAGAGTTTCATCTCTCTCCCTCTCTCAAATCAACCTAGCTCCTTGGCCGAACTAGCCCTTGGTGTTTTCACCATTGATCAAAGCACACAATCAGCTAAGGACTAAGGGAGCAAGAAGGAAGGAAGGAAGGATCAAAGGAGAGAAGAGAAGCAAAGGAGATTGGTAAGTATTTCATAAAATTTTGTTAAGAAAAATGGGTTAAGGGAACATGATTTGGCCATGGTATGGCCGAATCTACCAAAGGTTTAAATTATGGATGATGAGGTTTAAAAGGAGAGAAACATAGATCATAGGGTTTGGCCACTTTGGATGGCCGAACCCCATGAAAGGACTTGATAAGTTTTAGGGTTATTTGTGTGGTTTTGAGGGATAAAAACCATACAATGATTTCAGGTTTTAAGGTGTTTAATATGGAGATATGATGATGTTTTGGGTCGGCCATTGTGTGGCTGAACCATATTGATCTTATGGCTAAGTGGTTATGCTCAAACCATGCATAAATATTGGAGGGTTTGCATCAAGAAAACCATAGGGTTCGGCTAAATGTATGGCCGAACCCCATGGACCATTTTTCGGGATGTTTAGAGTTAAGAACATGCTTGGAAATTATAAATGGTTTTAAACCTTGCTGTGGATCTAAAAGGTTGTAAAAGATCCAAGAAAAAAGAGGGAAATAACATCTTGGGTTCGGCCATGGTGTATGGCCGAACCCCATGACCTATTTTATGGGTCATTTCATGGGTTAAGTGTGGATCTAGGCGTGTTTAAGTGAATGGGTATTAAGTTATGGAAATGGCTGATTTATAATGGGTTTTGTGTCATGATTGATGAGGCATGGATGGATCCATGTTTATGGATCAGTTAAGGATATAGACATGCATAAATAAAAGGTGATTAACCATGGGAAGAATGAGTGGCAAGGATGTAAATATGGCCAAAAATGAAGAACCCCATGGGGGATGATTGTGGACTTAGGATTTAATTAAAGGACTAATTTAAAGATGGTGAGGTTCGGCCATGTTGTATGGCCGAACCCCACTAAGGTGGATTTGTTTTGGATGATGGTGGTTAGCAAAATTAAACAAGGGTTACTTAGTGGCAAAACTGTAAATACAAGTTATAATGGAATGAAAGATTAAAGGACTTGAAAGAGGGGTCAAACCAAAGTGGTATGGTTCGGCCATGCTGTATGGCCGAACCCTACCAAGGTATATTATTTAATATAAGGTGTTTATGTAAGTTATATGGATAGTAGTGATCAAATGAAAATGAAAATTAAATCCAAAGTGGGTGAGGTTCGGCCATGGGTATGGCCGAACCCCACAAGGTGGTTTTTGGGATTTAAACTTAATTAGAAATCAAAAGGATATGTGATTGACTTGCTGTTATATAAACAAGGAAACGGGACTTGAACGGTACACAAGTCGTGAACGGGTGTCGGATTAAGAAGCAGAGGACACTTGAACGGTCTTTTGGTAGGATTCCTACATCATTGAAACCATGGATATGTATTATGTACTTTTGATGGTTTTATTTCATGTTTGATAAGTTATTTTGGTATCAAACCACATGTTGCAATTATGGCATTTTCATGCTATGTTTTGTAATATTCTGTAGCATGTTGGCATTTGCATCTCATGCATGGCGGGGGGGGGGGGGGGGGGGGGGGGGGGGGGGGGGGGGGGGGGGGGGGGGGATATTATGCAACCGGAACCCACACTCCGTCGGAATTTCCGTGATGCAACTGTGGGGCCTCCTTAGGTGGTGAGAGTCCCACCAGGAGGATACTTTAACCGGAGACCCACGATCTGCCGGGGTGTCCGTAAGTCGTGAGGAGTAATTTGATGAAGAGAATGAGTAATTTGATGAAGAGAACGAGTGATTTGATGAAGAGAATGAGTAATTTGGTGAAGAGAATACTATCAAGAGATTATATGTATGTGATGGGTGGGACTCATTGCATAAGATATATGCTAGCATGGCATGGCATTGATTCGTCATGATATGATCTTTATTATCATGCAAGTTTACTGGTTTTTATCTGTATGATTGGATCTCTGTTATCATACATGATTTTGGATAAGATGTTTTATAAGTATGATATGGTATATTATATCTGGTTTTTATATACTAATCCATTTGTTAGCCCTAATCGGAATACCTACTGGGCGCGTTGTCTAACGCCCTACTTCTACCCTAGTGGATGACGCAGGAAAAGGAAAAGTGAAGGTCGAGGATCATAAAGGAAGCCAAGCATAGGAGCATGGATATATAATGGAATTATTTATTGACATTTGGATACTTTTATATAGACATGTAATGTAACGCCCGCCCCTTTTCACCGAAATCAGAGTCTATTTTTTTTTTTTTTTGAAGTAAAGAGTGACAAAGGGCTCGGACGACACGACGCGAGTTAAGTCTGAGCTTCTAAAGCCCGGCCCTTAACTGGCCAACCCTACGTGCGCGTGGAACGAAGTCCACGAGAATGGTTCACACATAGACATAAGCTCGCGGAATATAACTAAATGCAGAACATTGTAATAGAGACTATCCTACTAGTTTTTAGACAGCAAGGAAGTACGGCGCTTAAATTACTAAAATACCCATAAATTCATAATTACACCTCAAAATGATAATGTCCAAAATAAAATCCAGAACATTGCAAGTAATCTAAGTTATGACATTCCGACGAGCTAAGTTACTCAAAATTACATTTCCAAAATAAAACTCAAATAAACTAAACAGCTCGCTTCCCCAAGCTCCTAAGCTTGGCTCCCGTCTCGTCCTTCGTTTCCGCCATCTCCTGTGTCATCAGCTAGGGTAGAAGTAGGGTGGTAGACAACGCGCCCAATAGGACTCCAAGTAGGGCTAACACATGGATTAGTGATAACAGGTACAATAGATAAAAATATATTCAAAACCATAACAATAAATGCCATGCCCTGAGTGTCCTATGTCATGAGTCCCATCCATCATCCATACCATCATACGGCCATATCCCCCTTGACGGAAAAACCTCGTCAAGATATAAACAATCACAAATCATCCCCTTGACGGCAAAAACCTCGTCAAGATATAAACAGTCACACATCATCCCCTTTGACGGCAAGGCCTCGTCAAGGTGTCCCCATGTTTGCTTCTCGGTCGCCCTGACGGAGCATGGACTCCTGTTATATCTCATAATATCCCTCTTGATGGATGAAACACATCAAGATATCCCCATGCTTGCTTCTCGGTCGCCCCGACGGAGCATGGACTCCGGTTTCATTTCATCCTTCCCATACCATATCCCTCCCATGTCATACATGAGATGTAGATGCCATATGCCATGTAATATATATGATCATAGTCATAAAACCCATCTTAAAACCATTACATGATTACCAAAATAAATCAAAGGAAAACCATCACATAATACTTAATCCATGACCAAAATAAATCAAAGGAAAGACCATCACATAATACTTAATCCATGGCTTACAAAAATGTAGGAATCCTACCGAATACCGACTAGCGTTTCTTTATGCTTTTCTGTCCACAAATCCGGTCGCCGTTCTCACACCTTACAATGTCCGGTACTTTATTACATGTGAATAACCAGTCCCTGTTTTTAACCATTATTAAGTCCATAAATCATACCTTAGTGGGGTCTGGCCATACCCCATGGCCGAACCTCACTATCTAGGTTTTGTGGGTCCCATTTAGTCCATCAACTATTTTAATCACATGAGTCTAAAAATCAGCCACCCTAGGCTTTATTTAACCATACACAAGTTTGTTATTTAGAGCCCCTAAGTCCATGATCATCTTCCATGGGTTCTTGAATTTGGCCATTAATTACAGTTTTGCCACTACCTTTCCCATGGTTAGACATTCACTTAACCATATACATTTCTTTGTCCATAATTGATCCATAGACTTGGATCCCTTAATGACTCCTTAGCCATGACACAACATCATCAAAAATCAGCCACTACCCCCATGTCGTGGTCTGCACTTTGAATCTGGTCATTACTCCCATTTCAAGGCCTATCATCACTCGTTCATAATCTACACTACACATTGGAAGAATGCAATTGCATTATAAATACAAGATTTTCATACCACATATTAGTCTTTGCAAGCTAGACCCTTCACACCCTCCTCATAGTGTCGTCATCTCACGAGTTTCATGTGGCAAGTTAACCCATGCATTCCGGTCTCTTTCAAGTACATTGTTTATCTAACATCTCTCAAATGGGCACTTTGTTCATATGAGAACCTCTTATACCCCCTCACAAAGTGTTTACATCATCACCCATTATATGTCATAACCCAAATCTCTTCACTTGGGTCATGACAAATTGTCAAGCCATGAGTCATCACCAATATAAAAGTCATTTCTAAAAGCCATTGTACCATCCCCTAAGTATACCCATATATCACATTATCAAACACTCTCCACCCTTTTTATTCACATTTATCTCACTCATAAACATATGCAACATTAGAATTCAGCCACTTACTTAACCTAAACTCCATTAATTTAAAACATATACATTCACGTTAATCTTAGGCCAAAAATGATCTACAATTGGGTTCATTAAAAATCAAGCCTTTTTTTAACTTAACCAAATTCCCATTTTTCCTTGGTCTTTGGTTACACTTTAGATTCATCACAAGTCCCTCCATTGAGAGAATCTAAACCATACATTTAATTCATCATTCTTTAATCATAACTATCAACACTAGGTTCACATTGGTCCATCAACACCACCAACATTTCCCATTTATTTTTCCATTATCTTACATCCCTCATCATTCCACATTCATCACCATAGGGTTCGGCCATACACCATGGCCGAACCCATGGTTCCTGGTTCATTATTTTCTATGCCTCTTGAGGCCACAAAAATCATTCACATACTCCATGAATTTCCTCATTTAAACCCCTTTAAAAATCACTCACATTTATTCATTTAAAACTCTAAAATCCTTAGCCACCCTCATTGTCTTCCATTCTTTAAAACCCTAAAAATCATACGTCAATTACCATGGGGTTCGACCATACTACATGGCCGAACCCTATGGTCCATTAATCCACTCAAAAACCCATACTTCCATGCTTAATCCATTTAATTACATAATATTCTTAATCCTTTTTTTTTTTTTTTCTTAACCCTAATTTACCCATTAGGGTTTTTTTGTCCATTTTCATCCTTCCATTGGAGGGATTT
The DNA here is from genome assembly GCA_022113865.1 of Chimonanthus praecox. Taxonomy (NCBI): domain Eukaryota; kingdom Viridiplantae; phylum Streptophyta; class Magnoliopsida; order Laurales; family Calycanthaceae; genus Chimonanthus; species Chimonanthus praecox. Next base: position 42,880,066 of record CM039094.1, read on the forward strand.
GAGATCCAAGGCCTATAATCATTTGACCACCATCAAATCTAACAAAAATGGATCCCAAATCTTAAACCCTAAAAATCCAAATCTCTTGTTTAGGAATTACTTACAATCCGACGTCTCCTCCGGCTTTTCTTTCTCTTCCTGATTTCCTTAGCCTCGTCTCTCCTTCTTCTTGATCTTTGGTCGGTCAAGATATGCTTGACCCAATGAAAAACATCAAGGCTTGGATCGGCTAAGGTAGGGTTAGGCTTGAGAGAGGGAGAGGGGGAGATGATGAGAAGGAAGATGGTAGCCCTTGATCTTAGAGTGGCGGACCAAAATTTCACTTCTTTCTTCTCTTCTTCTCTTCTTTTCTCCTTAGCTTTCTTCTTCCTTCTCTTCTTAGTGTGGGACGGCCATGAGAGAGTGAAAGATGGAAAAAGTAAAATGAGAATGGAATAAGAGATGGGGAAAAAAAATAAAGCTTATCTCATTGGTTAAGTAATTAATTCCCCCACCTACCGTCCTAAGATATTTTTCATACTTTATGACCCAACCACCACTATCCAACATTTTATGTGTTAAGATAAGATGGCTTTTGGTTTTCCACCATTTGACCCTCATTTGTTTAGTTTAATTAACTAATTAATTAGATCATTAGGTTAATTAATTCCCATTTAACTTAATTCCATTTGCTTAAATTCCTTCATGCATCCACCCATGGTTGACCAATTCAACCATGGTGGCCGACCCCATCCATCCTTGGTCCACATGCCACCTCACTTGGTGAGGTGGAGGTGGGTCCCATTTGGCCATGTTTCTTAGGTCTAATTAATACTAACTTAGGTGATTAAAAATCAATTCAATCCACTTCCCATATTGGATCACCATTGGGCCCATGGCCCAATTAAGTTCTCTCCTATCCATTTACCTCAGAGTTTGTATTATTTTCAACCATTGAGTCCCAAATGGGTATCGTGCCCAATTTGACCATCATTGACCATTAAGATAGATTAAATCCAATCCATGGTCCATTGGGCCATACTTGGGCCTTTGTCCAAACTTTGATCCATTTACCATCAATTCCATCAATTTTCCCAATTTCCATCATTAAAATAAATAATATTCACCTATATATTGATTTACAAATTTCGGGCCATTACATGTAATAACTTAGGATCATTACTATGGTTTGTGAATAGTTTTGATGATGGTTAATTGATTTAAGTAATTTTGGATAGATGATTTGTACATTGCTATCTAAACAGTTTAGGTCCGCATATTTGACTTATTCCGCAATTCAGTTATGTATATTCGGCAAGTTTTACTTAGTTCTATGTGTGGTTTAATTACATGGACTAGGTCCATTCACACATGGGTGGCCAGTTAAGGGTTGGACTTTGGAAGTCCAGACTTAGCTCACGTCGTGACGCTCCCACCTCTCTTCCACTTTACTTATTTATAAAAAAAAAAATTAGTCTCTGATTTTCGGAAGGGTGGAAAAGGGCAGGGCGTTACACACACACGGCCAAGGCAATCTATCTCATTCCTAAAATCTTTATGCGCATAAACATGGATATGCAAACCTTCATACATGGCCATGCTATCTTTTATTTAATTTTAGACAATTCCATAATGCCATTTTTTAATTAAGCCCCATTTAATTTTATTGAAACCATTTTCACAATCCGTTGGGTCTTAATTGGGCAATGACCCAACACTTTACCCATCTAAGGTCCATATCTAATAATTCACAAACTAAATGGGTAATTTTCATATATATTAATAACTTGAAAATCCGAGGTGTTACAATACAACCCCCTTTTTAAAATTTTCGTCCCCAAAATCGACTGAAGTAGGGTTTTAAACATTTACATAAATAGCTCAGGTTGAGCTGTCCTCATTTCCGACTCGAGTTCCCAAGTGGCTTCCTCAATGCCATGTCGATCCCATACCACCTTGACAATCTGGATCGCTCGGTTCTGTAATACCCTTTGTTCTGTGTCCACCACTCGGATAGGCTTTTCGACATATGTCACGTCGCTTTGGACCTCTATGTCTTATATATTCAGTACATGAGAGGGATCAGGATTGTACTTCCTCAAATCGATATATGGAACACATCATGCAAAGATGTTAATTGTGAAGGGAGTGCCAATTGATAAGCCATATCCCCCATCCTTCTTATGATTGAAAATGGTCCCACATATCTTGGTGATAGTTTCCCCTTCTTTCCAAATCTCATGTGTCCCTTTCGTGGCGAGACTTTCAAGAACACCATGTCCCCCACTTCAAATTCAAGGAACCTCCTCCTCTTGTCAGTATAGCTCTTCTAACGACTTTACGCAGTTAATAGATGCTGCCGTATCAACTGTATCTGCGCTTTAGTCTCTGCAACCAACTCAGGTCCAATCAGTGCAGGCTCACCGGTCTCTATCCAGCACACGGGTGATCTACATGGTCTACCATATAATGCCTCAAATGGTGCAATCTGGAGGCTTGCCTGGTAATTGTTGTTGTATGAGAATTCTACCAACGGCAAGTGATCCTCCTATCCACCCTTGAAATCTAACATACATGCTCTCAGCATATCCTCCAATTTCTGTATTGTCCTCTCAGACTGCCCATCAGTCTGTGGATGGAATGTTGTACTAGTCAATTAGTCTGTTCCCATGGCCGACTGCATGCTCTGCCATACTCTGCCGGTAAATCGGCCATCTCTGTCGGACACTATAGTCTGGGGAATACCGTGTAATCGGATGATATCCTTGATATACCGCCGACCCAAAGTCTCAGATGAGTCTGTCATCTTGATGGGAAGAAAATGTACAGACTTGGTAAGTCGGTCTACCACGACCCATATCGCATCGTTGCCCTTTGAAGACCCTGGCAACCCTGTCACAAAATCCATGGAGATGTGCTCCCATTTCCATTCCGACACTGGTAAGGGTTTGAGTAACCCTGGTGGCTTCTGATGTTCCGTCTTAACATGCTGACACGTTAAGCAATGAGCCACAAATTCTGCCACATCCCTCTTGAGTCCGAGCCACCAGTAATGTCTCTTCAGGTCGTGATACATCTTGGTGTTACCCAGATGAATAGAGAGTTTGGTTTGATGTGCCTCAATCAGTAACTCTTTTCTACAGCTCTTAGGCACATATATCCTTTCTCGGAATACAAGACTCTGTCCTGGTCGTAACTCCCATTCCGGTATGACTTCACTAGTAGACATCTTGGCCCATATCTCCTCCATCTCGGATCTATCCGTTGTTCCTATTCAATCTTGTCAAATACCATTTAATTACATTAAAGTCACTCATATCAACCTATGAGTTTCATTCTCGCAGAATTACTCTGTCTCATGTTATCTCTTTTTCTTGTGAACCCATTTACGATCTTATGTAGATCAATATATTCTATTTCACTTTACCTGCTACAGATATTTTCCATACGTACTCGCTCAATACGCTCATTTGTCTACTCTCTACGTGAGGTAGCCTGCCAATACGAGCCTATGCTCAAATCTTTTGCTGATTCCATTTTAACTAGGTTTCTAGCTTCACTCTCCTGGAACTCCATCAGCTAACTACAGAGTCAAGTGATCAGTCTAACTCGGCAGTCGCCCATAGCTTCCCATTCGAGTTTCACTAGACTCTTAACCTTTCCACTAAGTACATCTCCCAAAAGTAAGCATATCTTCATTTGCACATAAGTCACTATGTGACTAACACCTTCTGTTCAAAACTTCTATGATACCGAGTATCTCTCTATCCTAACTTTCCTGCGATACAAGTCGTAATACGACGACACCTTTTTCTTATAACGTGGGACTTAAATTGAAACATGTCCCAATCATTAGATCTATATGTCATTTATGAGACCAACAGGTCCATCATACTACCAACATGTCTACCATGGTACCGATACCTGACATCAATCAAAACCACCATGGGAACCATCATCCATGGTTAATAACCATCCATGAATATAACCCCCCTCTGGGTATAATCCACTCATGGGCACAACTAATCCATCCTTGATCATAATTAATCCAGGTACATCTTCCATCATGAGATATACTATCCGTAGGAACAAAACTCGAATGCAACACTACGTACTTGTAGCAATAATATCAAAACATAAACATACCCCGACCCCTAGCAAGACTTAGGGCCCATGACTTACCAAGCAGAAGACCCACGTCCAACGTGATCGAGTCTACCCCGCCCTGCATCCCATCAACCCAAGGGTGATTCAGTCAGGCTCTAAGGCGGTCGAACCGCGTGTAACGAAACTAGCACCACCCCCACGGGGTAAAATAGTACCTAGCTCTGTGCATCAATGTGCAACAAGTGTACGAAATAGCCTTAAGAATGCCCTCCAGCGCGTAGCATGCGAGGGACCCACACCTCAATGGCAACCCTACGAGACCAAGTCTCCGTATTTCATATCGAGGTTCCCATAGTTTCATAGCTACTCTATGCCATACTCATAGAATCTATATACTTATCTCATCAATATCACGTGTGGGACGCACCCATGCCACATGTCAATAAACTCAAGTGACCTCGTCACATGCATCTCAGTGTCAAAGTCCTCATAAACTCTAAGTTTACATTCTTTATTGAAAATTATTCATACTTCCATCACATTACAAGGGTTGGTAGGGTTAGAACAAACCTTTCAAAACGTACCCACAACCCTTACAAAATCTCCCCTTTCCAGACATTCACTTATCACTCCTTAGCCTAACCTTCTGTAGAAGACCCTGCATCATCATAAAAATCGAAGTAGTTGTCAGGGCATATTGTCGACGTGTGCCTCAACACTCCACAAGTCAGACAGGGTATTATTTCCAGTCCCACAATGTATGGACAGTTAGTCATCTCCTTCCAGTGCCCATGTAGTCCACAAACAGGGCAAATAACCTCAATAGGATGGGGGCGATAAATACAGTTGTGCCCCTCCAGATTGCATAATTCGTACATATAATCTGTCAACTCTTCCGAAGTCGGAGTAGCCGGAGTATACTCGAGTGAGCCTATCTCCTCTACGGATTCTTCTAAGTTTGGGACATCTTCCTTGTCCTCTTCGGGTACAAAGGCTAGAGCAACCCCAACATTGTACTCGGGCGATTCTACTTCCATGTTCTGACTGGTTACAACTTCATTGATGAAGTTTGGTACGCTGGAATCATCGGAAGAAGAAACCAGATCTATCGGACAGCTAGGGGTGCCTTTGTCCCACAACTCTGTATACTCTTTGTTGCTCGACATATCTATATCACAACAATCGAAGTATGTTAATGCCAACAACAGTTCTAATCAAACTAAATCTTTGTTTGGGGAATTTCTCTATGTATCACATAATGTCTCTTGTTTTGGGTAAATTACCAAATAAACAACTTGTGTTTCTTGTCCCTTGGGAAATTGCCAAAACAACACTCTTTGTATTTCCTTGTTTTTGGGGAAATATTCTATTTTGCTATGTTGGATAAATCCAATTATTTTGATTGTACTTCATTTGCTATCATCTATTGAGTCTAATGAAGTAAATTAATGCATGAGGGCCGGATTAATTTACTCCGAAAGATCCAATCTTTCTAGTTTGCTCTGATAGAACATGGCCGAACCCATGGTCTTTCATTTTTTACCATATTTACATTTGTGCCATTATTCCTTCCATTGTTAGTCACCTTTATTTATTCACATAATTAACATAATTAACATAACATAATTATCCCAATCAACATCCAACCATAGAAAATTATCTAAATTATTACATTTACGAAGTCTAGTTACTCAAATATAAGTCCATATGTAACTTAATCAAAATATAAATCAAAAGCATCCAAGCTCCTGCTCTTGGCCCGTTTCGCGTTCATCGTTCTCCTTGTTTCTTGTATCATCCACTAGGGTAGAAGTAGGGCGTTAGAACAACGCGCCCAGTAGGTATTCCAATTAGGGCTAACACATGGTTAGTACAAAACATATATAAGAATATCATAATGTCAAAAACCATATAAATCATGACATGTCATGATGTCAAATGCAATGAGTCCCACCCATCACAAGTATATATAAGTACCCCCACATAGGTCTTTCGGACGCCCCGACGGAGTGTGGCCCCTCTGGTTTCTTCTTGATGGAAAAACACATCAAGGTATCCTACATTGGTTTTTTGGATGCCCCGACAAAGTGTGGCCCCTCTGGTTACATATCCTTCACCCCATGCCATACACGAGATGCAAATGAAACACATGCTATTTTATATAATAAACATAGCATTAAAACTCACATTTAAAACATATATTTTTCAACATAAAATCATCAAATAAGATAAGAAACATTGTACATAAGCCCATTTTTAAAGAGGTGGAATCCTACCAAAGACTACTACGTGTCCTTGCGCTTTCGCCCTGTAACCGTTCACGATCGTACACACCTTGTGAGGTCCCGTTACCTTATAATACATCAATCAATTAAAACCATGTTCCATTTGATTTTCTATTATGTTTAAGTCCATAAACCATTCCTCATGGGGTTCGGCCATACACTATGGCCGAACCCATGATCTTTTCATTTTTACTTATATTTACAACAATGCCATTCATACCACTTTTATTCATTAATCTAATGATAAACAAATTAATCATCTAAGATACATCAAACCTAAAGTTCAGCAAACATTCCCCATGGGGTTCGGCCATACACTATGGCGAACCCATGGTCCATTGATTTCACTTAAGTACATCCTTGCATTATTCTATCCATGGCTATTTACCTTGCTTATTTTCCTAAGGCTTATATTCCAAAAATGATCCATACAATTTCTTTAATCCAAACACATAATCCATCAAATAGTTGATGGGGTTCGGCTATACACCATGGCCGAGCCCTATGTCCATCATTTTTACCTATTTACAACATTGCCATTACCTCCATCAACTTATGTTTGGGTTCCAAAACATAGGTCCATTCATTTATTTACTACCCCAAGTTCAAGAGTGATCCATACATAATTCATTCACCATTTACATGACTTATAATCTTAGGTCCATAAACATAGGTCCATAAATTTAGATATTACATACATGGATCCACCAATGATCCACAACCATAGAACCATAAATCAAACCCTCCATAAACGATCCATTGAATTGATTCATGAGGTTCGTCCATACACCATGGCTGAACCCATGATGTCTAAATTCCAATTATAGCAATTCCGATTCTTGAATCCATAAATCAAGGTTCTTTCCTTTTTTAATCCAAAAATCCATAATTAGAAACTTTCTAAATTAATAACCATCTTCCATGGGGTTCGGCCATACACCATGGCCGAACCCTATGGTTCATAATCTTCTCTTTTAAATGCAATCAAAACATCATAACCCTTCATGATTTTCATGATCCAATTGCATCTAAAACCATCAAACCTTCCATCCATTTAAAATAAATCATAAGTAACATTTCCCATCATTTTTCATGATCTAAATACATGAACATAATTCCATAATTATTTATGGGATTTGGCCATACTCCATGGCCGAACCCATGGTCTAAGGATCTTCACCAAAAACATTAAAACCCTTTTAAAATTATAACCATAACTCTATGATTTTCATCCTCCAAAATTCCATTAAAATCACCAAAGTCCTTCCATGGGGTTCGGCCATACACATGGCCGAACCCTATGGTTCAACATTCCATTAATTAACCATAATCATTCCCTCAAATTTCTTCCATGGGGTTCGGCCATGGGTATGGCCGAACCCTATGGTTCCTTTCTTCAAACGAAATTATCAAAATACTATCCGGTTCCATGACTCCTCCGATTTTCCGTCACTTGTTCTTGCTCTTCCAATCTTCTTCTTCTTTAGCCTCCTCTCCTCCTAGATCTTTCACTCTACTGGCTGTTCTTTCCTTCTCTTGATATGCCAAGGCTGATCTTTGATGAAAACCCCTTCAATGTGTATGCCGTGCGCCCCTCTATGTCTTTTATTTATAAAACCTTCCACTCAATCCTAATTAGAAGGTGCCAAGATCCATTTAACTTAGCAATTCCCTTATGCCGTTTTTAACCAAGGGAAGAATCCCTTTCGGCGCATAACTCCCACACGGCAAACAATCCTATCTTTATTTGGACACCTTCTTTATTTAGCAATCTCCTAGTTTCACTTTTAAGAAAGGAAATAACTCCTTTTAAAAATACTCCAACACATCATGCACATATCTCATACACGGCCAATGTAATCTTTATTTAATTTTTAGACATCTTTTTGGATATGCAAATCTAATATTTGGCCATGCACAATATCCCATTCCTAGTCTCTTTATGCTCATAATAATTAATTATAGACATAATGCATTACTAATTTAATTAAACCCCATTTAATTCTATTGAAACCATTTCCACAATGCGTTGGGTCTTAATTAGGAAATGACCCAACATTTTACCCATATAAGGTCCATATCTAATAATTCACAAATTAAATGGGTAATTTTGATATATATTAATAACTTGAAAATCTGGGCTGTTACATCCATAAACCCAACTTTGTGGGGTTCGGCCATACAATATGGCCGAACCTCACCCCCCTTGATTTTTGGTCCCTCTTTTGATCCTTTAACTTAAGTTCAAGATCATAATGTTCTTAATTCATTAACCTAACATACATAAACACCATGGCCGAACCCATGGTCCATTAATTTTACTTATTTACAATATTGCTATGGTTTCCATCCCCTTATGTTTAGGTCCAAAACTGATCCATAACATGGATTCCTGATTGATTCATAAATCATAAAATAAAGCCCTAATGATTCCCTTCATCCCTTGGTTTGGTAAACCATTCATTTAAATTATACAAAGACCCACAAATGACCCATTAACAAGTTCATGGGGTTCGGCCCTACACCATGGCCGAACCCTTGATGTTTCATTTCTAACTTCTCCTTTATATGGTTCACCATCTTAGGTCCATAACATAAGTCTATACTTGCCTCCTCCAATTAATCCTCCATTCATTTAAAATATACATAGACATAGCATCCATAAAATTGTTTCATCATTTACTACCCCAAGTCCAGGAGTGATCCATACATAATTCATTCACCATTTACAACCTTCATGCCAACTTAGATTCAAAAATACTATCTATGGGGTTCGGCCATACGCCATGGCCGAACCCATGGTCCTTTAGTTTCATCCCTTTGGCCATCACTTCTTTCCTTAGGTAATCACCCATACCACAATTGTTTAACATTGTTAACAACTTAAGTCCATAAAAAGACCTCATGGGGTTCGGCCATACACCCTGGCCGAACCAATGATCTTTCATTTTGGCCTATATTTACAACTTTGCCATCATTTCCATGATCTAACTATATGAATATAATTCCATAATTCTTTATGGGGTTCGGCCATACCCCTTGGCCGAACCCATGGTCTAAGGTTCTTCACCAACAACCTTCCATTAGAATACCCAAATCAACTCCCAATTTTCTTCCATGGGGTTCGGCCATCCACCATAGCCGAACCCTATGGTTCCTTTCTTTAAACAAAATTTATAAAACTATTTACTGGTTCCGCGACTCCTCCGGTTTTCCTTCTCTCCGACTTGTTATTTCAATCCTTTCTTTCCTTAGCCTTTTCCTCCTTCTTCTTGATCCTTTGGCTGAGTGTGAGAGCTTGAGAGAGAGATAGAGTTCGGCCAAATTATGTGGGTTTGAGAGAGGATCGGCTTTGAGTGAGAGGGAGAGGAGTTTGGGATGCAAACTCTAAGTTCTTTTCTCTTTTGTCCTTGTGAGTGGTCGGCTAAGAGAGGGTGTGAGGGAGAGAAACAGGTAAGAGGGAGAGTTTGGCCTTGTTTGAATTTGAAAATTAAACCAAAACTCCCCATTATCTCTCAAACGTGTAGCCTTGTTTGAATTTGAAAATTAAACCATAACTATCTCCATTATCTCCCATGTGTATCCTTGTTTGAATTTGAAATAAACCAATACTCCCCACCTCTCCAACGTGTATGCCATTATTTGAATTTTTAAATAAATATCCTTGTTTGAATAACAAACCACCTTCATTATCTCCCATGTGGGAGTCTCCATTCCAACGTGTAACCATTGTTTTGCATTTGAAATAAATATCCTTCTTTGAATTTGAAACAACAAACCACCTTCATTATCTCCCATGTGGGAGTCTCCATTCCAACGTGTAACCATTATTTTGCATTTGAAATAAATATCTTTGTTTGAATTTGAAACAACAAATCACCTTCATTATCTCCCATGTGCAACCATTGTTTGAATTTGAAATAAATATCCTTGTTTGAATTTGAAACAACAAACCACCTTCATTTTCTCCCACGTGTAACCATTGTTTGAATTTGAAATAAACCAAACCTCCCTACCTCTCCAACGTGTAACTCTTATTTGAATTTTGAAATATGTATCTTTGTTTGAATTTGAAATGTATAATCGTCCACATCCAAACTCATTCAACTCACCACTTTAATTTAATTCAAATCAACTCAATTCACTCGGTGGTCAACCACGTCAAACACGACCCATTGGGTCCCAATTGGACATTTTGACCCAATTAACAATTTTGACCCAATTACCAATCTTGACCTAATTGAATACATCTTACCCAATTATTTCAATTGCAACCATATCCACAATCCATCGGGTCTTAATTGGGCAATTGACCCAACACTTTACCATCTAAGTCCATATCTAATAATTCACAAATTAAATGGCAAATTTCATATATATTAATAACATGAAATTCCAAAGTGTTACAATACAACCCTCTTTTTAAAATTTTTGTCCCGAAAATCGAGCGAAGTAGGGTTTCAAACATTTACATAAATAACTCAGGATGACTTGTTCTCATTTCTGACTCCAGTTCCCATGTGGCTTCCTCATTACCGTGTCGATCCCATACCACCTTAACAAACTGGATCGCTCGGTTCCGTAATACCGTTTGTTCTGTGTCCACCACTCGGACAGCCTTTTCGACGTATGTCACGTCGCTTTGGACATCTATGTCTTGTATAATCAGTACATGTGAGGATCAGGATTGTACTTCCTCAACATCGATAGATGGAACACATCGTGTGAAGATGACAACTGTGAAGGGAGTGTCTATTGATAAGCCACATCCCCCATCCTTATTATGATTGCAAACGGTCCCACAAATCTTGGCGACAATTTCCCCTTCTTTCCAAATCTCATGTGTCCCTTTCGTGGCGAGACTTTCAAGAACACTATGTCCCCCACTTCGAATTCAAGGGACCTCGTCCTCTTGTCAGCATAGCTTTTTTGACGACTCTGTGCAGCCAATAGGTGTTGCCGTATCAGCTGTATTTGGGTTGTGGTCTCTGATACCAACTGTAACGCCCCACCCTTTCTCACTTTGCTATCAGAAAATCAGAGTCTATTTTTTTTTAAAAAAAATAAAGAGTGAGATAAAGAGCGGGACGTCACGACGTGAGCTAAGTCCGAACTTCTAAAGTCCGACCCTTAACTGGCCAACCCTATGTGTGCATGGACTAAGTCCATGAAAACGGTTCACACATAATAATAGAAACATGCGGATTATAAAAGAACCTAAATCTATTCCATTTTAGATAGCAAGTACTCGGTCAATTATAAATGATTAACTTAACTTAATTAACCAAAGTAACCATTCACAAACCATAGCAAATATCTAAATTATTACATGCCGATTACTAGCTACTCAAAATACAAGTCCATGGGTAACTAAAATAAAATAACATCCAATCACATATCCAAGCTCCTATGCTTGGTCCGATCACGTTCATCGTCCATTTCCTTTCCTGTATCATCCACTAAGGTAGAAGTAGGGCGTTAGAACAATGCGCCCAGCAGGTATTCCATTAGGGTCTACACAAGGTTAGTACAAATCATAGATAATATCATAATGTCAAAAAACCATATAAACCATGTCATGTCATGATGTCAAATGCAATGAGTCCCACCCATCACAAGTACATATAAGTACCCCCACATAGGTCTTTCGGACGCCCCGACGGAGTGTGGCCCCTCTGGTTTCTTCTTGATGGAAATGCACATCAAGGTATCCCACGTAGGTTTTTCGGACGCCCCGACGAAGTGTGGCCCCTCTGGTTTCTTCTTGATGGAAATGCACATCAAGGTATCCCACGTAGGTTTTTCGGACGCCCCGACGAAGTGTGGCCCCTTGTAACACCTCGGATTTTCAAGTTATTAATATTTATGAAAATTACCCATTTAACTTGTGAATTATTAGATATGAATTTTAGATGGGTAAAGTGTTGGGTCAATTCCCAATTAAGACCCAACGGATTGTGGAAATGGTTTCAATAACATTAAATATGGATAGCTTTGGCCGTGTATGAGGATGACACACACACACCTAGATGAATTGGATTAGGCAATGACATCCAATTGCCTAATCCAAATAAAGAAGATATCTAAGATTAAATTGAAAGGTTGCTTGGCCGTGCATAGGGATTTCCATATCCAAGGTTAGGCGATAAGATCATTTAAAAAGGGGCCTTTCCTTGATTAAGAATGGCACTAAGGCAATTGCTAAGAAAGAAGGGACGCACACCACCTTCTAAGATTGGCCGAGTGGAAGTATTAGAAAGACACAAAGACGCACGACAATGGCTATTTCAGCAAGGGGCGTACAACATTAAGGCAATGGCTAAAAGAAGGGGAGCATGGCACCTTCTAAGTTGGGACCAATTGGAGATTAATAAAGGAAGAAGGGGTGCATGGCACCTTCTAAATTGGGACCAATTGGAAGTAATAAAAGGAGAGAGCAAGGGCGCACGGCACACCCAAAATTAAGAGAGGGGCGCACGGCATAACAAGAGAATGAGAGGGCAGCCAGCAAGTGAGATGTAATGCCCCGCCATTTCCGAGAATTTCAGAGTCTAATTTTCTTTTTAAAATAATAAAACATCGGAAGAGAGCGGGCGGCGTCACAACGCAAGTTAAGTTCAGACTACTCAAGTCTGAACCTTAACTGGCCACCCATGTGTACATGGACTAGACCATGATAATGAATCACACATGGAACTAACATCAACATGCGGAATAACCTAGATTAACTGAGGAATAGAAAGACTAGATAGCAAGTAACAGTCTAAAACATTAATTAACATAAATCAACCATCCAAAGTTATTAACCTAATCAAACCATATCAAGTAAAGACTAATTACATGTCCAACAAAATATAGTTCAAATGACAGTAATAAAAAGAAGTCCAGTCCAACATTCAAGCGCTTAGGCTTGGCTCCCCTCCCGGTCAACGACCTTTTCCTTCCCTTTCCTTATACCTGCATTCTCCTCTGAGGATAGAATTAGGGCGTTAGATCAACGCGCCCAGTAGGTTCCCGAATTAGGGCTACCACATGTTAGCATATAAAACATGCATATATATCATATTACATGATCATAAAAAACAGGTAAAACAATGCTATGATGTATGCACATGCAATGAGCATCCCCCATCATGTACATTCATAGCCATCACCTGACGTGCCTTGCACCGACAAGGTAAATTACAACACACCTTTATCTCTTCATCATTGACTGATTCATATCACATATTAGTCCTCCTGGCGGGACTCTCATCGCCTAAGGAGATCAATGTGACTATGATCATCATGTTACTCCTCTTGGCGTGACTTGCACCACCGAGGCAGGACGTAACCCATAAATTGCAACACTGTAGAACCTCATTCATAATCCCATGTCTATGCATGAGATGCCAATGCCTGTATGCCAGTTGTTAATGCATAATATATCATTTGAAACACATAAAATAAAACAAGAGTATCATAAGAAAAACTGGGTAAATCTGTGGTTACAAGTAGGTAGGAAACCTACTGAAGAATCACTTCAGTGTCCGTTTTTTCTTAGGCTTTATCCGGTCACCACTCGCAGTCGTGCACCATCACAAAGATCCATCACCTTATTCACATAAATCATGGATCAACTTTAATCCCTTAGTTTATTTGATTCCCATTTTTTTTTGAGTCTAAGTCCACAAATACCAACTCATGGTTGTGACCCTTATTTACAAACATGCCATTGCTACCAATACCTTGATTAAACTCTACAACCTTAACCGCAACCTTAACATGGTTCAGTCATGTTTTGGACGACCAAAACAACAAACATAATTCCATCTTTAATCACATACACATCCATAAAATGACCCATGAAAACAATCCATGGGGTTCGGCCATACTCATGGCCGAACCCTTATGATTCTTTGCTCAATAATGTCCTCCATTTAAATACTAATTGGCTCTACCCCTTAGCCATGTTAAACCCATAGTTTAGCCATCCTATGGCCAACCCAAAATCAGTAACCATAACACATAAAAATCTCCACCATTTGGTATGGTTTTATCTCTCCAAAACCATACCAACTTATCAACCAATTTTATGGGGTTCGGCCATACTCATTTTTCCTCCACTTGATTTCCAATCAAATAGACTTAACCCCATTTAATTTAAATTCACAAAACGGTCAAATAATCCAGTAAGACCCGATGGGCCCCATTTGGGCCCTTTGACCCATTTAGCCATTTTTGACCCAATTGATGTAAATTACCCAACCAATCAAACTTAACAATCATAATGTGCTCATATGCTTTTAATTTGAGCAATGGGCCCCACTATTTCCTTACTTAACATCACAAAATAATTAATTTAACAACTCAGGGGCATTTTCGTAATCTTCTACTTCATTGAGAAACTGGGGTGTTACAATATAACCCTCTTTTTAAAATTTTCGTCCCGAAAATCGAGTGAAGTAGGGTTCTCAAATTAAATTACACAAATAATTTGGGGTGAGCTGTTCTCATCTCCGATTCAAGTTCCCATGTGGCCTCTTCATCACCATGATGGTCCCATACCACTTTTACGAACTGAATTGCTCTGTTTCGCAACACCCTTTGTTCGGTCTCCACTATTTTGACTGGCTTCTCGACGAATGTCACGGCGCTTTGTACTTCAATATCTTGAACATTTAAAACATGGGATGGATCCGGATTGTATTTCTTTAGCATCGACACATGAAACACATCGTGTAGGGCTGCTAATTGCGATGGGAGTGCTATCTGATAAGCTACATCCCCCATCCTTCTCATGATGGAAAATGGTCCCACATATCTTGGCGACAGTTTTCCCTTCTTTCCGAACCTCATATTGTCCCTTCCATGGCGAGACCTTTAGGAATACCAAGTCTCCCACTTCAAATTCCAGAAACCGTCTCCTTTTATCAGCATAACTCTTCTGTCGACTCTGTGCAGTCAATAGGTGCTGACGTATCAACTTAATTTGTGCAGTAGTCTCTGCGACTAGTTCTGGTCTGATCAATGCAGGCTCTCCTGCCTCTGTCCAACATACCAGTGACCGACACGGTCTACCATATAAAGCCTCATAAGGAGCCATTTGAAGGCTTGCCTGATAGCTGTTATTATAGGAGAACTCCACCAGTGGTAAGTGGTCCTCCCATCCACCCTTGAAATCTAACATGCATGCTCTCAACATGTCTTCCAAGGTTTGTATTGTCCTTTCAGACTGTCCATCGGTCTGTGGATGGAAAGCGGTGCTAGTGAATAAGTTTGTCCCCATGGCTGACTGCATGCTTTGCCATACTCTGCCAGTAAAACGGCCATCTCTGTCCGATACTATCGTTCGGGGAATTCCATGTAGTCGAATGATCTCTTTAATATACCGCCGACCCAACGTCTCAGATGAATCTGTCATCTTAATAGGAATGAAATGTGCGGACTTGGTCAGTCGGTCGACTACGACCCATATGGCGTCATTGCCCTTTGAAGACCTCGGCAACCCCGATACAAAGTCCATGGAAATGTGTTCCCATTTCCATTCTGGCACTGCTAAGGGTTTGAGTAACCCTGGTGGCTTTTGGTGTTCAGTCTTAACTTGCTGACAAGTTAAACAATGTGCCACGAACTCTGCCACATCCCTTTTTAGTCCATGCCACCAATAATGCCTTTTCAGATCGTGATACATTTTGGTGCTGCCCGGATGAACGGAAAGCTTGGATTGATGTGCCTCAACCAATAGTTCTTTCCTACAACTCTTTGGCACATATGCTATTCCCCGGAATAATAGACCTTGTCCTGGTCGTAATTCCCATTCAGGTACGTCTACGCCAGTGGACATCTTGGCCCATATCTACTTCACTTCCGGATCTGCTCTTTGTTCTTGTTCAATCTTGGTGACTATATTGGACCGTATGATTAAATTGTGCAAAACTCCACGGTTTGTAATGTATAGATTGAACTCTCGGATGATATTCAACATCTCCCACTCGGTTCTGATCAGACATGCCACGGATGCATGTGATATGCGGCTAAGAGCATCAGCCACCTTGTTTGCCTTGCCTGGATGATGTCGAAGCGCAAATTCATAATCCGCCAGATACTCCATCCATCTGCGCTGCCTTAAGTTGAGTTCCTTCTGATCAAACAAGTATTTCAAACTCTTATGATCAGAATACACTTCAAACTTCTCGCCATAATGATAATGTCTCCAACTTTTGAGAGCGAAGACCACTGCGACTAGTTCAAAATCATGCGTAGGATAAAGGCGTTCATGTATTTTTAGTTGTCTTGAACCATAAGCCACCACACGATGATCTTGACTGAGGACACACCGCAGTCCTTCTCCCGAAGCGTCGCATTCTACTTCATAACCCTTGCCCTTTTCCAGCAAATTCAAAATAGGAGCGGTTGTAAGTCTGTCTTTTAGCTCTTCAAACCTTTGGTTGCACAGATCTCACCACTCATACTTGACTCCTTTCTGAGTGAGTCGAGTCAATGGAGACGCTACTTTGGAAAAATCCATAATAAATTTCCGATAATAACCCGCCAATCCTAAGAAACTGCGGATCTCGGTTACGTTCTTTGGCGCTTTCCAGTCTTTCACTGCCGTCACCTTAGCGGGATCCACTGCTATTCCTTCCTCGGATATAACATGTCCTAAGAAATTCACTTGAGATAGCCAGAACTCACACTTACTGGCCTTAGCATATACTTTATTCTGCCTCAAAGTATTCAAAACTATCCGTAGGTGCTCTGCATGTTCTTCCTGACTCTTGGAATAGATCAGAATATCGTCAATGAGCACGATTACAAACTGATCCAGATAGGGATGGAAGATTTTGTTCATTAAATCCATGAACACCGCCGGCGCATTTGTAAGTCCAAATGGCATGACTACAAACTCGTATAGTCCATACCGTGTCCGAAAAGCTGTCTTTTCTATGTCTTCCTCCCTAACTCGGATTTGATGATAACCAGACATCAAATCAATCTTTGAAAAATGACTAGAACCCCTCAATTGATCAAATAAATCATCGATCCTGGGTAGAGGGTACTTGTTCCGGACTGTTAGCTGATTCAGCTTTCGGTAGTCCACGCACATCCGTAGTGAACCGTCCTTCTTCTTCACAAACAGTACTGGTGCTCCCCATGCTGAGGTACTGTTCCGGATGCAACCCAGCCTAAGCAGTTCATCAATCTACTTCTTTAGCTCCGACATCTCTGCTGGTGCCATCCGATAGTGTGGTAACGACACTGGTGCTGTGCCAGGGTACAACTTGATCTCGAAGTTAATCTCCCTCATAGGCGGTAAACCAGGGAGTTCCTTTGGAAATACATCCGTAAATTCTTGTACAATTGCCGGAAGTTCAGTAACTGGAGCTTTGTTTATGGTGATATTATTCAATACCACGTGGTTTAACCCTTCCTGCAATCCACTTTGTTTATCTAAACGGACTACATATTGTTTGCCCTCGGGTGTGACATAAATGTCACTTTTCGATGATAACAGTCGATGTTGGCATGAAACTTAGCCAACCAATCCATACCAAATATAATATCATATTCAGACATGTCAAACACTAGATAATTGAACTCAAATCTTAGTCCAGCTAATTCGGTGTTAACCGCCGTACATATAAGTCCCAATGCCGAATCTTCGACATGGGATACAATAGTAAGTGTTGTGGCTAATCTTTGAACTAATGTACCAGTAGCAGTAATAAACGATGCAGCTATAAAGGAGTGTGATGCTCCAGAATCAAATAGTGCATATGCATATGAGTTACTCACTACCGCCATACCTTGTATCACAGTATGCTCCTCTTCCTCTAGAGAAGTTAGAGTAAATAATCGTCCAGAACCAGCAGGGTCAGACCTTCGACCTCATCAACTTTGCATTCTGCCTCCTCTGGAGTTTCCCAGTCTAGCTGGCGGACGAAATGATCCTCTGGAGTATGACAGCCCGTTGAGCTTTGGGCAGTCCTTCTTGTAGTGACCTGGTTGATCACAGTGAAAACAGGTGTTCACTCTTTGAGAAGCTTGTGTGACTGCTACAGATTGAGTGGGCTGGTTGGGGCGAAAGCCCCCACTTGATCCAACAGACGGCGAAGGTCTGCCGAAGTTCGATCTGAACCTCTTGTTGGGTTGGTACGCACCCCTCCCACTCGGAGCTCGGCGGTTTTCCACTTTTGCAAATTCCGCCATTTCTTGTTCAACAATGGTTGCCCTGCTGACCACTTCTGCCAGTGTGGCTGCTTTGAACACGGTTACCCTGGCCCTTATGTTTGGCCGTAACCCACGTTCGAACTTGCGACCCTTTCGATATTCCGTGTCCACAACATAAAATGCATAGATTGACAGGCTGAGAAAGTCTTGGTGGTACTTAGCCACCGTCATTGAGCCTTGTACTAATGTCATAAAGGCTTGAATTTGTCGTTCCCTCTCTTCCTCCGGAAAATAGCGCTCTAAGAATGTCGCTGAGAATTGCTCCCAGGTCATGGCAATTCTTTCTCTTCTTCGCACAAGTGCCTGCTGTCTCTCCACCACCTTCCACCATTTGGCAGCGTCATCTATCAGCTGTGACGTGGCCAGTAATATTTTATGAGCATGACTCTTGATGTTCAAAAGCGTCAATATATGTGAAATCTTCTCCAACCAATTCTCGGCCCCAATAGGCCCTTCTTTGCCCTTGAAGTAAGGTGGGCGCTGTTGCTGAAAATCTCTGACCATGTTACGGTCATTATTTTAGCTCATACTTCCCCCTCCGCTCAAATGTTGTTGGAGGACGGATGTAACCACAGCTTGCACCAAGCTGTGCAGTTCAGGAGGCACAAAGGGTACAGTCATGTTACTGTTCTCCTCATCCTCTCGTCGATAAGACGAGTCATATTCCTCCTCATCTTTCTGTTGATACGTAGGGTCACTAACCCCCTCCTCTCGCTGGGAATGCTGTGACTCTTCCTCATCGAGCGAACATTCATGAACTGATCTTTCTTCGTCATGAACGGACGACTCATCATCATGTACCGATGGCACCTTCTCATGTACCACCTTCCGGCGTTGAGGTACCACCTTCCCTTGTGGTGTGACTATGAGCATCTCATCTTTCTTCTTATCGTCCTGACGGGTCCTTCTCTTCGATGCCCCCTCACCTAATCCGATTTGTAAAACTTTTTCTTTACCCTTCGGATCTTTTACCACCTTTCTCTGTGGCGCCATTTAGTCCTAATTATGCGAAACATCATAGACTTAGTTTCCATTAACAATATGCATCACATGCCATGAATCCTCATAAAAACATGAAATCACATATTTATATAAATTCAAACTTCATTTTTGTATAACAAAATATACATCCTTAAAAAAATAATCCTCTTTTTAATACCCTTCATATTAATTCCTATCCTAGTCTTCCGTAGAAGACTCTGCATCATTAGCGAACTTGAAACAGTTATCAGGACACGTCATCGCCGTGTGCCCCAATACTTCACATGTTGTGCAGGATATTAACCCGGGCCCTCCTATACAAGGACAATTAGTCCTCTCCTCTCGATGCCCGTGCAGTCCACAAACCGGACAGACAACTCCCAATGGATGAGGACAATACAAACTGTTGTGATCGTCCTGATTACACAACTCACAGGTATCATAGGGATCTACCTCCCCTGCCGATTCCAGTATTATAGGAAAGTCTTCCATCGGATCCTCATAAAAGAAAAATCCCAGATCCTCCTCTTCTTCCTCAGGAGGTTCCACCATCCCACAAATCCTCTGCAACAGGTGCTAAGTCCATCTCATCTTCTTCAGGAGGTCCCTCCTGAAGGTCCACTTGAGCTTCTACGTTGGTGTTGTTAGAAGCAGACACCAAGTCTATGGGATGGCTAGGAGTTCCGCTGTGCCATTCTGAGTACTTCACATTACTTGACATATCTGTATCATATCAATAGAACACAAGCATATTTAACAACAATTCTAATAAACCAACCTTGGTTTTCAGGGGAATTTAATCATGCATAAAGTCATGTACTTTGTTTGGGAAGATCACCAAATCATCACTCTTTGTGTTCTTTTGTTTTCTGGGGAGATCTCTAATTTCCTATTGTTTGTTTCTCGGTGTGGGGATTTCAGGGGAGTTCATCCTACCTTGCTACGTTTGATTTGTCCAATTATGATGACTGTACTTTACTTTGCTATCTTTCATTGTCGCTCTCAGATTGATTGTTCAGTCCGAGTCACTCGAAGTAAATTAATCCAGCCCCCAGGCAGCGGACTCCGAAGAGTCGGTCAGTTGGGATTCTTATCCGTTAGTGAGACATGAAACTGTCGTAATCTTACTTCGATGATTCAACTTCCCATTTCGCTCTGACCAACCGTAAATGCCCCTCCCTTTCGGAGAATTTCAGAGTCTAATTTTTTTTTTTAAAAGTACACATCGTAAGAGAGCGGGCAGCGTCACGACGCGAGTTAGGTTCAGACTACTCAAGTCTGAACCTTAACTGGCCACCCATGTGTACATGGACTAGACCATGATAATGAATCACACATGGAACTAACATCAACATGCGGAATAACCTAGATTAACTGCGGAATAGAAAGACTAGATAGCAAGTAACAGTCTCAAACATTAATTAACATAAATCAACCATCCAAAGTTATTAACCTAATCAAACCATAGCAAGTAATGACTTATTACATGTCCAACAAAATATAGTTCAAATGACAGTAATAAAAAGAAGTCTAGTCCAACATTCAAGCGCTTAGGCTTGGCTCCCCTCCCGGTCAACGACCGTTTCCTTCCCTTTCCTTATACCTGCATTCTCCTCTGAGGATAGAATTAGGGCGTTAGATCAACGCGCCAAATAGGTTCACGAATCAGGGTTACCACATGTTAGCATATAAAACATGCATATATATCATATTACATGATCATCAAAAACAGGTAAAATAATGCTATGATGTATGCACATGCAATGAGCATCCCCAATCATGTACATTCATAGCCATCACTTGACGTGCCTTGCACCGACAAGGTAAATTACAACACACCTTTATCTCTTCATCATTGACTGATTCATATCACGTATTAGTCCTCCTGGCGGGACTCTCATCGCCTAAGGAGACCAATGTGACTATGATCATCATGTTACTCCTTCTGGCGTGACTTGCACCACCGAGGCAGGACGTAACCCATAAATTGCAACACTGTAGAACCTCATTCATAATCCCATGTCTATGCATGAGATGCCAATGCCTGTATGCCAGTTGTTAATGCATAATATATCATTTGAAACACATAAAATAAAACAAGAGTATCATAAGAAAAATTGGGTAAATCTGCGGTTACAAGTAGGTAGGAAACCTACTAAAGAATCACTTCAGCGTCCGTTTTTTCTTAGGCTTTATCCGGTCACCGCTCGCAGTCGTGCACCGTCACAAAGATCCATCACCTTATTCACATAAATCATGGATCAACTTTAATCCCTTACTTTATCTGATTCCCATTTTTTTTTTGAGTCTAAGTCCACAAATACCAACTCATGGTTGTGACCCTTATTTACAAACATGCCATTACTACCAATACCTTGATTAAACTCTACAACCTTAACCGCAGCCTTACCATGGTTTAGTCATGTTTTGGACGACCAAAACAACAAACATAATTCCATCTTTAATCACATGCACATCCATAAAATGACCCATGAAAACAATCCATGGGGTTCGGCCATACTCATGGCCGAACCCTTATGATTCTTTGCTCAATAATGTCCTTCATTTAAATACTAATTGGCTCTACCCCTTAGCCATGTTAAACCCATAGTTTAGTCATCCTATGGCCAACCCAAAATCAGTAACCATAACACATAAAAATCTCCACCATTTGGTATGGTTTTATCTCTCCAAAACCATACCAACTTATCAACCATTTTTATGGGGTTCGGCCATACTCATTTTTCCTCCACTTGATTTCCAATCAAATAGGCTTAACCCCATTTAATTTAAATTCACAAAACGGTCAAATAATCCAGTAAGACCCGATGGGTCCCATTTGGGCCCTTTGACCCATTTAGCCATTTTTGACCCAATTGATGTAAATTACCCAACCAATCAAACTTAACAATCATAATTTGCTCATATGCTTTTAATTTGAGCAATGGGCCCCACTATTTCCTTACTTAGCATCATAAAATAATTAATTTAACAACTCAGGGGTATTTTCATAATTTTCCACTTCATTGAGAAACTGGGGTGTTACATGAGAAAGATCAAGAAGAAGGAGGAAAAGACTAAAGGAAGAGAAGGATTGGAAGAGCAAGAACAATCGAAGGAAAACTGGAGGAGTCGCGGAACCGGTTAGTATTTTGATAAATTTGTATGAAATAAGGAACCATAGGGTTCGACCATGGTGTATGGCCGAACCCCATGGAAGAGAATTGGGAGATGAATATAGTAATTTTAATGAAAGGGATGGACCATAGGGTTCAGCCATGCATGGAAAGACATGGTTTAATTTATGGATTTAAGGATGGAAACCATGGAAGGAATATCAATGCTTTTGAAGGGATTAAATGGAAGATGGTTAATAATTTAGAATATTTTTAAAAGGTTTGGATGAATGTATGAATGAGAACCATCAAATGATGTAATCTTAGTTGTATGATTTTTAAAGAAATTAAAGAACCATAGGGTTCGGCCATGTTGCATGGCCGAACCCCATGGAGGTGTGTTTGTAATGATTATGGGTTTTTGAAGGTTGAACTCCATGGAAGATTATTCATATTTTTAAAAGGTTTACATGGGAAAATATAGAATTGGTTACATGTATTTAGATCATGGAAGATCAAGGATTAATGATTGTCGAAAAGAAGATTATGAACCATAGGGTTTGGCCGTAGTGTATGGCCGAACCCCATGGAGGATGGTTATTAAATTAGAAAGTTTCTAATTATGTACTTTTGGATCAAAAAAGACGGAACCTTGAATTATGGATTCAAGAATGGGAATTGATAAAATTGGAAAGTTAGACATACCATGGCCGAACCCCATGAATCAATGTTATGGATCGGTTTTCGACATAAACATAAGGTAATGGCCAAAATGTAAATATGGTCTAAAATGAAAGACCATGGGTTCGGCCATGGTGTATCGCCGAACCACATGGGAAATATTTGGTGGATCGTGTGTTTGAATTAAAGAACTACGTATGGTAGATTAAAATGAATGAAATGTGAGCTAAGGATTAGACCAATGGCAAAGTTGTAATATAGGGTGAAAGTGATGGATCATGGGTTCGGCCACGGTGTATGGCGGAACCCCATGATGAGGAATGGCTTATGGACTTAAACATAATAGGAAATCAAATGGAATATGGTTTTAATTGATTGATGTATTATAAGGTAACGGGACCTCACAAGGTGTGTACGATCATGAGCGGTTACCGGACGAAAGGTCAAGGACACGTAGTGGTCTTTGGTAGGATTCCACCTCTTTGAAATCATGGGTTTATGTACAATGTTTTTATCTTATTTTGATGATTTATGTTGTGAAAGATATTGTTTCAAAATGTGTGTTTTAATGCTATGTTTATATGATAAAATAACATGTGTTTCATTGGCATCTCATGCATGGCATGGGATGAAGGATATGTAACCGGAGGGGCCACACTCCGTCGGGGCATCCGAAAAACCTATGTGGGATACCTTGATGTGCTTTTCCATAAAGAAGAAACCGGAGGGGCCACATTCCATTGGGGCATCCGAAAGACCTATGTGGGGGTACTTATGTGTACTTGTGATGGGTGGGACTCATTGCATTTGACATCATGACATGGCATGGATTATATGGTTTTTGACATTATGATATTATTATATATGTTTTGTACTGACCATGTGTTAGCCCTAATTGGAATACCTACTGGGCGCGTTGTCCTAATGCCCTACTTCTACCCTAGTGGATGATACAAGAAACAAGGAGAACGATGAACGCGAAACGGGCCAGGCATAGGAGCTTGGATGATTATAGTTTATATTTTTTATTAAGTTACTCATGGACTTGTATATGAGTAACTAGACTTCGGATATGTAATAATTTAGATTGTTTGATGTTTATTTGGATAATTATATTATATTAATTATGATTAAGGACTTGACGTACTTTGCTATCTGAAATGGAATAGAACTAGGTTCTATTATAATTCCGCAGTTATGATTTTATTCTGCATGTTTATATTGTTATGTGTGAACCGTTTCCATGGACTTAGTCCATGCACACATAGGGTTGGCCAGTTAAGGGTTGGATTGTAGAAGTTCGGACTTGGCTCACGTCGTGACGTCCCGCTCTTGCTCACTCTGTTATTAAAAAAAAAAATAGGCTCTGATTTTTGGAAAGCGTGGAGTGAAAAGGGGCGGGGCGTTACACCCCTCCGGTTACATATCCTTCACCCCATGCCATGCATGAGATGCTAATGAAACACATGCTATTTTATATTATAAACATAGCATTAAAACTCACATTTGGAACATATCTTTTACAACATAATTTCATCAAAATCAGAATAAACCATCATACATAAACCATATTTCAAAAAGGTAGAATCCTACCAATGACACTAATGTGACCTTGCTTTAAAATCCGGCAACTGCTCACGATCGTACCCCGGTAGTGAGGTCCCATTACCTTATTACACATCAATCAATCAAACCATGTTCTATTTGATTTCTATTAAGTCTAAGTCCATAAACCCAACTTTGTGGGGTTCGACCATACAACATGGCCGAACCTCACCCCCCTTGGTTTTTGGTCCCACTTTTGATCCTTTAACTTAAGTCCAAGATCATAATGTTTTTAATTCATTAACCTAACATACATAAACCCTAGGTCCACCAAACATTCCCCATGGGGTTCGGCCATACACCATGGCCGAACTGTAATACCCCAGATTTTCAGTTTATCAATACTTACGGAAATTGCCATTGAAAGTATGAATTAATGGTTATGGACCTTAGATGGGTAAGGTGTTGGGCAATGGCCCAAAAAAGACCCAATGGATATGTTAAAAGGATCAATTTAAATAATTGGGTAATGTGCATTTAATTGGGTCAAGGTGGGTATTTGGGTCAAAGGCCCGATTGGGACCCAATGGGTCGTGGTTGACTTGGTTGACCATTAAGTGAGCTCAAGTCTAATTAGGTTGAGGCTAAATCTAATGGGAATGCAAACAAGTGTTTGAGTTGATTCAAGTGAATTAAATGGGTGAGTTGAGTTTAATGGTAGTTCGGATTAAATGGTTGAGTTGAGTTAAATTAATGAGTTGAGCTTAAGTGAGTTAAAGAGATTGGAATTAAATTATATGAGAAGTGTGTAGATGAAAGAGGTGGGGAGTTGTTTATTTCAAATTCAAACACCATCCACACGCTGGAGAGAAAGGGTGGGGGAAGTTTCATCTCAAAGATGAAACCCCCACATGAAGCTTTAAATGAAGAGTGGAGGAGTTTCTTATTTCAAATTCAAATCTAAATAAGAACTAAAGGGGAGTTGGACGGTTTGGTGATCCAAGCTTAGATAAAATCGTTGGCTTGTGGGAGTTTCATCTCATGGATGAAACCCCCACATGGGCAAATAATGAAGGGTGGCGGTTATAGATTTCAAACTCACACATGCCGTTGGGCACATGGGAGTTTTATCTCAAGGATGAAACCCTCAAGATGGAAGATGAATGGGGCTTGTGGAGGTTACACAAGACGTTGCATTGCAGCCGTTGGAGCCTTGGGAGTTTCATCTCAAGGATGAAACCCCCAAGGGAAGCATTAAGGAGAATTGTAAATGGAAATGGGAGTTACACATGAGCTGCACCAAAACTATCACTTTGGCCGACCATCCTATTGGAACAAAATTGTATTGTACTCTCTCTCCCTTGGCCGTCCCACCTCTCTAGACAAAGAACCTTGGCTGGTTGTCTTTCACACAAATCTTTCCCTTGGCCGATCACTTCTCAAGGATAGACTTAGAAAAGATTGGTGATCTCAAACCATCATACAAAGACAACCACTCTCAAGACAAGGATTTGGAGCATTGTTCTAAGCTTCTCTCTCAATCCATATCACTTGGCCAAATTATTCCAAGAGGTTTACAACAAGGTCAGTCTCGGCCAAATGAACAAGAAGGAAGAAGGAGAGGCTAAGGAAGTAAGGGATCAAGAAGGAGTGAAAGAACCGGAGGAGTTGCGGTATTGGTAAGTGCTCAATAAACACTTGTTAAATAAAATGGTTAAGGAAGCATGATCCGGCCATTGTATGACCGAACCCATTAAGGGTTAAAATCATGGCAAATAATGTTTAAAAAGGGAAGAACATGGATCATAGGGTTCGGCCACTTTGTATGGCCGAACCCCATGAAAAGATATTGGTTTAATTTTTATTGGATTTGAAAAAAGGAAGTAAGGGATCAAGAAGGAGTGAAAGAACCGGAGGAGTCGTGGTATTGGTAAGTGCTCAATAAACACTTGTTAAATAAAATGACAAAGGAAGCATGATCCGGCCATTGTATGGCCGAACCTATCAAGGGTTAAAATCATGGCTAATATGATTAAAAAGGGAAGAACATGGATCATAGGGTTTGGCCACTTTGTATGACCGAACCCCATGAAAAGATACTGGTTTAATTTTTATTGGATTTGAAGAAAGAAAATCATAAGGGTATGTGTTTGGTTTTGTTAAAGTTTTAAAAGGATGGAAGTATGAAATCGATCATAGATGCATAATAAGTTTTAATGGCATTAAAGAACCATAGGGTTCGGCTATGCATATGGCCGAACCCCATGGAGAGACAATGATGGATAATATGTTTTATGTTTAATTGATGGAAGATGGTTAGTACTTTTTAAAGGTCTTAATTTTTTGGATCAAAAGAAGAGATGAGGTTCGGCCATGGTGCATGGCTAAACCCCACCAAATAACATGTATGGATTTATGATGGCTTGGTTATTAAATTTTATGGACATATAAATGAAATGGAAACTAAGAATTGGATCAATGGCAAGATGGTAAATAAATGAAAATAATGAACCAAGGGTTCGGCCATGTTGTATGGCCGAACCCCATGGGAAATGTTTTATATATTTAAAGTGTTGATATGGTTGGATGGCTGATTTAAAAGTGTTGGGTTTTATGAATCAAGAATGGCAAGGATTGGATTTGAAAGATCAAAAGGTTGAAAGGAAAGGACCAAAACGAAGATGATGAAGTTCGGCCAAGTTGTATGGCCGAACCTCATCAAGGTGTGTTTTGTGGATTGAGGGATTTAAATGGGTCATTTGGATTAGATCGGTTAAATAAAAGCGACCAAATTAAAAAGGGTGAGGTTCGGCCATGGTGTATGGCCGAACCCCACAAGGTGGTGTGTTTGGTCCTAGACTTAATTAGAAACCAAATGAGATATGTGTTTGACTTATTGACATGTAACAAGGTAACGAGACTTCTTAAACGGTGCGCAGTTGTGAACGGTTTTCGGACAAGAACGCAAGGTCAAACTAGTTGTCATTGGTAGGATTCTACCTTATTGAAACATGGATATGTATATGGTTTTATCTTTATTTGATGGTTTATGTTGCAATTTATATTATGTTTCAAAAGTGAAGTTTTTAACGCTATAGTATTTACATTACATAGCATATGGACATGTACATCTCATGCATGGCATGGGAGGGGAATTTGTAACCGGAGGCCACGTTCCGTCGGGGCGTCCGTAAGGCAATTGTGGGAAGACCTTGATGTGTATGATGCCATCAAGTAGAATCTGGAGGCCACACTCCGTCGGGGCGTCCGAAAGACCACTATGGGGATGCCTTGATGAGGAGAATTCCATCAAGAGGTTACATGTATGTGATGGGTGGGACTCATTGCATAAGACATAAGGCATGCCTTGTTTTTATATGGTTTTGATGATATAATATTATACATGTTTTTGTGATACTAACCCATGTGTTAGCCCTACCTAGAGTTTCTACTGGCGCGTTGTTCTAATGCCCTACTTCTATCCTAGTGAATGACACAGGAAAGGAAGGGGTCGAGGATCGTGAAAGAAACTAAGCATAGGAGCTTGGATATTTGAATGGATTTTATTATTGATATTTGGATAAGTTTACATGGACATGTAATTTGAGTAGTTAGATGTTGGCATGTAATAACTTAGGCAATATTTGCTATGGTTTGGATGGGTTTGATTGAATGATTAAGTTAAAGTAATTTTGGATAAATGACTATGTACTTTGCTATCTAAAATGGAGTAAACTTAGGTTCTATTATAATCCGCAGTTAGATTAAGTAATATTCCGCAAGAATTATAAAGTACTATGTGTGAACCGTTTTCATGGACTTAGTCCATGCACATATATAAGTTTGGCCAGTTAAGGGTCAGACTTTAGAAGTCCGGACTTAACTCGAGTCGTGACACTCCACTCCTATCACTTGTTTATTATTTAAAAAAAAAATAGACTTTGATTTCGATTGAAAATGACGGGGTGTTACAGTTGGTATCAGAGCGAAACAGGAAGATTGAATCTTTCGAAGTAAGATTAAGACGGTTTCATGTCTCACTAAAAAATAAGAATCCCAACTGACCGACTCTTCAGAGTCCGCTACCTGGGGGCCGGATTAATTTATTTCGTTAGACTCAGACTGAACATTCAATCTGAGAACAACAATGAATGATAGCAAAGGAAGTACAGTCAAAATAATTGGATATACCAAACATAACAAAATAGGATACACTTCCCCGATATCCCCAAATTGAGAAACAAACAGTAGATACTTAGGAATTTTTTTTCCCAAAAACAAAGAAAAACCAAGAGTGCTTATTGGAAATCTTCCCAAAATAGTGACAATACAAACTGTACGAGGAAACTAAGTCAATAATGTTTTTTTTATGACTTAGGGAAAATGGCTCCAAAAAGAAAGACTCGACAGGACCAGAAAGGGAAAGGGAAAGTGGTACAAAACTCTCAACATGAGGAAGAAAGGGAAAAATCTCAACATGAGAAGGAGCAATCTCAACATGAGGAAGAGAGGGAAAAATCTCAACATGAGAAGGTTCAATCTCAACGTGAAGAAGAGAAACGACACTCACGGTGGGACGAGGAGGAACGACAATCTCGTCTTGAAGAAGAAAAACAATCCCACCTCGAGGAGGCAGAACAAAGTAGTGTGAATATACCGGTGGTACCCCCTGAACTACAAAGCTTTGTTCAAGCAGTAGTTACTTCTGTTCTCCAACAACATCTGAATGGAGGTGGAACCACTAGTGAAGCCAATAACCGGAGCATGGTCAGAGATTTCCAACAACAACGCCCTCCCTACTTCAAGGGAAAGGAAGGGGCTGTCGGAGCAGAACATTGGCTGAAGAAGATCACTCAGATCTTGACCCTACTCCAGATCTCGAGTCATGCTGACAAGATTTTGCTGGCTACATCCCAACTGATCGAGGATGCCGGTAAATGGTGGGAGGTTATGGAAAAACAGCAAGCACTTGTGCCGGAAAGGGAAAGGACTGCAATGACCTAGGAGCCGTTCTTAGCTACATTTCTGGATCACTTTTTCCCTGAGGAGGAAAAGGAGCGCCATACCCAAGCGTTTATATCCTTGGTACAAGGCTCCATGTCGGTGGTGGAGTATCACCGGGAATTCCTCAGTCTGTCTTGCTATGCATTTTACATGGTGGATATGGAGTACCGAAGGGCTCGCAAGTTTGAGGGGGGCCGTCGGCCAAGTATTAGGGCCAAAGTGACCATATTCAAGGCAGCCACACTGGCAGAAGTGGTCAGCAGGGCCACAATAGCCGACCAAGAAATGGCTGAGATGGTGCAGTTTGACAACCGCTGAGCTTAAAGTGGGAGGGGTGCGTTCCAGCCCAACAAGAAGTTTCGACCGAACTTTAGCAGACCCTCACCATCTACTGGGTCCACAGGGGGCTTTTGTCCCAACCAGTCCTCCCCATCTGCATTAGTCACTCAGGCTCTCAGAGGGGTGGACAACTGTTTTCATTGTGATCAGCCGGGTCACTTCAAGAGGGATTGCCCAAAGCTTAAGAAACTCTCTTATTCCAGAGGATCATTCCGTCCACCAGCTAGGCCAGCTAACTCCCGAGGAGGCAGGACTTATAACCAGGCGGGACGGGCGTCTAACCCTACTGGATCTGGACGATTGTTTACTCTAGCTCCTCCAGCGGATGTGGATCATTCTGTGATTCAAGGTATGGCTGTAGTCAGTAGTTCCTATGCCTATACACTATTTGATTCTGGAGCTTCACACTCTTTCATATCTGCTGCATTTATAACTACTGCTGGTACTTTAGTTCAAAAACTGTCCACATCACTCACAATTGTATCCCCTGTCGAAGACACGTCATTGGGACTCATATGCACGACAATGAATACTAAACTCGCTGGACTCAGATTTGAGTTCAATTATCTGGTACTCGATATGACTGAGTACGATATTATCTTCAGCATGGACTGGTTGGCTAGCTTTCAGGCCAACATTGATTGTTATCGCCGCAGAGTGACATTTTGGTCACCCGAAGGAAAGCAATATGTGGTTTGTACAGACAAGCAAGGGAGACTGCAGGAAGGGTTGAATCATCTGGTATTGAACAATATCAGATTGAGCAAGACACCGGTCGCTGAACTTCCAGCAATAGTGAAAGAATATGCGGATGTTTTCCCATAAGAACTCCCTGGCTTGCCGCCCATGAGGGAGATCAATTTTGAAATCAAGTTATACCCTGGCACCTATCCAGTGTCATTACCACATTATCGGATGGCACCAGCAGAGTTGTGTAAGCTAAAGAAGCAGATTGATGAATTGCTCAGACTGGTTTGCAACCGGAACAACACATCGTCTTGGGGAGCTCCAGTGTTGTTTGTGAAGAAGAAGGACGGTTAACTCTGAATGTGTGTGGATTACCGGAAACTGAATCAGCTAACTGTCAGGAACAAGTACCTTTTACCCACTATCGATGATTTATTCGATCAACTGAGGGGTTCCAGTCACTTTTCGAATATTGATCTGATGTCCGGTTATCATCAAATCCGGCTTAACGAGGAGGATATAGAGAAGACAACCTTCAGGACGCGGTATGGACTATGTGAGTTTGTAGTCATGCCGTTTGGACTCACCAATGCACCGGCTGTGTTCATGGATCTAATGAATAGGATCTTTTGACCTTACCTGGACCAGTTTGTGATTGTGTTTATTGATGATATCCTAATCTATTCCAAAAGTAAGGAAGACCATGCTGAACACCTGAAAATAGTTCTGGACACTTTGAGGAAGAACAAGTTGTATGCAAAAGCAAGCAAATGTGAATTTTGGCTATCTGAGGTCAAATTCTTGGGCCATGTCATAACAGCAGACGGTATAGCCGTGGATCCGACAAAGGTGGCCGCAGTGAGTTAATGGAAAGCACCAAAGAATGTAACCGAGATCCGCAGCTTCTTCGGATTGGCTGGTTATTATAGGGAGTTCATCATGGACTTCTCCAAAATTGCATCTCCATTGACTCGATTCACTCAAAAAGGAGTCAAATATGAGTGGACAGGTCTGTGCAACCGGAGGTTCGAGGAGCTGAAAGATAGACTTACAATTGCTCCTATCTTAATTTTGCCGGAAAGAGGCAAGGGTTATGAAGTACAATACGATGCTTCAGGTGAGGGACTGGGGTCTTCACTCATGCACCGTCATCGTGTGGTGGCTTATGTTCAAGACAACTAAAAGTACATGAACGCCTCTATCCTACACATGATCTGGAACTAGCCGCAGTGGTCTTCGCTCTCAAAAACTGGAGACACTACCTATATGGCGAGAAATTTGAAGTGTTTTCAGACCATAAGAGCTTGAAGTATTTGTTTGATCAGAAAGAACTCAACCTGAGGCAGCACAAATGGATGCATTATCTGGCGGATTATGAGTTCGCGCTCTGATATCATCCGGGTAAGGCAAACAAGGTGGCGGATGCTCTCAACCGCATATCACATGCATCACTGGCATGTTTGATCAGAACAGAATGGGAGATGATGAATACCATTCGAGAGTTCAATCTATATATCACAAACCATGGGAGTATGTACAATTTAATCATACGGTCCAACATGGTTACCAAGATCCGGAGGTTGAGGAGATATGGGCCAAGAAGTCTATTGGCATAGTCATACTGGAATGGGAATTACGACCAGGACAGGGTCCTGTATTCCGGGTTAGGATTTATGTGCCTAAAAGTTGCAGAAAGGAGTTGTTGATCGAGGCACATCAGACCAAACTCTCTATACATCCGGGCAGCACCAAGATGTATCACGACCTGAAGAGGCATTACTGGTGGTACAGACTCAAAAGAGATGTGGTGGAATTTGTGGCACACTGCTCAACTTGTCAGCAGGTTAAGACGGAACACTAGAAGCCACCAGGGTTACTCAAACCCTTACCAGTGCCGGAATGGAAATGGGAGCACATTTCCTTGGATTTTGTGATGAGGTTACCAAGGTCTTCAAAGGGCAATGATACGATATGGGTCATGGTGGACTGACTGACCAAGTCTGCACATTTTCTTCCTATTAGGATGACAGACTCATCTGAGACTTTGGGTCGATGGTATATCAGGGATATCATCAGATTGCGTGGTATTCCTCGGACTATAGTGTCTGATAGAGATGGTCGTTTCACCGTCAGGGTATGGCAGAGTATGCTGTCGGCCATGGGAACAGATTTACTGACTAGTACAGCTTTCCATCCATAGACTGATGAACAGTCGGAGAGAACGATACAAACATTGGAAGATATGCTGAGAGCATGCACGTTAGACTTCAAGGGTGGATGGGAGGATCACTTGCCGCTAGTAGAGTTCTCATATAACAATAGTTATCATGCAAGCCTTTAGATGGCTCCATTCGAGGCTTTAAATAGTAGACCATGTAGGTCACCAGTGTACTGGACAGAGGCCGGTGAGCCTGCGCTGATTGGACCTGAGTTAGTCGTAGAGACTACAACAGAAATTCAGTTGATTCGTCAGCACTTATTGGCTGCACAAAGTCGGCAGAAGAGCTATGCTGACAAGAGGAGGAGGTTCCTTGAATTTGAAGTGGGGCACATGGTATTTTTGAAGGTCTCACCACGAAAAGGACACATGAGATTTGGAAAGAAGGGGAAACTGTCACCAAGATTCGTGACAATTTTCCATCATAAGAAGGATGGGAGATGTAGCTTATTAGTTGGCACTTCCTTCACAATTGGTATCTTTACACGATGTATTTCATATATCGATGTTAAGGAAGTACAATCCTGATCTGTCTCATGTATTGAATGTACAAGATATAGAGGTACAAAGTGATGTGACTTATGTTGAGAAGCCTGTCAGAATAGTGGAGACTGAACAAAGGGTGTTACGAAACAGAGCGATTTAGTTCGTCAAGGTGGTATGGGATCGACATGGTATTGAGGAAGCCACTTGGGAACTCGAATCGGAGATGAGAACAGCTCACCCTTAATTATTTATGTTATTTATTTTGGAACCTTACTTCGTTCGATTTTCGGGATGAAAATTTTAAAAAGGGGATTGTATTGTAATGCCCTAGATTTTCAGTTTATCAATATTTACAGAAATTGCCATTGAAAGTATGAATTAATGGTTATGAATCTTAGATGGGTAAGGTGTTGGGCAATGGCCCAATTAAGACCCAATGGATATGTTAAAAGGATCAATTGAAATAATTGGGTAATGTGCATTTAATTGGGTCAAGGTGGATATTTGGGTCAAAAGGCCCAATTGGGACCCAATGGGTCGTGGTTGACTTGGTTGACCATTAAGTGAGCTCAAGTCTAATTAGGTTGACGCTGAATCTAATGGGAAAGCAAACAAGTGTTTGAGTTGATTCAAGTGAATTAAATGGTTGAGTTGAGTTTAATGGTGGTTTGGATTAAATGGTTGAGTTGAGTTAAATTAATGAGTTGAGCTTAAGTGAGTTAAAGAGATTGGAATTAAATTATATGAGAAGTGTGTAGATGAAAGAGGTGGGGAGTTGTTTATTTCAAATTCAAACACCATCCACACGCTGGAGAGAAAGGGTGGGGGAAGTTTCATCTCAAAGATGAAACCCCCACATGAAGCTTTAAATGAAGAGTGGAGGAGTTTCTTATGTCAAATTCAAATCTAAATAAGAACTAAAGGGGAGTTAGACGGTTTGGTGATCCAAGCATAGATAAAACCGTTGGCTTGTGGGAGTTTCATCTCATGGATGAAACCCCCACATGGGCAAATAACGAAGGGTGGCAGTTATAGATTTCAAACTCACACATGCCGTTGGGCACATGGGAGTTTCATCTCAAGGATGAAACCCCTAAGATGGAAGATGAATGGAGCTTGTGGACGTTACACAAGACATTGCATTGCAGCCGTTGGAGCCTCGGGAGTTTCATCTCAAGGATGAAACCCCCAAGATGGAAGATGAATGGAGCTTGTGGACGTTACACAAGACATTGCATTGCAGCCGTTGAAGCCTTGGGAGTTTCATCTCAAGGATGAAACCCCCAAGCGAAGCATTAAGGAGAATTGTAAATGGAAATGGGAGTTACACATGAGTTGCACCAAAACTATCACTTTGGCCGACCATCCTATTGGAACAAAATTGTATTGTACTCTCTCTCCCTTGGCCGTCCCACCTCTCTAGACAAAGAACCTTGGCTGGTTGTCTCTCACACAAATCTTTCTCTTGGCCGATCACTTCTAAGTCATTTAAAAAGTGGTCGTTTCCTTGTTGAGAGCTACACTTAGGCAATTGTTTAATTAAAAGGGGCGCATGGCACCTTTTAATTAACACACAAAGGGGTGCATGGCACCTTCTAAGTTAGGACCAAGTTGAATTTTATAAAGGAGAGACACAAGGGGTGCTCGGCTTACACACATAAGGCTGAACTCTCTCTCTCTCTCAAGTCTCATTCACTGCATACATAAGGGAAGAGAAGGCAGCCAACAAGTGTGCAAGGAAGAGAAGATTGGAAGAGCAAGAACAAGCGAAGGAAAACCGGAGGAGTCGCGGAACCGGTTAGTATTTTTGATAAATTTGTTTAAGATAAGGAACCATAGGGTTCGGCCATGGTGTATGGCCGAACCCCATAAAAGAAAATTGAGGGAATAATTATGGAGTTTTAATGAAAAGGATGAACCATAGGGTTCGGCCATGTTGTATGGCCGAAACCCCATTGAAGGACTTTAGTGATTTTTAATGGAAGTTTGAAAGATGAAAACCATGGAAGTGGTTAAGAAATTTGTATGGGTTTAAATGGTTGAAGAGAAGTTGATGAACCATAGGGTTTGGCCATGATGAAGGGCCGAACCCCATGGAGGAACATTGGTTATTTTTGCGGGTTGGAAACCATGGAAAGATATGGTTTAATTTATGGGTTTTTGAGGGATGAAAACCATGGAAAATTATGATGATGTTAAAGGGTTTAAAATGGATAAAAATCATGGATCATGGGCTCGGCCATGGTGTATGGCCGAACCCCATGGAAAAATACATAGATGGATTTAATATGGTGAATGATTAAATGGAAGATCAAGGATTAATAAT
The DNA here is from genome assembly GCA_022113865.1 of Chimonanthus praecox. Lineage (NCBI taxonomy): Eukaryota > Viridiplantae > Streptophyta > Magnoliopsida > Laurales > Calycanthaceae > Chimonanthus > Chimonanthus praecox. Next base: position 42,916,033 of record CM039094.1, read on the forward strand.
TATCAAAGAGAAGATTATAAACCATAATGGCCGAATCCCATGGAAGATGGTTACTAATTTAGAAAGTTTCTAATTATGGACTTTTGGATTGAAAAAGTAAGGAACCTTGATTTATGGTTTCAAGAATGGAAATTGATAAAATTGAAAGTTAGACATCATGGGTTCGGCCATGTGTATGGCCGAACCCCATGAAGCAATTTTATATATATTATGTCTATGAATATCTTAAATGAATGAAGAATTAGTTGGAGGATGCAAATGTATGCTTATGGATCATGTGATTGGATTATGGGTTTTTGGTTATGTTAGCCATGGATGGTAATGTTGTAAATAGGTGAAAATAATGGACATAGGGTTCGGCCATGGTGTATGGCTGAACCCCATGAACTATTTGATCGATTTTGTGTTTGGATTAAAGAACTATGTATAGATCATTTTTGGAACATAAGCCTTATGAAAATAAGCAAGGTAAATAACCATGGATAGAATAATGGCAAGGATGTAATTAAATAAAATCAATGGACCATGGGTCCCATAGGGAATGTTTGCTGAACTTAAGGTTTGATGTATCTTAGATGATTAATTTGTTTATCATTAGATTAATGAATAAAAGTGGTATGAATGGCATTGTTGTAAATATAAGTAAAAATGAAAGATCATGGGTTCGGCCATGGTGTATGGCCGAACCCCATGAGGAATGGTTTATGGACTTAAACATAATAGGAAATCAAATGGAACATGGTCTTAATTGATTGATGTATTATAAGGTAACGGGACCTCACAAGGTGTGTACGATCGTGAGCGGTTACCGGACGAAAGCGCAAGGACGCGTAGTGGTCTTTGGTAGGATTCCACCTCTTTGAAACCATGGGTTTATGTACATTGTTTTTATCTTATTTTGATGAATTATGTTGTGAAAGATATTGTTTCAAAATGTGAGTTTTAATGCTATATTTATATGATAAAATAACATGTGTTTCATTGGCATCTCATGCATGGCATGGGGTGAAGGATATGTAACCGGAGGGGCCACACTCCGTCGGGGCGTCCGAAAAATCTATGTGGGATACCTTGATGTGCTTTTCCATCAAGAAGAAACCAGAGGGACCACACTCCGTCGAGGCGTCCGAAAGACCTATGTGGGAGTACTTATATGTACTTTGTGATGGGTGTTTAACAATTGCCTCTTATAAACTTCCACTTAATCCAAAATAGAAAGTGCCATTTTAATCAAGGAAAGACTCCTCTTTAGAGACTCCAATATATTATGTGCATATCCCATATGTTTCGATGTCAACCTCTCATACATGGCCACATTAATCCATATATCTCATTCACATATTCTTCCTTGGCTTCCACTCCATGCGCATAATAATTAGTCCAAATCCCTTATTGCATTATTAATTAAATTCAGCCCCATTCAATTTTTACATTGAACTACTTGATGGTCATCCAAGTTAAGCATGACCCATTGGGTCCCAATTGGGCATTTGACCTAAATAAACAACCTTAACCCAATTAAACACATCTTACCCATTTATTTTAAATTGAATCTATAACATATCCGTTGGATCTAAATTGGACAAAGACCCAACATTTTACCCATATAAAATCCATATCTAAAATTCACAAGTTAAATGGGTAATTTCCATAAATATTTATAACTTGAAAATCCGGGGTATTACAATATCAACCTATGAGTTTCATTCTCGCAGAATTTACTCTATCTCATGTTATCTCTTTTTCTTGTGAACCCATTTGCGATCTTATGTAGATCAATGTATTCTATTTCACTTTACCTGCTACCAAGATATTTTCCATACGTACACTCTCAAAACGTTCATTCGTCTATTCACTGTGTGAGGTAGCCTGCCAATACGAGCCTATGCTCAAGTCTTTTGTTGATTCCATTATAACTAGATTTCTAGTTTCACTCTCCTGGAACTCCATTAGCTACCTACAGAGTCAGGTGATCAGTCTAACTCGGTAGTCGCCCATAGCGTCCCATTCGAGTTTCGCTAGACTCTTAACTTTTCCACTAAGTAGATCTCCAAAATTTAGCATATCTTCATTTGTACATAAGTCACAATGTGACTAACACCTTTTGTTCAAAACTCCTACGATACCAATACCGGCATCAATCCAAACCATCATGGGAATCATCATCCACGGTTATACACATCCCTCCCTGGTACCACTCTATCAGTGAGTATAATCTATCCATGGTTAATAACCCTCCATGAATATAACCCTCCTATGGGTATAATCCATTCATAGGCATAATTAATTCAGGGCACATCATCTACCATGAGATATTCTATCCGTAGGAACAACACTCGAATGCATCACTACGTGACTGTAGCAATAATATCAAAACATAAACACACCCCGACCCCTAGCAAGACTTAGGGCCCATCACTTATTAAGCGGAAGACCCACATCCAACGTGATCATGTCTACCCCGCCCTGCATCCCTTCACCCCAAGGGTGATTCAGTCAAGCTCTATGGCGGTTGGACCGCGTCTAATGAAGCTAGCACCATCCCATGGGGTAAAATAATACCTAGCTCTGTGCATCCACGCACATCAAGTGTGCGAAATAGCCATGAGAGCATCCTTCAACACGTAGCTTATGAGGCACCCACTCCTCAACGGCAACCCTTACGGGACCAAGTCTCCGTATTTTATATAGAGGTTCACAGTCTCATAGCTACTCTAAGCCATACTAATAGAATCTATATACTTATCTCATCAATATCACGTGAGGAACGCACCCATGCCACATCTCAATAAAATCAAGTGACCTCGTCACATGCATCTCAATGTCAAAGTCCTCATAAACTCTTAAGTTTGCATACTTTATTGAAAATTATTCAAACTTCCATCACAATACAAGGGTTGATAGGGTTAGAACAACCCTCCAAAACGTACCCACAACCCTTACAAAATCTCCCCTTTCCCTGACATTCTCTTACCACTCCTTAGCCTAATCTTCCGTAGATGTAACACCCCAATTTCTCAATGAAATGGATAATTACGAAAATGCCCTGGTTTGTTAAATTAAATGTTTGTGATGTTAAATAAGGAAATGGTGGGGTCCATTGCTGAAATTAAGATCATATGAGCACAATATAAATGTCAAATTTGATTGGATGGGTAATGTACATCAATTGGGTCGAAAATGGCTAAATGGGTCAAAGGACTCAATTGGGACCCAATAGGTCATAATGGATTATATGACCATTGTGTGAGCTCAAATTAAATGGGGTTAAGCTGAATTGATTGGAAATCAAGTGGAGAAAAAATGGGTAGGCTTGATGCACAAGTGAAAACCATTTAAAATGTCAAAATCAGCCCATTAATGGGTCATGTTGTCAAAACGGGTCAAGGGACTGATTGGGGACCCAATGGGTCGGGTTGACTAAGTTGACCACGGATGACCGTCTGGGCCCTCAATTGAACTCAAGTATGAGTTAGTGCAGCTCGAGTTGGAGTGATTTGGAGTTAGTTTTAATTAAGAATAAAGTTGACTCAAATATGGTACATTAAATATGTTGAGTTGGATGAGTTGAGTTGGAATAAAAAGATCATGAGTCAAGTGAGTCAAGAGGAAGTGGGAAGGAGTTCTAATCTCACGCAACTCTTAGATAGACAAATCCTAGCCGTGGGATGAAGAGGTGCCTTGGCCAAAGCCAAGGGACACCAAGCAATGGCGTCATGCATCTCATCTCATGAGATGCATGGGCTGGAGTGAAAGGATGCAACGTTTGGATGGCACCCAATATCCCATCGATTTTATCAAAGTTTAATGAGGTAAATGAATGGAAGTTGGGGCTGAACTACAAAAGGGATAGAGCATCTCATATGGCCGTTTTTCACACAAGGAATCCTAAGGAAATCCTCATCTCTCTCCCTCGCTCCAAACTCTTTAGTTGGATGAACCAGCAGTGGTTTTTGCACCAATTAATCAAGCATAAACCAGGAAAAGATTAATGAAGAAAGAAGGAAACAAGAGGGAAGAAGGAAATGAGCAAAGGCAAAGGAAGATTGGTAAGTGTTTATGTGTTATTTTGTTTAATAAGATGGAACAAATGCAGCATGTATTGGGCCATGGGTATGGCCGAATGCATCAAGGTTTAAACCTTGAGCAATGGAGGTTTTAAAATGGTTAAAGGGTAGGGTCCAATTGATATACAAATATTGGAACCATTGAGCCAAGGGAACCATTGGGTTCGGCCATGTGTATGGCCGAACCCCATGGACCATTACGTGGGTTAAATAGACTAAGTTTATGGGTAGTATTTGTCATTGATTTCATGATGTTTAAAAGGGTTTAATATAACTGAAAGAGTGATGGATTTGGATGTTAATGTTCATCAAAAAGGAAGGCAAAGTGGGGCACAAAAATCAAAGGGGTGAGGTTCGGCCATGGGTATGGCCGAACCCCACCAAGTATTATGAATGAAGAATAAAATGGATCAAAAGTGTCATGGTGAGGTTCGGCCATGTGGTATGGCCGAACCCCACTAAGATGGATTGATTTTGGATAATGGTGATCAGCAAGATTAATCATTGGTTGTTGTGGACAATGGTTTTTGATATGGCTTAGCCTAGTGGCAAAGCTGTAAATACGGGTAATAATGTAAATATGTGTAGAGAAAGTTTAGAAGGACATGAAAGAAGGGTTAAACCAAGGTGGTATGGTTCGGCCATGGTGTATGGCCGAACCCTACCAAGACATGATTAAAGGGTTAAGTGTTTAAGAATTGATCAAATGAAAAAGGAGATTAAATCCTAAGTTGGTGATGTTCGGCCATAGGCATGGCCGAACCCCACAAGATGTTTTTGGGTCTTAGATGTGAATGAACATTTAAATGATAGTATGATTTATTTACTGTTACATCACAAGGTGACGGAAGTGAACGGCGGGCAAGTCGTGAGCAAGTGACGCTAAAGAAAGATCGAACACTGAAGTGAATCTTCAGTAGGTTTCTTACCTACTTGTAACCACATTTACACTTGTTTCCATGATGGTTTTTATGAGATATTGTTATACTATTATTTATCATATTTTGAATGATGAGTTATGTATTTACAAATGTCATACAATGCATTGGCATCTCATGCATGGAAATGGGATGATGATTGTGGAACCCGGAGTCGCACTCCGTTGATATGCTGTGATGCGATTGTGAGTCCTCCTTAGGCGATGAGGGTCCCGCCAGGAGGGGTATTATGATGATATGAGTTACCGTCCTCCTTAGGAGATGAGGGTCCCGCCAGGAGGAGTAGCATGATGATAAGAGCCACATTGGTCTCCTTAGGCGATGAGAGTCCTGCCAGGAGGACTAATATGTTGATGTGAGACAAGTCAAGTGATGGCTATATGTATGTGTGATGGGGTGGGGTTCATTACATTTGCATACATACATAGCATGTTTTTATATGTTTTTGATAATCAGATAATTGATATATGATGATTTATAAGGATATATACATGATTTATAAGCTAACCATGTGGTAGCCCTGATCGGGAACCTAGTGGGCGCGTTGATCTAACGCCCTAATTTTATCCTTAGAGGATAATACAGGAACAAGGAAAAGGAAAGAGAAGGTCGATGACCGGGAGGGGAGCCAAGCCTAAGCGCTTGATTGTTGATCAGGACTTCTTTATTACTGTCGTTTGAGCTATATTTTGTGGACATGTAATAAGTTGATACGTTGCTATGGTTTGTTTATGTTATTAACAATGGATGGTTGGTTTATGTTATTTATTAATTGAGACTGATACTTGCTATCTATTCAATTTATTTCCGCAGTTAGTCTAGTTTATTCCGCAAGCCATTGTTTAATTTCTTATGTGGTTTGTTATCGTGGGTTAGTCCATGCACACTTGGGTGGCCAGTTAAGGGTCGGACTTTGGAAGTCTGAACTTAGCTCGCGTCATGATGTCCCTCCGCCCTTGTCCGGTTTATTTATAAAAAAAAAATTTAGACTCTAAAATCTAGGAGAGGGCGGGGCGTTACAGTTGGTATCAGAGCGAAACGGGAAGTTGAATCATCGAGTAAGATTAAGACGGTTTCATGTCTCATTGACAAATAAGAATCCCAACTGACCGACTCTTCGGAGTCCGCTGACTGGGGGCCGGATTAATTTACTTTGAGTGACTCAGACTGAACAATCAATCTGAGAACGACAATGAAAGATAGCAAAGTAAAGTACAATCATCATAACTAGATATGTCAAACATAGCAAGTAGGATGCACTCCCCTGAAATCCCCACATTGTGAAACAAACAACAGGAATGTAGAGATTTCCCCAGAAACAAAAGAACACAAAGAGTGATGATTTGGTAACCTTCCCAAACAAAGTACATGATATTACGCATAACCAAATTCCCCTAAAAACCAAGAGTGGTTTATTTAGAATTGTTGTTGAATATTCTTGTGTTCTACTGATATGATATAGATATGTCGAGTAACGTGGAGTATTCAGAGTGGTACAGCGGAACCCCGAGCAATCCCGTAGATTTGGTGTCTGCTTCCAACAACTCCAACGGGGAAACTAACGTGGACTTTCAGGAGGGACCTCCCGAGGAGGAGGAATTGAACCTAGCACCATTGGAGGAATTGAACGTAGCACCATTACCGGAGTATCTTATGGAAGATATTCCTTGGATAATGGAACCTCTCGAGGAAATTGGGGACGATCTAGCATTTTTTCTGGAGGATCCTATGGAAGATGTTCCTATGATAATGGAATCGGTTGGGGAGGTAGATCCCTACAATACGTGTGAGTTGTGCAACCAAGACGAGCACAACTGTAGGTATTGTCCTCATCCTCTAGGCATTGTCTGCCCGGTTTGTGGACTGCATGGGCACAGAGAGGCAATGACTAATTGTCCTTATATTGGAGGATCTGGGTTAATACGCTGCATGACATGTGGAGTTTTGGGGCACACGGCGATGACATGTCCTGATAACCGCTTCAGGTTCGTTGATGATGCAGGATCTTCTACGGAAGACTAGGCTAGGAGGTAGTATGAAGGGACATTAAAAAAAAAACGTTATTTTGTAAGGGTGCATTTTGTTCCTTTTAGGGTTTTGTTTAACCCTACTCACCTTTGTACAAAGATGAATTATGAATTTATATAAAGTATGCAATTTTATGATTTTATGAGGATTTATGGCATTTAATGTATGTTGTGATGGAAACTAAGTCTATGATGTTTCCATGAATTAGGAAGAAATGGCACCACAGAAAAAGATTTTAAAGAATCCGAAGGGAAAGGAAAAAGTATTGCAAATCGGAGGCGAAGGGGCTTCAAAAAGGAAGACCCGACAAGACGGTAAAAAGAAGGAGGAAGTGTTAATAATCACGCAACAAGGGAAAGTGGTACCTCAACGTGAGAAGGTTGTACATAAGAAGGTGCAATCGGTACATGACAGGGAGCAGTCAGTTCATGATGAGGAGAGATCAGTTCATGAAAGATCACGTAATGAGGAAGAATCGCATCATTCTCGGCGGGAAGAGGAGGATAGTGACCCTACGTATCAACGGGACGAAGAGGAAGATAGTGACTCATCATATCGACGAGAGGAAGAAGAGAACAGCAACGTGACTATACCCTATGTACCTCCTGAACTACACAGCTTGGTGCAAGCTGTAGTTACTTCTGTTCTCCAACAACATATGAATGGAGGTGGAAGCACGAGTGAGACTAATGACCGGAACATGGTCAGAGACTTCCAACAACAGCTCCCACCTTACTTCAAGGGGAGAGAAGGGCCTGTCGGAGCTGAGAACTAGTTGAAAAAGATCTCTCACATACTGACTCTTTTGAACATCAAGAGTCATCCTCACAAAATCCTATTGGCCACATCACAGCTGATAGATGACGCTGCTAAATGGTGGGAAATAATGGAGAAACAACAGGCACTTGTGCCAGAAGGAGAAAGGATTGCTATGACCTGGGAGCAATTCTCAGCGACATTCTTAGATCGCTACTTCCCAGAGGAGGAGAAGGAACGTCAGATTCAGGCCTTTATGACATTAGTGCAAGGCTCGATGACGGTAGCTGAGTATCACCAAGAATTTCTCAGCCTGTCAATTTATGCATTTTATATTGTGGACACGGAATACCGGAGAGCTCGCAAGTTCGAGAGTGGGTTACAGCCAAACATTAGGGCCAGAGTAACCGTGTTCAAAGCAGCCACGCTGGCGGAAGTGGTCAGCAAAGCTACCATTGTGGAGCAGGAACTGGCGGAGTTTGTACGAGTTGACAACCGTCGGGCACTGAGTGGGAGGGGTACTTATCAACCCAACAAGAAGTTCTGACCGAACTTCAGCAGATCCTCGCCATCTGTTGGATCTACTGGGGGCTTTTACCCCAACCAGCCTTCTCAATTTGTAGCAGTCTCTCAGGCATCTAGAGGGATGGGCAACTGTTTCCACTGTGATCAACCAGGTCACTTCAAAAAGGACTGCCCAAAACTCAACAGGCTGTCATACTCCAGAGGATCATTCCGTCCGCCGGCCAGACCGGTAAACTCCAGAGGAGGCAGAATGCACAATCGGGGAGGTCGAGGGCCTAATCCTTCTGGAGTTGGACGAGTATTTTCTCTAGTACCCCCAGAGGATGAGAATCACTCAGTAATACAAGGTATGGCAGTAGTGAGTAGTTCTTATGCATATGCACTATTTGATCCAGGAGCTTCACATTCCTTCATAGCTGCATCATTTATAACTGCTACCGGCACTTTAGTTCAAAGATTAGCCAAAACACTCACAATTGTGTCCCCTGTCGGAGACTCTGTAACGCCCCTCCCTTTCCGTGAATTTCAGAGTCTAATTTTTTTTAAAATAATAATAAAATATCGAAAGGGAGCGGGCGGTGTCACGACGCGAGTTAAGTTCAGACTGTAAGGTCTCGGAATTTTGGAATTAATATAAATGTGAATATTATTTATTTTAATGATGGAAATTAGAAAATTGGTGGAGTAAATGGTAAATGGGCCAAAATTGGATAAAGGCCCAAGTGTGGCCCAATAGACTATGGTTTGGATTTAAATTTATTTAAATGGGTCAAGAATGGTCAAATGGGATCAAATACCCATTTGGGACCCAATGGGTCAAGATGGTTATGCTCTAAGGTAAATGGGCTAGATGGAAATGTAATTGGGCCATGGGCCCAATGGTGATCCATTTAGAGTGGGCTTATTGAAATTTAATCACCCTAAGTAATTTGGAATTAAATAATGGTGGTGTGGCCAAGTAGGACCCACCTCCACCTCATCAAGTGAGGTGGCGTGTGGGCCAATGATTGGTGGGGCCGGCCACCATGGTTGACTTGTTCAACCATGGGTGGAATAATGGGAATTTGGTTAAATAAAAATGAATTAACCTAAGTTAATTACCAAATTAATTAAATACTTAAATTAATAAGTTGGTGGCTAAGTGGGGTTAGATTGGTCAAATTGAGACCAAGCTACCCCACCTCAAAATGCTAAAAACGTTGGGCTTGCGTGGTGGTTTGGATAACCACCACCATAAAGCAAATAAAATATCTTAAGGTTGGTGGGATCATTAAATTAAAGTGAAAAATGGAGATAAGTCTTATTGGTTATCTCATTCTCATCTTTTCTTCACAAACTTCAGCCCTCCCATTCTCCATTGCCGTCCCATGCTCTAAGGAAGGAGAGGAAGAGAGTTAAGGAGAAGAGAAGAGAAGGAGAGAAGAAAGAACTGGAAATTGGAGGGAAATCACTCTAAGGTTAGGGTTTAACATCTCTCCTCTCATGATTTTTCCCTCTCTCTCTCTCACACAAACCCTACCATGGCCGATTCTAGGGTTGGGTATTGCCACCATTAATCAAGAGTCTTGACCTATCAAAGATCAAGAGGAAGGAGAGAGGAGGCTAAGGAGACCGACGGGAGCGGCGGAAATCGGAGGAGACGTCGGATAGTGAGTATTTCTTAAATAAAAGAATTTTGGATTTTAGGGTTTAAGAAATGGAATTTATTTTTGTGAAATTAATGGTGGATAGGTGATTTTATACTATGGAATTTAGATGCATTAAATGGAAGGGTGGAAGATGGAGAAAACCCTAAATGGGTGAATTAGGGTTCGGGTAAGAAATTGGAGAAATATATTGTGTGCATTGTGTGATTGATTAAATTGAACATGGAATTGGGTACTTGGAAATAAGAATCATGGGCCATAGGGTTCGGCCATATAGTATGGCTGAACTCCATGGTGGGTGAATTGGTGGTTGGTTTAAATTACTTAGGGTTTTAAGAATGAAAAACAATGTGGGTTCTTGATTAATGAATGCATGGGAGTAATGTTTTAAATGGTTGTATGATGAAAAATGCAATGGAATGGTGATTTAAAATGCATGATGTAAACCTCTCATGGGAAGACTTGTGATAGATCTAAAATGTGTCAAAAGATCCAAGCAAAATGGGGAACGAGACATCATGGGTTCGGCCATGGTATGTGGCCGAACCCATGACCCATTTTGTAGGTCATTGTATGAGCTAAGGTTGGTTCCATGTTTGTGATCAGATGATGGAAAATTTGATCAAATTAGGTGGCTGATTTTGTTTCATGTTGGGTCATGGTTAGTGAATCTTTAATGGATTTAAGTTATGGATAAATTTAGACTTAAAATATACATGGATGGGTGAATGATTAAACATGGAAGAGAGAATGGCAAAGTGGTAATTATTAGCCACATTGAAGAACCGCGGGTTCAGCCATGGTACATGGCCGAACCCCATGTGTGCTGGACATGAAAATGGGTGCATAAAGATGACCTTGTGAATGATTAAACTAAGCTTGGGGTTGATGCATTTTAGACTCACAAATGAGAATGCTAAGGGGCTAAAATTTGGAAATATGATGTGTTTAAATCAATAGAAATGAGGCTAAGTTAAGGGTTGATTTTTAATGATCTTGTAACATGGTTAGGGATCATTAATGGACCTAGGTTGTGGATCAATTTTGGGCTTAAATAGGAATGAATGAATGAGTAATTGGTTATGTAAAGGGGTAGTGGCACAAATGGTAATTATTGGCTAAAATGAAGAAACCATTAAAATATGATTTATGGGCTTGGAAATGGGAGAATATGGATTTATTTGGTAATTTAATAAGGTGTCGGATAGCGCGAGCGGTACGCGAGTCGGTAGCCGGATTGTCGGACGAATACGGAAAAAGGACGCGAATCGGTAATCGGTAGGATTCCTACCTATTTGTAAGCCATGGATGTGTGATGGTATTTTTGTCATATTTTATTGATTTTAGTATTTATCTTATGATGGGCTTTTACAATTATGGATGCTATGTTTAAGATGGATTTTATTTAATGGCTATGAACTATGATTAAGGTTATGCATTATAAATTAAGGCTATGTATGATATCTTAAGGTTATGAGTTAAAAATATTACATAGCATAATGCATTACATCTCATGCATGGCATGGGCGGAAAAAAATAAACAAACCGGAGTCCATGCTCCGTCGGGGCGACCGAGAACAGGCATGGGGACACCTTGACGAGGCTTTGCCGTCAAGGGGGATATTTTGCGGTTGGACATGTCTTGACGAGGTGTTTCTATCAAGAGGGATACGACAGTATATGGCAGGAATGATGGGTGGGATTCATAACATAGACACCCAGGGCATGGCATACATCGTATATTTTCACTATACGTGGTTTATCAATTTTCATTGGGTTATTATCAGTATGCTGTTATTACTAATCCATGTGCTAGCCCTACTCGGAGTCCTACTGGGCTCGTTGTTCTAACGTCCTACTTCTACCCTAGCTGACAATGCAGGAGATGGCGGACCGGAAGGGTGAGACGGAAGCCAAGCTTAGGAGCTTGGGAAGGCGGACTAGTTACGGATCTCAGAAAGCTACGGATCTCAGTCACATTTTTCGGTGCTTTCCAATCTCTTACCGCCACCACCTTGCCCTGATCCACAGCTATACCTTCTGTTGATATAACATGCCCCAAAAAGTTAACCTTAGATAACCAAAATTCACATTTGCTGGCTTTGGCATATAGTTTGTTCTTCCTCAAAGTGTCCAGAACTATCCTCAGGTGCTCAGCATGTTCTTCCTTACTTTTGGAATAGATCAGCATGTCATCAATAAATACAATAACAAACTGATCCAAGTGAGGATGGAAGATCCTGTTCATTAAATCCATGAACACAGCCGGTGCATTGGTGAGTCCAAACGGCATGACTACAAACTCATAGAGTCTATACCGCGTTCTGAAGGTTGTCTTCTCTATGTCCTCCTCCCTAACCTGGATTTGATGGTATCCGAACATCAGGTCAATCTTAGAGAAATGACTGGAACCTCTAAGTTGATCAAATAGGTCATCGATCTTGAGCAGAGGGTACTTGTTTCTGACCGTCAGCTGGTTCAGTTTTCGGTAATCCACACACATACGGAGTGAGCCATCCTTCTTCTTCACAAATAAAACCGGAGCTCCCCAAGCTGATGTACTGTTCCGGATGTAACCCAATCTGAGCAGTTCATCAATCTGCTTCTTTAGCTAGGACATCTCCGCTGGTGCCATCCGGTAGGGTGGTAATGACACTGGTGCAGTGCCAGGGTACAACTTGATTTCAAAATTAATCTCCCTCATGGGAGGCAAGCTAGAGAGTTCTTTTGGGAATACATCCTCATAGTCCTTTACTATTGCTGGAAGTTCAACCACCGGTGCCTTGTTGATTCTGATGTTGTTCAATACCACGTGATTCAACCCTTCATGCAGTCTGCTTTGTTTGTCAGCACGTACCACATGTTGTTTTCCCTCGGGTGACCAAAATGTCACTCTGCGGCGATAGTAATCAATGTTGGCCTGAAAATTAGCCAACCAGTCCATGCTGAAGATAATATCGTACTCTGTCATGTCAAGTACCAAATAGTTGAATTCAAATCTGAGTCCAGCGATTCGGCATTCACTGCTGTGCATATAAGCCCCAATGATGTGTCTCCTACAGGGGGATACAATGGTGAGTGATGTGGACAATTTTTGTATTAAAGTTCCAGTTACAGATATGAATGCAGCAGATATGAAAGAGTGGGATGCTCCAGAATCAAATAAAGCAAAGGCGCAGGAACTACTGACTACCACCATACCTTGCATCACAGAGTGATCCTCTGCTGTTGGAGGAGCTAAGGTAAATAACCGTCTAGATCTTGTAGGCGCATGTCCCGCCTGGTTAAATGTCATGCCTCCTCGTGAGTTACCTGGTCTAATTGGTGGGCGAGATGAACATCTGGAATAAGAGGGTTTGTTGAGTTGTGGGCATTCCCTCTTAAAAAGGCCCGGCTGATCACAATGAAAGCAGTTGTTCACCCCCTGGGAGTCTGAGTGACTGAAGCAGATGGGGAGGGATGATTGGGAGGAAAGCCCCCGTTGACCCAGTGGAGGGTGAGGGTCTGCTAAAGTTCGGTCGGAACTTCTTGTTGGGCTGAAATGTACCCCTCCCATTCTGAGCATGGCGGTTGTCAAAATGCACTAACTCAGCCATCTCTTGCTCTACTATAGTGGTCAGCTGACCACCTCTGCTAATGTAACTGCCTTGAATATGTTTACCTTGGCCCTAATGCTTGGCCGAAGGCCCCGCTCAATCTTGCGTGCCCTCCGATACTCTGTATCCACCATATAAAATGCATAGCAAGACAAACTAAGAGACTCCTAGTGGTACTCTGCCACCGTCATGGTACCTTGTACCAAAGATAGAAAAGCTTGAGTCTGTCACTCTTTCTCGGCCTCAGGGAAATAATGGTCCAAGAAGGTGGCTAAGAACTGGATCCCAAGTCATTGCAGTCCTCTCTCCTTCCGAAAGTAGTGCTCGCTGCTTCTCTATCACCTCCCACCATTTATCGGCATCATAGATCAGTTGTGACGTGGCCAGTAAAATCTTGTCAGCATGACTCAAAATCTTGAGTAGGGTCAGGATCTGAGTGATCTTCTTCAGCCAATTTTCTGCTCCAACAGCCCCTTCTTTCCCTTTGAAATAAGGAGGGCACTGTTGCTGGAAGTCCCTGACCATACTCCTATCATTGGGCTCGCTGGTGGTTCCATTCCTGTTCAAGTGTTGTTGAAGCACTGAAGTGACCACCGCTTAAACCAAGCTTTGTAGTTCAGGAGGCACCACCGGTATATTTACGCTTTGTTCTTCCTCCTCTTGGTGGGATGGTTGTTCTTCCTCCTCATGTCGAGATAGTCGTTTCTCCTCTTCATGGTGAGATTTTCTTCCTCCTTTTCATGTTGAGAGGTTTCTATCTCTCTTTCCTTCCCCTTCTGGTTTTGTTGGGTATTTCTCTTTGGAGGGATTTTTCCCTAAGCCATTGAAAAATATCACGACTTAGTTTTCATCGTAAAGTTGGTATTTTCCTACTTTTGGGAAAATTTCCAAATAAGCACTCTTGATTTTTCTTTGTTTTTGGGGAAATATATCCTATTTTGCTATGTTGGATAAATCCAATTATTTTGATTGTATTTCCTTTGCTATCATCTATTGAGTCTAACGAAGTAAATTAATGCACGAGGGCCGGACTAATTTACTCCAAAAGATTCAATCTTTCTGGTTCGCTCTGATACCAACTGTAATGCCCCGCCCTTTTTCACTCTCTTAGCTTTCCGAAAATCAGAGTATATATTTTTTTTTTATAAACAAAGAGTGACAGAGAGCGGGACGTCACGACGCGAGCTAAGTCTGAACTTCTAAAGTCCGACCCTTAACTAGCCAACCCTATGTGTGCATGGACAAGTCCATGAAAACGGTTCACACATAACAATATAATTATGCGGAATCAAAATTATAACATGCGGAATTACAATAGAACCTAGTTCTATTCCATTTCAGATAGCAAAGTACGTCAAGTCTTTAATCAATGATTAACATAACATAATTATTCAAATAAACATCCATCCATAGCAAATTATCTAAACTATTACATTTCCGAAGTCTAGTTACTCAAATGCAAATCCATAAGTAACTTAATCAAAATATAAATTAAAAGCATCCAAGCTCCTATGCTTGACCCTTTTTGCGTTCATCGTTCCCCTCGTTCCCTGTATCATCCATTAGGGTAGAAGCAGGGCGTTAGAACAACGCACCCAGTAGGTATTCCAATTAGGGCTAACACATGGTTAGTATAAAACATATATAATAATATCATAATGTCAAAACCATATAAACCATGCCATGTCATGATGTCAAATGCAATGGGTCCCACCCATCAGAAGTACATATAAGTACCCCCACATAGGTCTTTCGGATGCCCCGACGGAATGTGGCCCCCTCCGGTTTCTTCCTGATGGAAAAGCACATCAAGGTATCCCACATAGGTTTTTCGGTCTCCGACGGAGTGTGGCCCGTCCGGTTACATATCCTTCACCCCATGCCATGCATGAGATGCCGATGAAACACAAGCTATTTTATATAATAAATATAGCATTAAAACTCACAATTGAAACATATCTTTTTCAACA
This sequence comes from Chimonanthus praecox, assembly GCA_022113865.1. NCBI lineage: Eukaryota > Viridiplantae > Streptophyta > Magnoliopsida > Laurales > Calycanthaceae > Chimonanthus > Chimonanthus praecox. The sequence goes on from CM039094.1 coordinate 42,931,559, forward strand.
TAAATTCATCAAATAAGATAAAAACATTGTACATAAACCCATGGTTTCAAAGAGGTGGAATCCTACCAAAGACCACTAACGCGTCCTTGCGCTTTCGTCCGGTAACCGCTCACGATTGTACACACCTTGTGAGGTCCCGTTACCTTATAATATATCAATCAATTAAAACCATGTCCCATTTGATTTACCATAAAGTCCAAGTCCATAAAACATTCCTCGTGTATGGCCGAACCCATGATCTTTCATTTTTACTTATATTTACAACAATGCCATTATAAATATCTATAGCCATTTACCTTGCTTATTTTCATAAGGCTTATGTTCCAAAATAATCCATACAAATAGTTCATGGGGTTCGGCCATATACCATGGTCAAACCCTATGTCCATTATTTTCACCTATTTACATTTCTGCTATTGTTCTATCTATGACTTTCCATTTCATTCTTTAAAACATGCTAATAATAACCTAAGTCCATAAAAGACCTCATGGGGTTCGGCCATACATCATGGCCGAACCCATGATCCTCCATTTTAGCATGTATTTACAACTTTACCATCATCTCCATGATCTCCATTATATCAATCACCAATTTAAGTCTATCTATTTTTTTCCATGGGGTTCGGCCATACACCATGGCCGAACCCATGGTCCATGATTTTTATCCTCCAAACTTCCATTAAAAAAATCACCAAAGTCCTTCCATGGGGTTCGGCCATACAACATGGCCAAACTCTATGGTTCATAAATTAGACATTTACATGGATCCACCAATGATCCACAACCATAAAACCATAAATAAAACCCTCCATTCCTTTAATCATGTTAGGTCCAAAATTGATCCATTAACCGTGACATAAAAACCCCAAGTCCACCAAATATTTTCCATGTGGTTCGGCCATACACCATGGCCGATGTAACGCCCCACCCTTTTTCGCTCGCTTTTTCCCGTAAATTCAGAGTATATTTTTTTTTTATAAAAGAGTAGAGTGATAGAGCGCGGGACGTCACGACGCGAGCTAAGTCCGAACTTCCAAAGTCCGACCCTTAACTGACCAACCCTATGTGTGTATGGACATAGTCCAGTAAAATGGTTCACACATAGCAATATCAACTAGTGGAATAAAAATTATAACCTGCGGAATCATAACATCAATTTGCGGAATCATAATAGAGCCAAGTTTTATTCCATTACATTCCGAAATCCAAATACTCAAATATAAATCTCTGAGTATCTTAAACAAAATATAAAACTAAAAGCGCTCCAAGCTCCTATACTTGTCCCTTTCCTCGTTCACCGTTTTCATCGTTTCCTGCATCATCCACTAAAGGGTAGAAGTAGGGCGTTAGTACAACCCGCCCAGTAGGAATTCCAGTTAGGGTTAACACATGGTTAGTACAAAACATATAATATTATCATAGTGCCAAAAAGCCATATAAACCTTGTCATAAAACCATATAAAACATGTCATAAAACCATGTAATCCATGCCATGTCATGATATCAAATGCAATGAGTCTCACCCATCACAAGTACATATAAATCCCTCCACATAGGTCTTTCAGACGCCCCGACGGAGTGTGGACCCTCCGGTTCCTTCTTGATGGATAATGCACATCAGGTATACCACATAGGTTGTTCGGACACCCCGACGGAATGTGGATCCTCCGGTTCCCTTTGATGGATAATGCACATCAAGGTATACCACATAGGTTGTTCGGACGCCCCGACGGAGTGTGGACCCTCCAGTTACCAAATCCTTCACCCCGTGCCATGCATGAGATGCCAATGAAACACATGCTATTTTATAACATAAACATAGCATTATTAAAATCACCTTCGAAACATAATCAACACATGCTATTTTATACAAATAAACATAGCATTATAAATCACCTTTGAAACATAATCAACACATGCTATTTTATACAAATAAACATAGCATTATAAAATTCAAATAAAGCATACCAGTTGAATCATATTTTTAGCAAACATAAGATTGAAACAAGTATATAGACCATGGTTTCAAAGAGGTGGAATCCTACCAAAGACTGCTTCGTGTCCTTGCGTCTTTCGTCCGATAACCGCTCAAGATCGTAAACACCTTGTGAGATTCCGTTACCTTAAAATATAATAAAGAATCAAAACCAAGTCCCACTTAATTTACAATATTTTAAGTCCATAAACGATTCTTCATTTTTTACCTTTTATTTACCAAATTGCCATTGATCTCGTCACCTAAGTTTTAGGTCCCAAAACATAGGTCTATTAATTCATATAATTACTAAAATGCCAGTCATGTCTAACCTTCCATTTTTAGCAAGTATTTACAACTTTGCCATTGCCTTTGACAATTCATGTTTAGGTTCCACTATATTACATACATGGATCCACCAATGATCCACAACCATGGAACCACAAATAAAACCTTCCATAGTTAGAATTTTCCAAATTAATATCTTTCTTCTATAATTGGAAACTTTCTAAATTAAACCCTAACTTTCCCTAATTGAATGCTTTCCAAATATAATATTCCATAATTAGATATATATATATTAAACATATAGCATTATGGTTCGGACCATGCAATGGCTGACCCATGTCTTTATTAGAAGCTTATCAAGAATAGTAATCACCTTCCATACATGGAAGTTTTCTAAAAATAATCTACATGGTCTATAATTAGATATTTTCTAATTTCAATATCCACTTTCCAAGAATAGGATCGGACTTGGCTCGCGTCGTGACATTCCGCTCTTGCTCATACTCTGATGTTAAAAAAAAAATATATAGACCTTGATTTCGATGCGAGAAGGGCGGGGTGTTACAACCGAACCCATGGTCTATCATTTATTTACATCCTTGCCATTCATACAAATCCATCACCAATAACCTTCCATGGTTTTCATGATCTAATTGCATCTAAAAACCGTCAACCAACCATCATTTAAAATAAATCATAATTAACCTTTCACATGGGGTTCGGCCATACAACATGGCCGAACCCTATGATTCATCTTTTCCTCTCATAAATCAAATTAAATTTAACAAACATCATCCATAAAACATAACCAATATTCCTCCATGGGGTTCGGCCCTTCATCATGGCCGAACCCTATGGTTCATCAACTTCTCTTAAACCATTTAAACCCATACAAATTTCTTATTAATTTTCCATTAAAATACCATATGTTCCCTTAATTTTTCTTCCATGGGGTTCGGCCATTCACCATGGCCGAACCTTATGGTTCCATATTTCCTCTTTTAAATCCAATCAAAACATCCTAACCGTCCATGGTTTTCAACCTATAAAAATACACCATGTCTTTCCATAGGGTTCGGCCATGGCTATGGTCCATCCTTTTCATTAAACTTGCTATATTCATCTCCCAATTTTCTTCCATGGGGCTGGGCCATACACCATGGCCGAACCCTATGGTTCTTTTCTTTAAACAAAATTATCGAAATTACTTACCGGTTCCGCGACTCCTCCGGTTTTCCTTCGCTTGTTCTTGCTCTTCCAATCTTCTTCTTCTTTAGCCTCCTCTCCTCCTAGATCTCTCACTCAGCTGGCTGCTCTTTCCTTCTCTTGAGATGCCGAGCCTCATCTTTGATGAAAACCCCTTCAATGTGTATGTCGTATGCCCCTCTATGTCTTTCTTTTATAAAACCTTCCACTCAATCCTAATTAGAAGGTGCCAAGATCCTCTTAACTTAGCAATTCCCTTATGCCGTTTTTAACCAAGGGAAGAATCCCTTTTGGCGCATAACTCCCACACGGCAAACAATCCTATCTTTATTTGGACACCATCTTTATTTAGTAATCCCCTAGTTTCACTATTTAAGAAAGGAAAGGACTCCTTTTAAAATACTCCAACACATCATGCGCATATCTCATACACGGCCAATGTAATCTTTATTTAATTTTTAGATCTCTTCTTGGATATGCAAATTTAATATTCGGCCATGCACAATATCCCATTCCTAGGCTCTTTATGCGCATAAAATTAATTATAGACATAATACATTACTAATTTAATTAAGCCCCATTTAATTCTATTGAAACAATTTCCACAATCCGTTGGGTCTTAATTGGGCAATGACCCAACACTTTACCCATATAAGGTCCATATCTAATAATTCACAAATTAAATGGGTAATTTTCATATATATTAATAACTTGAAAATCCGGGGTGTTACAGAGCCAAGCGTAGGAGCTTGGATATGTATTCGGATGATATTTTGTTTAAGTTACTCATGGACTTGTAATTTGAGTAGCTAGATTTCGGGCATGTAATAACTTAGATAATTTTGCTATGGTTTGAATGGTTTGTTGGATATTTAAGTTAAGTTTAATTATGGTTAAAGACTTGTAGTACTTTGCTATCTAAAAAGGAATAGATTTAGGTTCTATTATAATCCGCAGTTTATGTTTTAATTCAGCAAGTTATTATATTCACGAGTGAACTGTTTTCATGGACTTAATCCATGCACACATAGGGTTGGCAAGTTAAGGGTCGGACTTTAGAAGTTCGGACTTAACTCGTGTCGTGATGTCCCACTCTTTATCTCACTCTTATATATTTTTTTTTTAAAAAAAAGACTCTGATATCTTCAGAAAGCGAGTGAAAAAGGGCGGCGCGTTACAATGAATCACCAACCTCAACCATTTGGGTACCAAAGAGATAAACCATCACTCATGTCTTGCCATGGTCTTAGACTCACTTGTATATCTCAAGACCATTGAAATTGAGCTTCACAAGTTGTGCATGTGAGTTCAAATAGGCCGTTGTGCTATGACATGGAACATCTTGGCCAACTACAAGCTTAGACTATACTCTTCATGGCTATAGTACTAGTCTTGCTTGGAAAGCCATACATTTATGGAAATTTGATTTCAAAGTCCTACATTTGTGTTTCAATGTGTGTTTGGTTTACTGAATCTTGTATGGTTTCTTGACTTGTTTCTTGCATTTTAATTCAATATATTTTGTTTACATATGTTTTGAATTAAATGTTTGCAAGACGTTTTGTGGCATAACTGTGATTCTATAATGTGATTGTCATATGAATTAAAGAGGGGTTTTCTAAAATGAAAAGGATTTCCAAAATGGAAAATTTTCATCTCTCATGGCGACACATCATCATTTGACGATGGATCGGCCAACGACCGATCGTCCTGGACGATGTATCGCCCATGTGGAGTTTTGGTTTTTCAGTTAAAATCTTTTTCGCAAAAATCAATCTGTTTTTTGAGTTTTCGTTGTTGCTGATCTCGCACCTTCTTTCCCTTTTTACGACCTCTCATGCCCTAAGTCCTTTGAACCTCCATCTCCGACCTATCTCGCTGCGAAATCACTTTGGAAAAGCTTCCTCTGGCTCGTTGACTCCTTGCTCTCACAGATTTGAGCGATTTGTTCAATTGGGTAAGCCTCAGATTTCCCCCAAATTCGAATTCTTGGAAAATTACTTGGGTAATCTAGAAATCATGGCTAGAACTAAGATGCCTAGTTCTAGTGAAGCCCTTGTATGTAGGAATAGAACGGAGAAAGTCTCTCCTCCTAGCAAAAGGTTGAAAACCACTGGTACCAAGCCAAGGAAAGTGGCTTCCAAGTCTGGAACTGTGAGGACCCGGAGTTTGAACTCCTTAAATCCATGTCATTTTTCCTTAATGAATGGAATGAAATGTAGTGTTTTGAATCAAAGATGAAAATGAGTGAGAAACATTGTATTTAATGAATGAAATAAGAAATACCTGAAATTCCTAGTTCCACATCAACGCCATCGATGTGTCGGCGAACCCCAGTTGATACATCGACAGTATCGGTACTATCGACCAAAGAGTAAATGAAAAATACAGTGTGTAGTAGCCCAAACCTAGGCCATTTGTATTCGACATGTCGATGGCTTCGATATGTTGAACGCCGGACCTGTGAACAACGTATCAACTGAGTTGATCGTATCAAGAACAGATCAACATGGCAGTGTACTCCAACCCAAGACATGAAGTCCCACACTAATGCATCGAGAACGTCTATGTGTCGGTGAATTCCCAAGGCCAGAGTGAAGTAAGAAATACAGAACCACCCAGGTCGATACATCGACCTCACCGATGTGTCAACATACCAAGTACTCGATGCATCTACAGAGTCGATGTGTCAATCGGGCCCAACGTCTTACGTCAAACAAGCCCACCACGATGTCTCTTTCATGCATTTATTGCATCACCACTCCGACACTGCACCATCACCTACTCAGTTTTTAGTCTAAGGCAATAGACAGAGGAGGAAAGGAGAAAGAAAAGCAAGAGAGAAAAGTGAGAAGAGAAGAGAAGAGAGGAAAAAGAATAGAGAAAAACAATAGAGAAATAAGAGATCGATGGTACACTCCCTCCTCTCCATTCCTTCATTTTTGGTAGTGTGTTTTTCCCTCCCTCCATTCCCTATCTTCACGCAGTTGGAAGAAGAGGAGAAAGCAAGGAAAAATGAAAGAGAGAATGAAAGACATAAATCAGAAACTCATCAAACCTCTCATCCATGAGATCTTCGGATCTATAGAGGTATGTCAATGTAATTGTGATTTGTAGAGAAAAAACACTCTAGGATGTTTAGATACGAATTTGAAGAAGGTAATTAAAGAATGGAGAACATCAACTTGGGAATCAATAGATTTTGGAATTTCGAGTCGACACATCAATTCAGTCGATGTGTCGACGATGCACACACACTCGACAGACCAAGGGAACCAACGTATCAAACCTAACAAAATGGACACCCTCGAAACATCAAATCCATCGATGTATCGATACATGAACCTAGATATATCGACACTCCTGAGTGTGTCGATCTGAGAGGAATAAAAAAATACAGAGTTTATTAGACCGAACCCAGGTCGACATGTTGGTGGTACTAACGTGTCGACTTTGTACACCCTCGATGCATCGACCATATCGATAGATCGATCTGAGACTAATGGACGAGGATACAAACTAAAACCCAGGTCGACATGTCCACTTCGTCGACATGTTGTTAGTGATGATAGTATCGACCTGAGAGTAAATGAAAAATAAATACTGTGTAGACAGAACCAAGGTCGACCCACAGATGGTATTGATGTGTCGATTCTGTCCTGTGCCGATGTGTCGACAAGATCAACACATCGACCTAAGTCTTGGACAATTTTATAAGGTTGATACACTTAAGACAAATCCCCTAAGTGGAGTTACTTAGTCTCCTCTAAGCTATACCGAATGGACATTGAAGCCATAATCAAGGCCTTTAGCATTTGGATTACTAGGGATTACAAAATAATGACATAAATGTTGTGATTTTAAACATGTATGAACGAAGGAACAAGGGTAGTCCCAACACCATTTGAGCAACGTTGTGAGTTATCCCTTTTCCGTTGATCATCTTAGATCAGGTAGGTTTCCCACTTCGTTGAAGGACTTGAGTTATAATTAAATGCTTATATATTTTTATTGAAAATGATGTCATTTCAATGTGAAGTATTTTGAGATATTTTCGAATATTGATATCATGTTTGTATCATGTTTTATACGATAAACAAATTTATCATCATGTTGAATACATGTACGTCATGCATTATTTCATGAGAGGGAATTGCATTACAGAGCCAAGAATGAAATGTCCGGACATCGTTTGGTCTCGTGTACGATGATAATGATAGAATAATACAAGTGTTATATTTTTGCTCTGTCCTTGTGTATTATTGTTACCGCTTTAAATTAGGCCAAAGAGCTCCTGGAAGGTTCCGAAATCCTACGCAGAGGAAGGAGTCACACTCCACCGATAGTCTAAGTTAATTTGTGGATGGGTACAACACCCTGGGGGTTGCCGCCTCAAATGTTGTTGACATAAGTTACCAATAATGGAAACCATTGAGAGGAAATGGATAGTATGCTTGATACATGGGCATGGAAGGGCATTCATTAATGCATGGCACCCATGGCACGACATTTGAAAGTTTATTGAATTATGTAATTTTATACCCTGTTACAAATGATAAGTACGAAATATAATATGTTTTTCCCCCGATGAGTCTTCCTATTTCTATTGACATAATACTCTATAGTGCACATCCTTTGATTGGAATTCCTACTGGGCGTGTTGACTAAGCCCATACCTTTCCCCCTTTAGATGCTAATGCAGATCATGGCAAAGGCGAGGAGGCTGGATCTAGCGGTAGCCAAGATTGAGTAGTGAGGATGCAAAGGAAGAAATTATGACTAGAAAAACATCATTTATCTTTTTGTGAACAATGATGTAATTTGTAGGAGTGACTTTATGGAATGTAATATTTAGATTAACTCCTAGTTCGATATATTGTTTAGTTGTATTTGACTTTTGGGAAACCCTTATCTTTGCTTGAAATGTAAACTTATATGTCATTTGTTAAATGTTATGATGTTTCCATAGATTTTTTAACTAGCACGTGCAAGTGTTATTGTCGACTTTAAACCACACATGTTCTAGGTTGGGCCAGTCAAGGGTTGGGCCTTCGGACTTGGACTCGGTTCACATCGTGACACTCCGTCCTTTTCCTTATTTCTACAAAAAAACATATATACTCTGATTTTAAAGCGATGGAAAATGGTGGGGCGTCACAGTTGGTATCAGAGCGGAATGAAAGGTAAAGTAAGGAAATACAATTAGTCAAATTCATATAAAAGACTTAAGAAACCCCCTAAACAAAAGACACGAATGAAAACTTAAAAACTTTCCCCAATCAAAGGGTTGATTACATGGAATGGTTTAATTGTCAATATATTGTGATTGTTAGGGGAGCACCTTATGAGATTATTCGATGAAATGGAATACTAAATTTTGTTTATTGGCATAGGGAAATGCTGCTACGAGGAAGACGTGCCCAATGAAATGTGGAACGCTTTCAAAAGACAAGTGGCAACATCTGTAACGTCCGCCCCATTTTCACCGAAATCAGAGTCTAATTTCTTTTTTTTTTGAAAAATAAGTGATAACGGGGGCGAATGTCACGACGCGAGTTAAGTCCGAGCATCTAAAGCCGGGCCCTTAACTGGCCAACCCTACGCGTGCGCGGAACGAAGTCCACGAGAACGGTTCACGCGTAGGAAGTAAGCTCGCAGAATATAATTGCATGCGGAACATTATAATAGAGACTATCCTACCAGTTTTAGATAGAAGGGAAGATACATCATTAAATTACTAAAATACCCCTATGTTCATAATCACATCTCAAAATGATAACGTCCAGAGTACAGTCCAAACCATAGCAAGAAACAGTAATTATTACAAACCGACAAGCTAAGCTACTTAAATTACATTTCCAAAATAAGACTTAAATAAGACTAAGTAGCTGCTTTCCCCAAGCTCCTAAGCTTGGCTCCCGTTACATCCACCATTTCCGCCGTCCCCTACGTCATCAACTAGGGTAGAAGTAGGGCGTTAGACAACGCGCCCAGTAGGACTCCGAGTAGGGCTAGCACATGGATTAATGATAACAAACATACCGATAACAATATAATAAAACCATATGATGAATGCCATGCCATGGGTGCCTATGTCATGTGTCCCACCCATCATCCATATCATCCTAAAATGTCATATCCCCCTTGACGGCAAAGCCTCGTCAAGGTGTCCCCATGTTTGCTTCTCGGTCGCCCCGACGGAGCATGGACTCCGGTTATAGCATCTCAGGCTATCCCCACATTTACTTCTCGGTCGCCCCGACGGAACATGGGCTCCGGTTATAGCATCTCAGGCTATCCCCATGTTTGCTTCTCGGTCGCCCCGACGGAGCATGGACTCCGGTTTCATTATTTTCCCGCCCATGCCATGCATGAGATGTAAGTGCATTATGCTATGTAGTATATATATAATTCATATCCTAAATATAAAATCCATAGCATTGGAATATAATCCATAGCCTTAAAAATATCATCCATAGCATTAAAATATAATCCATAACATTTAAAATATCATCCATAGCATTAAAGTATAATTCATAGCATTTAAAACCCATCTTAAGATAAATCATATAATTACCGAAATAAAACGAGGAAACCATCATATAAACATAATCCACGACTTACAAAAAGGTAGGAATCCTACCGAATACCGCTTAGCGTCCCGTTACGTTTTCGTTCGATAATCCGATCGCCGATCGCGTACCGTTTGCGACGTCCCAATACCTTATTATACATTTACCAAATTAGTCCATATTTTATCCATGATTAAGTCCCTAATTGATCACAACCTTAGATCCATTAATGATCCCTAATCAGGTTACAAGATTATCATAATTCAGCCTTTAACTTAGCCTCATTCCCATTGATTTAAATACATGCATAATTCCAAGTTTTAGCCCATTAAACATTCTCATTTGTGAGTCTAAAAACGCAGCAACCCTAAGTTTCATTTAATCACTCATAATGTCATCTTAATGTACCCAAGTTCATGTCCAACCTACATGGGGTTCGGCCATGTACCATGGCCGAACCCATGGTTCCTCAATTGTGGCCAATAATTACGGTTTTGCCACTAGATTTCCATGGTTTAATATTCCCTCCATTCATGTATATTTTTGTCCATAATTCATCCACAAACTTAGTCCCATTAATGATTTAATGACCATGACATAACATCCCTAAAATCAGTCACTTAATTTAATTAAATTTGCAATCATTTAATCCCATACATAATTTAATATTTAGCCCATAACATGACCTACAAATGGGTCATGGGTTCGGCCATACACCATGGCCGAACCCATGATGCCTATTTTCCATTTTTCTTGGGTCCATGCTACCTCATTTGTCCTACCATAAATAAATTTAAATCATACATTTAAATCACCCTTTCATAGCCATCATGAGATATACTTCGGTCCATTTAATTTAACCATCATTCCATTTTATTTTCCATGGTTCCAAGACCCCATATTTTCCTCAAAGTCTCCCCATGGGGTTCGGCCATGTACCATGGCCGAACCCATGGTCCATAATTTTATTTTAAAAGCTTCATTTCCACTCATTTAAAACCTTGTTTAAAATACCTAAAAAAAATCCACTTAATTACCATTAACCTTCTTCATTAATTTCCATACTTCCAGAACCACTTAACTCATCATTCCATCACCATAGGGTTCGGCCATACACCATGGCCGAACCCATGGTTCATGATTCTCCATTTTCCCATGCCTCTCGAGGCCACAAAATCATTCATATACTCCATGATTTTTCCTCATTTAAACCCCTTTAAATTTTTCCAACATTTAATCATTTACAACCCTAAAAATCATAATCATTCTCCATGGTTTTAAATTTTAAAATCTTAATTAAAATCATCACCCATTTACCATGGGGTTCGGCCACACTACATGACCGAACCCTATGGTCCATCAATCCATTCAAAAACCCATGCTTCATGCTTAATCCATTTAATTCCATAACCTCCTTAATCATTTTATTTTTCTTAATCTATCTCTCCCATTTCATCCATTTCTCATCTTATCATTGGATGGATCTTAGATCTAAGGCCCATAACATTTGTGGCCACCATCCATTCTAAGAAATGGATTCCATAAACACATCTTAACCTTTAAAAAAATATAAATTCTTGTTTAAGAATTCCTTACCACACCGACGACTCCTCCGGCCTTTCTTTCTCCTTTTGCTTTCCTTAGCCCTTTCTCTTCTTCTTCTCCTTGTTGTTCGGCCACTATGTGCTTGATCAAGATGGAATCTCCATGGTTAGGGTTTGGCTAAGGTAGGTTTAGATTTTGAGAGAGGGAGAGGGGAGGAGGGGATGGAAAATCATCTCAAGCTTGGGTCTTGAAGTGGTGGTTGGCCAAGCCTAGTTTTTTCCTTCTTTTCTTCTAAGTTTCTTCTTCTTTCTTGGTGTTTTCCTTGGGAGAGAGAGGGAGGACTTTTTTTAGAGTGCAAGGGAGGGAGAGAGTGAAATGAGAGTGGAAAGGAGAGAATGAGATGAAAACTCATCTCATCCTTTGGTTGCATTAACTCCTCCCACCAACCAAGATGGGTTAGTGTGCTTAGTGGTGGTGGTTGGGATAAAACCACCACCCTAAGTACATGGTTTATTTTGTGTTTGTTTTAAGTGGTTTGTGTTTCTTTGGGTGGTTTCAAGGAGATGAAACCACCCCTTGACTTGTCTCTTTGACTTATTCATTTGACCCTAATTTGACCAACCTAATTAATTTAATTAAAACCTTACTTAGGTTAATTAATTCCTATTTAATTTAATTCCATTTAATTCTCTTTCTAAGAAATCCACCCATGGTTGACCAAGTCAACCATGGTGGACGGCCCCCACCAACACCTACCCTACCCGCCACCTCACTTGATGAGGTGGAGGTGGGCCCCATTTGGCCATATCACTTAAACCCCATTAATCTTAACTTAGATGATTTAAAATAATTTAATTAACTTAATCCACTTTAATTGTCCTTAGTCCCCTTAACCTATCCATGGTTGACCAAGTCAACCATGATGGTCGGCCCCACCTTTTCCTTGGTCCACACGCCACCTCACTTGGTGAGGTGGAGGTGGGCCCACTTGGTTAGGCCATCTTAATCATCTCATCATTAACTTAGGTGGGTTTAATTTCAATTCAACCCTTTCCATCAATCGGGTCACCATTGGGCCTATGGCCCAATTAATTTATTTTCTACCTTTTACCTTAAACTTTGAATCATTTTGATCCATTGGGTCCCACATGGTTATCGGGTCCACTTTGACCATTATTGACCCTTTAAATGGATCCCATCCAATCCATGGTCCATTGGACCATACTTGGGCCTTTGTCCCAAAATTTGATCCATTTAACATCCATATATCAAAATTCCAATTTTTTTCATTATTAAAATAAATAAATGCCATATATATGTTGATTTAAAAATTCAGGCTATTACAACATCCGACCTGTACCATCCAAACTACAAAGCTTTGTACAAGCGCTGGTGTACTCGATAATGCAGAACAAATACCGCGACTGACTCTCGTGACAGGGTTCTTGTCAAAGACTTCCAACAACAGCGTCCCCCTCACTTTAATGGCAACGAGAGACCTATGGAAGCTGAAAACTGGATTGAGAACACCACCAAGATCCTAAACCTGCTAAAGATCACTGACGATCAAGATAAGACTCTATTGGCCACATCACAACTCATTGATGATGTGGGCCAATGGTGGAAGGCAGTTGAAGAAAGCCGGGTAGTGGCGGAGATGACCTGGAAGAATTTCACCAATATATTCTTGGTAAACTACTTCCCGGAAGAAGAAAAAGAGACTAAGGCACGAAAATTCATCAACCTGGCACAGGGGAGCATGACCATCGTGGACTATCAGTGAGAGTTCACCTGATTCTCTCGCCATGGTCCCGTACATGGTAGACACTAAGTATAAGAAGGCTCGAAAATTTAAGAGGGTCTTCGCCCCATCATCAGGTCCAAAGTAGCAATTCTCCAATCTACAACTTATGCAGAAGTGGTTAGCCAGGCTAGTATTGTCGAGAAAGACTCGATGGAATCAGCAATGTACATAGAGAAGAGGAAAAACCAGAGTGGTGGTAACTCTTTCCGTCCCCGTAAACAATTCTGTCCACATCCATCAGCTTACATGTCTACAACTCTTACTAGCCAACAGAATTTTGGCCATCCAGCGACGTCGACACACAGGGCAGACACCCACAAAGACTATCACATGCTTCCAGTGTGGACAGGCGGATCATATGAAAAGAGATTGTCCCCAACTCCGCCGGACGTCCCAAGCATAGAATTCCTATCGCCTGCCAAGTGGACTAGCTCAGTCACATGCATCCTCATCGTCGACTCAGCTGGGACGATCACCTATTCCAGCAGCCTCAGGAGGATTGTACTCTCTCATTCCCATTCCAGAGACAACTGATCATTCTGTGATCTAAGCTATGGACATTATTGATGGTTCATATCCAATAACCCTATTTGACTCAGGAGCATCGCATTCTTCCTTGTTTGCATCCATGTTTTCAGCTACAAGTTTATTAGTGCAATCATTCTCATCTGCATTCACTGTAGTCCCACATGTTGGAGACACACCACTTGGACTAGTATGCACCTCAAGAGGCACATAAATAGCCGAGTTCATGTAACGCCCCGCCCTTTTTCACCCGTTTTACGAAAATCAGAGTCTAAACTTTTTTTTTGAAATAGAAGAGTGAGAGAGGGCGCGGACGCCACGACGCGAGTTAAGTCCGAGCTTCTAAAGCCCAACCCTTAACTGGCCAACTCCACGCGTGCGCGGAGCTAAGTCCACGAGAACGGTTCATGCGTAAGAAGTAAGCTCGCGGATTATAATTATTGCGGAACATGATAATATAGTCTATCCTACCGGTTTTTAGATAGAAGGGAAGATACAACATTGAATTTACCAAAATGCCCCTATGTTCATGATTATATCACAAAATGTATCATCCATAAGTAACGTCCAAAAACCATCGCAAGAAATGTAAATTTATACAACCCGACAAGCTTAGTTACTTTAAAATTATATCTCCAAAATGTAAACATAATATAAACTAGGACTGCACTTTCCAAGCTCCTAAGCTTGGCCTCCGGTATGTCCACCGCTTCCTGCCTCTCCTGCGTCATCAGCTAGGGTAGAAGTAGGGCGTTAGTCAACGCGCTCAGTAGGACTCCGAGTAGGGATAGCACATGGATTAGTGATACACACATACCGATAACATAAAATACAGCAAAATAAGTATGTGATGAATGCTATGTCATGGGTGCTTATGTCATGTGTCCCACCCATTATCCGTATGATCATACAATATCCTGTTCCCCATGTTTGCTTCTCGGTCGCCCCGACGGAGCATGGACTCCGGTTATAGCCCTCAGGCTATCCCCATGTCTGATTCTCGGTCGCCCCGACGGAGCATGGACTCCGGTTATAGCCCTCAGGCAATCCCCATGTCTGATTCTCGGTCGCCCCGACGGAGCATGGACTCCGGTTTGTTTATTTTTTTCTGCCCATGCCATGCATGAGATGTAGGTGCATTATGCTATGTAGTATATAGATAGACCATATTCGATATACCATACATAGTCATATGACGCATAGTATTAAGATATAATCCATAATACTATCATGAAATTCATAAGTTAAAACCCATCATAGTGCAAGTCCCATAAATCATAAATTATAATCATAAATCCATAATAAGCCAAGTCAAAATAATTTAAAACACCATCACATATCCATCGCTTACAAAAAGGTAGGAATCCTACCGAATACCATGTCGCGTTCCGTTACGCTTCCCGTTCGATAATCCGGTCGCCGATCGCGTACCGTTTGCGACGCCCGATACCTTATTACATTTACCGAATTAGTCCATACATCATCCATGATTAAGTCCCTAACTTAGCCCATTATCTATTGGTTTTAGACTCATACATAAATCCAATTTTGGCCAAATTTAAAATTCCAATTTACGAGCCTAAAACGCAGCAACTATCCGCTTCATTTATTCATTCATAATATATCCATTTTCATGTCCAACCCACTTAGGGTTCAGCCATGTACCATGGTCGAACCCATGGTCCTTCAATGTGGCCACAAATTACGGTTTTCCCACTCCTCTTCCATGGTTAAGTTACCCCTTTTGTCCATGCATATTTAAGTCCATATTTGACCCATAAACTTGGACCCATTTATAATTTCTTAATCGTGACATAACATCATAAAATCAGCCATCTAGTTTAATTAAATTTGTAAATATTAAATCCCATATATAATTCCATACCTAGCCCATAATATGGCTCCCAAAGGGGTCATGGGTTCGGCCATACACCATGGCCGAACCCATGATGTCCATTTCCTAATTTCTTGGTTCATTTTACCTTCACCAAATGAATTTAAGTCCTTCATTTAAAACCCCTTCTTTCATCTCATATAAAACATTACCTACCATGCTTACCAATCCATTTAATATTTTCATTTCTCTCCATTGTTTTCCATTCATAACAGTCCCAAAACATTACCATAGGGTTCATGGTTCACTTTTATTTGTGCCATTTTCAAAGACTCATATTTTTGTCCCAAAAATAATCCATTTCAAAAATCACAAATCTTCATTCATTTTGGCCCTTTAAAACAACCTCCTAGGCATTGATACATGCATTAACCTTAGCCTAAAATTGATCAAAATTTGGGTCATGGGTTCGGCCATACATCATGGCCGAACCCATGATGTTTCTTTCCCCATCCTTCTTGGTTTCAATTACCCATTTAAACATACCTCCAATGAAACTTAAATCATCCATTTCAATCACTAACTTTATTCCATTTAAACATCACATATCATACTTGTAACATCCATTTAAATTTCATCATTAACTTAACTTAATTTCCATTTCGTTTAAGCACATATATAAACCATACTTAGCCCATGAATGACCGAAAAAATGGGTCATGGGTTCGGCCATACACCATGGCCGAACCCATGATGCCTTTCCCTCATTTTTAACTTGGGTCCTTTAATCACATTTAAAGTCCATTAAAAACCACCAACATTTCCTCATGCTTTCTCATTTTAACAATCATTTAAAACACCCATTTTTAATCATTTGAAAACTAATTTTCATTAACCATTCTCCATACTTCTAATCTTATAAAAATTCTAAAATATCATCCATGGATTCCATCATAAAACTTTTTTCCAAAAATTGCCTACATTTAACCCTTTAAATCCTTGGAACCCTAAACCATTCTCCAACTTTTTATTTCTTATAAAAACCCTAATTAAAATGCATAATATTAAAATATAATCCAAATTAAAATCATCCTCATTTACCATGGGGTTCGGCCATGCTACATGGCCGAACCCTATGGTCCATCCATTCATTAAAAATTCTATATTCTCCATGCTTTAATACAACCTTAGAATTCCAAAAATTTGAAATCATAAATCACTAATGTTTACTCATTTAAAAACCTAAAGCTCATTAGCCATTCTCCAAAATTTTAAACCTTAACATCTTAATAAATTCATCATCATTTCCCATGGGGTTCGGCCATGTAGGGTCCATTCAATCCATCAAAACTTCCATCTTTTCCATTTTCTTAGCCTTCCATTTGATGGATTTTAAATCCATTCCATAGCCTAAAATAATTTGGCCACCATCATATGGAAAGGATGGATTCCAAAACTTAAAACCTTAACAATTAAATCTCTTGTTTAGAACATACTTACGATCCGACGACTCCTCCGGTCTTTGTTCCTCCACTTGATTTCCTTAGCCTCTTCTCTCCTTCTTCTTGATCTTTGATCGGCTAGATGTGCTTGATCAATGGTGGGACATGCTTGGATTGGCTAAGGTAAATGGGGTTAGGTTAAGAGAGAAAGAGGGAAAGATGATGAAGGTAGTAGCTCTTGATCTTCCAATGGTGAATCCAAGGTTTCACCTCTTTTCTTCTCTTTTCTTTTCTTTTCCTTCTAAGTTTTTCTTCTAAGTTCTTTCTCCTCTCTTGCAAGGTGGGTGCCGTTTTTTTTTCTTGGTGTATGAGGAATGCTAGAGTGAAATGGGTTGGTTTGCAATGGAATGGAGGTGGTTGGAGTGGTCTTCACTCCACATTAATTTCTTCACCAACCAAGCATGGGTTGGCTTGACTTTGGTGGTGGTGGTTGAGACCCAACCACCATTCAAGCCCATGGTTTTAATTTGTGTTTTCTTGAGGTGGTTTGTGTTTGTTGGAGTGGTTTTGACCATTTAACCATTTGACCATTTTAATCTTAGGTTGATTAACTTAGATCACCTTGATCCCTTGATTAATTTAATTAATCACTTTCTATTTAATTTAAACCCATTAATTTCCCTCCATGATCCACCCATGGTTGACCAAGTCAACCATGGTGGTCGGCCCCACTACTCTTGGGTCCACACGCCACCTCAATGGGTGAGGTGGAGGTGGGCCCCCTTGGCCATGTTGCCTTGGTCCATTTATCACCTAACTTAGGTGATTTAAATTTTATTAATTGTATCCCTTTTATTGGATCATCATTGGGCCCATGGCCCAATTTGATTCTTGTCTTGCCCATTTATCTTAGGGCTTAGTTACCTTGGCCAATTGGGTCCCACATAGCTCTTTGACCCAAATTGACCATCTTTGACCCGATTAGTCCTCACTGACCCATTTAATGGATTTCATCCAACCCATGGCCCAATTGAGCCATCCTTGGGCCATTGTCCCAAAATTTGGTCCATTTGGCATTTTATTATATCAAACTTCAATTTAAAATGAATAAATGCCAATATATATATTTATCAAAAATTCGGGTTATTACAGTTCAAATTTCAGTTCGACTATTTGGTGATAGACATGGCAAAGTTCGATGTGATTGTTGGTATGGACTAGTTGGCCACATTTTAAGCTTGCATTGGTTGTTACCGTAGGTGAGTAACTTTTTGGTCACCAAACGGACATCGATTTTTAGTGTATGGGAACAAATAAAAGGTTGCAGTGTATGATAGACCTCATAACGAAGTTAAATTTTTTTTGTTGAATAATATTATACTAGAAAGGTCACTTGCTCCTACCCCACCTGTGATTGTGGAAGATTTTACTGATGTATTCCCCACAGATCTCCTGGGTTTACCTCCAAAGTGGGAGATTGATTTTGAGATCAAGTTATTCCCTTGTACTGCACCTGTGTCACTTCCACATTATCGAATGGCACCTGTGGAGATGTCAGAGTTGAAAAAATAGATTGATGAACTACTCCGGTTGGGATTCATCTGACACAACACTTCATTGTGGAGAGAACCTGCGTTATTTGTTAAGAAGAAAGATGGCTCCCTACGAATGTGTGTAGATTATCGGAGGTTAAATCATCTCACGATCAAGAACAAGTATCCTCTACCCCGGATTGACGATTTGTTTGATCAACTTAGGGGATCCAATTATTTCTTGAAGATAGATCTCATGTCGGGGAACCATCAGATCAGAATTAAGCAAAAGGACATACAAAAGACAGGTTTCCAGACTAAATATGGGTTGTATGAGTATGTAGTGATACCTTTTGGATTGACCAATGCACAGAAAATCCTCATGGATCTAATGAATCAGATCTTCCTCCCATAATTGGATAAGTTTGTGACTGTATTCATCGATGATGGGATTCTCTTTTATTCCATAAGCAAGGAAGAACATGTCGAACACTTGCGGATTGTTTTGAACACTTTGAGAAGAACAAATTGTTTGCAAAGGCCAGTAAGTGTGATTTTTGGCTATCAGAAGTTGAAAGTTCTCCATTTGGTACTTGAACACGAATGGCCCTAGAGGAGGGGAGGGAGGGGGGGGAGGGTGCTGAATAGGTCAATTTAGAAATCGTTGGTCCTTTTAAACATTATTTGATTGATTAATTAAGTGCAGCTGATATAACAATCAAGTGTGTGTGAGCAAATGTGATTAAGCAATCAACACAAGAAATTAGCTCTAACACCACAAGCATATGGACAAAAGATATATAGTGGTTCGGTTAGCCAACCTACATCCACTGTTAGGACTAGCTCAACTTGAGCTATCCCCAAATTCACTAAGTGCAGACTTACACCCTCACAATTAGAATAGGAATTCCACCTCACTCAATCGGTTGGGAATTTCACCCACCACATGTAAAATAGGAATTCCACCTATTTGAATTGGCTGGGAATTCCACCCACCATGTGTGCAAGGACTACGCTCTAGATTTATAGTGGTTCGGGAGCTAAGCCTCCTTAATCCACTTTCACAGGAAAAAGGTTTTAAAACAAAATTAAAATAAATAAAAAAACATTCTCCTTGAAGCTCTTTCTCGAAGATGTGTGCTTCTCAATGATCCACCCAATGTGTGCCCTAGTTAATCCCGAAGCTCCGCCTTATAGCATCGTTGAGCAATCACAATTTTAGGATGACTAGGAAGTTGGTTCTACCAAAATCTTTCCTAATTTGTACCTTTTCTTTTCTCCTCTCTTTCTCTATTTTACTAACTCAATCACTAGATTGGTTGTATTTGATTCTCAGGTGTAGGCACAAGAGAGCTGATCATTCCTTAGAGTGTGTGAATTTTCTCAGTTCAAGGAAGATGATTAAATGCCCACACAACACTCATATTTATAGAGAAGTTAACATAGTTTTTCAAATTGTCTAGTACCAATAGGTTGACGGCACCGATGGGTCGGTGTTTATGTTTATTATCGTTCAACCACACGACCGTTGCACATTAAATGCACTCCTAATGACATTATTAATTACTGGCCGATATGTCGGTGTCACCGATAGGTCGATAGTCATGGCACCAAGAGGTTGGTCCATACGAGGGTCTTGATCTGGGGCAACACCATGCAGACAAAGTTTCATGTCCCGAAACTTTTCCTGCCCAGAACGACCTGTCGCCCTTTACCAAGGGGTTGGTCCTGGTACTCCCGACAGGCCTTGAATTACCTAGATGTCTGTTTTATCGAGAGTCCACTTGAGTTTTAAATTCCAGAACTCATAAGTAATCATCGACGAGTCATTGACCACGAGGGGTTGTTAAGTTTATCACCGAGGGCTCGGTGCATACGAGACTCTCGATCAGAGGCATACCCAGAGTGACAGTTGTAATAGCCCGACTTTTCAAATAATAATTATATTGGCTATTATTTATTTTAATTGTTGAAACTAAGAATTTTGATGGAATGGATGGTTGATGGACCAAAATTGGGGCAATGGCCCAAGTAGGGACCAATGGACCAAGGATTGGATTAATTTCATTTAAATGGGTCAATGATGGTTAATTGGGTCAAGGATGGTCAATTGGGTCAAATACCCATTTGGGACCGAATGGGTCAAGATGGTTTGAGCATTAGGGTAAATGGGCAGGAGGTGAATTTAATTGGGCCATGGGCCCAATAGTGATCAAAGTAAATGGAATGGAATGAAGTGGTTAAAAATCACCTAAGTTAAATTGGAATGAATCAAGATGGCATAAACAAATGGGGCCCAACTCCACCTCATCAAGTGAGGTGGAGTGTGGACCAAAACATAGGTGGGGCCAACCACCATGGTTGACTCAACCATGGATGAGTCAAAGGGAAATTGAGGAGGATCAAGGTGAATTGAATTGGATAAATTGATTAAAATCACCTAAGTTAAGTTGGAATAAATCAAGGTGGCATAATCAAATGGGACCCAACTCCACCTCATCAAGTGAGGTGGCGGGTGGGCCAAGGCATTGGTGGTGCCGGCCACCATGGTTGACTTGGTCAACCATGGGTGGATTCATGGACGAAGTAAAGATGAATAAGTGGAATTAAATTATGTAATTAAATGACGTAGGTTAGATGTCAAATTAAATAAATGAGTTGCATTACATGGAGTGAGTTCAATGGGGGTGAGTCACCTAGGAAATAGGTGAGTCAAATGGGTGGTTTCATCTCATGGAAACCACCCAACCATCAAGACAAAACCATCCAAAATCGTTGGATGATGTGGAGTGCCAAGTGGAAGGCATGCTCCCCCCTTGGCTAGACCAAAAGCTTAGGTGGAGAGCATGCATTGGCCCATTGTGAGGTGGTGGTTCCACCTCACCCAAACCACCAAACCACCCATGGTAAAGGAGCCAAAACCGTTGGCCATGGGAGGGGTTGGGTGTGCCATGTGGAGGGCATGCACCCTCCATGGCTAGACAAGATCCTTAGAAGGTGGACATGCTAGGGCATGCATTGGCCCATTGTGAGGTGGTGGTCCACCTCACCCAAACCACCAAACCACCAAAGAAACCCAAGCCCAAAACCGTGTACATGGGGTGGTATACTAGACAAGAGGCCTAAGATTAAGGGCATGCAAGACCATACAATGGTCAAAGGAGAGGTAGTGGAGTCTAACCCAAGCAACCCAAAACAAGATGGGAAAAACTAGGATTTCTCCATCTCATTTCTCATCTCACTCTCTCCCTCCCTCTCTTGGCCGACCCTCACACAAGGAGAAAGAGAAGAAAAAGACTTAGAAAAAATGAGGAGATCCCAAGCTTGGCCGACCACACTCCCAAGACCCAAGACTTTGGATATTTTCCATTCTTTCCTCCTCTCCCTCTCTCAAACCTACCTCCATCTTGGCTGAACCAACCCTTGGTGATCTCATCTTGATCAAGCTCATATATTGGCCGAAGATCAAAGAGAAGAGGAAGAAGGAAGGCTAAGGATCAAAGAGGAGCAAAAGGAAACCGGAAGGGCCGCGGGATTGGTAAGTAGTCCTCAACAAGAGTTTATTTTCAAAAGAGTTAAAAGGAGACCATGGAGTCACATTTTTCTTGGATTAAATTGGTGGCCAAAAATATTATGGGCCATGGATCTAAAATCCATCCAAGAAAGGGGATGAGAAGTGGACAAACCCTAATGGGTAAGATAGGTTAAGTAAAAGAATGGAATACTAAGGACACTATGTATATCTATGGGTTATGTATGCATGCATGGCAAAGATGGGTAAAAGACCATGGTTCGGCCATCGTATGGCCGAACCCTAAATGTTATCGATACATGGAAAGGACCTCATGCATGTCAAAAATATGGTGAAGGATCAAGATGTATGGTTTGGCCTTTGCATGGCTAAACCCTAGGGTTTCTTGTATGAGAACCATCAAGTAACAAATCATGGAAATATGATTTTTGAAGAAATAATGAACCATAGGGTTCGGCCATGTTGTATGGCCGAACCCCATGGAAGGAGATTAAGTAATTTTTAAGGGGTTTAAAGGATGGAAACCATGGAATGATGGTTAATGATTTTTGAGGTTTTGAATGGTTAAAAGTTAGTAAATTTTAAAGGGGTTAAGTGAGGGAAACCATGGAGAAATATTGATGATTATTTATAGTCTTAAATGTTACAAATAAAGATGAACTATGGACCATCGGTTCGGCCATGTTGTATGGCCGAACCCCATGGAGAGATTTTGGTGGATTTAAATGTTTTTGGAAACATGAAGATGATGGGGAATGTTGGTAAGTTTAGAAGGTTTAAAAGTTGTTTAAAATGAATGGGTATTAAGTTAAGGAAATGGATGATGTATAATGATTTTTATGTCATGGTTGATGAGTCATTGATGGATCCATGCTTATGGATCAGTTATGGACATAGATGTTCATGAATGGAAGAAGTGTTTAACCATGGAAGAAGGAGTGGCAAAAATGTAAATATGGCCAAAAAATGAAGAACCATGGGTTCGGCCATGGTGTATGGCCGAACCTCATGGGGGATGGTTGTGGACTTGGGGACTTTTAATGATGACCTTAGTTGTTGGATAAATGAACCAAATGGTGGCTGATTTTAGACCCACAAGATTAAAATGATCAATGGATCAAAAAGGGACCCAAAAACCTAATTAGTGAGGTTCGACCATCGTGTATGGCCGAACCCCACTAAGGCATGAATGGTGGACTTAGAGATGGTTGAAACATTGGGTTAATTTGTTGATGTGTAATAAGGTAACGGGATCTCGCAAGCGGTGCGCGATCGGTGACCGAATTCGTGGATGGAAACGCGAGGCACATTAATTGGTCTTTGGTAGGATTCCTACATCATTGTAAGCCATGGATTATGTGTATATGAATGCTTTACTTGACTTATTTTGGTATAAAATTATATGTATTAATGATGGGATTTTTAATGCCATTGTTTGTAATATTATATAGCATGTTAACACTTGCATCTCATGCATGGCATGGGAGGGATGAAATGTAACCGGAGTCCATGCTCCGTCGGGGCGACTGATAAACAAACATGGGGATACCTTGATGAGGGTTTTTCCATCAAGAGGGACATTGTATAATGATGATATGGATGATGGGCGGGACTCATGACATAGGACACCCATGGCATGGCATTGATTGCATGGTTTTGCTATACTATTACCTATGTGTTTTGTTATCACTAATCCATGTGTTGACCCTACTCAGAGTACCTACTGGGCTCGTTGTCTAACGTCCTACTTCCACCGTAGATGATGATGCAGGAAATGGAGGAAATGAAGGACGTGATGGGAGCCAAGCGTAGGAGCTTGGAGGAGCGAGCTAGTTTATTTACTTAAGTTTTAATTTTGGAAATGTAATTTGAGTAACTTAGCTCGTTGGTTTGGATTTTATCTTGGACATTCTAATTTTGAGGTATTTTAGTAATTTAAATTATGTAATTCCTTGCTATCTAAAATTGGTAGGATAGACTCTATTATAATTCCACATTAAGTTTATATTCCGCAAGCTTATTTTCTATGTGTGAACCGTTCTCATGGACTTAGTTCCACGCACACGTAGGGTTGGCCAGTTACTTTCTACGTCGTGAAGTCCCGTGCTCTGTAACGCCCGCCCCTTTTCACCGAAAATCAGAGTCTATTTTTTTTTTCAATAGTGACAAAGGGCGCGGACGTCACGACGCGAGTTAAGTCCGATCTTCGAAAGCCCGGCCCTTAACTGGCCAACCCTACGTGTGCTTGGAACGAAGTCCACGAGAATGATTCACACGTGGAAGTAGCTCGCAGAATATTAAACTACGTGCAGAATTACAATAAAGACTGTCCTACAAATTTGAGATAGCTAGGAAGATACATTCATTTAATTACCAAAATACCTCAACAACATAATATCCAAAATAAAATCCAAAACATAGCAATTAATCTCAAATGTTACATTCCGACGAGCTAAGCTATCAAATACATTTCCAAATTAAACTTGAATAAACTAAATAATATGTCTCCCAAAGCTCCTAAGCTTTGCTCCCATTTCGTCCTTCGTTTTTGGCATCTCCTGTGTCATCAGCTAGGGTAGAAGTAGGGCGTTAGACCACGCGCTCAGTAGGACTCCGAGTAGGGCTAACACATGGATTAGTGATAACAAGCAATACAGATAATAATATAATGAAAAACCACAGAATGGATGCCATGCCATGGGTGTCTGTGTTATGAATCCCACCCATCATCCTTACTATCCCGATACCATATCCCTCTTGACGGCAAAGCACTCATCAAGGTAATATCAACACAAGTATCCTCCTTGACGGCCAAGCACTCATCAAGGTAACATCAACACAAGTATCCCCCTTGACGGCCGAGCACTCATCAAGGTAACATCAACACAAGTATCCCCCTTGAATGCAAAGCACTCATCAAGGTAACATCAACACAAGTATTCCCCTTGACGGCAAAGCACTCATCAAGGTAACATCAACACAAGTATCCCCCTGTCATATCCCTCCCATGCCATGCATGAGATGTAGATGCCATATGCCATGTAATGAATATGATAACAAACCATGACAATTAAAAATCCTATCAATAAAACATATAACTTGATTAACAAAAGTAGATCAAGCAAAGCCTCAATAAACACATCATGGCTTTAAAACCCATTTTAAACCAATCATAGGCTTACCAAAATGAATCAAGTAAAACCCCTACATAATACATAATTCAAAACCAATCTTAAAACAAACCACATAATTTCCAAAATAATTCAAAGAAACCATCACTTAATCCAGGGCTTACAAAAAGGTAGGAATCCTACCAAATACCGACTAGCGTTCTTTCTTTCGTTTCCGCCCGATAGACCCGGTCGCCGATACGCGTACCGCCTGCGATGTCCAGTACCTTATTATACATTAATAATTAGTCCATATTTCTAACTATTTCCAAGCCCATTAATCATTTCCAAGTCCACATGAATAATCGGTCACCATTTAGGTTTTGTGGGTCGCATTTAATCCATTAAACCCCTTTAATTTGTGAATTTAAAACAAATTAGCCATCCTAGGTTTTATTTAACCATACATAGACTTGATACTTAGAGCCCCTAAGCCTTTGGTCATCTCCCATGGAGTTCTTGAATTTGGCCATTAATTACGGTTTTGCCACTACCTCTTCTCCATGGTTAATTTCTCATTCATCACCCTTGCCTAACCAAGTTCATAATTGATCATAAACCTGGATCTCTAACTTAAGTCCATTAATGACCCATTCAACCATGGCACATGACCATTAAAATTAGCCATTTAATTTACTTAAACTCCATTAACCTAACATACAAATACACATTAATCTTAGGCCTTAATTGATTCACAAAATGGGTCCATTGATGTATTATTACCCATAACATAACAATACTAAAAAATTAGGCATTTAGATACTCTAACTCTCATTCATTTCTCCCACATATAATACCAAATTGTAATCCATAATTTTACCCACAAATGGGTCATGGGTTCGGCCATACACCATGGCCGAACCCATGATGTCTTTACCCCATTCTTTCTTTGGCCTATTTACCCATTTGAATCATCACCCTTAATCACATTAAAGTCTATTAACTTAGCCACACTTAAGTCCAAAATTGATCCATAACTTAGACCTATTAGTGACCTATCAACCATAACATGTACTCATTAAAAATAAGTCCTTAACTTAACCTAATCCCAATCAATGTAAACACATTCATACTCCAATCTAACCCATCAAAAGGCTCACAAATGGGCCATGGGTTCGGCCATACACCATGGCCGGACCCATGGTGTCCTTTTCCCATTTTTCTTGGGTCCATTGTTACACATTTGAATTTATCACAAGTCCCCCCATGAAGGTGTTTAATGTCCACACTTAAACCCTCATCTTTTACTACATTGGAGTCCATTACAAATATCAACACTAGATTCATTTTGGTACATTCCAAACCACCAACATTAAATATATTTTGAGTTCATCAACTTAGCTACATTCCCCATTTGTTTTCCATGGTTCCAAAATACTTAGTCCATCCCAATTTCCCATTATTTTCTTAGGCCTATTTACCACATTTACACCCATCACAAGCTCTTCCATGAAGGGTTTAATTTATACACTTAAATCATCATTCTTAATCACATTCAAGTCCATAAACCTAGCCATATTCCCATTACAACTAATAACAATGGGTCCCTGTTGGTCCATCAACACCACCCACATTTCCCATTTATTTTTCCATAATTCATAACCATTCCTCCCTATTTTTACACCCTTCAAATTCACAACCACATAACCCTAAAAATCACAAATTACCCTCCATAGCTTCCATTCTTTAAAACCCTCATAAATCACCTAATCACCTACCATTTCATCACCATAGGGTTCGGCCATTCACCATGGCCGAACCCATGGTTCATGATCCATCATTTTGGTACATTTTCTTGAGTCCATTAATGACTCATTTAGTCATGCCGTACTTTCCATTCCTTTCCTGGTTTCTAAAACACTTCATTCATCAAAGTTTCCCCATGCCTTTTAAGGCTACCAACACCATTCACACCTCCCATGCATTTCCTCATTTAAGCCCCTTTAAAAATTTCCTACATTTAATCACTAGAAACCCTAATAATCCTAATCATTCCTTCCATGAATTTCTTCATTTAACAACCCTTTACAAATCACCATATTTAATCATTAGCACCTTAAAAAAAACATAAACCATCTTTCCATGATTTTCATTCAAGATCCCTTTAAAAAGAACTACCACATTTAATCAATAAACACTTACAAACCCTAAATCATCCTCCATTCTTTTTCCTCATTAAAACTCTTTAACTTCACTAACATTTATCCATTAACATCTTAAAATCATAAATCCCCCTTCCATGGTTTTGATCTTAAAAACCCCATTTAAGCTTACTTAATTACTTATCATAATTCCTTCCAAAAATCACACACATTTCATGCTTAAATAAATTTCATTACATAATGTCCTTAATGTATTTATTTTTCCTTAACCTAATTTATCCACTTTTCCATCCTTCCATTTGATGGATTTGAGATCCAAGGCCTATGATTATTTGGCCACCATCAAATTTAACAAGAATGGATCCCAAAACTTAAACCCTAAAAATCCAAATCTCTTGTTTAGGAATTACTTACAATCCGACGCCTCCTCTGACTTTCGTCACTCCCGTCGGCTTCATTGGCCTCCTTTCTTCTTCCTCTCCTTGTTTAATCGACTAGGATGCTTGACTAAGATGAGAAACCCCCAAGCTTGGGTTTGGCCATGGTAGGGTTTGCTTGAGAGAGGGAAAGGAGGAGATGATGAGAAGAAGATGGTAGATCTTGACCTTAGAATGGTGGACCATGCTTGCACCTCTTCTCTTCTTTCTTCTCTTCTCCTCTTCCTTTCTTAATTTTCTTCTTCTTTTTCCTTAGAGATGAGGGACGGTGGTGTGGGAGAGATGGAGTGAGTAAAATTGAGAATGGGATAAGATGGAAACCCATCTTATCCCAAGGGAGCTTACTTTACACTTTAACATAAATTTCCCACCAACCAAACCTAAGATTATTTTCATGCTTTTTGACCCAACCAACACTAGCCAACGTTTTTTCATGTTTGAAATGAATTGTTTGGTCTTCCCATTTGACCATTTGACCATTCTTTTAACTTAGCTTAATTAACTAATTAATTAATTGAATCATTATGTTAAGTTAATTAATTCCCACTTTAACTTAATCCCATCTACTTAAATTTGCCTTCATACATACACCCATGGTTGACCAATTCAACCATGGTGGCCGGCCCCACCAATCACTGGGTCCACTCACCACCTCACTTGGTGAGGTGGAGGTGGGTCCCAATTGGCCACATCACCTTGGTCTAATTCCATCACCAACTTAGGTGATTTAGCTTTAACTAAGTCCATTCCAACCAATTGGATCCTCATTGGGCCCATGGTCCAATTACATTTATCCATACCCATTTATCTTAGGGCTTACATTATCTTAATCCATTGGGTCCCAAGTGGGTATTGGGCCCCATTTGACCATCTTTGGCCCAATTGACCATCATTGACCACTTAAATGATTTTAAATCCAATCCATGGTCTATTGGGCCATACTTGGCCCTTTATCCAAATTTTGGCCCATTTACCATTTATTCCATCAAGTTTCCCATTTCCACCATTAAAATAAATATTAACCACCTATTTATTGATTTAAAAATTTCGGGCCACTATATGCTCTTTGTCACTCTTTATTTCAAAAAAAAGAAAAAAAATAGACTTATTTTTCGGCTAAGCGAGTGATAGGGGCGGGCGTTACAACAGTTCAATGTTGCAGAACCTTTGTCAATCTGGCCGACCAGTCTTTGATCACGATGGGTCGATCCTGTTTCCACTGAGGGGTCAGTGAGAACGACTGGTCGAGCTGACAGTGAACTTAATTCATATTTCTAAGTTCTCTTCCAATTCACTGTCAAGCTTCCTCTCTAGGTTTTTTATGATTTTACTATTTGTTCAGCTAAGCCTAGGAATGGTCCTCCTAAGGTGTGGGTACCACCTAAAGTCATCTATGGCCAAATACCTATTTTGTTATTGCCATAACGATGAGCTTCAATCCGGTGGGGTATGATCTTCAATCTTGATTACCTTGAGTCTTCAAGCTTCTAGCAAGTACTTCTTCCTGAGTTATAGAATTGACAAACTTAGGGACTTGGGAAAGCCGGGGCACTAACAATCTCCCCCTTTGTCAATTTCATAACAAAATGTAGAATCTAACGTAATTACAAGCCCACCATTATTACATCACTTTTGAATTCAAAAATATTACATTGATTGCATGTACATATTAATAAATAAATACAAGAGTATGATCTTCGCATATTGTTGTTCAGATTGCTTTATTTCATGTTCAAGCACATAAGCAAGCAACATTGGAAAATCATTAAAGGGGTTAATCCCAAAACATAAATATATATCCATGGACTAAAGTAGATTTATATTCAAGCTCCCCCATACACCATGAGTTCTTAGAAACCAACACTACCCATAGCATATCCAAGCTATCAGTGTTGAGAAGATATTCTCCCCCAATCTTCTTTGAGTTTGAAGTCCCAAACTCCAAGTGTAGACATTCTCCCACGTCCATGTAATATCCCAGATTTTCAATATAGCAATGTTTACGAAAATTGCCATTGAAATTATGAATTAAAAAGGTTATGACCATAGATGAGAAAATTGTGGGGCCCATTGTTCAATTAAGACCTAATTTACGTGTGATAAGAATCAAATTAAATTAAATGGGTAATGTACATCTAATTGGGTCAAGGTGATTATTTGGGTCAAAAGACCCAATTGGGACCCAATGGGTCGTGGATTGGCTTGTTTGACCAATGGGTGAGCTCAAGCTTAAATTAAAATGGTGAGTTGAATGTGTTGAGTGTGGACGGTTTACATTTCAAATTCAAATTCAAACAATGGTTATACGTTGGAGAGATGAAGGTGGTGTAAAATTCAAATTCAAAATAAATGGGGTGGATGGCTTTACACTTGAAATTCAAGCAAATGGAGTACATTTGAAATTCAAGCAAATGGGGTGGACGGTTTTATATTTGAAATTCAAACAAATGAGATGGAGGAGTTATGTTTAATTCAAATTCAAAACAATGATACACGTTGGAGAGATGGGAAGTTTTGGTTACACATTTCAAATTCAAAACAAAGATATACGTTGGAGAGATGGAGGAGTGTTGGCTTATTTCAAATTCAAATAAATGAAGGTGGTTTGTTGTTTCAAATTCAACAAGGATACATGCTAGAAAGGTGGAGAGTGTTGGTTTAATTTTTAAATTCAAACAAATGGAGGAGTATTGGTTTATTTCAAATACAAAGGCAATGCACACGTTGGAGAGATAATGGAGAAGGTTATGGTTTAATTTTCAAATTCAAACAAATGGAGGAGTATTGGTTTATTTCAAATTCAAAGGCACACGATGGAGAGATAATGGAGATGGTTATGGTTTAATTTTCAAATTCAAACAAGGCTCAACTCTCCCTCTCCCACTTGACGATCTCTCTCCCTCAGACTCTCTCTTAGCCAACCAGCATTCCAAGGAAAAGGAGATCAAACATTTGGAGAATTCTATCACATTCTCTCCCTCTCTCTCTCAAGGCCGGTTCTCCTCTCAAAGGCCAAAAAGGGTTGAAGCATTGTGCTAAGCTTCTCTCTCAAACCTGCCTCCATCTTGGCCGAACCAACCCTTGGTGATCTTATCTTGATCAAGCTCATATATTGGTCAAAGATCAAAGAGAAGAAGAAGAAGGAAGGCTAAGGATTAAAGAGGAGCAAAAGGAAAACGGAAGAACAAGCCGAAGCAAAGATCAAATAGGAGGAGTCGCGGAAACGGTAGGTGCTCAATAAACTTTTATTAAGTAAGATAGCCAAGGAAACATGATCAGGCTATTGTATGTCCAAATCCTAAAAGGGATATACAAAAACCATTGAGTATGAAAAAAAGGTTGATTAGGTTCAGCCATGATGAATGGCCGAACCCATCAAAAGGTATGATCATGGCTATGAAGTTCAAAGGAAGAGATAAGGAACCATAGGGTTCGGCCATGTGGATGGCCGAACCCCATGGAAGAAAATGAAGGATAAATGATATGTTAAATGGAAGGTTATTATATATTTCTAAAGGGACTAAATGGAAGTATGAATGGGAAACATCAAAGGATCAAATGATAAAATTGTATGTTATAGTTTGAAGGAAAGTAAAGAACCATAGGGTTCGGCCATGGTTTTTGATGTTTTTAAAGGGTTTAAAATATGTGGGAAAGTGATGGACTTGGATATATTTTGTTTACCAAAAAAGAATGGAAAGAGAAGCACCAAAACAAAAGGGGTGAGGTTCGGCCATGGTGTATGGCCTAACCCCACCAAGTGCTATGTATGGTGTTTTGTTTTAAAAGGTCTAAAAATATTCAAATGGATAGAGTTATGAGAACCATTCATAGATGGATAAAGGTTTTAATGGAAATAAGGAACTATAGGGTTCGGCCATGTGTATGGCCGAACCCCATAGAGTGACAATGGTGGATGATTAAGGGCTAGATAATTCGATGAATGGATTGGTAATTAGTCTTATGTATGAAGAATTAAAGGACCAAATTTAAGATGGTGAGGTTCGGCCATGTTGTATGGCCGAACCCCACTAAGGTGGATTTGTTTTGGACATTGGTTGTTAGCAATATTAAACAAGGGTTTAGGCTAGTGGCAATATTGTAAATATGGAATGAAATGATCAAAGGACTTGAAAGAGGGGTCAAAATCAAAGTGGTAAGGTTCGGCCATGTTGTATGGCCGAACCCTTCCAAGGAATGTTTGTAGTTTGAAGTGTTTAAATTACGGTAATTGGATGGTGTTGGAGTGATCAAATTCAAGTAGGTGAGGTTCGGCCATGGTCTATGGCCGAGCCCCACAAGGTGGTTTTTGGGACTTAGATTTAATTGGAAATCAATTTTTAGGACTAAAATCATGGAAGGATGATTTATGATTTTTAAGATTTTAATGATTAAATGTAGTGATTTTTAAAGGGATTTTAAATGAGGAAATTCATGGAAGATGTAAATGGTTTTTAGGGCCTCAAAAGGCATAGATGAAGGTGACCCATGAACCATGGGTTCGGCCATGGTGTATGGCCGAACCCTATGGTGATGTATTGGTAATTTTAATAGGTGTAATATATGAAAAAGTAATGGGGAATATTGGTAGCCTTGATGGACCCAAAATATACTTAATGATGATCTAACATGGTGATCTAAATGCATGATGGAAACCCCCTCAAGAGAGGACTGTTTGTGGACCTAAAATGTGGAAAAAGGTCCAAGAAAAATGGGGAAAAAGACATCATGGGTTCGACCATGGTGTATGGCCGAACACATGACCCATTTTTAAGTCAGTTTATGGGCTAAGTATGGGGTTATCTAGGTGTTTTAATTAATGAAGATTAAGTTAAGGAAAAGGGCTATTTTTAATGATTTTATGGCATGATTAAATGAGGTACTAAGGGATCTAAGTTTAATGATCAATTATGGACTTAAGTGTGCATGGATAGAAGAGGTAATTTAACCATGGAAGAGGAGTGGCAGAATCATAAATAGTGGCCAAATTCAAGAACCATGGGTTCGGCCATGATACATGGCCGAACCCCATGGGAGAGGATCATGGACTTAGGGGCTCTAAGTAACAACCTTGTGTGTGATTAATAAAGCCTAGGGTGCTAGTTCTTAGACTCATAAAATTAAGATAATTAATGGATTAAATGGGACCCACAAACCTAGTTAGTGAGGTTCGGCCATGGTGTATGGCCGAACCCCGCTAATGTATGATTAATGGACTTAAATGGTTAAAAACATGGGCTGATTATTCATATGTAATAAGGTACCGGACATCGCAAGCGGTGCACGTATCGATGATCGGATTATCAGACGGAAACCTAAAGGGACATTAGTCGGTATTTGGTAGGATTCCTACCTTTTTGTAAGCCATGGATTATGTGTTGTGTGATGGTTTCTTGATTTATTTTTGATAATTATATGATTTATCTTATGATGAGTTTTAAGGCTATGAATTATATGATAATGCTATGAATTATATTTTAAGGTTATGCATTATATGTAAAGGCTATGAATTATATATTAAGGCTATGAGTTATATATATTACATAGCATAATGCATTTACATCTCATGCATGGCATGGACGGGAAAATAAAGAAACCAGAGTCTATGCTCCGTCGGGGCGACCGAGAAGCAAACATGGGGATAGCCTGATGTTCTATAACCGGAGTCCATGCTCCGTCGGGGAGACCGAGAAGCAAACATGGGGATATCTTGATGTGTTGAGATATAATCGGAGTCCATGCTCCGTCGGGGCCACCGAGAAGCAAACATGGGGATATCTTGATGAGGTTTTTCCATCAAGGGGGACTTTATGAATGATTGAAAAAGGGAAATGGTACAATGGTAATGGATGATGGGTGAGACTCATGACATAGGCACCCATGGCATGACATTGATTTCATGTTTTGTTTGATATTATTCCCTATATGCATTATTATCACTAATCCATGTGTTAGCCTTACTCGGAGTCCTACTGGGCGCGTTGTCTAACTCCCTACTTTTACCCTAGCTGATGACGCAAGAGACGGCAGAAATGGTGGACGCGACGGGAACCATGCTTAGGAGCTTGGGAAAGCGAGCTACTTAGTTTATTTATGCTTTATTTTGGGAAATTTAATTTGAGTAGCTTAGCTCGTCGGACTCTATAAATTTATATATCTTGCTATGGTTTGGATTTTACTTTTGGACATTATGATTTGAGGTAATTTAGTAATTTAAATGATGTACCTTCCTTGCTATCTAAAACAGGTAGGATAGATTCTATTATAACCCCGCTTAATGTTTAAATTCCGCAAGCTTACTTCTACGTGTGAACCGTTCTTCGTGGACTTAGTTCCACGCACACGTAGGGTTGGCCAGTTAAGGGCCGGGCTTTAGAAGCTCGGACTTAACTCGCGTCGTGACGTCCCGCGCCCTTTGTCACTCTTTATTTTCAAAAAAAAAAAAATAGACTCTGATTTTAGTGAAAAGGGGCGGGCGTTACACTCCCATACTCTGCCGGTGAATCGACCATCTCTGTCGGACACAATAATCCGGGGAATACCATGTAGCTTGATGATATCCCTGATGTACCGTCGACCCAAAGTCTAAGACGAATCTGTCATCTTGATGGGAAGAAAGTGTACGGACTTGGTCAATCGATCTACCACGACCCATATCGCATCGTTGCGCTTTGATGACCTTGGCAACCCTTTTAACACCCCTCCCTTTTCACTTGAAATCAGAGTCTATATTTTTTTTTTTTAAATAAATAAACAAGTGATAAGAGCGGAGTGTCACGACGCGAGTTAAGTCCGGACTTTTAAAGTTCGACACTTAACTGGCCAAACCTATGTGAGCATGGACTAAGTCCATGAAAACGGTTCACACATAGTACTTTATAATTCTTGAGGAATAATACTTAACCTAACTGCAGATTATAATAGAACCTAAGTCTACTCCATTTTAGATAGCAAAGTACATAGTCATTTATCCAAAATTACCTTAACTTAATCATTCAATCAAACCATTCCAAACCATAGCAAATATTAACTAAGTTATTACATGCCAACATCTATCTACTCAAATTACATGTCCATGTAAACTTATCAAAATATCATTAATAAAATCCATTTAAATATCGAAGCTCCTATTGTTGGCTTCTTTCACGATCCTCAATTCCTTCCTTTCCTGTGTCATTGACTAGGGTAGAAGCAGGGCGTTAGAACAACGCGCCCAGTAGGAATTCTAGGTAGGGCTATCACATGGGTTAGTATCAAATATCATATAAAATATCATATCATCAAAATTCATGCAAAATCATGCCATGCCATATGTCTTATGGAATGAGTCCCACCCATCACATACATGTAACCTCTTGATGGAATTCTCCTCATCAAGGTATCCCCAAAGTGGTCTTTCGGAAGCCCCGATGGAATGTGGCCTCCGGATTCTACTTGATGGCATCATACACATCAAGGTCTTCCCACGATCACTTTACAGACGCCCTGACGGAGCGTGGCCTCCGGTTACAAATTCCCCTCCCATGCCATGCATGAGATGTACATGTCCATATGCTATGTAATGTAAATACCATAGCATTAAAAACCTCACTTTTGAAACATAATATAAATTGCAACATAAACCATCAAATAAAGATAAACCATATACATATCCATGTTTCAATAAGGTAGAATCCTACCAAAGGTCACTTAAAATGTCCGCTCTTCTTAAACCGTCACTTGCTCAAGATTGCACACCGTTTAAGAAGTTCTGTCACTTGTTACATGTCAATAAGTCAAACACATATCTCATTTGGTTTCTAATTAAGTCTAAGACCAAACACACTACCTTGTGGGGTTCGGCCATACACCATGGTCGAACCTCACCCTTTTTAATTTGGTAGCTTTTATTTAACTGATCACATCCAAATGACCCATTTGAAACCCTCAACCCATAAAACACAACTTGATAAGGTTCGGCCATACAACTTGGCCGAACTTCATCATCTTGGTTTTGGTCCTTTCCTTTCAACCTTTTGATCTTCCAAATCCAAACCTTGCCATTCTTGATTCATAAAACCCAACAGTTTTAAATCAGCCATCCAACCTTATCAACACTGCAAATATATAAAACATTTCCCATGGGGTTAGGCCATACAACATGGCCGAACCCTTGGTTCATTATTTTCATTTATTTACCTTCTTGCCATTGATCCAATTCTTAGTTTTCATTTCATTCATATGTCCATACATATCAAGGTCTTCCCAGGATTGCCTTATGGACGCCCCGACGGAGCGTGGACTCCGGTTACAAATTCCCCTCCCATGCCATGCATGAGATGTACATGTCCATATGTTATGTAATGTAAATACCATAGCATTAAAAACCTCACTTTTGAAACATAATATAAATTGCAACATAAACCATCAAATAAAGTTAGACCATATACATATCCATGTTTCAATAAGGTAGAATCCTACCAAAGGTCACTTAAAATGTCCGCTCTTCTTAAACCGTCACCCGCTCACGATTGCGCACCGTTTAAGAAGTTCCGTCACCTTGTTACATGTCAATAAGTCAGACACATATCTCATTTGGTTTCTAATTAAGTCTAAGACCAAACACACCACCTTGTGGGGTTCAGCCATACACCATGGCCGAACCTCATCCTTTTTAATTTGGGTCCTTTTATTTAACCGATCTCATCCAAATGACCCATTTGAAACCCTCAATCCATAAAACGCACCTTGATGAGGTTCGGCCATACAACTTGGCCGAACTTCATCATCTTGGTTTTGGTCCTTTCCTTTCAACCTTTTGATCTTCTAAATCCAAACCTTGCCATTCTTGATTCATAAAACCCAACACTTTTAAATCAGCCATCCAACCTTATCAACAGTTCAAATATATAAAACATTTCCCATGGGGTTCGGCCATACAACATGGCCGAACCCTTGGTTCATTATTTTCATTTATTCACCATCTTTCCATTGATCCAATTCTTAGTTTCCATTTCATTCATATGTCCATAAAATTCAATAACCAAGCCATCATAAATCCATACATATTATTTGGTGGGGTTCGGCCATGCACCATGGCCGAACCTCATCTCTTCTTTTGATCCAAACAATTAAGACCTTTCTAAAGTACTAACCATCGTCCATCAATTAAACATAAAACATATTATCCATCATTGTCTCTCCATGGGGTTCAGCCATATGGATAGCCGAACCCTATGGTTCTTTAATTCCATTAAAACTTATTATACATCTATGATTGATTCTCATACTTCCATCCTTTTAAAACTTTAACAAAACCAAACACATACCCTTATGATTTCCTTTCTTCAAATCCAATAAAAATTAAACGAATATCTTTTGATGGGTTCGGCCATACAAAGTGGTCGAACCCTATGATTCATGTCTTCCCTTTTTAAACATCACTAGCCATGATTTTAACCCTTGATAGGTTCGGCCATACAATGGCCGGATCATGCTTCCTTAACCATTTTATTTAACAAGTGTTTATTGAGCACAAACCAATACCGCAACTCCTCCGGTTCTTTCACTCATTTTTGATCCTTTTGACCGAGACTGACCTTGCTACAAACTCCTTGGAATAATTCGGCCAAGTGATATGGATTGAGAGAGAAGCTTAGAACAATGCTCCAAATCCTTGTCTTGAGAGTGGTTGTCTTTGTATGATGGTTTGAGACCACCAATCTTTTCTAAGTCTATCCTTGAGAAGTGATCGGCCAAGAGAAAGATTTGTGTGAGAGACAACCAACCAAGGTTCTTTGTCTAGAGAGGTGGGACGGCCAAGGGAGAGAGAGTACAATACAATTTTGTTCCAATAGGATGGTCGGCCAAAGTGGTAGTTTTGGTGCAGCTCATGTGTTACTCCCATTTCCATTTACAATTCTCCTTAATGCTTCCCTTGGGGGTTTCATCCTTGAGATGAAACTCCCAAGGCTCCAATGGTTGCAATGGGGTGTCTTGTGTAACCTCCACAAACCCCATTCATCTTCCACATTTAAATTCCATTTGGGGGTTTCATCCATGAGATGAAACCCCAAGGGTCTAACAGTGCAATGGTGTGCCTTGGTTTGAAAATATGAAACCGTCCCCTCCCATTGGTTCTCCATTTGGAGTTACATGCATGGGGTAAAACCTCCATGCATTCCAACGTATACATGTTTTGTGTTGATATTTGAAATAGCCATAACCCCTTGTAACTCCTCAAGAACGCCAACTCTCATTAATGAGTCAAATGTAAGTTTCATGGATGAGATAAAACTTCCATGGATTCCAACGTGTACATTGTTTGAATTTTGAAACAACCCAAACATCTTTCATCTACACACTTCACATATAATTTAATTCCCTATCTCTTTAATTCACTTAATCTCAACTCATCCATTTAACTCAACTTCACCATTAAACTCAACTCACACATTTAATCCACTTGAATCAACTTAAATACTTGTTTGCATTCCCATTTAATTCAGCCTTAACCAAATTAGGCTTGAGCTCACTTAATGGTCAACCAAGTCAACCACGACCCATTGGGTCCCAATTGGGCCTTTTGACCCAAACATCCACCTTGACCCAATTAAACGCACATTACCCAATTATTTAAATTGATCCTTTTAACATATCCATTGGGTCTTAATTGGGCCATTGCCCAACACCTTACCCATCTAAGGTTCATAACCATTAATTCACACTTACAATGGCAATTTCTATAAATATTGATAAACTGAAAATCTGGGGTATTACAAGCCTGTCACAAAATCCATGGAGATGTGTTCCCATTTCCACTCCGGCACTAGTAAGGGTTTGAGTAACCCTGGTGGCTTCTGATGTTCAGTCTTAACCTGCTGACAAGTTAGGCAATGAGTAACAAACTCTGCCACATTTCTTTTGAGTCCATGCCACCAATAGTGTCTCTTCAGATCATGATACATATTGGTGCTGCCCGAATGAATAAAGAGTTTGGTTTGGTGTGCCTCGATCAATAACTCTTTTCTGCAGCTCTTAGGCACATATGTCCTACCTCGGAATACAAGACCCTGTCCCGGTCGTAACTCCCATTCCGGTATAACCTCACCAGTAGACATTATTACCTATGTCTCCTCCACTTTTTGACCTGTCCGTTGCTCCTGTTCAATCTTGGAGACCATGTTGGACCATATGATCAGATTACACATACTCCCATGTTTTTTGATATACAAATTGAATTCTCAAATGGTATTCAGCATTTCCCATTCCTTCCTGATCAAACTGGCCATTGTTGCAGGTGACATGCGACTGAGGGCATCCGCCACTTTGTTCGCCTTGCCAGGGTGATATCGAAGCGTGAACTCATAATCTTGCAGATATTCCATCCATCTACGCTGCCTCATGTTGAGTTCCTTCTGATCAAACAAATATTTCAGGCTTTTGTGATATGAAAACACCTCAAACTTCTCGCCATAAAGATAGTGTCTTGAGCTTTTGAAAGCGAAGACCACTGCGGCTAGTTCCAAATCATGCGTGGGATAGTGGCGTTCATGAATCTTCAACTGTCTTGAACTATAAGCCACTACACGTTTGACTTTGAGTGAGAGAACACCGAAGTCCCTCTCCTGAAGAATCACAATATACTTCATAGCCCTTACCCCTTTCCCGCAAAATCAGAATAGGAGCGGTTGTAAGAGAGTCGGGTAAGTGGAGATGCAATCTTGGAGAAGTCCATGATAAACTTCCTATAGTAACCAGCCAATC
Organism: Chimonanthus praecox; assembly: GCA_022113865.1. Classification (NCBI taxonomy): domain Eukaryota; kingdom Viridiplantae; phylum Streptophyta; class Magnoliopsida; order Laurales; family Calycanthaceae; genus Chimonanthus; species Chimonanthus praecox. The sequence continues at coordinate 42,971,268 of CM039094.1, forward strand.
CCAGAAAGCTACAGATCTCGGTCACATTCTTCGGTGCTTTCCATTCTCTCACTGCCGCCACCTTAGCCAGTTCCACGGCTATACCTTCTGCTGATATAATATGCCCCAAGAAGTTAACCTCAGATAGCCAGAATTCACACTTGCTTGCTTTAGCATACAACTGGTGCTTCTTCAAGGTGTCCAGGACTATCCGCAAATGCTCAGCATGCTCCTCTTAACTTTTGGAATAGATCAGGATGTCATCAATAAAAACAATTACAAATTAGTCCAATAAAGGATGGAAGATCCTGTTCATCAGATCCATGAACACAACTGGTACTCATATAGTCCTATGTCCTCATCCCTAACCCGGATTTGATGGTAGCCGGACATCAGATCAATCTTGGAGAAGTGGCTGGAACCCCTGAGTTGATCGAATAGATCATCAATCCTGGGTAGAGGGTACTTGTTTCTGACAGTCAGCTGGTTCAATTTTCTGTAATCTACACACATCCGAAGTGTACCATCCTTCTTCTTCACAAATAATACCAGGGCTCCCCAAGATGATGTGTTGTTCCTGATGCATCCTAGTCTGAGTAGTTCATCAATTTGCTTCTTTACCTCGGACATCTCAGCTGGGGCCATTCGGTAATATGGCAACGACACTGGAGTAGTGCCAGGATACATCTTGATCTCAAAATCAATCTCCCTCTTGGGTGGCAAGCCAGGGAGTTCTGTTGGGAATATCTCCGCGTAGTCTTTCTTTACAGCCGGAAGTTCAGCCACCGGTGCCTTGTCTAATCTGATGTTGTTCAATACCAGGTGGTTCAATTCTTCATGCAGTCTTCTGATCATAGGAATGCTCTGTTTGTCAGCATGTACCACGTATCTCTTTCCCTCGGGTGCCCAAAATATCACCCTATGGAGATGGCAGTCAGTGCTGGCCTGAAAGTTAGCCAACCAATCCATGCCAAAGATGATGTCGTACTCAGTCATCTCGAGTACCAGATAGTTGAACTCAATCTGAATCCAGAGAGTTCAATGTTTACTGCTGTAAATATAAGTCCTAATGATGTGTCTCCGACGGGGGATACAATAGTAAGTGATGTGGAGAATTTTTGTACTAAGGTGCCCATAGCAGATATAAATGCAGCAGATACAAATGAGTGGGATGCTCCAGAATCAAATAATGTGAAAGCATATGAACTACCGACTACTGCCATACCTTGAATCACGAAGTGATCCACCGCCTCTGGAGGAGCTAACGTATACAGCCGTCCAGATCCTGTCGGGTTAGGTGCCCGTCCCGTCAGGTTGTACACCCTGGTTCCTCGTGAATGAGCTGATCTGGCTAGAGGGCGAAAGGAACCCCTGGAGTGAGAGGGTCCGTTGTCCTGTGGATATTCCCTCTTGAAATGGCCCTGTTGGCCACACTGGAAACAGGTGCTCACACCTCGGGGACCTGAGAGACTGATACTGATGGGGAGGGCTGATTGGGACGAAAATCCCCAGTTAACCCAGTGGAAGGTTAGGGTCTCCCAAGGTTCGGTCGGAACCTTTTGTTGGGACGAAATGTACTTCCCCCGCTCTGGCCTCAGAGGTTGTCCACAAACAGGACTGTCTCTGTCATCTCCTGCTCTGCTATGGTGGCTCTACTGACCACCTCTGCCAGTGTAGGTGCCTTGAAGATAGTCACCTTGGCCCTGATGCTCTGTCGAAGGCCCCGCTCAAATTTGTGAGCCCTTCTTTACTCCGTGTCCACCATATATAAAGCATAACAAGATTGAAGGAGGAACTCCTGATGGTACTCCTCCACAGTCATGGTGCCTTGCACCAAAGATAGGAACGCTTGGCTTTGGCGCTCCTTCTCCTCCTCTGGAAAGTAGTGATCCAGAAACATAGCCGAGAACTGCTCCCAAGTCATCGCAGTCCTTTCCCCTTCCGGAATCAGTGCCCACGTCACTCTATCACTTCCCACCATTTGTCGGCATCATCAATCAATTGTGAGGTAGCCATCAAAATCTTATCTTCATTACCGGAGATCTTCAGTAGTGTCAAGATTTGGGTAATTTTTCTCAGCCAGTTCTCTGCTCCGGCAGGTCCTTCTTTCCTTTTGAGGTAAGGGGGGCACTATTGTTGGAAGTCCTTAACCATCCTCCGATCATTTGCCTCGTTGGTGGTCGCATTTTTGTTTCCGTTCATATGTTGTTGAAGAACGGAAGTGACCACTGTTTGTACCAAGTTCTGTAGCTCGAAAGGTACCACAGGAATGTTCACGCTATTCTGCCCCTCCTCTTGATGTGGTTGCTGCACCTCTTCATCCACATGCTTGTTTTGTAGGGTTCTTCTTCTCGGAGGCTTTTTCCTAAGTCATTGAAACATTGTCGACTTAGATTCTTCGTAAAGTTTTGTGTTTACGTATTTTGGGGGAAATTACCAAATAAGCACCCTTATTTTTGGGAAACTTCCTAAGTATCAAGTGTTGTTTCTTAATTTGGGGAAATCGGGGAAATGTCTCCTATTTTGCTATGTTTGATAAACCCATCTTTCTCCTTCCTTCTTACTTCTTTGGCCGAGAGTGAAACTTGAGAGAGAGGGAGAGTTCGGCCTTGTGTGAGAATGATAGAACTTTGAGATGAAACTCTATGTCTTTGGTCTTGAGGAGTGATCGGCCAAGAGAGGGTTTGAGGGAGAGAAACAACCAAGACGGAGAGGGAGAGAGTGAGATGAATATCAAATTTGTTTTGTTCCAATGATGTGGTCGGCCAAGGATGATGGCTTTGGTAAAGCCCTTGGTGTAACTCCCATTTTCCTTAACCTCTCTCCTTAATGCTCCAACGTGTGCCTTTGTTTGAAATGTGTAAGCGTCCACCTCCATTAACTCTCCATGTGGGAGTTTCATCCATGAGATGAAACTCCAAGGCTCCAACGTGTGCCTTTGTTTGAAATGTGTAACCGCCCACCTCCATTAACTCTCCATGTGGTAGTTTCATCCATGAGATGAAACTCCAAGGCTCCAACGTGTGCCTTTGTTTGAAATGTGTAACCGTCCACCTCCATTAACTCTCTATGTGGAATTTCATCCATGAGATGAAACTCCAAGGCTCCAACGTGTGCCTTTGTTTGAATTTGAAATAAACAAAACTCCCCACTTCTCCATCAATGATTCAAGTGGGGGTTTCATCCATGAGATGAAACTCTCATCCCAACTCACCTAACTCATATAATTTAATTCAAATCAACTCAACTCACTGAAATCGTCACTTTAAGATTAACTCACTCACTTGATTGCATTCCCATTTTAATTCAGCCCCATTTAATTAGGCTTGAACTCACTTGGTGGTCAACCAAGTCAACCACGACCCATTGGGTCCCAATTGGGCATTTTGACCCAAATAGCAACATTGACCCAATTAAATGCGCCTTACCCATTTACTTTAAATTGAACCTTATACCATAACCGTTGGGTCCTAAGTGGGCCATTGACCCAACACCTTACCCATCTAAGGTTCATATCCGTTAATTCACAATTAAAATGGCAAATTCTGTAGATATTGATAACATGGAATTCCGAAAAGTTACAATACAACCCTTTTTTTAAATTTTTCGTCCCGAAAATGAGCAAAGTTGGGTTTCAAACATTTACATAAATAGCTCAGGATGACCTGTTCTCATTTCCGACTCCAGTTCCCATGTGGCTTCCTCCTTACTGTGTTGATCCCATACCACCTTAACAAAGTGGATCGCTCGGTTCCGTAATACCCTTTGTTCTGTGTCCACCACTCGGATAGGCTTTTCGACGTATGTCACGTCGCTTTGGACATCTATCTCTTGTATATTCAGTACATGAGAGGGATCAGGACTGTACTTCCTCAACATCGATATATGGAACACATCGTGCAAAGATGCCAACTCTGAAGGGAGTGCCAATTGATAAGCCACATCCCCCATCCTTCTTATGATTGAAAACAGGTCCACATATCTTGGCGACACTTTCCCCTTCTTTCTGTAACACCCCAATTTCTCAATGAAATGGATAATTACGAAAATGCCCCTGATATGTTAAATTAATTATTTTGTGATGTTAAGTAAGGAAATGGTGGGGTCCATTGCTCAAATTAAGACTATATGAGCACATTATGAATGTCAAGTTTGATTGGATGGGTAATGTACATCAATTGGGTTAAAAAATAGCTAAATGGGTCAAAGGGCCCAAATGGGACCCAACGGGTCTTACTGGATTATTTGACCGTTGAGTGAACTTAAATTAAATGGGGTTAAGCTGATTTGATTGGAAATCAAGTGGAGAGAAAATGGGTAGGTCTGATCCACATGTAAAAACCAATTACAAATGACCAAATTACCCATAATTGGGTCATGGAGTCAAAAACGGACCAAAGAGCTAAAGGTGGGCCCAACGGGTCGGGTTGACTTTGTTGACCACAGCCGACCGTGTGGGCCCACAAATGAGTTCCATGGTGAGTTAGATCAGGTTAAGTGGAATTGATTTTATTTAATTTGAATTAAGAATGAGTTGACCCAAGTGCATTAAATGATTGTCAATTCTTAATGAGGTGAGTTGGACATGTGAGTTGGACATGTGAGTTGGGTGACTCAAAATGGAAGTCAATGGGACTGTAAATCAGTGAGTTTAGAGGGAATATGAATAGGTTGGCTCAGCTTTAACCACCAAAACAAGTCCTACACGTTGGGGACTTGTTGGGGTGATTTTCATGATGGGTTTTTAAATGAAAATACATGGAAATGGGAGGCTTGGGGAGATGAAAGGCTGCATAGGCAGGTACCAAGGCGTTCCTTGGATAGCACCCAAGACCCATCATTTTTTGTGAGAATTGATGAGGGAATGGAGGGGTCTTGGGGGCTGAAGTACTAAAGGAAACAAACGCCAAGACTGGCCGTTTTTCACCATTGGTAACCCAAGATTTTCCCATCTCTCTCTCCCTCTCTCCAATTCGTTTTTCCTAGCTGGAACATCAGAGGTGGTTGCACCAGTAGATCAAGCACAAAACAGCAAAAGAAAGGAAAAAACAAGAGGGAAGAAGGCAATGAGCAAGAGGCAAAGGAAATTGGTAAGAATTCCATACAATGTTGTTTAATAAGTTAGATTAAGTGGAACATGAATTGGCCATGGAATGGCCAATTTTATCAAGGACCTAAGCCTTGGTTAAAGATTGTTTTAAGTGGTAAAAATATATCATTGGGTTCGGCCACTTTGGATGGCCGAACCCCATGAGATTTATTTGGGTATTTTGATGGTTTTTGGAGGCTAAAAACCATGCATAAATGATGAAGAATTATATGTGTTTAAGATGCAAGATAAAGGATTTTAAATCTTGGATTTGGATGTCATGATTTGACCTTGGAATGGCCAAATGCATCAAGGGTCTAAACCTTGGGTGAAGGTGGTATAAATTGATAAAATGGATCCTTGGGTTCGGCCACCTTGGATGGCCGAACCCCATGAAATTATTTTGATATTTGGAAGGTTTTTGAAAGGTAAAAACCATGCATTATTATGCTGATTTTTACATGTTTAATGGACATAAGTTGTAAGTTAAAAAGGTCCAAATTATGGGCATAGGGTTCGGCCACCCAAAGTATTTGATGATTGGTATGGTTTTGGGGAGATAGAAATCATATCAATGGTGGAGAGGTTTACATGTTGTAAATAAGGCTAAGTATTTGACAAAAGAGGTTTAAGTCATAGGCCATAGGTTTCGGCCAATTACGATGGCCGAACCCCATGAAAGAATGTGGTAATTTTTATGGTTTTTGAGGGATAAAAACCATACTATGTAATGAAGGTTTTAAAGGATTTAAAATGGAGATAAGCTTACTGTTTTGGAGTAGCTATGGCATGGCTGAATCATGTGGTTTTCATGGTTAAAGTGTAGAGCCAAATATGTATATAAATGATGGACTTATTGTGTTAAGAGAACCATAGGTTTCGGCCATGTGTATGGCCGAACCCCATGGACTGTTTTATGGTTCTATGGAGTAAGAACATAGTGGAGATTTTGAATGAATCCATGCCTTTGGTTCAAGAATTATGTATGTATATTATGTACTTAATATTAGCAAATAACCAAGCATGATATATAAGGGAATATGGGATGACAATACATAGGGTGAGGTTCGGCCATGTAGTATGGCCGAACCCCACCAATGATTATTTGATGGACTTTGTGCTAATTCATAATGAATGGGAGATGTATGTATGAATGATGTAAAGGACCAAAGTAAGGTGGTGAGGTTCGGCCATGTTGTATGGCCGAACCCCACTAAGGTGGATTAGCTATGGGATTTGGCCTTTGAACAAAAGTAAGCATGTAATAACCAGAATTTTTTATAAATATATATATTGGCATTTATTCATGTTAATTTGAAGCTTGATATAATAAAATGCCAAGTGGACCAAATTTTGGGACAATGGCCCAAGGATGGCCCAATTGGGCCATGGATTGGATAAAATCCATTTAATGGGTCAATGAGGACTAATCGGGTCAACGATGGTCAAAGTGGACCCGATAGCCATGTGGGACCCAATGGATCAAAATCGGTTCAAACCCTAAGGTAAGTGGAAAAGGGGGGAATCTAATTGGGCCATGGGCCCAATGGTTACCCAATAGACCTTGAATTAGAATTGGTTCATTTAATCGGGCAATGGTAAGTAATTGGGTAAGATTAGTCAAATTGGGTCAAAGGGCCATATGGGACCCAATAGACCAAGGTAATTAAGCCCTAAGGTAAATGAGTAAGACAAGAATCTAATTGGGCCATGGGCCCAATGGTGATCCAATAAGAGGGATACATTTAATAAAAGTTTAAATAACATAAGTTAGGTGATAAATGGACCAAGGTGACATGGCCAATGGGGCCCACCTCCACCTCACCCATGGAGGTGGCGTGCGGACCCAAGGATAGTGGGGCCGACCACCATGGTTGACTTGGTCAACCATGGGTGGATCTTATAGAAGGAATTTAATGGAATTAAATGAAATATGGGGCTTAATTAACTTAACCTAAAAATCAAATTGATCTAAGTTAATTAACCTAATCTAAATTGGTCAAATGGTCAAAACCACTCCAACAAACACAAACCACTCTTAAGAAACACAAAATAAAAACTATGGGCATTAAATGGTGGATTGGGCTCAACCACCACCACCAAAGTCAAGCTAGCCCATGCTTGGTTGGTGAGGGAATTAAATGTTGAGTAAAGGCCACTCCAACGACCTCCACCTCCTCTCCAACTAACCCATTTCACTCTAGCATTCCTCACACACCAAGATCGTCACCCACCTTGCAAAGGAAGAGAAGAAAAAACTTAGAAGAAAAAGAGAAGAAAAGAGAAGAAAAGAAAAGGAAAAGGCTAAGTATTGACCCACCACCTCAAGATAAACACTTGAAACACCTTTCTCATCACCTTCCCCTCTCCCTCTCTCAAGCAAACCCACTCAACCCTAGCCGATCCAAGCATGTCCCACCATTGATCAAGCACATCTAGCCGATCAAAGATCAAGAAGAAGGAGAGAAGAGGCTAAGGAAATCAAGTGGAGGAACAAAGACCAGAGGAGTCGTCGGATCGTAAGTATGTCCTAAACAAGAAATTTATTATTTAGGGTTTAAGTATTGGAATCCATCCTTGCCATATGATGGTGGCCAAATTATTTCAGGCTATGGAATGGATCTAAAATCCATCAAATGGAAGGCTAAGAAAAAGGATTAGGGATGCTTTATATTCAAATTTTTAAGCATGGGGTTGTATAAAAATTGGAAGAATTGTGAACCATAGGGTTCGGCCATGTAGCATGGCCGAACCCCATGGTGGATGATTTGGTGATGAATGCATTTAATTAGGGTTTTTATAAGAATAAAAAGATGGAGAATGGTTTAGGGTTTCAAGGGTTTAAAGGGTTAAAGGTAGGCAACTTTTGGAAGAAATTTTATGATGGAATCCATGGGTGGAATTCTAGTGTTTTATAAGAATGGAAGCATGGAGAATATGGAATTTTTAATGATTGAGTGGACCATAGGGTTCGGCCATGTAGCATGGCCGAACCCCATGGTAAATGTAGATGATTTTTAATTAAGGTTTGAAGGTTTAAAAATGGTGGAGAATGATTTATGATAACTAGTTTACAAGTGGTTTAAATAATGATTTTTAAAGAGGATTTAAAGGCATAGAATGTGACGTTTAAGTGGGGTGAAAAGGGTAATGTAAATGGAAGATTTTAATTCGAATGGAGTTGTGATGTTTTAAAAGAAATCAAGGACTATAGGGTTCGGCCATACAAGGTGGCCGAACCCCATGGTTAGTGATTGTGAATTATTGGAGTTGTTATAAGAATGGAAATATGGAGAGTGGTTAATGAAAGTTAGGCCTCAAATGATTAAAAATGGATGATTTTAAAGGATTGTTAAAATGAGAAAATCATTAGAAAATGTTGGTGATTTTAATAGACTTTAAATAAAGTTAGTATTGATTGAAAAGAAGTGATCTAAATGTATGATGAAATCCCCTCATGGAGGGACCTTTTAATGGACCTAAATGTGATAAAGGACCCAAGTTAAAAATGAGGTAAAGACATCATGGGTTCGGCCATGGTGTATGGCCGAACCCATGACCAATGTTTTTAGGTCATTTGTGGACTAAATTATGATTTGTACATATGGTTAAGAGAATGGAAATTTGGGTAAGTAAAGGGTAAATTTAAATGGATTTACAAAGTGTATGATATGGTTTTTTTTAAAGGGCCAAAACAAATGAAGATTAGTGATTTTAAATTGGATTATTTTGGGACAAAACTTAGTCTTTGAAAATGGCATCCATAAAGGAGAACCTTAGGGTAGTGATTAGTGGTTTTAATAAATGGAAAATGATGTAGAAGAATGCTAGATTTTAATGGATTTATAAAAATGATATGTGAGGTTTTAAATGGAATAAAAATGGGGACTTGAATGGATAAATTAAATCCATTGGAGATTGGATTAAAGGGAGTAAAATGGACCCAAGGGAATGGAAAATAGGCACCATGGGTTCGGCCATGGTGTATGGCCGAACCCATGACCCATTTGGAGGTCATGATTATGGGCCAAGCAGTAAATCTTATATGGAGTTAGATGATTACAAATTTAATTAAATAGGTGGCTGATTTTGGGATATGTTATGGAATCATAAATAGGTCTAAGTTATGGATGAAATCTAGACTTAAAATAGACATAAGTGGGTGAATGATTTACCATGGAAGAGAAAGTGGCAAAAAGGGTAATTATTAGTTACATTGAGGAACCATGGGTTCGGCCATGGTACATGGCCGAACCCTATGTGGATTAGATGTAAAAATTCGATGCAATATGAAAGATGAAAAGAAACGTATAGATGCTGTGTTTAGGCTCGCTCATTTGAATATTCGAAATGGTCAAAATCGGATTTGTGTATGTGATTAAACCAATGGATAATGGGCTAAGTTAAGGGCCGACTTTCGATAAACTTATAATGTATTTAAAGATCATTGAATGGACCTAGGGTTATGAATAGTTAGGAACTTAATCATGGATAACGTATGGACTAATTTGATAAATGTAATAAGGTATCGGACGTCACAAACGGTACGCGATCGGCGACCGGATTTTCGAACGGAAAGCGTAACGGAACGCGACACGGTATTCGGTAGGATTCCTACCTTTTTGTAAGCGATGGATATGTGATGGTGTTTTAAATTATTTTGATTTGGCTTATGATGGATTGATGATTATAATTTATCTTATGATGTGTTTTTAAGTTATGAATCATATGGATTATATTTTAATATTATGCATTATATGGCTATGTATGGTATATCAAAATTATGGTTTATCTATATACTACATAGCATAATGCACGTACATCTCATGCATGGCATGGGCGGGAAAATAATGAAACCGGAGTCCATGCTCCGTCGGGGCGACCGAGAATCAGACATGGGGATAGCCTGAGGGCTATAACCGGAGTCCCTGCTCCGTCGGGGCGACCGAGAATCAGACATGGGGATAACCTGAGGGCTATAACCAGAGTCCATGCTCCGTCGGGGCGACCGAGAAGTAAACATGGGGATAATACATTGTATGATCATACGGATGATGGGTGGGACACATGACATAGGCACCCATGGCATAACATTCATCACATGCTTATTTTGTTATATGTTATTCTATCGGTATATGTGTTATCACTAATCCATGTGCTAGCCCTACTCGGAGTCCTACTGGGCGCGTTGACTAAAGCCCTACTTCTACCTTAGCTGACGACGCAGGAGAGGCAGGAAGCGGTGGACATACCGGAGGCCAAGCTTAGGAGCTTGGAAAACGCAGTCTTAGTTTACTTTACGTTTACATTTTGGGAGATGTAATTTTAAAGTAACTTAGTTTGTCGGGTTGTATAAATTTAAATTTCTTGCGATGGTTTGGACGTTACTTATGGACGATTACATTTTGTGGTATAAATATGAACATAGGGGCATTTTGGTAATTCAATGTTGTATCTTCCCTTCTATCTAAAAACCGGTAGGATAGACTTTATTATCATGTTCCGCAATGATTATAATCCGCGAGCTTACTTCCTACGGGTGAACCATTTTCGTGGACTTAGTTCCGCGCACGCGTGGGGTTGGCCAGTTAAGGGTCGGGTTTTAGAAGCTCGGACTTAACTCGCGTCGTGGCGTCCGCGCCCTCTCTCGCTCTTCTATTTCAAAAAAAAAATAGACTCTGATTTTCGGAAAACGGGTGAAAAAGGGCGGGGCGTTACAGTTGGTTTCAGAGCGAAATCGAAGGAATGAATCTCTCGAAGTATGATTAAGACGGTTGCATGTCTTACTGACAGCTAAGAATCCCAACTGACCGACTCTTCGGAGTCCGCTGCACGGGGGCCGGATTAATCTACTTCGATTGACTCAGACTGAAACATTCAATCTGAGCGCCACATTTGACGTAAGAAAATGATAGTAAGGGAAGTACAATAAATATAACATTGATAGATGTATCAAATGTAGGAAAATTTCCCCCAATTTCACAAAAATGGACAAACATAGCTAGATGGGAAGTTTTCCCCAAACCAAGTATGCATATTTGGCAACCTTCCCCAAATGAAAGAAACGATATTCGATACTTAGGAATTTTCCCCCAAAAAAATGAAGTATATTTGATTGATAATTCTCCCCCAAATTGAAGGAAATAATTGATACTTAGGAAAATTGTTCCAAGCTATGAACATGATAATTTTATGAAGGAACTAAGGCAATGAATATTGTGCAATGACTTAGGAAATGCCGCCAAAGAGAAGAACCCGTCGTAACCCCCGAGTGGAGAGAGAGGTAATACCCCCTTGACAGGAAGAAGAGATACCACCACCTCATACAACCGAGGGACAAAATAGTATAAACGTAGAGGGTGTACCTCCCGAGTTGAAAGACATAGTTCAAGCGGCAATCGCTTCTGCTCTACAACAACATTCAAGCGGCAATGCGACCGCCAGCGATCCAATAAACGGAAAATGGTCAAGGACTTCCAACAACAGCGCCCTCCCTACTTCAAGGGAAATGAAGGGGCTGTGGGAGCGGAACACTGGTTAAAGAGGATCAACCAAATCTTGAATTTGCTCCAGATTTCCAGTACTGCTGATAAGATCTTATTAGCCACATCCTAATTGATCGAGGATGCCGGTAGTTGGTGGGAAGTGGTAGAAAAGCAACAAGCACTAGTACCGGAAGGAGAAAGAATCCCCATGACATGGGAGTGGTTCTCAGCCACCTTCCTAGAGCAATTTTTTCCGAAAGAGGAAAGAGATAGCCAGACTGAAGCTTTCATCTCACTGGTACAGGGCAACATGACAGTGGCGGAGTATCACAGAGAATTTCTCAAGCTGTCTATCTATGGGTTCTATATGGTGGATACTGAACACCGAAGGGTCCGCAAGTTTGAACGGGGCCTTCGGCCAAGCATCAAGACTAGAGTGACCATTTTCAAAGAGCCCACACTGGCAGGGGTGGTTAGCAGGGCCACCATCGCAGAAAAGGAACTAAATGAGATAGTGCGGTTCGACAACCGCCGAGGGCAGGGTGGACGGGGAACATTCCAACCCAACAAGAAGTTCCGCCCGAATCCTAGCAGGCCCTCACCCTCCACGGGATCTACCGGGAGCTTTCGCCCTAGTCAGCCTTCTACATCAGCATTAGTCACACAGGTTCCCCGGGGTGGGAACACCTGTTATCAGTGTGGCCAACAGGGCCACTACAAGAGAGAGTGTCCACAGACTAGCCGACCCTCCAACTTCAGGGGCCCTTTCCGCCCTCCAACTAGACCAACACAATCGCGAGGAGGCAGAACACATAATCAGGCGGGGCGAGCACCAAAACGTGCGGGATCTTGACGACTTTTCACCATACCATCTCCAGTAGCAGTGGACCGTTCAGTGATGCAAGGTATGGCTGTAATTGGTAGTTCCTATGCTGTTACTTTATTTGACTCTGGAGCATCACATTCATTCATATCTGCTGCATTCATATCTGCCACGGGTACACTAGTACAAAACCTGTCCACATCACTCACCATTGTATCCCCCGTCGGAGACACATCATTAGGACTAATATGTACGGCATTGAACACGGAACTCGAGGGATTCAGATTCGAGTTTGATTATTTAGTAATCGATATGGCGGAATATGATGTCATATTTGGCATGGATTGGTTGACTACGTATCAGGCCCATATTGACTGCCATCTTCGTAGGGTAACATTTTGGTCACCCGAAGGAAAGCGGTACATGGTACACGCTGACAGGCAGGGTATCCCTAGAAGACTGCAGGAGGAATTGAACCATCTTGCCTTGAACAACCTCAGATTAGATAAGGCACCAACGGTTGAACTTCTGGCGGTAGTAGCAGATTTTGCAGAGGTATTCCCAATAGAACTCCCTGGTTTGCCACCCAAGAGGGAGATAGACTTTGAAATAAAATTATACCCCGGCGCCGCTCCTGTATCATTACCCCATTATAGGATGGCGCCAGCTGAGATGACCGAACTGAAGAAGTAAATTGATGAACTGCTCAGACTAGGCTTCATTCTGAACAGTACATCCGCATGGGGAGCCCGAGTGTTATTTGTGAAAAAGAAAGACGGTACCCTACGAATGTGTGTGGACTATAGGAAATTAAATCAGTTGACTGTCAAGAACAAGTATCCCCTACCCCGAATTGATGATCTGTTTGGTCAACTTAGGGGTTCCTCTCATTTCTCTAAGATTGACCTGATGTCCGGATAACATCAAATTCGGGTTAGAGAAGAGGACATAGAGAAGACAGCCTTCAAGACACGGTATGGTCTATATGAATATGTAGTCATGCCGTTTGGACTTACTAATGCACCGGCGGTGTTCATGGACCTGATGAATAGAATATTCCGTCCATACTTAGATCAGTTTGTGATCGTATTCATCGATGATATTCTGATCTACTCCAAAAGTCAGAACGAACATGCCGAGCACCTGCGGATAGTCCTAGACACCTTACGGAAGAACCAATTGTATGCCAAAGCCAGCAAGTGTGAATTTTGGTTATCTGAAGTCAACTTCTTGGGCCACATCATATCAGAGGAAGGTATAGTTGTGGACCCGGCTAAGGTAGCAGCAGTCAAGGAATGGAAAGCACCGACAAATGTGACCGAGATCCGCAGTTTTCTGGGATTGGCCGGGTACTATCGGAAATTCATCATAGACTTCTCCAAGATTGCAGCTCCACTTACCCGACTCACTCAGAAAGGAGTCAAGTTTGAGTGGTCCAAACTATGCAATCAGAGATTTGAGAAGCTAAAGGAGAGACTTACGACCGCTCCTATTCTGATCTTGCCGGAAAGAGGCAAAAATTATGAAGTGTACTGTGATGCCTCCGGCGAGGGACTGGGGTGTACACTCAGTCAAAGTAATCGTGCGGTGGCGTACGGATCAAGACAATTGAAAATTCATGAACGCCATTATCCCACACATGATCTAGAACTAGCAGCGGTGGTCTTCGCTCTCAAAAGCTGGAGACACTACCTCTATGGCGAAAAGTTTGAGGTATTCTCGGATCACAAAAGTTTGAAGTACTTATTTGATCAGAAAAAACTCAATATGAGACAGCGTAGCTGGATGGAATATCTGGAGGATTATGAGTTCGCACTTCGGTATCATCCGGGCAAGGCGAACAAAGTGGCGGATGCCCTCAGCCGCTTGTCGCATGCGACAGTAGCCAGCATGATCAGGACGGAATGGGAGGTACTGAATACTATCAGAGAATTTAAACTCTACCTCAATAATCATGGGACCATATATAATCTGATCATACGATCCAACATGGTCTCCGAGATTGAACGGGAACAACGGACAGATCCAGAGGTGGAGGAGATTTGGGCTAAGATGTCTACCGGTGAGGTTGTACCGGAGTGGGAGTTACGACCCGGACAAGGTCTTATGTTCCGAGGCAGGACATACGTACCTAAGAATTGCAGAAGAGAGTTGCTGATTGAAGCACACCAAACCAAACTCTCTATCCACCCGGGCAGCACGAAAATGTATCATGATCTTAAAAGGCATTATTGGTGGCATGGACTTAAGAAAGATGTGGCAGCCTTTGTCTCTTGTTGCCTAACTTGTCAGCAGGTTAAGGCAGAACATTGGAAACCACCGGGCCTACTTGCACCCTTACCGGTACCAGAATGGAAATGGGAGCACATAACCATGGACTTTGTAACAGGATTGCCAAGGTCATCAAAGGGCAACGATGCGATATGGGTCATAGTGGACCGATTAACCAAGTCCGCACATTTCCTTCCCATCAAAATGACAGATTCATCCGAGACTTTGGGTCGACAGTACATCCGAGAGATCATCAGGCTACATGGAATTCCCCGGTCTATTGTGTTCGACAGGGATGGACGTTTCACCGGCAGAGTATGGCAGGGCATGCAGTCGGCTATGGGGACCGACGTATTAACTAGCACAACGTTTCACCCACAGACGGATGGGCAGTAAAAAAGAACGATACAGACACTGGAGGATATGCTGAGAGCATGCATGCTAGACTTCAAAGGCGGATGGGAGGATCATCTGCCACTGGTGGAGTTCTCTTACAATAACAGTTACCAGGCAAGCCTTCAGATGGCTCCATTTGAGGCCTTGTATGGAAGACCGTGTAGATCGCCAGTGTGTTGGACAGAGGCCGGTGAGTCTGCGTTGATTGGCCCGGATTTGGTTGTAGAGACTACAGCACAGATTAAGCTAATACGGCAACATCTACTCACTGCACAGAGCCGTCAGAAAAATTATGCCGATAAGAGGAGAAGGTTCCTCGAGTTTGAGGTGGGAGACTTCGTATTTCTGAAAGTCTCACCACGGAAGGGGCACATGAGATTCGGAAAGAAAGGGAAACTGTCGCCTAAATTTGTGGGGCCGTTCCCGATACTGAAGAGGGTGGGAGGGGTAGCTTATCAATTAGCGCTCCCTCCACAGCTGTCATCTCTACATGATGTATTTCATGTGTCCATGCTGAGAAAGTACAACCCCGATCCTTCCCATGTGATAAATGTTCAAGACATCGATGTACAAAGCGATGTGACATATGTGGAGAAGCCGGTCAGAGTTATTGGAAGCGAACAAAGGGTGCTACGGAACCGCGCCATTCAGTTCGTCAAGGTGGTATGGGAACGACATGGCAGTGAAGAAACCACCTGGGAACTTGAGTCAGAGATGAAAACCGCTTACCCGGAGCTCTTCGCATGAGTTGTTTTGGACCACTACATCACTCAAATTTTCGGGACGAAAATTTCAAAAGAGGATTCTATTGTAATAACCCGAATTTTTGATAAATATATATATTGGCATTTATTCATGTTAATTTGAAGCTTGATATAATAAAATGCCAAGTGGACCAAATTTTGGGACAATGGCCCAAGGATGGCCCAATTGGGCCATGGATTGGATAAAATCCATTTAATGGGTCAATGAGGACTAATTGGGTCAACGATGGTCAAAGTGGGCCCGATAGCCATGTGGGGCCCAATGGATCAAAATCGGTTCAAACCCTAAGGTAAGTGGAAAAAGAAGGAATCTAATTGGGCCATGGGCCCAATGGTTACCCAATAGACCTTGAATTAGAATTGGTTCATTTAATCGGGCAACGGTAAGTAATTGGGTCAAGATTAATCAAATTGGGTCAAAGGGCAATATGGGACCCAATGGACTAAAGTAATTAAGCCCTAAGGTAAATGAGTAAGACAAGAATCTAATTGGGCCATGGGCCCAATGCTGATCAAATAAGAGGGATACATTTAATAAAAGTTTAAATAACCTAAGTTAGGTGATAAATGGACCAAGGTGACATGACCAATGGGGCCCACCTCCACCTCACCCATGGAGGTCGCGTGTGGACCCAAGGATAGTGGGGCCGACCACCATGGTTGACTTGGTCAACCATGGGTGGATCTTATAGAAGGAATTTAATGGAATTAAATGAAATATGGGGCTTAATTAACTTAACCTAAAAATCAAATTGATCTAAGTTAATTAACCTAATCTAAATTGGCCAAATGGTCAAAACCACTCCAACAAACACAAACCACTCTTAAGAAACACAAAATAAAAACCATGGGCATTAAATGGTGGATTGGGCTCAACCACCACCACCAAAGTCAAGCTAGCCCATGCTTGGTTGGTGAGGGAATTAAATGTTGAGTAAAGGCCACTCCAACCACCTCCACCTCCTCTCCAACTAACCCATTTCACTCTAGCATTCCTCACACACCAAGATCGTCACCCACCTTGCAAAGGAAGAGAAGAAAAACTTAGAAGAAAAAGAGAAGAAAAAGAGAAAAGAAAAGGAAAAGGCTAAGTATTGACCCACCACCTCAAGATAAACACTTGAAACACCTTTCTCATCACTTTCCCCTCTCCCTCTCTCAAGCAAACCCACTCAACCCTAGCCGATCCAAGCATGTCCCACCATTGATCAAGCACATCTAGCCGATCAAAGATCAAGAAGAAGGAGAGAAGAGGCTAAGGAAATCAAGTGGAGGAACAAAGACCGGAGGAGTCGTCGGATCGTAAGTATGTCCTAAACAAGAAATTTATTATTTAGGGTTTAAGTTTTGGAATCCATCCTTGCCATATGCTGGTGGCCAAATTATTTCAGGCTATGGAATGGATCTAAAATCCATCAAATGGAAGGCTAAGAAAAAGGATTAGGGATGCTTTATATTCAAATTTTTAAGCATGGGGTTGTATAAAAATTGGAAGAATTGTGAACCATAGGGTTCGACCATGTGGCATGGCCGAACCCCAATGTGGATGATTTGGTGATGAATGCATTTAATTCGGGTTTTTATAAGAATAAAAAGATGGAGAATGGTTAAGGGTTTCAACGGTTTAAAGGGTTAAAGGTAGGCAACTTTTGGAAGAAATTTTATGATGGAATCCATGGGTGAAATTCTAATGTTTTATAAGGATGGAAGCATGGAGAATATGGAATTTTTAATGATTGAGTGGACCATAGGGTTCGGCCATGTAGCATGGCCGAACCCCATGGTAAATGTAGATGATTTTTAATTAAGGTTTGAAGGTTTAAAAATGGTGGAGAATGATTTATGATAACTAGTTTACAAGTGGTTTAAATAGTGAATTTTAAAGAGGATTTAAAGGCATAGAATGTGACGTTTAAGTGGGGTGAAAAGGGTAATGTAAATGGATGATTTTAATTTGAATGGAGTTGTGATGTTTTAAAAGAAATCAAGGACTATAGGATTCGGCCATACAAGGTGGCCGAACCCCATGGTTAGTGATTGTGAATTATTGGAGTTGTTATAAGAATGGAAATATGGAGAGTGGTTAATGAAAGTTAGGCCTCAAATGATTAAAAATGGATGATTTTAAAGGATTGTTAAAATGAGAAAATCATGAGAAAATGTTGGTGATTTTAATAGACTTTAAATAAAGTTAGTATTGATTGAAAAGAAGTGATCTAAATGTATGATGAAATCCCCTCATGGAGGGACCTTTTAATGGACCTAAATGTGATAAAGGACCCAAGTTAAAAATGAGGTAAAGACATCATGGGTTCGGCCATGGTGTATGGCCGAACCCATGACCAATGTTTTTAGGTCATTTGTGGACTAAATTATGATTTGTACATATGGTTAAGCGAATGGAAATTTGGGTAAGTAAAGGGTAAATTTAAATGGATTTACAAAGTGTATGATATGGTTTTTTTTAAAAGGCCAAAACAAATGAAGATTAGTGATTTTAAATTGGATTATTTTGGGACAAAACTTAGTCTTTGAAAATGGCATCCATAAAGGAGAACCTTAGGGTAGTGATTAGTGGTTTTAATAAATGGAAAATGATGTAGAAGAATGCTAGATTTTAATGGATTTATAAAAATGAGGTTTTAAATGGAATAAAAATGGGGGCATGAATGGATAAATTAAATCCATTGGAGATTGGATTAAAGGGAGTAAAATGGACCCAAGGGAATGGAAAATAGGCACCATGGGTCAGCCATGGTGTATAGCCGAACCCATGACCCATTTGGAGGTCATGATTATGGGCCAAGCAGTAAATCTTATATGGAGTTAGATGATTACAAATTTAATTAAATAGGTGGCTGATTTTGGGATATGTTATGGAATCATAAATAGGTCTAAGTTATGGATGAAATCTAGACTTAAAATAGACATAAGTGGGTGAATGATTTACCATGGAAGAGAAAGTGGCAAAAGGGTAATTATTAGCCACATTGAGGAACCCTATGTGGAGTAGATGTAAAAATTCGATGCAATATGAAAGATGAAAAGAAACGTATAGATGCTGTGTTTAGGCTCGCTCATTTGAATATTCGAAATGGTCAAAATCGGATTTATGTATGTGATTAAACCAATGGATAATGGGCTAAGTTAAGGGCCGACTTTCGATAAACTTATAATGTATTTAAAGATCATTGAATGGACCTAGGGTTATGATTAGTTAGGAACTTAATCATGGATAACGTATGGACTAATTTGGTAAATGTAATAAGGTATCGGACGTCACAAACGGTACTCGATCGGCGATCGGATTATCGAACGGAAAGCGTAACGGAACGCGACACGGTATTCGGTAGGATTCCTACCTTTTTGTAAGCGATGGATATGTGATGGTGTTTTAAATTATTTTGATTTGGCTTATGATGGATTGATGATTATAATTTATCTTATGATGTGTTTTTAAGTTATGAATCATATGGATTATATTTTAATATTATGCATTATATGGCTATGTATGGTATATCAAAATTATGGTTTATCTATATATTACATAGCATAATGCACGTACATCTCATGCATGGCATGGGCGGGAAAATAATGAAACCAGAGTCCATGCTCCGTCGGGGCGACCGAGAATCAGACATGGGGATAGCCTGAGGGCTATAACCGGAGTCCCTGCTCCGTCGGGGCGACCGAGAATCAGACATGGGGATAGCCTGAGGGCTATAACCAGAGTCAATGCTCCGTCGGGGCGACCGAAAAGTAAACATGGGGATAATACATTGTATGATCATACGGATGATGGGTGGGACACATGACATAGGCACCCATGGCATAACATTCATCACATGCTTATTTTGTTATATGTTATTCTATCGGTATATGTGTTATCACTAATCCATGTGCTAGCCCTACTCGGAGTCCTACTGGGCGCGTTGACTAAAGCCCTACTTCTACCTTAGCTGACGACGCAGGAGAGGCAGGAAGCGGTGGACATACCGGAGGCCAAGCTTAGGAGCTTGGAAAACGCAGTCTTAGTTTACTTTACGTTTACATTTTGGGAGATGTAATTTTAAAGTAACTTAGCTTGTAGGGTTGTATAAATTTAAATTTCTTACGATGGTTTGGATGTTACTTATGGACGATTTTTTTTTTTAGTATAAATATGAACATAGGGGCATTTTGGTAATTCAATGTTGTATCTTCCCTTCTATCTAAAAACCGGTAGGATAGACTTTATTATTATGTTCCGCAATGATTATAATCCGCGAGCTTACTTACTACGCCTGAACCATTTTCGTGAACTTAGTTCAGCGCACGCGTGGGGTTGGCCAGTTAAGGGTCGGGTTTTAGAAGCTCGGACTTAACTCGCGTCGTGGCGTCCGCGCCCTCTCTCACTCTTCTATTTCAAAAAAAAAATAGACTCTGATTTTCAGAAAACTGGTAAAAAAGGGCGGGGAGTTACAAAGCGTTGGTTTAATTCCAATGGCAAAAATCGTAAATACTAGTCAAATGATAAAAATGAATAGAGAAGGATTAAAGGACTTAGAAGAAGGGCCAAACTAAAGTGGTATGGTTCAGCCATGTTGTATGGCCGAATCCTACCAAGATATGTTCGTAATATGTAATGTCTAATGCGCATTAAATAAAGGAGAGATCAAAGGAAACAGGGTGATGTTCGGTCATGGGGCATGGTCGAACCCCACAAGATGATTTATGGGGTCTAGACTTGATTAGAAGTCAAGAATATTGAGTATTAACTTGCTGTTATATGGACAAGGTAACGGAACTTGAACAGCGCACGAGTCGTGACCGAGTGAAGCTCAAAAAGGAACGGACATTTAAACAAAGTTTCAGTAAGTTTCCTATCTACTTGTAACCACAGTTTTACCCCAGTTTTCTTTATGAGACTCTTGTTTATTTTATGTGTTTTCAAATGATATATTATGCATTAACAAATGGCATACAAGCATTGGCATCTCATGCATAGACATGGGATGATGAATGAGGTTCTACAGTGTTGCAATTTATGAGTTACGTCCTCCTTAGGCGATGAGAGTCCTGCCAGAAAGAGTAACAGGATGATCATAGTCACAATGGTCTCCTTAGGCGATGAGAGTCCCGCCAGGAGGGCTAATACGTGATATGAATCAAGTCAATAATGAAGAAATAGAAGTGTATTGTGGTTTATCTTGTCGGTGCGAGGCACGTCAAGTGATGGCTATGAATGTACATGATGGGAGAGACTCATTGCATGTGCATCCTTCATAGCATTGTTTTACCTGTTTTTACTAATCATGTACTATGATATGTATGCATGTTTTATATGCTAATCATGTGGTAGCCCTGATCAGGAACCTACTGGGCACGTTGATCTAATGCCCTAATTCTATCCTCAGAGGAGAATGCAGGTACAAAGAAAGGGAAAGAAAAGGTCATTGACCAGGAGGGCAACCAAGCCTAAGCGCTTGAATGTTGGACTGGACTTCTTTTTATTACTGTCATTTGAACTATATTTTGTTGGACATGTAATAAGTAATACTTGCTATGGTTTGATTAGATTATTAACTTTGGATGGTTGATTTATGTTAATTAATGTTTGAGACTGCTACCTGTTATCTAGTCATTTTACTCCGCAGATAGTTTAGTGTATTCCACAAGTTGATGTTAGTTCCATGTGTGATTCATTATCATGGTCTAGTCCATGTACACATGGGTGGCCAGTTAAGGTTCAGACTTGAGTAGTCTGAACTTAACTCGCGCCTTGACGTCGTCCGCTCTCTTCCGATGCTTTATTATTATTTAAAAAAAAATTAGACTCTGATTTTCTCGGAAAGGGGGGGGGGGGTGTTACAATTGGTATCAGAGCGAAACGGGAAGTTGAATCATCGAAGTAAGATTAAGACGGTTTCATGTCTCACTGACGGATAAGAATCCCAACTGACCGACTCTTCGGAGTCCGCTGCCAGTGACTCAGACTGAATAATCAATCTCAGAACGACAATGAAAGATAGCAAAGTAAAGTACAATCATCATAATTGGACATATCAAACATAGCAAGGTAGGATGAACTCCCCTAAAATCCCCACACTGAGAAACAAACAACAGGAAATTAGAGATTTCCCCTGAAACAAAAGAACACAAAGAGTGATGATTTGGTAATCTTCCCAAACAAAGTACATGATATGATGCATGATCAGATTTCCCTGAAAACCAAGAGTGCTTTATTTAGAATTGTTGTTGAATATTCTTGTGTTCTACTGATATGATACAGATATGTCGAGTAACGTGGAGTACTCGGAGTGTTATAGTGGAACTCCTAGCAATCCCATAGTGTTGGGGTCTGCTTCTAACAACACCAACGTGGAAGCTAATGTGGACCTTCAGGAGGGACCTCCGGAAGAAGATGAGATGGACTTAGCACCTGTTCCAGAGGATTTGATGGATGACATTCCTGGGATGGTGGAACCTCCTGAGGAAGAAGAGGAGGATCTAGGATTCTTTTATGAGGATCCTATGGAAGATTTTCCTATAATATTGGAATCGGCGGGGGAGGTAGATCCCTACGATACATGTGAGTTGTGTAATTAGGACGATCACAACCGTATGTATTGTCCTCATCCGTTAGGAGTTGTCTGTCCGGTTTGTGGACTGCACGGGCATGGAGAGGCGAGGACTAATTGTCCTTATATTGGAGGACCCGGATTAATACCTTGCACAACATGTGAAGTATTGGGGAACACGGCGATAACGTGTCCTGATAACGTTTTCAAGTTCACTGATGATGCGGAATCTTCTACGGAAGACTAGGATAGGAAGTAATATGAAGGGTGTTAAAAAGAAGGTTATTTTGTAAGGGTGCATATTTTGTTATACATAGGGTTTTGTTTCACCCTACCCACCTTTGTACAAAGATGAAGTTTGAATTTATATAAAATATGTCATTTTATGTTTATATGAGGATTTATGGCATTTAATGCATACTGTTAATGGAAACTAAGTCTATGATGTTTCCATGAATTAAAAATAAATGGCGCCACAGAAAAAGGTGGTAAAAGATCCGAAAGGTAAAGAAAAAGTTTTACAAATCGGATTAGGTGAGGGGGCATCAAAGAGAAGGACCCGTCAGGACGGTAGAAAGAAAGATGACGTGCTCATTATCACACCACAAGGGAAGGTGGTACCCCAACGCAAGAAGGTGGTACATGAGAAGGTGCCATCAGAACCTGAAAGAGAGCGGTCCGTTCATGACGAAGAGAGATCTGTTCATGAACGATCTCGCAATGAGGAAGATTCTCACCATTCTCGGCGGGAAGAAGAAGAGAGTGACCCTACGTATCAACAGGATGAGGAGGAGGAATATGACTCGTCACATCGACGAGAGAAGGAGGAGAACAGTAACTTGACCGTACCCTATGTGCCTCCTGAACTGCACAGTTTGGTGCAAGCGGTGGTTACATCTGTCCTCCAACAACATATGAACGGAGGGGGAAGCACGAGTGAAAATAATGACCGTAACATAGTCAGAGATTTTCAACAACAGCGCCCACCTTACTTCAAGGGCAGAGAAGGGCTTGTCAGAGCCGAAATTTTTTTGGAGAAGGTTTCACACATACTGACTCTGTTGAATATCAAGAGTCATGCTCACAAAATCCTACTGGCCACGTCACAGCTGATAGATGATGCTGCCAAATGGTGGAAGGTGGTGGAGAGACAGCAGGCACTTGTGCCAAGAAGAGAAAGAATTGCTATGACCTGGGAGCAATTCTCAGCGACATTCTTAGAACGCTATTTCCCGGAGGAAGTGAGGGAACGTCAGATACATGCCTTTATGACATTAGTACAAGGCTCAATGACGGTGGCTGAGTGCCACCAAGAGTTTCTCAGCCTGTCAATCTATGCATTTTATGTTGTGGACACGGAATATCGTAAGGCTCGCAAGTTCGAGCGTGGGTTATGGCCAAACATTAGGGCCAGGGTAACCGTGTTCAAAGCAGCCATGCTGGCGGAAGTGGTCAGCAGGGCTACCATTGTGGAACAGGAAATGCAGAATTTGCAAGAGTGGACAACCGCCGAGCTCCGAGTGGAAGGGGTGCGTACCAACCCAACAAGAAGTTCAGATCGAACTTCAGACCCTCGCCGTCTATTGGATCTAGTGGGGGCTTTCGCCCCAACCAGCCCACTCAATCTGTAGCAGTCACTCAAGCATCTCGAGGAGTGAATACCTGCTTCCACTGTGATCAACCAGGTCACTACAAAAAGGACTGCCCAAAGCTCAACAGGCTGTCATACTCCAGAGGATCATTTCGTCCGCCAACTAGACTAGTAAACTCCAGAGGAGGCAGAATGCAAAGTTGGGGAGGTCGAGGATCTAACCCTGCTGGAGCTGGGTGATTATTTACTCTAACTTCTCCGGAAGAAGAGGACCATGCTGTGATACAAGGTATGGTGGTAGTGAGTAGTTCTTATGCATATGCACTATTTGATTCTGGAGCATCACACTCCTTCATAGCTGCATCATTTATTACTGCTACCGGTACATTGGTTCAAAGATTAGCCACAACACTTACTATTGTATCCCCTGT
The DNA here is from genome assembly GCA_022113865.1 of Chimonanthus praecox. NCBI lineage: Eukaryota > Viridiplantae > Streptophyta > Magnoliopsida > Laurales > Calycanthaceae > Chimonanthus > Chimonanthus praecox. The sequence goes on from CM039094.1 coordinate 42,995,657, forward strand.
CGGAGACTCGGCACTGGAACTTATATGCACGGCGGTTAACACTGAATTAGCTGGACTCAGATTTGAGTTCAATGATCTAGTGCTTAACATGTCTGAGTATGATATAATATTCGGCATGGATTGGTTGGCTAAGTTTCATGCCAACATCGACCGTTATCGCTGAAGAGTGACATTTATGGCACCCGAGGGCAAGCAATATGTAGTCCGTTCAGATAAACAAAGTAGATTGCAGGAAGGGTTAAATCACGTGGTATTAAATAATATCACCATAAATAAAGCTCCAGTTACTGAACTTCCGGCAATTGTACAAGAATTTGCTGATGTATTTCCAAAGGAACTCCCGGGTTTAACGCCTATGAGGGAGATTAACTTCGAGATCAAGTTGTACCCTGGCACAGCACCAGTGTCGTTACCACACTATCGGATGGCACCAGCAGAGATGTCAGAGCTAAATAAGCAAATTGATGAACTGCTTAGGCTGGGTTGCATCCGGAACAGTACCTCATCATGGGGAGCACCAGTGCTGTTTGTGAAGAAGAAGGATGGTTCACTTCGGATGTGCGTGGACTACCGGAAGCTGAATCAGCTAACAGTCCGGAACAAGTACCCTCTACCCAGGATCGATAATTTATTCGATCAATTGAAGGGTTCCAGCCATTTTTCAAATTGATTTGATGTCTGGTTATCACTAAATACAGGTTAGGGAGGAAGATATAAAGAAGACGGCCTTCTAGACGCAGTATGGACTATACGAGTTTGTAATCACTCCATTTGGACTCACAAATGCGCCGGCAGTGTTCATGGATTTTGTAAGTGCCCCGGTTCGTCCGAGTCACCCTTATTGTCAATTACGTGACTCAGTTGAACTTGCCTTAGATGAATAAGAAGATCTACTATGGAGTTGAAGCGTCTACACCGAATACGATATTGGCACACAGGTAAGTGAACCATAGGAGACCTTAGGCTAAGTCATATACCTAGAAGTCAATTGGAAAATAAATTAAATACGTGACTTTCAGCCTCGAGGCCTCATGCAATCTGCCGAGGCCTCGCAGCCAGTTATGCTGAGCTGAGCTGAGTCTAGCTGACCCCGTGTCGAGCTGACTCAGTCTCTTACAGTTTTAGAAAGTTAAAATCTGTGACTGTTTAATTGAGAGGTAATTATGGTAAATTTATTGGAAGCTTATTATTGTAAATAAAATTATCCACATGGTGAGATGGGTAATTATGCTAAATTGATTGGAAGCTTATTATGGTAAACAAATTTATCCATGGTGAGATGTTACCACCTCTCTTAAGTTTGAATTTGAATATCCTTGGGGAGCTGTCCATAACAATTATGGAAAGGCTCCTCCATGATTTGTAATCCATCTTTCAATATTCTCATCAAATCCTTGATTTAAGGCTAAGATAAATGATTTGCAAGTCTTGCAAGGTGGAGATGAGTTGGCTGATATCTGATTGATATCTGGCTGAATCATTGACACAGCACATGTGTGCTGTCTTTCCAGCAAATACCGTTGGCGAGGCCTCGTCAGAATCAGCGAGGCCTCGCAGGCGTGACTTACAGCAAAACTGGAAGCTGTCTTTCCAGAATTACCTCTGGCGAGGCCTCATCAGAAACAGCGAGGCCTCGCTGACGTGACTTACTGTACTCCTTAAAACTGCTTATAAAATAATAGTAAGTGGGCTGTTTTAAGTACCGAATACACACAACAAATACTCAGGAACATATTACCAGTGAGTGATCATTCGGCGTTCCCTCTAGACACCTTTTCTTCATCATCCTTCTTAGTGAATGTTTGGGTAATTAATACCCCAATCCTAATGGAAAGGAGCACACAGATTCAGTAAAGAAGAAAGAGCTTAACGGAAAACGGTCAAGGCTCAAGGCAAGTATTTCTTCTTTGTTTTATTTCAAACATTGTAAAGTGGATTAGAACAGTGTGTTCGAACCACTCTAAAAACTAGGTGTAGAGGATTAGACCGATTGGGTTGAACCTCTATAAAAAACTAGGTTGTACTATTTGGGTGTGGGACCCTTACATAGTATATTTGGGATAGCCCTAGAGAGGGTGAGTCCAACAGTGGATGTAGGTTCAGGTGAACCGAACCACTATATATCGTTGTGCATGTGTGGTTTGTATTAATGGTTTGATTCATTTGTTTATCACTTGCACATACATTTATTCCGCTGCACATATTGTTAAAAATCTGATTTATTTTTAAAAGGGAACTAAAATTGAAACCGACCTATTCACCTCCTTCTAAGTCGTGCATATTTCTAGTAACGGAATTTCAATTGGCATCAAGAGCCCGGTTACTCTGAGTTGGACTTAATCGTCCGAGTTGATCCTGTACTAGAATCATGTATAGAGGTGATAGTCACCCTGTTTCCAAACCTCCCTATTTTGACGGCTCTAACTACGCCTCTTGGAAGGCAAAAATGAAAAGTTTTTTTGTATCACTTGATGGAGCTGTATGGGAATCAGTAGTAAGGGGTTGGGAACATCCTGTTATGGAAATCTATGAAAAATCAACCAAAGATGAAGTAGGAAAATCTGTTCAACTAATCATTGGTACTAAATCTAAGGATTACTTCACCTGGACCGACATGGAAAAAACTCTATATACTGCAAACAGAAAGGCTTTAAATGCCATTAATTGTGCTGTCTCACCTAATGAGTTCAAGTGTATAATGACATGTGTGACAGCCAAAGATGCTTGGGACATCTTAGAGAGGACACATGAAGGAACCTCAGTTGTTAAAAGGTCTAAACTTCAAATCCTCCAGTCACAATTTGATAACATACGAATGGAGGAAAATGAAATGTTTATGGAGTTTTATTCGAAACTAAGTGACATTGTAAATTCCATGTGGGCCTTAGGTGAAACAATCCCTGAATCTAAAATATGTACCAAAATACTAAGAAATCTGCCCAAAAGTTTTAAGCCTAAGGTAGCCGCCATTGAAGAATATAGAGATGTGTCTCTAATGAGGGTTGATGATTTGGTAGGATCCCTTCAAACCTATGAGCTTCACTTTGATGATGAAAAGCCTAAGAAAAAATCAATTGCTCTAAAATCTTCTCTAAAAACTAAATTTAAAAAGGATGAAGAATCTGATGACTCACAAAGTGATACAGATGAAGAGGTTGCCACTCTTGCTAAAAATTTCTTAAAACATTTTAATATGAGGAAAGAGAGAAGAAGACCTAATAAAGAAGAATATAGAGAAATCAATAAAAGTAAAACATGTTTTTTAAAAAAGAAGTCAAAAGATAGATTTACAGAAAAATCCAAGCCCAAAGAAACTCAATGTTTTAATTGTGATGGATATGGTCACTTTGCTAATGAATGTCCTTCTAAGAAGAGAATTAAAAAGAAAGCCATGACCACTATGGTGGAAGAAGACACATCACAATCTGAAAGTGAATCCGGTGTGTCAATCCATGAAGATGTTAAAACAAAAGGTTTTATTGCTTCCATCTCTTATGATCCTCAAAATGCTCCAAATGTTGAAAGTAATAGTGAAGAATCAGATAGTGAGGATGATGACTTACAAGAAGCTTATAATGCTTTGTTCTTAGAAAGCAAAGATTTAGCTAAAAGACTTGGTAAATCTAAAAATGAAAATGTAAAATTGAAAAATCAATTAAAAACTGAAAAAGAAACATTTGAAAAAGACTTACAAATTATTCAAGATGAAAATCTATGTCTTCAAGAAAAGCTCAAATTGGTTCAAGATGAAACTTTTAAACTAAAAAAAGATGAGTCAAAAATTAGAAGTGAAAAACAAAAACTGGAATTTGACTTAAACCAGCTAAGGAGTCACAAAATAAGATAAATTTACTCAAGGGGAAGAAAAACTTGAAAAACTCTTAAGTATTGGAAAACATTTTGGAGATAAAACTGGTATAGGTTTTGATAAGAAATCTAAGTCCAAAACTGTTTTTGTGAAAGATGAGCATTCTTTCTCTAAATCTTCTAGTGTGACATGCTACTATTGTGAAAAGTTGGATCACCTAAAGTTTGAATGTCCCTTAAGAAAGAAACATCACAAAGATAAGTTCACTTCTGTCCAACCAAAGGTACATTATAGAAAGGACAATATCAGGCAAAATTTTGAAAGAAGAGATCAAAATCAGCTCTTAAATCAAATAGTAACAAATTTGCTAAATGAGCTTCTCAAACATAAAACTGACTCAAAGAATTTCAGCCCATCCCTCCGCCCATCTTCCTTCAATGTGAAATGGGTTCAGAAGGTGAGAGGGTGTGTTTAGGCCCCTTGATGTTTTCAGATCCTCCTTCTGCGTAATAGGAAAATGTATTTTTTGAGGATCTGAGAAATTGGTTGGTGGTGGATCTTTCTTAGTTTCAAATCTTGGTATAACTGCTTATTTAAAACTATTGTTTTGTTAAATATGTTTCTCCATGATATTATTGTGTAGAACCCTTTGTCAATTTTATGACAAAAAGGGGGAGAAAAATGGTACTAATGTTGAGGGGGAGAAATTTCAAAATTCCACCAAGTTGCTTATGTCTTTTGCAGGAATTTCTTTACAGGCATCATTTCAAGGGGAGAAAAAGAAAAAGACGGAGAGAAGTGTTAGTGCAAGAAATTCAAGTCTTGATATGGTCATTGTTTGAGTTATATTTTTTTAAGGACTTCTATTTCATTGTAAAGGGGAAATTGGTGTAATTGGTAGATCTTCGGTTTTTGTCACGAAATTGACAAAGGGGGAGATTGTAAGTGCCCCGGTTCGTCCGAGTCACCCTTATTGTCAATTACGTGACTCAGTTGAACTTGCCTTGGATGAATAAGAAGATCTACTATGGAGTTGAAGCGTCTACACCGAATACGATATTGGCACACAGGTAAGTGAACCATAGGAGACCTTAGGCTAAGTCATATACCTAGAAGTCAATTGGAAAATAAATTAAATACGTGACTTTCAGCCTCGAGGCCTCATGCAATCTGCCGAGGCCTCGCAGCCAGTTATGCTGAGCTGAGCTGAGTCTAGCTGACCCTATGTCGAGCTGACTCAGTCTCTTACAGTTTTAGAAAGTTAAAATCTGTGGCTGTTTAATTGAGAGGTAATTATGGTGAATTTATTGGAAGCTTATTATGGTAAATAAAATTATCCACATGGTAAGATGGGTAATTATGCTAAATTGATTGGAAGCTTATTATGGTAAACAAATTTATCCATGGTGAGATGTTGCCACCTCTCTTAAGTTTGAATTTGAATGTCCTTGGGGAGCTGTCCATAACAATTATGGAAAGGCTCCTCCATGATTTGTAATCCACCTTGCAATATTCTCATCAAATCCTTGATTTAAGGCTAAGATAAATGATTTGCAAGTCTTGCAAGGTGGAGATGAGTTGGCTGATATCTGATTGATATCTGGCTGATCTGGCTGAATCATTGACACAGCACATGTGTGCTGTCTTTCCAGCAAATACCGCTGGCGAGGCCTCGTCAGAATCAGCGAGGCCTCGCAGGCGTGACTTACAGCAAAACTGGAAGCTGTCTTTCCAGAATTACCTCTGGCGAGGCCTCATCAGAAACAGTGAGGCCTCACTGACGTGACTTACTGCACTCCTTAAAACTGCTTATAAAATAACAGTAAGTGGGTTGTTTTAAGTACCGAATACACACAACAAATACTCAGGAACATATTACCAGTGAGTGATCATTCGGCCTTCCCTCTAGACACCTTTCTTCATCATCCTTCTTAGTGAATGTTTGGGTAATTAATACCCCAATCCTAATGAAGAGCAAGGTGTTCATATAGGACTATAAAACCAGTCATACCCTTGTCCTATACTGCTGTGCCGATAGTCATTTTGATGGAGCTAAACTAATGGAAAGGAGCACACAGATTCAGTAAAGAAGAAAGAGCTTAACGGAAAACGGTCAAGGCTCAAGGCAAGTATTTCTTCTTTGTTTTATTTCAAACATTGTAAAGTGGATTAGAACAGTGTGTTCGAACCACTCTAAAAACTAGGTGTAGAGGATTAGACCGATTGGGTTGAACCTCTATAAAAAACTAGGTTGTACTATTTGGGTGTGGGACCCTTACATAGTATATTTGGGATAGCCCTAGAGAGGGTGAGTCCAATAGTGGATGTAGGTTCAGGTGAACCGAACCACTATATATCGTTGTGCATGTGTGGTTTGTATTAATGGTTTGATTCATTTGTTTATCACTTGCACATACATTTATTCCGCTGCACATATTGTTAAATCTGATTTATTTTTAAAAGGGAACTAAAATTGAAACCGACCTATTCACCTCCTTCTAAGTCGTGCATACTTCTAGTAACGGAATTTCAGATTTGATGAACAGAATCTTCCGTCCCTATTTGGATCAATTTGTAATCGTATTCATTGCTGATATTCTGATATATTCCAAGAGTCAGGAACAACATGGAGAGCACTTACGGATAGTTTTGAATACCTTGAGGCAGAATATGCTATATGCCAAGGCTAGTAAATGTGAATTCTGGCTATCCGAGGTCAATATCTTGGGACATGTGATATCTGAGGGAGGTATAGCCGTGGATCCGGCTAAGGTGGCAGCAGTGAAAGATTGGAAAGCGCCCAAGAATGTAACTGAAATTCGTAGCTTCTTGGGATTGGCTGGTTATTATAGAAGATTTATCATGGATTTTTCCAAAATTCCATCTCCATTGACTCAACTCACTAAGAAGGGAGTCAAGTACGAGTGGACAGATCTATGTAATTAAAGGTTTGAAGAGCTGAAGCCAAGACTTACCACTGCCCCTATTTTAGCCGGTAAGTGGCAAGTGTTATGAGGTATATTGCGATGCTTCGGGAGAGGGACTGGGCTGTACACTCAGTCAGAGTAATTGTGTGGTGGCATATGGTTCAAGGTAGTTAAAAATACATGAACGTCTTTACCCCACACATGATTTGGAATTAGCTGCAGTGGTTTTCGCCCTCAAGAGTTGGAGACACTACCTCTACGGCGAGAAATTTGAGGTATTTTCTGATCATAAGAGCTTAAAATATCTTTTTGATCAGAAGGAGCTCAACCTCAGTCAACGAAGATGGATGGAGTATCTGGCGGATTATGAGTTTGCGCTTAGATATCATCCAGGCAAGGCAAATAGGGTAGCGGATGCCCTCAGCCGTATACCGCATGCATCCGTGGCATGTTTGATCAGATCGGAATGGGAGATGTTGAATACTATCCAAGAGTTTAAACTCTACTACAACAACCGTGGGACCATATACAATCTGGTTATACAATCTAACGTGGTCACTAGGATTGAACAAGAACAAAGGACAGACTCGGAAGTGGAGGACATATGGGCCAAGATGTCCACTGGCGTAGACATACCGGAATGGGAATTACGACCAGGGCAAGGTCTTTTATTCCGGGGAAGAACATATGTGGCAAAGAGTTGCCGGAAAGAGCTACTGATTGAGGCACATCAATCCAAGCTCTCTATTCATCCGGGTAGCACCAAAATGTATCACGATCTGAAAAGGCATTATTGGTGGCATGGACTAAAAAGGGATGTGGCGGAATTCGTGGCACATTGTCTAACTTGTCAGCAAGTTAAGACTGAGCACCAAAAGCCACCAGGGTTACTCAAACCCTTAGTAGTGCCAGAATGGAAATGGGAACACATTTCCATGGACTTTGTATCGAGATTGCCGAGGTCTTCAAAGGGCAATGACGCCATATGGGTCATAGTCGACCGGCTGACCAAGTCCGTACATTTCATTTCTATCAAGATGAAGGATTCATCTGAGATGTTGGGTCGGCGGTATATTAAAGAGATCATTCGACTACATGGCATTCCCCGAACGATAGTATCAGACAGAGATGGCCGTTTTACAGGCAGAGTATGGCAAAACATGCAGTCAGCCATGGGGACAAATCTATTGACTAGCACCGCTTTCCATCCACAGACTGATGGACAGTCAGAAAGGACAATACAAACTTTGGAAGACATGCTGAGAGCATGTATGTTAGATTTCAAGGGTGGATGGGAGGACCACTTACCACTGGTAGAGTTCTCGTATAATAATAGTTATCAGGCAAGCCTTCAGATGGCTCCATACGAGGCCTTATATGGTAGAACGTGTAGGTCACCGGTATGTTGGACAGAGGCAGGAGAGCCTGCATAATCGGACCGGAACTAGTCGTAGAGACTACTACACAAATTAAGTTGATACGTCAACACTTATTGACTGCACAGAGTCGGCAGAAGAGTTATGCTGATAAAAGGAGACGGTTTCTGGAATTTGAAGTGGGAGACATGGTATTTTTAAAGGTCTCGCCACGGAAAGGACACATGAGGTTTGGCAAGAAGGGAAAGCTGTCGCCAAGATATGTAGGACCATTTTCCATCACAAGAAGGATTGGGGATGTAGCTTACCAGTTAGCTCTTCCTTCGTAGTTAGCAGCTCTACATAATGTGTTTCATGTGTCAATGCCAAGAAAGTATAATCCAGATCCGCCCCATGTTTTGAATGTTCAGGATATCGAAGTACAAAGCGACGTGACGCACGTCGAGAAGCCGGTCAGGATAATGGAGACCAAACAAAGGGTGTTGTGAAACAGAGGGATTCAGTTCGTAAAAGTGGTATGTGATTGTCATGGTGATGAAGAGGCCACATGGGAACTTGAATCGAAGATGAGAACAGCTCACCCCGAATTATTTATGTAATTATTTTGAGAACCCTACTTCGCTCGATTTTCAGGACGAAAATTTTAAAAAGAGGGTTATATTATAACACCCCAATTTCTCAATGAAATGGATAATTACGAAAATGCCCCTGATATGTTAAATTAATTATTTTGTGATGTTAAGTAAGGAAATGGTGGGGCCCATTACTCAAATTAAGATTATATGAGCACATTATGAATGTCAAGTTTGATTGGATGGGTAATGTACATCAATTGGGCTAAAAAATGGCTAAATGGGTCAAAGGGCCCAAATGGGACCCAACGGGTCTTACTGGATTATTTAACCGTTGTGTTATCTTAAATTAAATGGGGTTAAGCTGATTTGATTGGAAATCAAGTGGAGAGAAAATGGGTAGGTCTGATCCACATGTAAAAACCAATTACAAATGACTAAAATACCCATAATTGGGTCATGGAGTCAAAAACGGGTCAAAGAGCTAAAGGTGGACCCAACGGGTCGGGTTGACTTTGTTGACCACAGCCGACCGTGTGGGCCCACAAATGAGTTCCATGGTGAGTTAGATCAGGTTAAGTGGAACTGATTTTATTTAATTTGAATTAAAAATGAGTTGACCCAAGTGCATTAAATGATTGTCAATTAATGAGGTGAGTTGGACATGTGAGTTGGACATGTGAGTCGGGTGACTCAAAATGGAAGTCAATGGGACTGTAAATCAGTGAGTTTAGAGGGAATATGAATAGGTTAGCTCAGCTTTAACCACCAAAACAAGTCCCACACGTTGTGGACTTGTTGGGGTGATTTTCATGATGGGTTTTTAAATGAAAATACATGGAAATGGGAGGTGATGCTTGGGGAGATGAAAGGCTGCATAGGCAGGTGCCAAGGGGTGCTTTGGATAGCACCCAAGACCCATCGTTTTTGGTGAGAATTGATGAGGGAATGGAGGGGTCTTGGGGGCTGAAGTACTAAAGGAAACAAACACCAAGGGTGGCCGTTTTTCACCATTGGTAACCCAAGATTTGCCCATCTCTCTCTCCCTTTCTCCAATTCGTTTTTCCTAGCTGGAACATCAGAGGTGTTTGCACTAGTAGATGAAGCACAAAACAGCAAAAGAAATGAAGAAACAAGAGGGAAGAAGGCAAGGAGCAAGAGGCAAAGGAAATTGGTAAGAATTCCATACAATGTTGTTTAATAAGTTAGATTAAATGGAACATGAATTGGCAATGGAATGGCCGATTTTATCAAGGACCTAAGCCTTGGTTAAAGGTTGTTTTAAGTGGTAAAAAGATATCATTGGGTTCGGCCACATTGGATGGCCGAACCCCATGAGATTTATTTGGGTATTTTGATGGTTTTTGGAGGCTAAAAACCATGCATAAATGATGAAGAATTATATGTGTTTAAGATGCAAGATAAAGGATTTTAAATCTTGGATTTGGATGTCATGATTTGGCCTTGGAATGGCCAAATGCATCAAGGGTCTAAACCTTGGGTTAAGGTGGTATAAATTGATATTTGGAAGGTTTTTGAAAGGTAAAAACCATGCATTATTATGCTGATTTTTACATGTTTAATGGACATAAGTTGTAAGTTAAAAAGGTCCAAATTATGGGCATAGGGTTCGGCCACCCAAAGTATTTGATGATTGGTATGGTTTTGGGGAGATAGAAATCATATCAATGGTGGAGACGTTTACATGTTGTAAATAAGGCTAAGTATTTGACAAAAGAGGTTTAAGTCATAGGCCATAGGTTTCGGCCAATTACGACGGCCGAACCCCATGAAAGAATGTGGTAATTTTTATGGTTTTTGAGGGATAAAAACCATACTATGTAATGAAGGTTTTAAAGGATTTAAAATGGAGATAAGCTTACTGTTTTGGAGTAGTTATGGCATGGCTGAATCATGTGGTTTTCATGGTTAAAGTGTAGAGCCAAATATGTATATAAATGATGGACTTATTGTGTTAAGAGAACCATAGGTTTCGGCCATGTGTATGGCCGAACCCCATGGACTGTTTTATGGTTATATGGAGTAAGAACATAGTGGAGATTTTGAATGAATCCATGCCTTTGGTTCAAGAATTATGTATGTATATTATGTACTTAATATTAGTAAATAACCAAGCATGATATATAAGGGAATATGGGATGAAAATACATAGGGTGAGGTTCGGCCATGTAGTATGGCCGAACCCCACCAATGATTATTTGATGGACTTTGTGCTAATTCATAATGAATGGGAGATGTATGTATGAATGATGTAAAGGACCAAAGTAAGGTGGTGAGGTTCGGCCATGTTGTATGGCCGAACCCCACTAAGGTGGATTAACTATGGGATTTGGCCTTTGAACAAAAGTAAGCATTGGTTTAATTCCAATGGTTAAAACCGTAAATACTAGTCAAATGATAAAAATGAATAGAGAAGGATTAAAGGACTTAGAAGAAGGGCCAAACTAAAGTGGTATGGCTTGGCCATGTTGTATGGCCGAATCCTACCAAGATATGTTCGTAATATGTAATGTCTAATGCGGATTAAATAAAGGAGAGATCAAAGGAAACAGGGTGATGTTCGGCCATGGGGCATGGCCTAACCCCACAAGATGATTTATGGGGTCTAGACTTGATTTAGAAGTCAAGAATATTGTGTATTAACTACTTGTTATATGGACAAGGTAACGGAACTTGAACGGCGCAAGAGTCGTGACTGGGTGAAACTAAAAAAGGAATGGACATTTAAACAAAGTTTCAGTAGGTTTCCTATCTACTTGTAACACAGTTTTACCCCAGTTTTCTTTATGAGACTCTTGTTTATTTTATCTGTTTTCAAATGATATATTATGCATTAACAAATGGCATACAAACATTGACATCTCATGCATAGACATGGGATGATGAATGAGGTTCTACAGTGTTGCAATTTATGAGTTACGTCCTCCTTAGGCGATGAGAGTCCCGCCAGGAAGAGTAACAGGATGATCATAGTCACAATGGTCTCCTTAGGCGATGAGAGTCCCGCCAGGAGGACTAATACGTGATATGAATCAAGTCAATGATGAAGAGATGGAAGTGTATTGTGATTTATCTTGTCAGTGCGAGGCACGTCAAGTGATGGCTATGAATGTACATGATGGGAGAGACTCATTGCATGTGCATCCTTCATAGCATTGTTTTACATGTTTTTACTAATCATGTACTATGACATGTATGCATGTTTTATATGCTAATCATTTGGTAGCCCTGATCGGGAACCTACTGGGCACGTTGATCTAACGCCCTAATTCTATCCTCAGATGAGAATGCAGGTACAAGGAAAGGGAAAGAAAAGGTCGTTGACCGGGAGGGGAGCCAAGCCTAAGCGCTTGAATGTTGAACTGGACTTCTTTTTATTACTGTCATTTGAACTATATTTTGTTGGACATGTAATAAGTAATACTTGCTATGGTTTGATTAGATTATTAACTATGGATGGTGGTATACCTTAATTAGCAATTGAGACTTACTTGCTATCTAGTCTTTCTATTCCGCCGTTAATCTAGTTTATTCCGCATAATGTTTTTAGTTCCATGTGTGTTTCATTATCATGGTCTAGTCCATGTACACATGGGTGGCCAGTTAAGGTTCAGACTTCAGTAGTCTGAACTTAACTCGCGTCGTGGCGCCGCCCGCTCTTTTCCGATGTTTTACGATTTTTAAAAAAAAAAATTAGACTTTGATTTTCTCAGAAAGGGCAGGGCGTTACACTTTCCAAATCTCATGTGTCCCTTTCGTGGCGAGACTTTCAAGAACACCATGTCCCCCACTTCAAATTCAAGGAACCTCCTCCTCTTGTCAGCATAGCTCTTCTGATGACTTTACGCAGCCAATAGATGTTGTCGTATCACCTGTATCTGCGCTGTAGTCTCTGCAACCAACTCAGGTCCAATCAGTGCAGGCTCACCGGTCTCTATCCAGCACACGGGTGATCTACATGGTCTACCATATAAAGCCTCAAATGGAGCCAATATAACTGTTGTTGTATGAGAATTCTACCAACGACAAATGATCCTCCCATCCACCATTGAAATCTAGCATGCATGCTCTCAGCATATCCTCCAATGTTTGTATTGTCCTCTCAGACTGCCCATCAGTCTGTGGATGGAATGCTGTATTAGTCAGTAGATCTGTTCCCATGGCCTACTGCATACTCTGCCGTACTCTGTCGGTGAATCAGCCATCTCTGTCGGACACTATAGTCCGGGGAATACCATGTAATCGGATGATATCCTCGATATACTGCCAACCCAAAGTCTCAGATGAGTCTGTTATTTTAATGGAAAGAAAATGTGCAGACTTGGTCAGTCGGTCTACCACGACCCATATTGCATCATTGCCCTTTCAAGACCTTGACAACCCTGTCACTAAATCCATGGAGATGTGCTCCCATTTCCATTCCGGCACTGGTAAAGGTTTGAGTAACCCTGGTGGCTTCTGATGTTCTGTCTTAACCTGCTGAGAAGTTATGCAATGAGCCACACATTCTGCCACATCCCTCTTGAGTCTGTGCCACCAGTAATGTCTCTTCAGGTCGTGATACATCTTGGTGCTGCCCGGATGAATAGAGAGTTTGGTCTGATGTGCCTCAATCAGTAATTCTCTTCTGCAGTTCTTAGGCACATATATCCTTCCTCGGAATACAAGACCCTGTCGTGGTCGTAACTCCCATTCCGGTATGACTTCACCAATAGACATCTTGGCCCATATCTCCTCCACTTCCGGGTCTATCCGTTGCTCCTGTTCAATCTTGGCAACCATGTTGGACCGTATGATCAAATTGTACATACTCCCATGGTTATTGATATATAAATTGAACTCTCGTATGGTATTCAGCATCTCCCATTCTGTCCTGATCAAACATGCCACTGATGCATGTGATATACGGCTGAGGGCATCTGCCACCTTGTTCGCCTTGCCAGGGTGATAACAAAGTGCGAACTCATAATCCTGCAGATATGCCATCCATCTGTGCTGCCTCAAGTTGAGTTCTTTCTGATCAAACAAGTACTTCAAGTTCTTATTATCTGAAAACACTTCAAATTTCTCGCCATATAAATAATGCCTCCAGCTTTTGAGAAGACCACTGCGGCTACTTCAAGATCATGTGTAGGATAGAGGCGTTTATGTATTTTCAATTGTCTTGAACCATAAGCCACCACACGACGAGTTTGACTGAGGACACACCCGAATCCCTCTCCTGAAACGTCGCATTGTACCTCATAACCTTTGCCTCTTTCTGGCAAAATCAAAATAGGAGCCGTTGTAAGTCTATCTTTCAGATCCTCAAATCTCCGGTTGTACACATCTGACCACTGAAATTTGACTCCTTTCTGTGTGAGTCAGGTAAGTGGAGATGTTATCTTGGAAAAGTCCATGATAAACTTCCTGTATTAACCAGCCAATCCCAAAAAACTACGGATCTCGGTTACATTCTTTGGCGCTTTCCATTCACTCACTGCCGCCACTTTAGCCGGATCCACGGCTATACCTTCTGCTGATATGACATGTCCCAAGAAGTTAACCTTGGGTAGCCAGAATTCACACTTGCTGGCTTTGGCATATAACTTGTTCTTCTTCAAAGTGTCCAGAACTATCCTCAGGTGCTCAACATGTTCTTCCTGAGTTTTGGAATAAATCAAAATGTCATCAATAAATACAATGACAAATTCGTCCAAGTAAGGATGGAAAATCATGTTCATTAGATCCATGAACACAGCCGGTGCATTGGTGAGTCCAAACGGCGTGACAACAAACTCATATAGTCCATACCGCGTTTTAAAGGCTGTCTTCTCTATGTCTTCTTCCCTAACCCGGATTTCGTGGTATCCGGACATCAAATCAATCTTAAAGAAATGGCTGGAACCTCTAAGTTGATCAAATAGATCATCGATCCTGGGTAGAGGATACTTGTTTCTGACTGTCAGCTGGTTTAGTTTTCGGTAATCAACACACATACGGAATGTACCGTCCTTTTTCTTCACAAACAACACCGGAGTTGTAACGCCCCGCCCTTTCTCACTCGCTTTTCGAAAATCAGAGTCTCTTTTTTTTAAGAATGATAGAGAGCGGGACGTCACGACGTGAGTTAAGTCCGAACTTCTAAAGTCTGACCCTTAACTGGCCAACCCTATGTATGCATGGACTAAGTCCATGAAAATGGTTCACACATAATAATAAATACATGCGGATTAAATCATAAACTGCGGATTATAATAGGACCTATATCTATTCCTTTTAAGATAGCAAAGTACTTCCAGTCATTAATCATAAATAAACTTAACTTAAATATCCAACAAACCATTCAAACCATAGCAAAATTATCAAAGTTATTACATGCCCGAAATCTAGCTACACAAATTACAAGTCCATGAGTAACTTAAATAAAATATAAACCAATCGCATATCCAAGCTCCTATGCTTGGCTCCGATCACGTTCATCGTTCCTTTCCTTTCCTGTGTCATCCACTAGGGTAGAAGTAGGGCGTTAAAACAACGCGCCCAATAGGAATTCCATTTAGGGCCTACACATGGTTAGTACAAATCATATATAATAACATAATGTCAAAACCGTATAAAACAATGCCATGTCATGATGTCAAATGCAATGAGTCTCACCCATCACAAGTACATATAGGTACCTCCACATAGGTCTTTCGGACTCCCCGACGGAACGTGGCCCCTCCAGTTATCTCCTGATGGAAAATATACATCAAGGTATCCCCACATAGGTCTTTCGGACGCCCCGACAGAGTGTGGCCCCTCCGGTCACATATCCTTCACCCCATGCCATGCATGAGATGCTAATGAAACACATGCTCTTTTATCTTATAAACATAGCATTAAAACTTACATTTGGAACATATCTTTTACGACATAAATTCATCAAAATAGACCAAATAAACTATAATACATAAACCATGTTTTTAAAAAGGTAGAATCCTACCAAAGACCACTAAAGTGTCCTTACTTCTTAAACTAGCAACCACTCACGATCGCGCATCGTTTATGAGGTCCCGTCACCTTGTTACATATCAACAAGTCAATCCCATATTTCATTTGATTTAACATTAGGTCTAAGTCCATAAACACAACCTTGTGGGGTTCGGCCATACACCATGGCCGAACCTCACTTACTTGATTTTTTGCCCTTCCTTTTATTTATTACTCAATCATCAGTTAGCTAATTACTTAACCTTAGTCCACCAAAATCCACCTTAGTGGGGTTCGGCCATACAACATGGCCAAACCTCACCATCTTGGTTTTGATCCCTCTTTCAAGCCCTTTGATCTTTTAATTAAGTCCAAGATCATTCATCCCTTAATTCATTAATCTCATCACTTGCAACAACTATTTAGCATTGTTAATAATCCAAGTCCATAAAAATATTCCCCATGGGGTTCGGCCATGGTGGTCCATCATTTTCACCCTTAATTACATCCTTGCCATTGTTTTATCTATGGCTGTCCATTCCATTCATTTAAAACATGCGTAGGCTAATAAATAGCCCACTAACATGGTTCATGGGGTTCGGCCATACACCATGGCCGAACCCATGATCTTTCATTTTTAGCCTATATTTACAATATTGCCATTATTTCCATCTCCTTATTTTTAGGTCCAAAAACATATGTTCATGACTAAATAATTCATCAATATGAACAAAACCCATAATCCAATCTTTCCATCTACTAACATAATTATTCATCTAACATGATTGGTTCATGAATGACCCATAAAAATTGATTCATGGGGTTCTGCCATACACTATGGCCAAACCCTATGTTGTCTATATTCCATTTCTCCCTTGAATCACTTACCCTCCTTAGATCCATAAATCAAGTCTATCATTGAATCCTCCTTTTAATCATCCATTCATTAAAACTTGCATACATGGATCATAACTTCCATAATCAGTTCTTCCATGGGGTTCGGCCATACAAGATGGCCGAACCCTATAGTCCATCATCTTCCCTTTAAAATTACTTAGACCCATAAAATTTCCTTTTTATTCTTCAAGAACCCATAAAATAACCCTATGGTTCACCCTTTCCATTAAAATACCATATGCATCCCTTAATTTTTCTTCCATGGGGTTCGTCCATACACCATGGCCGAACCCTATGGTTCCTTACATTAAACCAAATTTAATCAAAATACCTACCTGTTCCGCGACTCCTCCGTTTTTCCTTTGCTCCGACATGTTCTTCCTATCCTTTCCTTCCTTAGCCTCTTCCTCCTTCCTTCTTACTTCTTTGGCCGAGAGTGAAACTTGAGAGAGAAGGAGAGTTCGGCCTTGTGTGAGAATGATAGAACTTTGAGATGAAACTCTATGTTTTTGGTCTTGAGGAGTGCTCGGCCAAGAGAGGGTTTGAGGGAGAGAAATAGCCAAGAGGGAGAGGGAGAGTTCGGCCTTGTTTGAATCTGAAATGTGTAACTACCTCCATTATCTCTCCATGTGGGAGTTTCATCCATGAGATGAAACTCCAAGGCTCCAACGTGTGCCTTGCCTTTGTTTGAATTTCAAATGTATAACCGTCCACCACATTTGTTTGAATTTGAAATGTGTAACCACCTCCATTATCTCTCCATGTGGGAGTTTCATCCATGAGATGAAACTCCAAGGCTCCAACGTGTGCCTTGCCTTTGTTTGAATTTAAAATGTATAATCGTCCACGCCATTTGTTTGAATTTGAAATGTGTAACTGTCCACCCCATTATCTCTCCATGTGGGAGTTTCATCCATGAGATGAAACTCCAAGGCTCCAACATGTATGCCATTATTTGAATTTTGAAACAACCAACCACCTTCATCTTCATACTCCACTCACTTGAGATGAATATCCCTATAACTTCCCATCCAACTCATTTTAGTCAACTCATTCATTTAACTCAACTCACCTCTTTAATTCAACTCATTTAATTCACTTGAATCAACTCAATTATTTGATTCAATTTCCAACTCAAATCAGCCCCAACTAAATTAGGCTTGAACTCACTTGGTGGTCAACCAAGTCAACCACGACCCATTGGGTCCCAATTGGGCATTTTGACCTAATTAACAATCTTGACCCAATTGAATACATCTTACCCATTTATTTCAATTGCAACCATATCCACAATCTGTTGGGCCTTAATTTGGGCAATTGACCCAACACTTTACCCATCTAAGGTTCATATCCATTAATTCACAATTAAAATGGCAAATTCCGTAAATATTGATAATATGGAATTCTGAAGTGTTACAGGAGCTCCCCAAGATGATGTACTGTTCCGGATGCAACCCAGTCTGAGCAGTTCATCAATCTGCTTCTTTAACTCGGACATCTCCGTTGGTGCCATCCGGTAGTGTGGTAATGACACAGGTGAAGTGCCAGGATACAACTTAATTTCAAAATTAATCACTCTCATGGGAGGCAAGCTAGGGAGTTCTTTTGGGAATACATCCTCATAATCCTTTACTATTGCCGGAAGTTCAGCCACCGGTGCCTTGTTGATTCTGATACTGTTCAATACCAAATGGTTTAACCATTTATGCAGTCTGCTTTGTTTGTTAGTACGCACCACATATTGCTTTCCCTCGGGTGACCAAAAGGTCACCCTACGGTGATAACAATCAATGTTGGCCTGAAAGCAGGCCAACCAGTCCATGCCGAAGATAATATCGTACTCTGTCATATCGAGTACCAAATAGTTGAACTCAAATCTGAGTCCAGCGAGTTTTGTATTCACTACTGTGCATATAAACCCCAATGACGTGTCTCCGACGGGGGGATACAATGGTGAGTGATGTGGATAGTTTTTGTACCAATGTACCAGTAGCGGTTATAAATGTAGCAGATATAAAAGAGTGGGATTCTCCAGAATTAAATAAAGCAAAGGCGTAGGAACTACTGACTACAGCCATACCTTGAATCACGGAGTGATCCACTGCTGCTGGAGGAGCTAGAGTAAATAACCGTCCAGATCCGGTAGGGTTAGGTGCCCGTCCCGCCTAATTATATGACATGCCTCATTGTGAATTACCTGGCCTAGCTGGTAGACGAAATGAACCTCTGGAATAAGAGGGTCTGCTGAGCTACGGGCATTCTCTCTTGAAGTGACCCTGTAATAGCCCGGATTTTTAAATCAATACATATATTGGCTATGATTTATTTTAATGGTTGAAATTTAGAATTTTGATGGAATGAATGGTAAATGGATCAAAATTTGGACAATGACCCAAGTATGGTCTAATGGGCCATGGATTGGATTAATTTCATTTAAATGGGTCAATGATGGGTAATTGTGTCAAGGATGGTCAATTGGGTCAAATACCCATTTGGGGCCCAATGGATCAAGATGGTTTGAGCATTAGGGTAAATGGGTAGGAGGTGAATTTAATTGGGCCATGGGCCCAATGGTGATCCAATTAGATGGAATGGATTGAAGTGATTAAGAATCACCTAAGTTAAATTGGAAATTATCCAAGTGTTATGGTCTAGTGGGTCCCACCTCCATCTCATCAAGTGAGGTGGAGTGTGGACCATGACTTAGGTGGGGCCGACCATCATGGTTGACTTGGTCAACCATGAATAAGTCAAAGGTGAATTAAAGGGGATCAAAGTAAGTTCAGTTAAATTAAATTAAATCACCTAAGTTAATCTTGAATAAACTAAGGTGGCATGATCAAGTGGGACCCACCTCCACCTCATCAAGTGAGGTGGTGGGTTGGCTAAGGAATTGGTGGGGCCGGCCACCATGGTTGAATTGGTCAACCATGGGTGGATTCATGGAGAAAATTAAGACAAATAAATGGAGTTAAACTATGTAATTAAATGACCTAAGTTAAATATCAAATTAATCAAATGAGTTACATTATATGAGGTGCGTTGAATGGGGTGAGTCACTTAGATAATGAGTGAGTCAAATGGGTGATTTCCATCTCACTTGACTCACCCAAACCACCTAGATAAGACCCACTAAAACCGTTGGCCATGGAAGATAGGTATGGCTAAGACAAGATCCACAAAATGGGGCCTAGCTTGGGCATGCATTGGCACATGGTGGGGTGGTGGTTCCACCTCATCCCAACCACCACCACTAAGGGACAAGGGGCGGGCGTTCACAAACCCGGCTGGTCACAATGAAAGCAGTTGCTCACCCCTCGGGGAACCTGAGTAACTGATGCTGATGGGGAGGGATGATTGGGACAAAAGTCCCCTGTTGACCCAGTGGATGGTGAGGGCCTACTAAAGTTCCGTCGGAACTTCTTGTTGGGCTAAAATGTGCCCCTCCCACTCTGAGCTTGGCGGTTGTCAAAACGCACTAACTCAGCCATCTCTTGCTCTGCTATAGTGGCCTTGCTGACCACCTCTGCCAATGTAGCTGCCTTGAATATGGTTACTTTGGCCATAATGCTTGGCCGAAGGCCCGCTCAAACTTGCGTGCCTTTCGATACTTTGTATCCACCATATAGAATGCATAGCAAGACAAACTGAGAAACTCCTGGTGGTACTCTGCCACAGTCATGGTACCTTGTACCAAAGATAGAAAAGCTTGTGTGTGACGCTCCTTCTCCTCCTTAGGAAAATAATGATCCAGGAAGGTAACTAAGAACTGCTCGCAAGTCATTGCAGTTCTTTCCCTTTCGGGCAGAAGTGCTCGCTGTTTCTCTATTACCTCCCACCATTTACCGGCATCATCAACCAGTTGTGACTTGGCAAGTAAAATCTTGTCAGCATGACTCGTGACCATGCTCCGGTCATTGGCGTCAATGGTGTTTCCATTTCCGTTCAGATGTTGTTGAAGAACAGAAGTAACTACTGCTTGAACCAAGCTTTGTAGTTCAGGAGGCACCACCGATATATTCACGCTGCTTTGTTCCTCTTCCTCTTGGTGGGATGGTTGTTCATCATGTTGAGATGGTTGTTCTTCCTCTTCATGTCGAGATTGTCGTTCCTCCTCCTCTTCATGTTGAGATTTTCTATCTCCTTTTCATGTTGAGAGGTTTCTACCTCTTTTTCCTTCCCTTTCTGGTTTTGTCGGGTCTTTCTGTAGTGGCCCGGAATTTTTAAATTAATATAAATGTGGATATTATTTATTTTAGTGATGGAAATTAGAAAATTTGTGGATTAGATGGTAAATGGGCCAAAGTTTGGGCAAAGGCCCAAGTATGGCCCAATGGATTATGGAGTTGATTTAAAATTCATTTAAAGGGGCAATGAGGGTTAAATGGGTCAAGAATGATCAAATTGGGTCAAATACCCATTTGGGACCCAATGGGTCAAGATGGTTAAACTCTAAGGTAAATGGGTAAGATGAAAGTGTAATTGGGCCATGGGCCCAATGGTGATTCATTTAGAATGAATGGATTGAAATTTATATTACCTAAGTTATTTGGAATTAAACCAAGGTGATGTGGCCAAGGGGGACCCACCTCCACCTCACCAAGAGGTGGCGTGTGGACCCAAGGTTTGGTGGGGCTGACCACCATGGTTGATTTGGTCAACGATGGGTGGAATAATGGAATTAGGTTAAGTACAATGAATTAACCTAAGGTGATTTAAATAAATAAATGGGAATTAAAGTAACCAAAATATCTAAATATTAAATGATTAAAATTATCCAAATGAGGTGGTCAAAGTGGGGTCAAAAGGTGAAAACCAAATCACCTCATTCCAACTCAAAGTAAAACACGTTGGAACTTGGTGGTGGTTATCTAAACCACCACCATAAAGTAAGAAAATATCTCATAAGGTTGGTGGGCTAATTAATGTAAAGTGTAAAAAAATGGGGATAAGCCTTGATTTCTTTTCCCATCCTCTCTTCATTTTTACTCTCTCCATTTTTCATTCTCCATTGTCGTCCCATGCTCTAAGTGAAGGAGAGGAAGAGAGCTAAGGAGAAGAGAAGAGAAGGAGGGAAGAAAGAAGTGGAAATTTAAGAAGAATTACTCTAAGGTCAAGGTTACCACCTCCCCTCTCATCATCTTTCCCTCTCCCTCTCTCACAAACCCTACCTTGGCCGATCCTAAGGTTGGGGGTTGTCACCATTGATCAAGTGTCTTGGCCTATCAAAGATCAAGAGGAAGGAGAGAGGAGGCTAAGGAAACCGACGGGAGCGGCGGAAGTCGGAGGAGACGACGGATTGTGAGTATTTCTTAAACAAGAAATTTTGGATTTTTAGGGTTTAAGATTTGGGATTTATTTTTGTAGAATTTAATGGTGGTTACATAAATATATGCCATGGATGTTAAACCCATCAAATGAGAGGGTGGAAGATGGAGGAAACCCTAAATGGGTAAATTAGGGTTAGGGTAAGAAAATAAATAAATGGATTATATGCATTGGGTAATTTATGAAATTAAGAATGGAATTAGGTTATTGGAAGGAAATCATGGGCCATAGGGTTCAGCCATGTAGCATGGCCGAACCCCATGGTGGGTGATTAGCTAGTTGATGTAAATAATTCGGGTTTTAAAGAATGGAAGACAATGAGGGTTTTTAGCTAATGAAATTTAGGGTTGTAAATGAATGCATGTGGGTAAGTTTTTAAAATGGTTTTATGATGAAAATACAAATGGATTTTATGGCATTGGAAGGTATGAAAGAGAATGAATTATGAACCATGGGTTCGGCCATGGTGTATGGCCGAACCCTAGGTTGTTGTGTGTGAAGTTAATTAGGGTTTTAGGGTATGAAGCCATGGAAAAATGGGAAGATTGATGAAATTAATATTTTGGTGAATGTAGGTATTTTGGAGCAATGAATGGTGGATCATGAACCATGGGTTCGGCCATGGTAAATGGCCGAACCCTATGGTGATGTAATGGTGATCAAGTGATGGGTTTAAAGGATGGAAAAGATGGATTAATGTGTCAATGAGTTAGGGTTTCAAATGAACAAATGTAGTGATCCAAATGGGGCTAAGAGTAGTGGTTTAAAAGTGTGATTTAAACCACCTCAAGGAAGGATTTATTTTGGATCTAAATGGTGTAAATAGATCCAAGAAAAAATGGGGAAAGGACACCATGGGTTCGGCCATGGTGTATGGCCGAACCCATGGCCCAATTGTGATCCATTTTGGTGGGTTAAATTGGATGATAAATGGTGTGTGTGTGGCCTCCAAAGGAAATGAATGAGTAATGGACTCATTGAAGTTAAATACATGAGGTAAATCCCATGGGATGAGTTGATGAATTAGGTATTTTGAACCCATGGCCATTGGTGAACCATTTAAAGGGTTAAGTATGGGGTTATGGATGGGTTTAAATGAATAATGGTGAAATTAATAAAAAGGCTAATTTTAGTGATGTTATGACATGGTTCAATGGGTCATTAATGGACCTAAGTTAGGGATCTAAGTCTATGATCAATTATGGATTAAATCATGTATGGATAAACGAGTGTTTAATCATGGAAAATGAGGTAGTGGCAAAACCGTAATTAGTGGCCAAATTCAAGAATTCCATGGAAATTGATCATGGACTTAGGGGATCTAATGTAATAACCTTATAAGTGATTAATAAAGCCTAGAGTGGCCGAATTTTAAGATTTATGGGATTAAAAGGTTTAATAGATGACATGGGACCCACAGAACCTAAATAGTGACCGGTTTTTCATATGGGCTTAGAAATGGTTAAAACTTGAACTGATTTGGAAATTGAATAAGGTATTGGATATCACGGGCAGTACGCGTGATGGTAGCCGGACTATCGGACGAAAACGAAACGAAGACGCTAGTCGGTATTCGGTAGGATTCTAACATTTTTGTAAGCCATGGATTGAGTGATGGTTGCTTTGAATTATCTTGGAAATTATATGGGTTGTTTTAATATTGGTTTTGAATTATGTATTATGTAGGGGTTTTTACTTGATTTACTCTGGTAAGCATATAATTGGTTTAAAACGGGTTTTTAAAGTTATGATGTGTTTATTGAGGCTTTACTTGATATACTTTTGATAATCAAGTCATATGTTTGATTGATGGGTTTTTTTAAATGTCATGGTTGTTATTATATTCATTACATGGTATATGGCACCTACATCTCATGCATGGCATGGGAGGGATATGGCGGGGGAAGGATGAAATGAAACCGGAGTCCATGCTCCGTCGGGGCGACCGAGAACAGGCATGGGGACACCTTGACGAGGCTTTGCCGTCAAGGAGGATATTTTACGATTGGATCATATCTTGATGAGGTTTTTCCATCAAGAGGGTCGCGGCACGATGATGGTGTGGATTATATTTTGAACGTTATGTATGGATGAAAAAGGGGCATTGTACAATGATGATGAGATTGATGGGTGGGATTCATGACATAAAACCCCCATTGCATTACATTATACCAAATGGCATGATTTTGATATAATATTTTTATATGCTTTGTTATCACTAATCCATGTGTTAGCCCTACTCGGAGTCCTACTGGACGCGTTGTCTAACGCCCTACTTCTACCCTAGCTGACGATGCAGGAGAGGCGGAACGGAAGGGCGAGACGGGAGCCAAGCTTAGAAGCTTGGGGAGGCGGCTACATAGTTTAATTATTTATTTGTGGAAATGTAAATTGAGTAAATTAGCTTGTCGGAATGTAATAACTTAGATGGCTTGCTATGTTTTAGAGTTTATTTTGGACAGTACAGTTTAATGGCATTTTAGTAATTAAATGGATGTTTCTTCCCTGCTATCTGAAAATTGGTAAGACAGTCTTTATCTTCATTCTGCATTTAAGTTTATATTCCGCGAGCTTACTTTCCACGCGTGAACCGTACTCGTGGACTTAGTTCCACGCACACGTAGGGTTGGCCAGTTAAGGGCCGGGCTTTAGAAGCTCGGAACTTAACTCGGGTCGTGACGTCTGCGCCCTTTGTCACTTTTTTAAAAAAAAAAACTAAAAAAAAAAAAAATAGACTCTGATTTCGGTGAAAAGGGGCAGGCGTTACACTTTCTCTTTGGAGGCATTTTTCTTAAGTAATTGAAAACATCATTGACTTAGTTTCCTTGTACAGTTTGTATTTTCACACTTTTGGGGAAATTTCCAAATAAGCACTCTTGGTTTTTCTTTATTTTTGGGGAAATTTCCTAAGTATCTATTATTTGTTTCTCAATTTGGGGATATCGGGGAAATATATCCTATTTTGCTATGTTTGATAAATCCAATTATTTTGACTGTACTTCCTTAGCTATAATTCATTGTTGTTCTCAGATTGAATGTTCAGTCTGAGTCTAACGAAGTAAATTAATCCGGCCCCCGTGCAGTGGACTCAGAAGAGTCGGTCAGTTGGGATTCTTATCTGTCAGTGAGACATGAAACCGTCTTAATCTTACTTCGAAAGATTCAACCTTCCTGTTTCACTCTGATACCAACTGTAACGCACCGCCCATTTTCACTCGCTTTCCGAAAATCAGGGTCTATTTTTTTATTTTTTAAAGAGTGATAGAGAACGGGACATCACGACGCGAGTTAAGTCCGAACTTCTAAAGTCCGACCCTTGACTGGCCAACCCTATATGTGCATGGACTAAGTCTATGAATCCACACATAATAAATTAACTTGCGGAATTAAAACATAAACTCCGGATTATAATAGAACCTAGATCTATTCCTTTTTAGATAGCAAAGTACTTCAAGTCTTTAACCATAATTAAACTTAACTTAAATATCCAACAAACCATTCAAACCATAGCAAAATTATCTAAGTTATTACATGCCCGAAATCTATCTACTCAAATTACAAGTCCATGAGTAACTTAAATAAAATATAATCCAATCACATATCCAACCTCCTATGCTTAGCTCCGATCACATTCATCGTTCCTTTCCTTTCCTGTTTCATCCACTAGGGTAGAGGTAGGGCGTTAGAACAACACGCCCAGTAGGTATTCCATTTAGGGTCCACACATGGTTAGTACAAATCATATATAATAACATAATGTCAAAACCATATAAAACAATGCCATGTCATGATGTCAAATGCAATGAGTCCCACCCATCACAAGTACATATAACCTCTTGATGGGATTCTCATCATCAAGGTACCCCCACAGTGGTCTTTCTGACACCCCGACGGAGTGTGGCCCCTCCGGTTACCTCTTGATGGGAAATGCACATCAAGGTATCCCCACAGTGGTCTTTCGGACGCCCCGACGGAGTGTGGCCTCCGGTTACCAATCCTTCACCCCATGCCATGCATGAGATGCTAATGAAACACATGCTATTTTATATTGTAAACATAGCATTAAAACTCACATTTGGGACATATAATTTACAACATAAATTCATCAAAATAAGATAAAAACCATCATACATAAACCCATGATTTCAAAGAGGTAGAATCCTACCAAAAACCACTAAAGTGTCCTTGCTTCTTAAACCGGCAACCGCTCACAATCGCGCACGGCTTGTGAGGTCCGTCACCTTGTTACATATCAACAAGTCAAACTAAAGTCCCATTTGATTTCCATTCTAAACATAAATCCATAAACCCGACCTTTGTGGGGTTCGGCCATACAACATGTCCGAACCTCACCCCCTTGATTTTTGGTCCCTCTTTTGATCTTTTAACTTAAGCCAAGATCATATCGCTTTTCATTTTATCTAACATTTATAAACCCTAAGTCCACCAAACATTTCCCATAGGGTTCGGTCATACACCATGGCCGAACCCATGGTCCATTATTTCCACTTAATTACAATACTGCCATTCTTCTATCCATGGCTAACATTCCATTCATCTAAGCATACATAAGTCCACACTTTGATCCACAAAATGGTTCATGGGGTTCGGTGATACACCATGGCCGAACCCTATGATGTCTAAATCCCATTTTTTCCATTGAATCATTTACCCTTCTTAGGTCCATAAAACAAAGTCCCTTCATGGAGTTTAACCATGTATTTAGATTCATTCTTTTTTATCATCATCTACCATGTTTAAACCAATTAAACTTATCACCATTCCCCATGATCTAAAAATACCTATGTCCAACAATATTACTTCGTTTAATCCCTTCAAAGTCCTTGATAACCTTCCATGGTGTTCAGCCATACACCATGGCCGAACCCATGGTTCATGGTTCTTTCACCAAATATCATTTTAACACCATGTAAAATGATTAGTATTCCTCCCTTTAAAGTCCTTTAAAAATCCTTAACATGCATCTACCATTTTCATGTTTTGAAGCCCATTAAAATATTAAACAATCCACATAATTCAATATCTAATAATATCCTAAATTCATAAATATTACTTGGTGGGGTTTGGCCATACAACATGGCCGAACCTCACCCTTTGGCTTAGTGCCCTTCTTTTCCATTAAAATACCATAATCATCCCCCAATTTTCTTCCATGATCATCAAATACTCTTCCATGGGGTTCTGCCATACAACATGGCCGAACCCTATGGTTCTTTATTTTCCTTTAAATTGTATCATACCCATATGGTTTGATCTTTTAGTGGTTCCCATTCATACATCCATCTAAAACCCTTTAAAATCATAAGCATCCATCTATGATTTCCATCTTTCCAATGCATTAAAAAAAATATAACCCATGTCCTTCCATGGGATTCGGCCATGATGATTCATCCTTTCCATTAAAACAACAAATTCGTCCATTAATTTTTCTTCCATGGGTTTCGGCCACGAACTATGGCCGAACCCTATGGTTCCATATTTCCTCTTTTAAATCCAATCACCATGATCATAACCTTTGATGGGATTCTTGTATATACCATTTAAGGTTTGGCCATAAATCTCCATTAACTCTCCATGTGGGAGTTTCATCCATGAGATGAAACTCCAAGGCTCCAACGTGTGCCTTTGTTTGAATTTGAAATAAACAAAACTCTCCACCTCTCCATTAATGATTCAAGTGGGGGTTTCATCCATGAGATGAAACTCTCATCCCAACTTACCTAACTCATATAATTTAATTCAAATCGCTGAACTCGTCACTTTAAGATCAACTCACTCATTTGATTGCATTCCCATTTTAATTCAACCCCATTTAATTAGGCTTGAACTCACTTGCTGGTCAACCAAGTCAACCATGACCCATGGGGTCCCAATTGGGCATTTTGACCCAAGTAACAACATTGACCCAATTAAATGCGCCTTACCCATTTACTTTAAATTGAACCTTATACCATAACCGTTGGGTTCTAATTGGGCCATTGACCCAACACCTTACCCATCTAAGGTTCATATCCATTAATTCACAATTAAAATGGCAAATTCCGTAAATATTGATAACATGGAATTCCAAAGTGTTACATGAACTTACTCTCCACTAAGATTGTTTATGAAAATGAATGAATGACCTTAGTACCCCCAAACTCAAATTGAACATTGTCCTCAGTGTTCCCTAATCTGCACTGGCCAGGTGCAAACGAAGAAATATCTTAGAAAACGAACAAGTTAAATATGGGTTGTACCATGGGATGAAATCATTGACTGCTAGGCTAGATTGACTCATAAAAAATCTAGACTCAAGGAAAATAGCAACTAGACTCTAACGACTCTGATGAACTTGAGACCAACTCAGACATATAAAATTGGACTGCTGGGTCTGGGTAAAGATGATTGGGAAGGGTAAATAGGATTGGGTAAAGATGAGTGGGTAAGGGTAAATGGGATTCGGTAAATATGTGTAAATCAATTTTGGTAAACTGGATCAATGGGCAAGATTTTCCTCTGTTCCTTCTGGAATGTAGGGCTCTAAAAATGGTTTCAAACTTTTACCATTGACTTTGAAAGGATGACCATTTTTAGGATACTTGATCTAGATGGCACCATATGGAAATACGGTTGTGACGATGAATGGACCGAACCATTTGGATTTCAATTTTTCAAGAAAAAGATGCAACCTAGAATTGTACAATAGGACCTTTTGACCAACAGTAAACACTTTCTGGAGAATGTGCTTGTCATGAAAGATTTTCATTCGGTCTTTGTACTTTCTAGCCGTATCATAAGCTTCATTTCTGATTTATTTCAACTCAGCTAATTGAAACTTTCTGAGTTGTCCAGCCGAATCTAGAGCAAAATTGAAACACTTGATAGCCCAATAGGCTTTGTGTTCTATTTCGACAGGAAGATGACATGCCTTTCCATACACTAAGCGATAGGGTGACATTCCTATGGGTGTCTTGAACGCAATTCAATAAGCCCATAGTGTGCATCAGTGAGTCTGGAAGACCCAGTCCTTCCGAGATGGATTGACTGTCTTGTCAAGGATATGTTTGATTTCTTTATTTGATATTTTCACTTGTCCACTTGTTTGAGTTTGATAGGGGGTAGCTACTTTGTGAATCACCCCATATGATTTCATCAATTTTTCAAATGGGCGATTACAAAAATGCTTACCACCATCACTGATGATAGTTCGTGGAATACCAAATCGAGAGAAGATATTTTCTTTCAAGGAATGAGTGACAACCTTGTGATCATTGGATAGGCATGCCACTGATTCTACCCACTTTGATATGTAGTCAACTCCTACGAGGATATATAGATTGCCAAAAGAGTTAGGAAAAGGTCTCATGAAATCAACACCCCAAACATCGAAAAGTTCGACAATTAAGATTGGGTTTAAAGGCATCATGTTCCGGCGCGATATATTTCCTAATTTTTGACATCTATCGCATGAAACACACAAGGTATGGGTATAACGAAACATAGAGGGCTAGTAAAATCCACACTGCAAGATTTCTGCAATTGTCTTTTTAGCATTGAAATGGCCTCCACAGACTTGATCATGACAGAAACTTATGACACTTTGTTGTTCTTCTTCAGGAACACAATGACGAATAATTTGGTTCGTACAATGCTTAAACAAGTATGGATCATTCCAAATAAATTTTTTGACTTGTACCAAATGTAACACCCCGATTTTTCAAAGATATGAATATTTACAAAAATGCCATTGGAATGGTAAATTAGAAGGTTATGATTGTAGACTAGAAAATGGTGGGGCCCATTGATCAAATTAAGACCCAATGTGCATATTATAAGGATCAAATTAAAGTAGATGAGTAATGTACATATAAATGGGTCAAGATGGTTTTTTGGGTCAAAGGACCCAATTGGGACCCAATGGGTCATGATGGACTTATTTGACCATTGGGTGAGCCCAATTTTAATTGGGTGAGGCTGAATTAATTTGGAGTTAAATGGAGGATAAATGGTAGACTTGAGGCAAATGTGTAAACCACATTTAAATTGGTAAACCACCCATAAATGGGTCATGGCGCCAATTGTGTCAATGAGCTAAATGGGGACCCAATGGGGTGTGTTGACCATGTTGACCATGGTTGACCGTGTTGACCCTCATGTGAGCTCAAAGGATGAGTCAAATCAGGTTGAGTTGGGACTGAAATGAGTTGGATTTGAATTAAGTAGTGGAGTTGACTCAAGTGCATTAAATGAATGGCATTAAATGTGGTGAGTTGGGCTAATGAGTTGGGTGAGTTAAAATGGAAACCAAAGGGACTTTCTTGTTCAAGTGAGTCAAGGTGGGAGGTGAATAGTTGCCTTGGTCTCAAACACCACCAAAGGTAGGTCCCACACGTTGATGGCATGGAGTGTTTCCCATGCATAAGGTTAATGAATTGAGATAAAATCTCATGGGGAATTTGGAGGGTTTCCCATCTCATGATGGAAACCCAAGACCCAACGTTGGGAGTGCCAAGGGATGCCTTGGTTGGCATCAAGTGACTCCTTGGTTAGACCAAGAATAATGAGGGCAATTGAGAGGATTTTGGGGACTGTTTTACAAAGGAGGTTCACTACCCTTTGGCCGAGTTTCACCTCAAAGGAACCATAAAATTCATCTCTCTCTCCCTCTCTCAAAAACCCATCCTCTTGGCCGAATTATCCTTTGGTGTTTTCACCATTGTTCAAGCTTTCAATCAGCTAAGGACTAAGGGAGCAAGAAGGAAGAAAGCAAGGCTCAAAAGGAGAGAAGAGATGCAAAGGAAATTGGTAAGTGTTTACATAAGAATTTAGTCAAATAAATTGGTAAAAGGGAGCATGATTTGGCTATGGAATGGCCGAATCCATCAAGGGTTTAAACCTTGGATAAATGTTGTTTAAAAAGGGTAAGAGTGGATCATAGGGTTCGGCCACTTTGGATGGCCGAACCCCATGAAAAGATTTGGTTAGGTTGATGGTTTTGAAAGCTAAGAATCATGCAATACTATGGAGATTTTTATATGTTGTTAATGGACATATGATATATGTTAAAGAGGTCCAAATCATGGGTCATAGGGTTCGGCCACTTGGGATGGCCGAACCCCATGAAAGGATTTAATAAGCTTATGGTAATCTTTGATGGTTTTGAGAGATAAAAACCATACAAGGTATGGAAGGGTGAAGGTGTTAAAAAAATGGAGATAAGGTGTATGTCTTGGGTCGGCCAATGTATGGCTGAACCATATCTTTCTTATGGTTACATTAGTATGTCAAAACCATGAATAATTATGGGAAGTATTGGATCAAGAGAACTATAGGGTTCGGCCATGTGTATGGCCGAACCCCATGGACCATTTTATGGGATAAATGGACCATTCTATGGGTATTTGGATTTAAGAAAATGGTTCGGAATTATAAGTGATTATATACTTATGATTAAGGAATCACATATGTTTATCTTTGGATTTGAGGTTGTTTGGATATTAGATTTAATGGACTGTTTTAATATAGTAATGGGTGGAAATAATAGACCAAGGATTAAAAGAGGACCCAAGTTAAATGAATGAGGTTCGGTCAAGGGGTATGGTCGAACCCCACTAGGTTTTTTTATAGAAAATGATAAATGGATATTAGGTCATGGAAGGACATGATCTTGTGTCTAACTTGAAGATCAAAGGGTTGAAACATGAAATCAAGGGAGTGAGGTTCGGCCATGGTGTATAGCCGAACCCCACTAATCAATTTTTATGGACTTATGATGTTAGGTATGTATGATTAATTAGATGAAAGGAATGGCATTTGGAATTGACAAGGGTCATAAGTATGATGGTGAGGTTCGGCCATGTTTTATGGCTGAACCCCACTAAGGTGGATTTTATGGATCTTGGTTACTAAGCAAGATTAAATATGGGTTAAGTCTAGTGGCAAAACTGTAAATACAAGTAATAATGTAAATATGGATGATGAAGGATTAAAGGACTCGAAAGAAGGGTCAAACCAAAGTGGTATGGTTCGGCCATGCTGTATGGCCGAACCCTACCAAGTTATATTATTTAACATAAGGTGTCTAAGTAAGTTATATGGAGGGTATTGATCAAATGAAATGGAAGATCAAATCCAAAGTGGTTGAGGTTCGGCCATGGGTATGGCCGAACCCCAGAAGGTGGGTTTTGGGAATTAAACCTAATAAGAAATGAAAAGATTATGTTATTAACTTGCTGTTATACAAACAAGGTAACTGGACTTGAACGGCGCACGAGTAGTGAACGGGTGACGGTCTAAGAAGAACGGACTGTTAAGAGAACTTTCTGTAGGTTTCCTACCTAGTTGTAACCACTTTTATAATTGGTTTTATCATGGTTTTTATGAGATATATTGTTATTGTTTTATGTTTCAAATTGGTTTTGAATGATGAGATATATATATATACAAATGACATATATTCATTGACATCTCATGCATGGCATGGGGTGATGATTATGGAAGCCGGAGCCCACACTCCGTCGATGGGGCCTCCTTAGGCGATGAGAGTCTCGCCAGGAGGAATAACTTAATGATAAGGTTCCTATCCATCGGAAATGAGGAGTACTGTGGATTACCTTGACATGAGAGTCCCGTCAAGTGATAGCTATGTATACTTGTGATAGGAAATGAGGAATACTGTGGATTACCTTCACGTGAGAGTCCCGTCAAGTGATAGCTATGTATACTTGTGATGGGTGGGACTCATGACATTTGCATTTACATACATAGCATTGATTTCAGATGTTTTTAATGATCATATACTATGATATATGCATGTTATATACTAACCATGTGGTAGCCCTGATCAAAAAACCTACTGGACGCGTTTATTTAACGCCCTAATTCTATCCTTAGAGGATGATGCAGGAAAAGGAAAGGGAAAAGCAAAGGCCGAGGATCGCGAGGGAAGCCAAGCATAAGCGCTTGGGTGTTGTATTGAATTTCTTAATTATTGTTATTTGGATAAGCTTCATGGATATGTAATAATGGAGATAACTGCTATGGTTTGTGAATAGTTTTAATGATGGTTAATTGATTTAAGTAATTTTGGATAGATGACTTGTACTTTGCTATCTAAACAGTTTAGTTCGGCATATTTAACTTATTCCGCAATCAATTATGTATATTCTGCAAGTTTTGTTTAGTACCATGTGTGGATCGGTTTTCATGGGCTTAGTCCCTGCACACATGGGTGGCCAGTTAAGGGTCGGAGTTTGGAAGTCCGGACTTAGCTCGCGTCGTGACGTCGTCTGCCCTTTTCCGACTTTACTATATTATTTAAAAAAAAAAATAGACTCTGAATCTCGGAAAGGGCAGGGCATTACAGTCGGTATCAGAGTGAAATACTTCCCCGTTATCCCCACATTGAGAAACAAACAACAGGAATTTAGAGAGTTCCCCCAGAAACAAAAGAAATACAAAGAGTGATGATTTGGCAATTTCCCCAAACACAATACATGATATGATACATAAGAAATCCCCCAAAACCAAGATTGATTTTATTAGAACTGCTGTTAATTATTATGTGTTCTATGTTATGATACAGATATGTCGAACAACGTGGAGTATACGGAATTGTGGGACAGAGGAACCCCTAGCAATCCAATAGATTTGGTGTCTGCTTCCAACAACTCCGGCATGGAAGTTAACATGAAAGGAGGGACCACCCGAGGAAGTTGAAGTGGATCTAGCACTTTTTCCGGAGGAGCCTATGGAAGATATCCCTTTGATAAAGGAATCTGTTGGGGAGATAGAGCCCAATTATATGTGCGAGTTGTGCAATCAGGAGGGGCACAACTGCACATACTGTCCTCACCCTCTTGAAGTGGTTTGCGCAGTTTGTGGACTTCATGGGCATGGGAAAGAAAGGACTAATTGTCCTTACATTGGAGGACCAGGGATAATACCTTGTTTGACGTGCAGAGTGTCGGGGCACATGTCTATGACATGCCCTGACAATTTCTTTGACGATGATGCAGGGTCTTCTACGGAAGATTGAGCTAAAGAAGGGTAAGGAAATGTCGAGGAAAAAAGGGAGATTTTGTAAGGGTTGTGGGTACGTTTTGAAGGCTTGTTCTAACCCCACCAATCCTTGTATTGTGATGGAAGCTTAAGTGATTTTCAATAAAAGTATGCAACTTTAAGAGTTCATGAGGATTTTTGGCACTGAGATGTAGGTGACGAGGTCACTTGATTATGTTGAGATGTGGTATGAGTGCGTCCCTCACGTGATATTAATGATTGGATTGTGGTATGGGTGCGTCCCTCACAGGATATTGATGAGATAAGAATATAGATTCCACGAGCATGGCCTAGAGTAGCCGTAAGACTGTGGGAATTCTGATATGAAATACGGAGAATTGGTTACATAGTGTTACCATTGAAGAGTAGGTCCCTCGCATGCTACGCGCTGGAGGACGCTCTCACGGCTATTTTGCACACTAGATATGCGGGAATGCACAGAGCTAGGTACTATTTTACCCCGTGGGGGTGGTACTAGTCTCGTTTGACGCGGATCGACTGCCTTAGAGCTTGACTGAATCACCTATGAGGTGAAGGGATGCAGGACGAGGTAGACGGATCACGTTGGACGTGGGTCTTCCGCTTAGTAAGTCATGAGCCCTAAGTCTTGAAAGGGGTCGGTATACATTTTTTATTGGATATTGTTACCACAATCACTTAGTGATTCATTCGAATGTTGTTCCTACGGACACTAATCATGGATAGATGATACTCATGGAACGAGTGATATCAAGGATGGATGGTTTCCATGAATGGATTATACCCATAGGTGGGTTATATTCATGGATGGTTATTAACTGTGGATAGATGATGATCATGGTCAGGTGATACCAAGGATGGATGGTTTCCATGAATGGATTATACCCATAGGTGGGTTATATTCATGGACGGATATTAACCATGGATAGACGATATTCATGGACAGAGTGATACCGAGGATGGATTGTTTCCATGAATGGATTATACCCATATATGGGTTATATTCATGGATGATTATTAAACAGAGAGTAGATGAAAGGACATATTGAGCAGGTACGTATGGAAAATATTATGAGAGCAAGTAAAGTGAACCAGAGTAGATTGATTTACGTGAGATCACAAATGGCTCACGAGAAAAAGATATAACATGAGACAGAACAAAAGGTGTTACGTAACCGAGCGATCAATTTGTCAAAGTGGTGTGGACCGACATAGTAATGAAGAAGCCACTTGGGAACTTGAAATCGGAGATGAGAATAGCTCACTCTGAGCTGTTTATGTACATCACTTGAAAACCCTACTTCGCTCGTTTTTCGGGACGAAAATTTTAAAAAGAGGGTTATATGGTAACACCCCGATTCTTCAAAGATATGAATATTTAAAAAAATGCCATTGGAATGGTAAATTAGAATGTTATGATTATAGACGAGAAAATGGTGGGGCCAATTGATCAAATTAAGACCCAATATGCATATTATAAGGATCAAATTAAAGTAAATGGGTATTGTACATCTAATTGGGTCAAGATGGTTTTTTGGGTCAAAGGACCCACTTGGGATCCAATGGGTCATGATGGACTTATTTGACCATTGAGTGAGCCCAATTTTAATTGGGTGAGGCTGAATTAATTTGGAGTTAAATGGAGGATAAATGGTAGACTTGAGGCAAATGTGTAAACCACATTTAAATGGGTAAACCACCCATAAATGGGTCATGGCGCCAATTGGGTCAATGAGCTAAATGGGGACCCAATGGGGCGTGTTGACCATGTTGACCATGTATAACCGTGTGGACCCTCATGTGAGCTCAAAGGATGAGTCAAATTAGGTTGAGTTGGGACTGAAATGAGTTGGATTTGAATTAAGTAGTGGAGTTGACTCAAGTGCATTAAATGAATGGCATTAAATGTGGTGAGTTGGGCTAATGAGTTGGGTGAGTTAAAATGGAAACCAAAGGGACTTTCTTGTTCAAGTGAGTCAAGGTGGGAGGTGAATAGTTTCCTTGGTCTCAAACACCACCAAAGATAGGTCCCACACGTTGATGGCATGGAGTGTTTCCCATGCATAAGGTTAATGAATTGAGATAAAATCTCATGGGGAATTTGGAGGGTTTCCCATCTCATGATGGAAACCCAAGACCCAATGTTGGGAGTGCCAAGGGATGCCTTGGTTGGCATCAAGTGACTCCTTGGTTAGAGCAAGAATTAATGAGGGTAATTAAGAGGATTTTGGGAGCTGTTTTACAAAGGAGGTTCACTACCCTTTGGCCGAGTTTCACCTCAAAGGAACCATAGAATTCATCTCTCTCCCTCTCTCAAAAACCCATCCTCTTGGTCGAATTATCCTTTGGTGTTTTCACCATTGTTTAAGCTTTCAATCAGCTGAGGACTAAGGGAGCAAGAAGGAAGAAAGCAAGGATCAAAAGGAGAGAAGAGAAGCAAAGGAAATTGGTAAGTGTTTACATAAGAATTTAGTCAAATAAATTGGTAAAAGGGAGCATGATTTGGCTATGGAATGGCTGAATCCATCGAGGGTTTAAACCTTGGATAAATGTTGTTTAAAAAGGGTAAAAGTGGATCATAGGGTTCGGCCACTTTGGATGGCCGAACCCCATGAAAAGATTTGGTTAGGTTGATGGTTTTGAAAGCTAAGAATCATGCAATACTATGGAGATTTTTATATGTTGTTAATGGACATATGATATATGTTAAAGAGGTCCAAATCATGAGTCATAGGGTTCGGCCACTTGGGATGGCCGAACCCCATGAAAGGATTTAATAAGCTTATGGTAATCTTTGATGGTTTTGAGAGATAAAAACCATACAAGGTATGGAAGGGTTAAGGTGTTAAAAAAATGGAGATAAGGTGTATGTCTTGGGTCGGCCAATGTATGGCTGAACCATATCTTTCTTATGGTTACATTAGTATTCAAAACCATGAATAATTATGGGAAGTATTGGATCAAGAGAACCATAGGGTGCTGCTATGGTTTGTGAATAGTTTTAATGATGGTTAATTGATTTAAGTAATTTTGGATAGATGACTTGTACTTTGCTATCTAAACGGTTTAGTTCGGCATATTTAACTTATTCCGCAATCAATTAAGTATATTCAACAAGTTTTGTTTAGTACCATGTGTGGATCGGTTTTCATGGGCTTAGTCCCTGCACACATGGGTGGCCAGTTAAGGGTCGGACTTTGGAAGTCCGGACTTAGCTCACGTCGTGATGTCGTCCGCCCTCTTCCGGCTTTACTATATTATTTAAAAAAAAAAAATAGACTCTGCATCTCGGAATGGGCGGGGCGTTACACCAAAAATTTAACTCTATCTTATTTAGTCCAATGAGGAGGCATTTGACTTGTCACAAGATAATTAACAATGTCTGCGAACCATGTACTTGGGAAATAGACATGAGTTGTTCGTCAGGGAAGGACTTAGTGATAGGACGGTTATCTTCAGTTATCTCAGTTACTAATCTAGATAAATGTTCTGCTACCACATTTTCGAGACCTTTCTTGTCTTGAATTTCAATATCAAATTCTTGTAGCAAAAGTATCCATCGGCCAGGTGGGACTTAGCATCTTTCTTAGAAAGAAGATACTTGAGTTCAACGTGATCTCAATAGATAACGACCTTCGAACTCACTAAGTAAGATCGAAATTTGTCTAGCGCAAATATAACTACTAACAACTCTTTTTTTCGTGGTGGAATAATGAAGCTGAGCGTCATTCAATATTTTTTTAGCATAGCAGATAACATGAGGTAATCTGCTCATTCTTTGTCCTAACAAAGCTCCTACTGTATAGTTAGAGGCATCGCACATAATTTCGAAAGGTACAGACCAATGAGGTGGTTGTATGATTGGAGCAGAAGTCAAGACAGTTTTCAAAATTTTAAAGGCTATGACACATTTTTCATCAACATTGACAACGACATTCTTGGTCAGGAGTCTACAAACAGTTTTTGATATATCACTGAATCCTTTGATAAACCTTCTGTAAAATCCAGCATGACCTAAGAATGACCGAATATTTTTAACAACTTGTGGTTTTGGTAAATTAGAGATTAGGTTAACTGTTTCTTTATCCACTTCAATTCCTTTTTCTGAGATGATGTGTCCAAGTACTATTCTTGATTCCATAAAGTGACATTTTTCCCAAATGAGTACTAAGTTCTTTTCTTTGCACCTAACTAACACAAGGGTCAGATGGTGTAGGCACTGGTCAAAAGTTGATCCAAAGACTGAGAAATTGTCCATAAAAACTTCCAAGAAACGTTCTACCATATCGGAGAAAATACTGATCATGCACCTCTGAAAGGTGGAAGGTGCATCACATAGTCCGAATGGCATACGACGATAGGCGAACGTACCAAATGGACAAGTGAATGTTGTTTTCTCCTGATCCTCAAGAGCAACATAGATCTGGTTATAGCCGGAATAACCATCAAGGAAACAATAAAACGCATGACCGGTTAAATGTTCAAACATCTGATCAATGAAAGGAAGAGGGAAGTGATCTTTTCGGGTGGTAGTGTTTAGCTTCTGGTAATCAATACAAACTCTCCAACCCGATTGAACGCATGTTGGAACTAACTCATTTTCCTCATTTTTTTATTACCGTGACACCAGACTTTTCAGGACAACTTGGATTGGACTTACACATGCACTATCTGAAATTGGGTAAACGATTCAAGCTTCGGGAAGTTTTAAAATTTCAGCTCTCACTACTTCCTGCATTGATGGATTTAATCGTCTCTGTGGTTCCCTAGATGTTTTGGAATTTTTTTCCAGATAAATTTTGTGCAAGACCACAGAAGGGCTAATTCCTTTGAGATCGGCAATGGACCATCCTATAGCTTCACGATGATCTCTTAAAATAGTCAGAAGTTTAGACTCCTGCTCAGAAGTTGAGTCTGAAGCTATGATAATTGGTAATGTGTCTGAAGGTCCAAGATATGAATATTTGAGAGTTTCAAGAAGAGCTTTGAGTTCTAATTTTGGTGGCTTCACAGTAGACGTGACTGACACTGATGGATTGACAGAAAGTGTTTTAAATTTGGTGATAACATCCACTTCATTGAAATTTAAATCCTTGTCTAAGATAGACAGTGATTTTTCGAATTGATCATTACAAATGGAGTGAAGGAAAAATTCATCAACTGAACTCGGAATTAAGTTAACCTCACATGTGTCATCCATGCAGAGAGGTTGTCGACAAAGGCCAAAAACATTGAGTTCAGTTGTCAAATTTCCAAATGATAATCTAAGCATACCATTTGGCAATTGATCACTGTTTTTTCAGTGGCCAAAAAGGTCGTCCAAGAATGATTGGGATATGTTCATTATCGTCGTGAGTTGATTGTGTATCCAATACCACAAAATCTACAAAGAAGTAGAAATTGTCAACCTTAACTAGAACGTCTTTTATCACACCTCTGGGAATTTTTATTGAGCGATCAACTAATTGTAATGAGATAGAAGTAGGTTTCAATTCTCCCAAACCTAATTGTTCATAGAGAGAATATGGCAATAGGCTGACACTAGCTCCAATATCTAATAAAACCCTGTCAATTGTGTATGTACCAATTGTACAAGCAATGGTTGGACATCCATGATCCTTATGTTTGATTGGAAATGTTTGTTGGAGCAGTGCACTCGCATTTTCTGCTAAGAAAGCCTTTGTAGGAACATTGGTTCTCCGTTTCACCGTACATAGGTATTTGAGAAATTTGGCATACGAAGGTACCTGATTGATGGTATCCAATAGATGGATATTGATACTCACATGTTTAAAAACCTCTACTATGTCACCATAATGTATCTTTTGTTTTGTTGATAACCTATGAGTACATGGAGCCCTTGGTGAAAATGTTTTCTTAGCAGATAATTTCGATGGATTTTGGACAGGGGATGAACTCAGTGAGTTATCCGATTTCTTTGATTGATCATTGAATGATTCTTTAGGCATTTCCACTTTATTATCTACCTGTTTCCCTGATCTCAAGGTAGTAATTGATTTAACATCGTCTGGTTTGGATGATGAAACCTCATACTGTCCCTTAGGATTTGGAATAGGTTGACTGGGAAATTTGCCTTGTTCTCTATCACCAGTAGTAGTTGCTAATTGTCCAAGCTGTGTTTCAAGCTTGTGCATAGCCTGCTGAGTAGATTGCATGAATTGTTGCAAAGTATCCTTAATCGAAGGTTTACGTTGTCGTGAAGGATAAGATCGATTTGACTGATTTGACTGGGATGGATGGTATGGGTGATTTTGAGGTGATGGCTGATATGGAAGTGGTCGAAATGACTGATTTTGATATTGAGGAAAGCTTTGATTCATTGGAGGTTCATTATGTCGCCAAGAAAAATTGGGATAATTTCACCAATTAGGATTATATGTAATAGAGAATGGGTTCCTTTCTGTCTTCCAAAATTATTGAGTGCATTTACTTGTTCAGTTGAACGCTCAGAATTTCATTCTAGGGAAGAACAATTTTGAGCGGTGTGTCCTGGACTAGAACACATGTACAAAATTCAGCATTTGGTCCTATTGATGGATTCATCGCCTGAGTCATTACTAATGAGTCGACTTTTTTCGTTAGGTTTGCGATTGTTAACTTAATGTCAAAATCACTACTGACTTCGTACAAACCACTTTTTTCTTGAGGTTTGTGCTAAAATATCTTTCTTGGAAAAGTCTCATCGCAAAGAAATTTCCGCCAATGTTTCCAGGAATGTCCATCCATTGTTTTCAGTTAGCTTCAAAAAGTCCCAATTTTTCATCGACTCGACCATTTGACGGGTTGATGTGGTCAAACCATCATTAGAAAAATTAAACAAGTCTCTATTTCTCAAAACCATGGTGGGGGCATTTTGCTAATATTTCTTTGAATCTTTCCCATGCTTCACAGAATTGGACTCTCCTTTTGATTGAAGTTTATCATTTCTTTCTTGAGAGCGTTTGTTGCTATACTAGGAAAAACTTATTCTAAAATTTATTAACTATCTGATCCCAAGTGGTGATGGTATTCGCAGGTAAAGTATTTAACCATGATTTCGCTTTTTCTTTGAGAGAAAGAAGAAATAATCGCAGTCGAATAGATTCATTAGTAATTCCTTGGTTTTTAACGGTGGCGCAGATCTATAAGAATTCTTTCACATGGAGGTACGAATCCTCTCTATCAGACCATGAAAGGCTGGTAATAGATGTAAAAGTCATGGCTTAAGTTCAAAGGTAATATTGGTTGCAGGTACAACTATACCTGCTGGTGTATTGGCTGTGACAGGTGAGAAGTAATCTTGGAGAGTTTTCTCCGTAATTTCTTCTGACATGGGAGATGACGGAGGAGTAGATGAGGTTGATGATGATGATGGTGAAGTAGGTGAATCGTTTATGTCTATGACTAAGCTGGACTGAGCTCCGGACGCAACAATCAATGTTCTGACGGGAAGTGTAACTTTAACCAAGCAATTGAAGGAGTTACACGACCAACTATGCATACACAGACACGATTAAACACGCTAAAACAAATTCACACAAAAAAAATGCCTAGATCTAAATTTAAATTTCACTAATGCAATCAAATGTTTTTATTGAATAATAGGACCCTAAAAATTGTATCTATACTTGCTCCTATTTTTTTCTCCAAACAATCTAAATCTCCAATGAAAGTTCAACCACAAGATGGCCAAGTAAGTGAGAGAGCGCACGGCATCTCTTCCCAGCTTATCCTTAGGTCATGCTCAACCGCAATGCCTTGTTGACATAACTAATCTTAGACATCATTCTTTAAGATGAACTAGTTATTGGTTCCAAAAATTGATTTGAATTAAAAAGGTTCCTAGTGAGCATGAAACCCTAAAAATCTAGCCTAATGGTTCCTTAATTGATTTTATTAGGAGATGCATGAACCATTTTACTATCGTAGTTTTCTATATATTGTGAATGCAATCCTACTTTACCACACAAACATCAAGCAAATATGCAAAACAATAATAAAACAAATCTAACTAATGCATGAATCTAACATCCTAAAATGCATGAGCAATTTGAATATGCAATTAAATTAAAGAACACCCTAGAAAATTTCTATATAAATGCATGAAAAAAGTGAAAATTAAAATAAAATGATTTGGCACTCACCTTAGCCTAGCTTGTATGTTTTGCAGCAATTTTAAGTAATTTTTTAAACGATTTTCAAGCGCGCATCCTGTAAAACAACACAAGCAAACTGTGGTGTCGAATCCAAATCAAAGATTGCATGATTCCTAAACTAAAAGAATTGTTCCTAATCTATAATTAAAGAAGGGGATGTGATCTAATCTATAAACAAGACTTCCAAATTATGACAAGATTATGAGAGTTAAATCAAAGCTCACAATAAGATTTTTTATTTTTTATTTTGAATGAATGAATCCCAAGATTTGACATCTTATTTTGAAGATTTTATAAACTAGATAGAAGTTCTAGGTTTTTAGAAAAAGTTCTAACATTGGAAATCTTTCTAAAATTGGAAGGTTTTCAAAAATAGATTAATTACCAAAAATAGATTTTTCTAAAAATAAAAACTTTCCAAA
Organism: Chimonanthus praecox; assembly: GCA_022113865.1. NCBI lineage: Eukaryota > Viridiplantae > Streptophyta > Magnoliopsida > Laurales > Calycanthaceae > Chimonanthus > Chimonanthus praecox. The sequence continues at coordinate 43,038,160 of CM039094.1, forward strand.
AATAAATTGATTCAAATAACAGAGATTTTAAAGAATTTCTTATTTAAGGTAACTTTCCAAAAATAGAAAAAGTTTTCATTATTAAAGAGTTGCAAAAAATGGAACTTTCCAAAAATAACATTTTTTCCTAAAAATAAATAATTTTAAAAAATGACATAATTTAATGATTTTTCCCGACAGCGGCGCCAAAAACTTGTTGATGTTTTAAATTTGTAATTCTCGCAAGCGCACGAACCATTCATAGTATAGTATTGTGAGAGTTAGGTCGAACCCAATGGAAAATCTCAAAGTATATGAATTTAAATTAATGTCCTCTAAAAAAAAGAATTGTTCTTAAGAAATTGAGTCATTAAATGAGTTATGTATCTAACTTGGAAAATCAGCAAATAGGAAGTGTGATTTCTTATTCTAACATGGTGAATCAACTTTTAATCTTTATCATATTTAGGATTTCAAAATTATTTACACGTTTCCTAACTTTAATTGAATGAATCTTTTGAGAGAGAGAGAGAGTGATTTTAAGAGAGAGAGAATCAAAGAATTAAAGAATGAATTAAATAATTTAAAGAATGAATTAAAGAGTTACAAAAATTAAAGATTAGACTTATACAAGATTTGCGTTAAAACACTATTGCACAACAAACATAAGATCTAACATAATTAAAAGAAAGAAAATTAAATTGCATGAAAATAAATGACTGAAATTAAATATGTAGTAATGGAAAAGGTGGTTGTTTGGAATAGACCGTTCATCACCCAAGATATATAAACAAAGTAAAGGCCTAGATCTGAAATTCATGTAAATATCTAAAATACATTACATACTTATTAATTAAACAAGATTCACAACTTTTAATTTAATTAATCAAAACTTTAGTAATCATGATTCAAGTATTGCAATCACGATCCTAACTATTGCATATGCTCATGTTCAATCAAATAAATAAAATTTGTGCTCTTGAAATTAAAAATAAAGTAATCATAAAGGTATCTTAGAAATTGGATGTTCTAGGGTTCTAAATGAATGATTTACTTTATTAAATGGAAGAATTAACGTACAAGGGTTTTCGAATTAAAATATGAGAAAGACAACATAAAAGATAAAAATCTACACTCTCACATGTAAATTCGCATGGTGCTCCTTGTCTTCCTGTGTTTTGCTCCAGCGTTTATTCCTCTTGAATTCCAAATCATGTTCGAATTTTACCCTTGGGGTAATGGGGTATTTATAGGTTTTGAAAAGAGATGGATGACTTCGATGAAATCAAGGTTTAAGTGGGGAAATCAATGGACTGGATTGAATCTAAATGGGAATGGATGATAGGGATTAAAACTAGGTTTTAAGGGTTACACAATGAGGGTCACACGATTTTTGTGTGGCTTTCCTTGGTGGCTACGTCAAGGTGGAGAGAACATAGGAAATTGGATTTTTTGGGATTCGGAAAAATCTTGTGGGATACTTGGGGATTGGATTATGAGGTGTGTTTGGATCTTAGGGATGTATCTAGATGGTTTTTAGTCTAAGTGCATGGAGAGGTTTTAGGTTGCGAAAATCATAGATGATGAGGTGTGATATGTGCATGTGGCTAGCATGAAATACAAGTTGTTCATATCTTAGGGTTTTATGAATGGAGGGCTTAGATTAAATGAGTTTTGATCTAATGGCTCGAAGGTATTTTGGATAAAATAATTATAAAATTGGGTAGATGGTTGATGGAGGGTTTAGATGCATAGGTTGATCTTAAATGGGTGATGAATTGTATGCCCTAAATCTAATGTAATGTGTGTACGTGATGGATGCATGTGGAGGCTCTAGGGTTTCAAAGATATGAATGGACGAATGAGATTAGATGACCTAATATCTAATGGCTAAGATGACTAATGCATGAAACGAATGCAATGATTAATAAGTGTTGCATGGATGAACACTAATCTAAGGTTAAGATGATCATGATGACGATGGATGACCTAGATCTAATGATAGATGAATGGATGGGTTAGATTTGATGGTGGATCTAAGGTTTACCTAATTCGGTATGTGAGATGGAAGGTTAAGATTTAAGATGGAAATTGGATGGCGTGGATGTGAAGTTGGGTTATGTGTTTTGGAAATGAGTAGTTGGGTTGGACTTAGGTAAATTCAAACATGGACTATGGAGTTTATTGGACTTGGGCTTTGGATTTGGATCTAGACCTCAACTTAGGCCCACTGGAATTGGATTTGAGAGGTCGGACCTTAGTTGGCTAAGCTTGCACACTGGCTTGGCCCAGAGTGTGAAATGTGCATGGGCTTGCATGTGGCTTGGCCCATTGAAGCTTCTTTGAGCATAGCTTGGCCCACTTGGACTGAATCTTGGCCCGTTGACTTGAAATTCAGGTTGTGGCTCTTGGATTGTAGCTTTTAACCTCTATAATTAAATAATTATTCAGTCACTTTAATCATAGACTCTTATAACTGGATCTAGATTAATTAACTTACATGATAATCCTAGAAAGTGACATGGAATAATTATAATAATCCTAGGTCTTCTCTTTAAAGCTCTGATCTTACAATCTTCTGTTGTTTTAACTTGATTTTCCGGAACTTTCCATCTTTTATTACAAAACTAACAAACTACATTAAATGCATTATTATATACAAAATTGAGAATTATACTAACCCAATAATAAGGAGTAAAAATGTAAGATTTCAATGCTCAACAAATAGGTCAATCCCATTTTTCATGGTGTTTACAAATTTCTTGATTGTTTTAAGTGCAGCGGAATATTTAATCAAGTGATTTGTTTCGTGTGATGGATTGTTTATTTCACTTTTTAACCATTCACACTATGATTATGGTCCCTTTAAATAAAACATGATTATCGATGCTTGTGTTCAATGTATAAGATTGGATAATCAATATGCAAAGTGATGTGTGTTAAGATGAGTACTTAAATACTAAATACAAACACGAAAAGATCAAATACCATAAGACCATTTTAAAGTGGTTCAGTTAGCCAACCTACATCCACTGTTAGGACTCGCTCACCCTTGAGTTATCCCCAAATCCACTAAGTGGGGACTTGCACTCTCACAATTAGAGTAAGAATTCCACCTCACTCAATCGGCTGCGAATTTCTCCCACCATTGTCAAATAGGAATTCGCCCCACCACTGTGCCGGAGACGCTCCAGATTTTTTATAGTGGTTCCGGAACCAAGCTTCCTCAATCCATTTTCGTAACAAAGGTTTATAAATAAAATTAAAACCAAGAAGCACTTGCCTTTGAAGCTTTTTCTCTTGATGTGTACTTCTTTAAGATCCCACCCATGTATGCCGACGCTCCGCCTCGTAGCCGTCGTTTAGCAATCATAGTCCAGGGTGTCAAGGAAACTTGTTTTACCTAAGGTTTCCTAGTTTATGGTTCTCTCCTTCTCACTTTCAAACTCAATCCTCAGATTTGTTGTTTATGAGCTTTCTTCATTACTCTATCTCTCACAACTCAATTCATCTGATTGGTTGTATTTAATTCCCCTAGTGTAAGCACAAGAGAGAGAGTGATCCTTCTGTTGGTCATTGTTTAAGCTCACTGGTGAAAATGAGGGTCTAACTGATCCTTTCGAAGGATATCAACTGGTTGCATAAAGATTGGTTTATATAGCGAAGGCTACCAGTTATCGTAACGGTAATGTACCGACAGGTCGGTCACACCAAGGGGTCAGTGACTAAAAATGTTACCGTTACAAACCCGCCCATTGTGCATTAAATGCAGTCCCAACAGTAATATTTTTTTCTCGGTCGACATGTCGTTGTCGCCGATGGGTCGACATTTATGGTACCGAAAGTTCGGTCCATACGAGAGGCTCGTTCCGGTGCAAATCATGTTTGCAGTAGTTTTATCTCTAGAAACATGTTACCCAGAACTACCTGTCGCCTTTTACCGAGGGGTCGGTGCTGGTACTCTTGATCGGTCTTTGATTGCCGATATGACTGTTCTTTCGAATGTCCACATTAGTTGAAAGATTCCAGAATTCAAGATCTTGATCGAAGAGTCATTGACCACGAGGGGTGGTTTCAGCGTTTCACCGACGGGTTGGGTCATACGAGACTCTCGATCAGAGGAATACCTAGAATGTCAGTTCAATATTTCAGACCCTATGTCAATCTGGCCGACCAGTCGTTGACAACGATGGGTCGATCCTGTCTCTGCCGAGGGGTCGGTAAGAACGATTGGTCGTGGTGACAGTGAAACCAACTGAATATTTCCAAATTGGGTTCCAATTCACTACCAAGCATCCTCACTAGGCTTTTTATGATTTTAACCATTTGTTCTTCGAAGTCTAGGGATAGTCCTCTCTAAGGTGTGGGTACCACCTAAAGTCATCTATGAACATAATACCTATTTTCTGATTGCCATAACGATGTACTTCAATCCGGTGGAGCATGATCTTTACTCTTGATCATCTTGGGTCTTCAAGCTTCCAGCAAGTGCTTCTTTCCAAGTCATGGAATTAACAAACATAGGGACTTGGCCAATCCGAGTCACTAACAATCTCCCTCTTTGTTAATTTCATTACAAAACCTAGAAGCTAACCCATTTACAATCCCACCCATATTACAACACATTTGAATACAAAATATTACATTGATTACATGTATATATTCAAATGGGAAAGAAGACTATGGTCTTCGTATATTCTTGTTCAGCTTGCTTCATTTCATTTTTCCTGTTCAAGTATATAAGGAAACAACACTAGAAAATCATTAGAGGGGTTAGTCCCAAAACAAAAATATTCATTCATGAACTAAACAAGATTTGTATTCAAGCTCCTCCATGCTCCCTGATTTCCTAGCGACCAACACTACCCATAGCTTATCCAAGCTATCAGTTTTGAGAAGATTTCTCCCCCAATCTTCTTGAGTTTGATCTCCCAAACTCCATCAAACTCCAAGCATGGACATTCTCCATTGGCTTTGATGTCTTTTAGCATCTACTAATTTCTCCCCCCTTTTGTCATCCAATTGACAAAGATTAGTAGGCCGACATCGAGTTTTAAGCAACCCCCCATGCTTCTTGCATTTAGTGCTTAACTAGGTTCTGTTCTAACTCATGGTTCTCTCTAATGGTTCAATGTACACTTCTTGTGTGACAAGGTTAGTTTGCCCCTACACAAACTAAGACTCAGCATCATTGATTTCTTCCATGAGTTGAGATAATGTCTTAGCTTCCCTAGAGTCTTCTCCCTCATTTTCCAAGCTATATTCTAAGTTTATTTTTCATCAAGCTTCTATTTAAGCTTGTGTCAATCTTAAAGTGTTAATCAACACATATTTTGTGTTCCCCCATTCTCCAAGTATATGCAATTTCATAGCCAAATCTCTATGTCCCTGACAACCTTCATGTTTGCCTATTTTAGAAAATCCATGTAAATAATAGACAAGATATAGAAGGCAAATGCATCAAATTAGCACAAATACTCAAATAAACCATATCATTTCATTGATTAAAATTTTCATTACATATGGTTCTTAAAGGGGACAAAAGGATGCTTAGTCAGTATATTAACATAGTCTTTCCAAAATATAAGTCATGAAAAACTATCCTAGGTAGATCCATCTGAGGAAGATGCTTGAGTGGAAGAGGATCGACGTTGAGATCCAGGAACAATATCATCTCTGTGGAGTTCCTGGACAACCACCTTGATCTCTTACTGTAATAGCCAGATTTTTAATGCAATAAATATATTGGCTATTATTTATTTTAATTGTTAAAAATTAAGATTCATAGATGGAATGGATGTTTAATGAATAAGAATTGGGGCAATCGGCCAAGTATGGTCCAATGGACCATGGATAGGATTAATTCTATTTAATTGGGTCAATGTGGTCAATTGGGTCAAATGCCCAATTGGGACCCAATGGGTCAAGATGGATTGATGATTAGGGTAAATGGGTAAGGAATGGATTTAATCGGGTCATGGACCCAATTAAGAACAAAGGCATGGGGTTCACCTCATCAAGTGAGGTGGCAAGTGTATGTGGTAATATCAAAGTGGCAAAGCCAAGTGGGACCCAAATCCACCTCATCAAGTGAGGTGGCGTGTGGACTAAGGCACATGTGGGGCCGACCACCATGGTTGACTTGGTCAACCATGGGTGAGTTCAAAGGTGAGTCCAAGAGGATTAAGTAAAATGAGTGGAGTTAAGGAATTAATTAATTAAAAATAAATTCATGTACTGGAGTTAGGAGAATGAGTTTTATTTAATGTAGTGAGTTGGATGGGTGGTGAGTCATATGGAAGATGTAAAGATGGAGTGAGTCAAAGGGGAGGTGGAGGGTGTCCATCTCAATGGAAACCACTAGCCACCAAAACTGTTGGAGAGGGTGTGTGTGCCATGTGGAGGGCATGCACTCCCTTTGTTAGTCAAGGGACTCATGGGGAAGACTCCACATTGATGAGGGTAGTTGGAGGTGGAGTCTTACCCAAGGAACCCTAAGGCAAGATGGAAAGATAGCTCTTCATCTCATTCACTCTCTCCCTCTATCAAGCTCACTCTTGGCCGACCCATCCCCCCCCCCCCCCCCCCCCCCCCCCCCACCCCCCCTCTTTGAGAAAAGAAAACACTTAGGGTTTTTTCCATCTCATTCACTCTCTCCCTCTCACCAAAAAACCCTAGGGCCGATCTCTCTCTAAGACAAGAAAAGAACTTAGAGTTTTTCCATTCTCTCCTCCTCTCCCTCTCTCAAGCTCTCTCCAGGGCCGAACCATCTCTTAGGGTTTACATCTTAAACCCTCTCCCTCTCAAGCAACACTCTTTGGCCGAAGATCAAGGAGGAGAAAGAAAAGACTAAGGAAGGAAAAGATCGGAGGAGCAAGGCAGAACGAAAGAAAACGGAGGAGTCGCGGAATCGGTAAGTATTACTATGTATGGTTTAGTAATTAAAAGGAGGTTAAGGGAACATTCCATTTCGGATTGAAGATAGTTGGCCAAAATGTTAGAGGCCATGGATTTAAGATCCATTCAAAGAAAGACAAAATGAGGTTCGGCCATGTTGTATGGCCGAACCTCATCAAGTGATTAACATGTCGGATGTAAAATACCTATGAGATGGGTTGAACAAATGAATGGTGATTAGGTTTACCTATATGATTAATGGATTTGATTAAGGACAATATGTATATATGGCTTATGACAACATGCATAGTTAAGCATGAAATATGATCAAAGATCATGATTTGGCCCTTGCATGGCCAAACCCTAGATTTTTATATATAAGGACAAAAAGGATTGGATGAGGTTTCGGCCATGATGTATGGCCGAACCCTATCAAATGATCTAATCATAGATATGTAGATTTAAGAGGAAATGATGAACCATATGGTTCGGCTATGTTGTATGGCCGAACCCCATGGAAGAAATGTTGATGGATTTTGGGTTTTAAAATGATGGACCTAAGTGTATGATTAAACCCCCATGGAGGGCTTTTGTGTATGGATCTAATATGTTGTAAGTGATTTAAGAAAGAAGAGGATGAAAAATGTAACACCTCGGATTTTCAAGTTATCAATATTTACGAAATTTGCCATTTTAATTGTGAATTAAGGTGTTGGGTCAAGGCCCACTTAGGACCCAACAGTTATAGTATAAGGTTCAATTTAAAGTAAATGGGTAAGGCGCATTTAATTGGGTCAATGTTACTATTTGGGTCAAAATGCCCAATTGGGACCCAATGGGTCGTGGTTGACTTGGTTGACCACCAAGTGAGTTCAAGCTTAATTAAATGGGGCTGAATTAAAATGGGAAGGCAATCAAGTGAGTGAGTTGACTTTAAAGTGATGAGTTAAGTGAGTTGAGTTGATTTGAAATGAGTTAAATTAAAGTGGTGAGTTGAATTAAAGAGTGAGTGAAGTGTGAAGATGAAGGGTTATTGTTTCAAAAATGAAACCAAGGGTTACACGTTGGAGAGGTGGGAAGTTTTGGTTTATTGCAAATTCAAACAAAGGCACACGTTGGCATCGGAGTTTCATCTCAAAGATGAAACCCCCACATGGAGAGATAATTGTAACACCCCAGATTTCCAGGTTATCAAATATATATGAATTTGCCCATTTAATTTGTGAAGTTAAATGATATGGACTTTAGATGGGTAAGGTGTTGGGTCAATTGCCCAATTAAGACCCAACGGATTGTGGATATGGTTGCAATTGAAATAAATGGGTAAGATGTATTCAATTGGGTCAAGATTATTAATTGGGTTAAAATTTGTTAATTGTGTCAAAATGCCCAATTGGGACCCAATGGGTCGCGGTTGACTTGGTTGACCACCAAGTGAGTTCAAGTCTAATTTAGTTGGGGCTGATTTGAGTTGGAAATGGAATCAAATCATTGAGTTGATTCAAGTGAATTAAATGAGTTGAATTAAAGAGATGAGTTGAGTTAAATGAATGAGTTGGATAGGAACTTATGGGGATATTCATTTCAAGTGAGTGGAGTATGAAGATGAAGGTGGTTGGTTGTTTCAAAATTCAAATAATGGCATACACGTTGGTGCCTTGGAGTTTCATCTCATGGATGAAATTCCCACATGGAGAGATAATGGAGGTGGTTACATATTTAAAATTCAAACAAATGGGGTGGACGGTTATACATTTGAAATTCAAACAAAGGCAAGGCACACGTTGGAGAGATAATGGGGCGTTTTGGTTTAATTTTCAAATTCAAAGAAGGCTACACATGGAGAGATAATGGAGGTGGTTACATATTTCAAATTCAAGCAAATGGGTGGACCGTTATACATTTGAAATTCAAACAAAGGCAAGACACACGTTGGAGAGATAATGGGGAGTTTTGGTTTAATTTTCAAATTCAAATAAGGCTACACGTTGGAGAGATAATGGGGAGTTTTGGTTTAATTTTCAAATTCAAACAAGCCCAAACTCTCCCTCTCCCTGTTGGCTGTTTCTCTCCCACACACCCTCTCTTAGCTGACCACTCACAAGGACAAAAGAGAAAAGAATTTAGAGTTTACATCCCAGACTCCTCTCCCTCTCACTCAAGGCCGATCCTCTCTCAAACCCACATAATTTGGCCGAACTCTATCTCTCTCTCATGCTCTCACACTCGGCCAAAGGATCAAGAAGAAGGAGGAAAAGGCTAAGGAAAGAAAGGATTGCAAGAACAAGCCGGAGCAAAGGAAAACCGGAGGAGTCGCAGAACCGGTAGGTATTTTTATAAATTTTGTTTAAAGAAAGGAATCATAGGGTTCGGCCATGGTGGATGGCCGAACCCCATGAAAGAAAAATTAGGGGAAGAATATTGTGTATTAATGGAAAGGATGGACCATAGGTTTCGGCCATGCACATGGAAGAACTGATTATGGATGTTATGATCCATGTATGCAAGTTGTAATGAATGAATGATTAAAAGGAGGATTCAAAGATAGACTTGACTTATGGACCTAAGGAGGGTAAGTGATTCAAGGGAGAAATGGAATATAGACATCATAGGAATCAATTTTTATGGTACATTCATGGACCAATCATGATTAGATGAATAATTATGTTAGAAGATGGAAGGTTATTAATAATTTTGAAAAGGATGAAAACCGTGGAGGGTTATGATGTTTTTAAAGGATTTAAAAGGGAGGTATTGTTAAAGACATTAGCTATGTATAAAGAATGGAAAAGAATGGCACAAAGCCAAAGGGTGAGGTCCGGCCATGTTGTATGGCCGAACCCCACCAAGTAATATTTATGGATTGTTTAATATTCTAATGGGCTTCAAAACATGATTATGGTATTTTAATTGAAAGGAGGAACCATAAGGATCGGCCATAGTGCATGGCCGAACCCCATGGAAGAGTATTTGATGGAACATATTAAAGGAACATTTAGAGTTGTTATGCATGGAGGATTGAACAAAGAAATAATGGATTTAATTATATATATCTATGTTCATGGATTATGTTAATGGTTATGGATTTGTATAAATGACAATGTTGTGATTATAGGCTAAAATGAAAGATCATGGGTTCGGCCATGGTGTATGACCGAACCCCATGAGGAGTGTTTTTTTTATTGGACTTAGGTGGTTACCAAGCTTAAATGATTAAGTTAAAGGATTAAAAGACTCAAAGGAAGGACCAAAACCAAGATGGTGAGGTTCGGCCATGTTGTATGGCCGAACCCCACTAAGGTATATTTGGTGGACTTAGGAATTTTTTATGAATGATCAATTTTGGACCTAAGCATGAATGGATGGGAATAATGGCAAATGTGTAAATATGGGAAGAAATGATAGACCATGGGTTCGGCCATGGTATATGGCCGAACCACATGAGAAAAGTTTTGTGGACTTAAGTAATTAATAATGTTTAATAATTATTGAATAAGTGATTTGCGTTATGATTAAAAAATGGCAAGATTTTGGATCAAAGGATTACAAAGAGGGACCAAACTCAAATGAGTGAGGTTCGGCCATGTTGTATGGCCGAACCCCACTAAGGTTGGTTTATGGATTTATGTTAAGAGTTTAAAGGATTAACTTGGTGATGAATGATTGAACTTAATAGATCAAAGAACTCAAAGGAGGGAACTAAAACCAAAGAGGTGAGGTTCGGCCATAGTGTATGGCCGAACCCCACAAGTTGGGTTTATGGACTTGGACATAAATGAGAAATCAAATAGAACATGGTTTGACTTATTGTTGTGTAATAAGGTGACGGGACCTCACAAACAGTGCACGATCGTGAGCGGTTGCCGGATAAAGAAGAAGGACACTTTAGTGTCTTTGGTAGGATTCTACCTTTTTGAAAACATGGTTTATGTATGATGGTTTTTATCCTATTTTGATGAATTTATGTTGTAAAAGATATGTTCCAAATGTGAGTTTTAATGTTATGTTTACAATATAAAATAGCATGTGTTTCATTAGCATCTCATGCATGGCATGGGGTGAAGGATATGTAACCGGAGGGGCCACACTTCGTCGGGGCGTCCGAAAGACCACTGTGGGGATACCTTGACTTGCATTTTCCATCAAGAGGTAACCGGAGGGGCCACACTCCGTCGGGGTGTCCGAAAGACCTATGTGGGGGTACCTTGATGATGAGAATCCCATCAAGAGGTTATATGTACTTGTGATGGGTGGGACTCATTGCATTTGACATCATGACATGGCATTGTTTTATATGGTTTTGACATTATGTTATTATATATGATTTGTACTAACCATGTGTGGACCCTAAATGGAATTCCTACTAGGCGCATTGTTTTAACTCCCTACTTCTACCCTAATGGATGACACAGGAAAGGAAGGGACAATGAACGTGATCGGAGCCAAGCATAGGAGCTTGGACATGTGATTGATTATATTTTGTTTAAATTACTCATGGACTTGTAATTTGAGTAGCTAGATTTCGGGCATGTAATAACTTAGATAATTTTGCTATGATTTGAATGGTTTGTTGGATATTTAAGTTAAGTTTAATTATGGTTAAAGAATTGTAGTACTTTGCTATCTAAAAAGGAATAGATTTAGGTTCTATTATAATCCGCAGTTTATGATTTATTCCGCAAGTTATTATATTATATGTGAACCATTTTCATGGACTTAGTCCATGCACACGTAGGGTTGGCCATTTAAGGGTCGGACTTTAGAAGTTCGGACTTAGCTCGCGTCGTGACGTCTCGCTCTCTATCACTCTTTAAAAAAAAAAAAAATAGACTCTAATTTTTGGAAAGCGAGTGAAAAAGGGCAGGGCGTTACAATAATGGAGGTGGATGGTTACACATTTCAAATTCAAACAACATTTTAAATTCAAACAAGGATACACGTTGGAGCCTTGGAGTTTCATCTCATGGATGAAACTCCCACATGGAGAGATAATGGAGGTGGATGGTTGCATATTTCAAATTCAAACAACATTTCAAATTCAAACAAGGATACACGTTGGAGCCTTGGAGTTTCATCTCATGGATGAAACTCCCACATGGAGAGATAATGGAGGTGGATGGTTACACATTTGAAATTCAAACAAGGCACACGTTGGAGCATTAAGGAGAGAGGTTAAGGAAAATGGGAGTTACACCATGGGCTTCACCAAAGTCATCATCCTTGACTGACCACATCATTGGAACAAAACAATTTTGATACTCATCCCACTTTCTCCCTCTCCCTCTTGGCTGTTTCTCTCCCTTAAACCCTCCCTTGGCCGATCACTCCTCAAGACCAAAGACATAGAGTTTCATCTCAAAGTTCTATCATTCTCACACAAGGCCGAACTCTCCCTTTCTCTCAAGTTTCACTCTTGGCCAAAGAAGTAAGAAGAACTGAGAGAGAGAAAGAGATCTGCGCTGAGGATGTTGTGGCACACTGTAGCTGGAAAGCTACAGTGCTGCGGGAAGGTTTTTAAAAAGAGGGTTTTTTAGGGTTTCTTCCTTTTTCTTTTTTTTTTCTTTTTTTTTTTTTTAAAAAAAGAGGTAAACTGCGACGAAATCGAAAACCCAAAAATTTTCTCGTATGTTGAAAATCGAGCGGGAAAATGTGTGATTTTCAACAAAATTTTCATGACTAAACATAAAAATTATGAAATTACTAAAATGCCCTTTGAGTTTTCAAACTCGAAATCAGATAACTGGGACCCTCCACAGAGTCCACACTCTCCTCACTGCTACTACGGTCCCAAAAACAACTCGGAGGTCCAAAATCTCTACAAAAAAAATGGGAAACTCGAAAAAAGTCAGTACAACACTACCCCCTTTAAGGAAATTCGTCATCGAATTTCAAACTGAACTCATACCTCTAATCTCAAACAAGACTGAGAACTACTTCTGCAATGTTGTCTCATTCTGCCAAATAGAAGTCTCTCTTCCCTTGCACTGCCAAACCACTAAAACTAGATAGATAGTCTTACCACGAAGCATTTGCTCTCTAGAATCCTCGATCCACACTGGTCCTTCTTCATAAATGACATCCTCGTTGAGTCACATACTTTTCCAGTTAAACACATGCAACGAATCTCGATGATACTTCCGAAGCATTGAAATATGAAAGACGTTGTGTACTCGGGCGAGACGTGGAGGGAGTGCAAGTCTATAAGCCACTTCCCCGATTCTCTCTAGTACCTCAAACAGATCAATATCAAGGTGACAAATTCCCTCAATGCCCAACCTCTGAATCCCATGACAGGGCGAGACCCGAAGGAAAACACTGTAACGCCCCTCCCTTTTTCACTCGCTTTTTCCCGTAAATCAGAGTTTTTTTTTTTTTTTTATAACAAAGTAGAGTGATAGAGCGCGGGATGTCACGATGCGAGCTAGGTCCGACCCTTAATTGGCCAACCCTATGTGTGCATGGACTTAGTCCATGAAAAAAGTTCACACATAGCAGCATAAACATGCGGAATAAAAATCATAACATGCGGAATCATAATAGAACACAGTTCTATTCCATTCAGATAGCAAAGCACATCAAGTCTTTAATCATCATTATCATATCATAATTATTTAGTAAAATATCCAACCATAGCAAATTCATCTAAGTTATTACAATCTGAATTCTAGATACTCAAAATACAAGCCCATGAGCATCTTAAACAAAATATAAACTATCATCCTCCAAGCTCCTATGCCTGGCCCGTTACGCGTTCATCGTTCCCCTTGTTTCCTGTATCATCAACTGGGGTAGAAGTAGGGCATTAGTACAACGCGCACAGTAGGTATTCCAATTAGGGTTAACACATGGGTTAGTACAAAAAATCTAGATATAATAAATATCAAATCCAGTTATAATAAATCATACCAGACTTATAAAGCATCGTATCCAAAATAGTGTAAGATAATAGAGATCCAATCATACTGATAAAGACCAAAAAACCTTGCATGATAATAAAGATCATAATCATGCTTATTCAATGCCATGCCATGCTATCATATGCAATGAGTCCCACCCATCACAAACTATCCTCTTGATGGAAAACTCCTCATCAAGGTATCCCCCACGATTATTTTATGGACGCCCCGACGGAGTGGTGGATCTCGAGAATCTTCTTGATGGAAATCACATCAAGGTATCCCCCATGATTCTTTTATGGACGCCCCAACGGAGTGGTGGATCTCCGACTACATATTATCCTCTTGATGGAATTCTCCTCATCAAGGTATTCCCCCACGAGTACTTTACGGATGCCCGACAGAGTGTGGGTCCCCGGCTACATATCATCCCTCCCATGCCATGCATGAAATGCAAATGCCAACATGCTATATAGAAATACAAAATATAGCATTTAAAATCACATTTTTAAACATAACCAACAGATTCTATTTTAATCATATAAACATAGCATTTAAAATCACCATTTGAAACATATCCTTTGCAATATAAATTTCATAAAAAATAAGATAAAGACAATGTACATAAACCCATGGTTTCAAAGAGGTGGAATCCTACCAAAGACTCTACGTGTCCTTGCTTCTTTCGTCCGGTAACCGCTCACGATCGTAGACACCTTGTGAGGTCCCGTTACCTTATAATATAACAATCAATTAAAACCAAATCCCACTTGATTTACAATATTTTAAGTCCATAAACCCATCCCCATGGTTTATCATTTTCACATTTATTTACCAAATTGCCATTGGTCAACCTTTAGTTAATTTTTCATTTTAGTATGCCAAACATAGTCCCTATGTCCACCAAACAATTCCCATGGGGTTCGGTCACACACCATGGCCGAACCCATGGTCCTTTATTTCCCTTAATTACCAAAATGCCATCTATGACTATCATTCCAATATTCTTATATTTACAACATTGTCATCCATGGCTAACCTTCCATTTTAGCATGTATTTACAACTTTGCCATTCCTTTAGGTTTATGTCCAAAACCCATCCATAATATTAATACATAAACTTAATATATCCATAATTGGTTCCTTAGTCCCAACATGATCCATCAAATATTTCCCATGTGGTTCGGCCATACACCATGGCCGAACCCATGGTCCTTTATTCTTACTTAATTACCAACATGCCATTGTACCTAATATCATGACCAATAACATAACTTATGAACATAGGTCTATATGTAATTAAATCCCTCATTACCTTAAACATGCATAACCACTCTAAGTGTCCCTTAAAACATTCCAACACATGGTCCATCAAAAAATATATGGGGTTCGGCCATACACCATGGTCGAACCCTATGTCCATTATGTTGACCTATTTACAATTTTGCCATCACCTTCATCACCTTAGGTTTTAGTTCCAAACATAGGTCCATTCACTTATACATTATATACATGAATCCTCCAATAATCCACAACCATAGAACCATAAATAAAACCTTCCATTCCTTTAATGATATTAGGTCCATCAAAGACCCATAAAATTTGGTTCATGGGGTTTGGCCATACCCCATGGCCGAACCCATGATATCATGGTTCCATCCTCCTTCTAAATTCATTTAATAATAATAAATCCATAATTAGACCAAAGACTTGATTCATGGGGTTCGGCCAAACACCATGGCCGAACTCTATGATGTAAATTTTCCAATTATATTAATTTCCACATTTAGAAACTTTGTAATTTCATCATCCAACTTCCATACTTAGAAAATCCTTAAAATGGAAACTTTCCAAATTTATCATTTCCTATTCTTGGATCCATAATTCCAAGTTCTTTCCATAAATAAATAGTTTCCAATATTAGCATGCATCTTTCCATAAATAAATAGTTTCCAAAATTAGTATGCATCTTTCCATAAATAAAAGGTTTCTAATTTAGCCAATCAAAATCCATTAACCATTCCAAAACAACTCCATGGGGTTCGGCCATACACCATGGCCGAACCCTATGGTCACAATCTTCCTTCTACAAATTATTAATCTTACATTTAATCCATTAAAATCCAATAAGACCCCTTCAATTTATTCATGATTCTTATCAATTTAACCCTTTCAAAAATTACATAACATTAACATCAACTCTTATTTAAAATTAACCAATGACCTTCCATGGGGTTTGGCCATACACCATGGCCGAACCCTATGGTTCATCCATGATCATCTCCATGTAAACCTTTTAAAATATGAATAATCTTTCATGGAGTTCAACCTCCAAAAACCCATAAATCAAACCATGTCTTTCCATGGTTTCCATCTTTCCAACTTTAATTAAATTTCCATAGTCCTTCCATATTTTTCCATCAAACGGTTAATAATTGTCCATTCATTTTCTTCCATGGTTTCCAACCAATAATCATGTCTTTCCATTAAATTTAATACCATGATCTTCTTCCATGGGGTTCGGCCATGTACATGGCCGAACCCTATGGTTCCATGCTTCCTCTGTTAAATGAAAAACATCAAAATTACTAACCGGATCTTGCTCTTCCAATCCTTCTTCTTTCCTTAGCCTCTTTCCACTTCTTCTTGATCTTTCCCAAGTCGTGACCACTTTCTTGTTGCTGTGTGTGTGCTGCCGTCTCCTTGAATGCAATGTGAATGGCGTGCACCCCCATTGCCTTTCCTTTATTTCTTCCCATTGATCCAAACTTGGAAGGTGCTATGCGCCCCTTCTCCCTTGTTGCCTTTCTATAAATCCTTCCCATTAATCTTATCTTAGAAGGTGCTAAGATAGATCATTCCATATGCCGTGTGCCCCTTGTTTCCCTTTAAAATATGCCATGCGCCCCTTCCATTTAGTCATTGCCTTAATTAATCTCCCATTGGTTCTTAACTTAGATAGTGCCATGCACCCTTGATGCCTTTCTTTTATTAAAACCTTCCCTTAATCCGATCTTTATTTAGATTAGATAACTTCTTTGGCTTCCATTCCATGCGCATAACATATAGATATTCATATCTATCATGCGACCAAGCCATCTATATTTATCTCTAGATATCTTCTCAAGATATTCTAACATATCAATGTGGATATGAAAAATCCCACATACACGGCCAAGGTAATCTTCATTTGATTTTTAAACATCCCCTTGGATATTCAAATCCAATAATTCGGCCATGCACAATCATTTATTTAATTTAGACATAATGCATACTCTTTTAATTCAATCTCATTGAAATTTATTTGAAACCATTTATCAAAATCGTTGGGTCTTAATTGGGCAAAGACCCAACATTTTACCCATCTTAGATCCATATCTAAAATTCATAATTTAAATGGGTAATTTCCGTAAATATTTATAACTTGAAAATCCGAGGTGTTACAGACAAGGTCTCCAACAACAACTCAAGTGCACTCCTCTGACGGTCAACATAACACTTCTACCGTCTCTGGGCAACCAACAATTTTTGTCTGATCAAACTCACCTACTCAGTAGTCTCACTAACCATGTCTGGTCTTGACATCACTATATCACTGATCTCGGCCCACAAAAAGGTGATTTGCATGGTCTGACCTACAAGGCCCACACAGAGCCATCTTGATACTAGCCTGGTATCTGTTGTTTTAGACAAACTCAACCAAATGTAACTAACTCTCCAAACTACTGCCACGATAAAAAACACAAACTCAGAGTATATCCTCTAAGATCTGAACGGTCCACTCCTACTGGCTGTCTACCTATGGATGGAACACTGTCCAACTATTTCTGTAAACTTCGTCGGATTTGAGAAACAAGTTTCGAGTCTTGATCTGAAGTATCGACATAAGTACACCATACAGTCTGACAATCTTTGCCCAAAAAAAATAGCCGACTCAAAGTCTCAAGAGAATTTGTCAATTTCATGCCAACAAACCGGGCTAACTTAGTCAATTAATCCACTATGATCCATATTGCATCATGTCTTCGAGGTGACTTCAGTAATCCAGTCACAAAATCCATAACAATATGACCCTACTTCCACTTGGGGATCGAAAAGACTGCAATCTATCACCGATTCCCAAGTGCTTTATCTTGACCTGATGGCAAGTCAAAATAATGGGTCACAGACTCAGCCACTGACCTCCTCATGCACCTCCATTAAACTGCTGAAGCAATTCAAGACACATCCTTGCATGTCCTGGACACACAACAAAACTAGAGTGATGGAAGTGCCGTAATACCTCCTCGCGGCACTGCCCTTCCATGGGTACGAAAAACCTACCCTGAAAGGTCAATCCACTATCTTGTCTCACAATCCATCCAAGGGGTCAACTGTCACTGAGCACAACACTCCTCAATGCAATGCACCTCTCACCTATCTACTGAACTCTCGAAACTCTATGATAAAACTCTGGTCGGACAACCATGTTGCAAAAAAAATCTAGATGCTCTAACCTCCGACCAGACTCTACAAAGCTCCTTTCGCCATGTGACTCAAGGCGTCTATAACTACGTTCATCTTACCTGAGCGGTAAGACAACACAAAGTCATAGTCACCAAGGTACTCCATCCACCGTTTCTACCTCATGTTCAGCTCCTTCTTGAGTGCAATACCACAGTCACTAACTCCAAGTCATAATTAGGATATTCCGGCTCTTTAGGTCTTAAAATGTCTCAAACCATAAATTATCCCTCTCCATCCTACATCAGAACACAGCTCAAGCTATTACCTGAAACATCGTAGGAAACTGCATAGTCGTGGCCTCTTCTTGGCATAATCCACAATGAAGCGAAAGTCAGACTCTCCTTCAACCTCCAGAAGACTGTCTCACAAGCTTCGTCCCAAACAAATAACACATTCTCGCTGGTCAAACTTGTCATGGGTATGATGATCGTGGAGAAATCCTGGGCGACCCACCGGTAGTACCCCGCAACACCCAAAAGCTGTGAATTTCAAGCACACTCTGTGTTGCTCCCAACTCAAAATAGTTCAACCCAGGATCCACGGCCACACTGCCAATTGATATCACGTGCTCAAGAAACTGAACCTCTGGCAAACCAAAGTTCACACTTGTAGTACTTTGCACAAAGCTTGTGATCCCTCAAGGCATGAAGTATAGTTCTCAGATGCTACTCATGATCCTCTTCTGATGCTGAACATATCAAGATATCGCTGATGAACACCACTACAACCGGTCTAGGCACGGTCTGAATATCCCTTTTTCCATGAATGTCGTCGGGGCATTGGTTACCCCAAACGGCATTACCTCAAATTCAAGAGTCCAAAGCGAGTATGGAAGGTAGTCTTCTCAGTATCACACCCTCGCACCCTCATTGACGGTATTTTGGAAAAGCACTTAGATCCTCTCAATTGGTCAAACAGATCATTAATCCTTGGCAATGGATACTTATTTTTCATTGAACTCTGCTCAACTACCGATAGTCAAAGCACAATCTCATGGAGCCATCTTTCTTCTTAGCAAACAACGCCAGTGCACCCCGAGATGAATTGCTAGGCCGAATGAAGCTAAGGATTTCTAAATCCCTGAGCTGTTTCTCCAACTCCAAAACCCCTGCCGGTAATCAAAGCACAAACTCATAAAGCTATCTCCTTCTTGGTCAATAAGGCCAGTGCGCTCCAAGGTGGGCGCTGGGTCAATCGTAGCCAAGAGATTCCAACTCCCCAAACTAACTCTTCGGCTCCAATACTCCTACTGGCACCACCCGATAATGAGTAATCGAAACAGGCGCCGTATCGAGGGAGCAGATCCATAACAAAACCCACCTCACGATGTAACGACAATCCAAGGAGCTTCTCCAGAAGGACATCTAGAAACCCTCGGATCACACGGGGCATCTCAACATCCGCTAACCCCGAACTCTCCTCCAACCCAAACTAGTCACCAAACTGCACAACTCCTCCACGTCCAGACTATGAGCTGCAAACTGCTTGACGAAAGCATCCCCACGAGGAACTGACTTGTCACTCACTTACGGTAACAATCCAAGGTAACCTGATGGGAGAATCTAATGCCCCGCCCTTTTTTACTATGCTTTCCGAAAATCAGAGTCTATTTTTTTTTTTTTTATAAATAGAAGAGTGAGCTAGAGCGAGACGTCACGATGCGAGCTAAGTCCGAACTTCTAAAGTCCGACCCTTAACTGGCCAACCCTATGTGTGCATGGACTAAGTCCATGAAAACGGCTCACACATAATAACATAAACATGCAGATTATATCATGAACTGCGGATTATAATAGAACCTAAATCTATTCCTTTTTAGATAGCAAAGTACTTCTAGTCTTTAACCAAAATTAAACTTAACTTAAATATCCAACAAACCATTCAAACCATAGCAAAATTATCTAAGTTATTACATTCCGAAATCTAGTTACTCAAATTAAAGTCCATGAGTAATTTAAACAAAATATAATCCAATCACATGTCCAAGCTCCTATGCTTGGCTCCGATCACGTTCATCGTCCCTTTCCTTGCCTGTGTCATCCACTAGGGTAGAAGTAGGGCGTTAGAACAACACGCCTAGTAGGTATTCCATTTAGGGTCTACACATGATTAGTACAAATCATATATAATAACATAATGTCAAAACCATATAAAACAATGCCATGTCATGAAGTCAAATGCAATGAGTCCCACCCATCACAAAACATCCTCTTGATGGGATTCTCATCATCAAGGTACCCCCACATAGGTCTTTCGGACGCCCCGACGGAGTGTAGCCCCTCCGGTTATCTGTTAATGGAAAATGCACATCAAGGTATCCCCACAGTGGTCTTTCGGACGCCCCAACGAAGTGTGGCCCCTCCGGTTACATATCCCTCACCCCATGCCATGTATGAGATGCTAATGAAACACATGTTATTTTATATTATAAACATAGCATTAAAACTCACATTTGGAACATATCTTTTACAACATAAATTCATCAAAATAAGATAAAAACCATCATATATAAACCCATGGTTTCAAAGAGGTAGAATCCTACCAAAGACCACTAGAGTGTCCTTGCTTCTTAAACCGGCAACCGGTCACGATCGCTCACCGTTTATGAGGTCCCGTCACCTTGTTACATATCAAGAAGTTAATCCCATATTCCATTTTATTTAACATTAGGTCTAAGTCCATAAACACAACCTTGTCGGGTTCGACCATACAACATGGCTGAACCTCACCCACTTGAATTTGTCCCTCTTTTGATTTAACCAATCATATACAAATAGACCACTTTAAAAACCCTAAGACACCTTAGTGGGGTTCGGCCATACAACATGGCCGAACCTCACCATCTTGGTTTTGGTCCCTTTTTCAAGTCCTTTGATCTTTTAATTAAGTCCAAGATCATTCATCCCTTGATTCACTAATCTCATCACTTACAACAACTATTTAGCATTGTTAATAATCCAAGTCCATAAAAATATTCCCCATGGGGTTCGGCCATACACCATGGCCGAACCCATGGTCCATCATTTTCACCCTTAATTACATCCTTGCCATTGTTTTATCTATGGCTGTCCATTCCATTTATTTAAAACATGCTTAGCCTAATAAATAACCCACTAACATGGTTCATGGGGTTCGGCCATACACCATGGCCGAACCCATGATCTTTCATTTTAGCCTATACTTACAATATTGCCATTATTTCCATCTCCTAACATAATTATTCATCTAACATGATTGGTCCATGAATGACCCATAAAAATTGATTCATGGGGTTCGGCCATACACCATGGCCGAACCCTATGATGTCTATATTCCATCTTTAAAATCCATTAAAATATTAACAATGTCCTTCCATGGGATTTGGCCTTACATCATGGCCGAACCCTATGGTTCATCCTTTTCCATAAACCTCATCATTCATCCCTTAATCTTTCTTCCATGCCTATAATCCTTTGAAAACCTTTTAAGATCATACACATAAACTTATGATTTTTACCCTTCAAACTCCATTTAAAAATAACCAATGTTCTTTCAAGGGGTTCGGCCATGCACTATGGCTGAACCCTATAGTTCCTCCTTTCCATTAAAATACTATAATCATCCCCCAATTTTCTTCCATGGGGTTCGGCCATATTCGGCCATACACCATGGCCGAATCCTATGTTTCCTTACTTTAAATCAAATATATCAAAATACCTACCAGTTCAGTGACTCCTCCGGTTTTCTTTCGCTCCAACTTGTTCTTCCGATCCTTTCCTTGCTTAGCCTCTTCCTCCTTCCTTCTTACTTCTTTGGCCGAGAGTGAAACTTGAGATAGAGGGACAGTGTTCGGCCTTGTGTGCTAGCTTGAGATCAAAAAAATTTCTAAGTCTTTTGTTTTGAGGAGTGATCGGCTAAGAGAGGGTTTGAGGGAGAGAAACAACCAAGAGGGAGAGGGAGAGAGTGAGATGAATACCAAAATTGTTTGAATTTGAAATGTATAACCGTCCACCTCCATTAACTCTCCTTGTGGGAGTTTCATCCATGAGATGAAACTCCAAGGCTCCAACGTGTGCCTTGTTTGAATTTGAAATGTGTAACCGTCCACCCCATTATCTCTCCATGTGGGAGTTTCATCCATGAGATAAAACTCCAAGGCTCCAACATGTGCTTTGTTTGAATTTTGAAATAACCATAACCCCTCACCCCTCATATAATTTTAATTCAAATTTATTCAACTTACTTAACTCATCATCTTAAAATCAACTCATTTAATTCACCTGTATCAACTCAATTATATGATTCCATTTCCATTTCAAATCAGCCCCAACCAAATTAAGCATGGACTCACTTGGTGGTCAACCAAGTCAAACACGACCCATTGGGTCCCAATTGGCCATTTTGACCCAAACAACAACCTTGACCTAATTAAATGCACCTTACCCATTTATTTTAAATTGAACCTTATACCATAACCATTGGGCCATTGACCCAACACCTTACCCATCTAAGGTTCATATCCATTAATTCACAATTAAAATGACAAATTCCGTAAATATTGATAAGATGGAATTCCGAAGTGTGACAATACAATCATCTTTTTAAAATTTTGGTCCCGAAAAACGAGCGAAGTAGCGTTTCAAACATTTACATAAATAGCTCAAGATGAGCTGTTCTCATTTCCGACTCCAGTTCCCATGTGGCTTCCTCATTACCGTGTCGATCCCATACGACCTTAACAAACTGGATCGCTCGGCTCCGTAATACCCTTTGTTCTATGTCCACCACTCGGACAGGCTTTTCGACGTATGTCACGTCGCTTTGGACATCTATGTCTTGTATATTCAGTACATGAGAGGGATCAAGATTGTACTTCCTCAACATCGATATATGGAACACATCATGCAAAGATACCAACTGTAAAGGAAGTGCCAATTGATAAGCCACACCCCCCATCCTTCTTATGATTGAAAACGGTCCCACATATCTTGGCGACAGTTTCCCCTTCTTTCCAAATCTCATGTGTCCCTTTCGTGGCGAGACTTTCAAGAACACCATGTCCCCCACTTCAAATTCAATGAACCTCCTCCTCTTGTCAGTATAGCTCTTCTGACGACTTTGCACAACCAATAGATGCTGACGTATCAACTGTATCTGTGCTATAGTATCTGCAACCAACTTAGGTCCAATCAGTGCAGGCTCACCGGCCTCTCTCCAGCACACGGGTGAAATACATTGTCTACCATTTAAAGCCTCAAATGGAGCCATCTGGAGGCTTGCCTGGTAATTGTTGTTGTATGAGGATTCTACCAACGGCAAGTGATCCTCCCATCCACCCTTGAAATCTAGCATGCATGCTCTCAGTATATCCTCCAATGTTTGTATTGTCCTCTCAGACTGCCCATCAGTCTGTGGATGGAATGCTGTACTAGTCAGTAAATTTGTTCCCATAGCCGACTGCATACTCTGCCATACCCTGCCGGTGAATCAGCCATCTCTGTTGGAAACTATAGTCCGGGGAATACCATGTAATCGGATGATATCCTTGATATACCGCCGACCTAAAGTCTTAGATGAGTCTGTCATCTAAATGGGAAGAAAATGTGCAGACTTGGTTAGTCGGTCTACCACGACCCATATTGCATCATTGCCTTTTGAAGACCTTGGCAACCCTATCACAAAATCCATGGAGATGTGCTCCCATTTCCATTCCGGCACTGGTAAAGGTTTGAGTAACCCTGGTGGCTTCTGATGTTATGTCTTAACCTGCTGACAAGTTAAGCAATGAGCCACAAATTCTGCCACATCCTTCTTGAGTCCGTGCCACCAGTAATGTCTTTTTAGGTCGTGATACATCTTGGTGCTGCCTGGATGAATAGAGAGTTTGGTCTGATGTGCCTCAATCAGTAATTCTCTTCTGCAGTTCTCAGGCACATATATCCTTCATCGGGATACAAGACCCTGTGCTGGTCGTAATTCCCATTCCGGTATGACTTCACCAATGTAGACATCTTGGCCCATATCTCCTCCATTTCCGGATTTGCTCTCTGCTCTTGTTCAATCTTGGTAACCATGTTGGACCGTATGATCAGATTGTACATACTCCCATGGTTATTGATATATAAATTGAACTCTCGTATGGTATTCAGTATCTCCCATTCTATCTTGATCAAACATGCCACTGATGAGGGCATCTGCCACTTTGTTCGCCTTGCCAGGGTGATATTCCATCCATCCGTGCTGCCTCAGGTTGAGCTCTTTCTGATCAAACAAATACTTCAAGCTCTTATGATCTGAAAACACTTCAAATTTCTCGCCATATAGATAATGTCTCCAGCTTTTGAGAGCGAAGACCACTGCGGCTAGTTCAAGATCATGTGGGGATAGAGGCGTTCATGTATCTTCAATTGTCTTGAACCATAAGCTACCACACGATGAGTTTGACTAATGAAACACCCAAGTCCCTCTCCTGAAATGTCGCATCATACCTCATAACCCTGACAAAATCAAAATAGGAGCCATTGTAAGTCTATCTTTCAGATCCTCAAATCTTCGGTTGCACACATCTGACCACTCAAATTTGATTCCTTCCTGAGTGAGCTGGGTAAGTGGTGATGCTATCTTGGAGAAGTCCATGATAAATTTTCTGTAGTAACCAGCCAATCCCAAGAAGCTACAGATCTCGGTCACATTATTTGGCGCTTTCCATTCTCTCACTGCACCACTTTAGCCGGGTCCACTGCTATACCTTCTGCTGATATGACATGTCCCAAGAAGTTAACCTTGGGTAGCCAGAATTCACACTTGTTGGCTATGGCATATAACTTGTTATTCCTCAAAGTGTCTAGAACTATCCTCAGGTGCTCAGCATGTTCTTCCTGAGTTTTGGAATAAATCAAAATGTCATCAAAAAATTCAATGACAAATTGGCCCAGGTAAGGACGAAAAATCTTGTTCATTAGATCCATGAACACAGTCGGTGCATTGGTGAGTCCAAACGGCATGACTACAAACTCATATAGTCCATACCGCGTTCTGAAGGCTGTCTTCTCTATGTCTTCCTCCCTAACCCGGATTTGGTGGCATCCAGACATCAAATCAATCTTAAAGAAATGGCTGGAACCTCTAAGTTGATCAAATAGATCATCGATCCGGGGTAGAGGATACTTGTTTCTGATTGTCAGCTGGTTTAGTTTTCGGTAATCCACACACATACGGAGTGTACCGTCCTTCTTCTTCACAAACAACACCGGAGCTCCCCAAGATGATGTGTTGTTCCGGATGCAACCCAGTTTGAGCAGTTCATCATTTTACTTCTTTAGCTCAGACATCTCCGCTAGTGCCTTCCAGTAGTGTGGTAACGACACTGGTGCAGTGCCAGGGTACAACTTGATTTCAAAATTAATCTCCCTCATGGGTTCCTTTGGGAATACATCTGCATAGTCCTTTACTATCGCTGGGAGTTCAGCCACCGGTGGTTTGTTGATTTTGATACTGTTCAATACCAGGTGGTTTAACCCTTCATGCAGTCTGCTTTGTTTGTCAGTACGCATCACATGTAGTTTTCCCTCGGGTGACCAAAATGTCACCCTGCAGCGATAACAATCAATGTTTGCCTGAAAGCTAGCCAACCAGTCCATGCCGAAGATAATATCGTACTCTGTCATATCGAGTACCAAATAGTTGAACTCAAATCTGAATCCAGCGAGTTCAGTATTCACTGTTGTGCATATAAGCCCCAATGACGTGTATCCGACAGGGGATACAATGGTGAGTGATGTGAACAGTTTTTGAAGTAATGTACCAGTTACAGTTATGAATGCAGCAGATATGAAGGAGTGGGATGCTCTAGAATCAAATAAAGCAAAGGCGTAGGAACTACTGACTACATCCATACCTTGAATCAGAGAGTGATCCACTGCTGCTGGAGGAGCTAAGGTAAACAACCGTCCAGATCCTGTAGGCGCCCGTCCCGCCTGGTTAAATGTCCTGCCTCCTCGTGAATTAGCTGGCCTAGCTGGTGGGCAAAATGAACCCCTAGAATGAGAGGGTCTGCTGAGCTGTGGACATTCCCTCTTAAAATGGCCTGGCTAATCACAATGAAAGCAGTTGTTCACCCCTCTAGGAGCCTGATTGACTGATGCAGATGGGGAGGGATGATTGGGACGAAAGCCCCCTGTTGACCCAGTGGATGGTGAGGGTCTGCTAAAGTTCAGTCAGAACCTCTTGTTGGGCTGAAATGTACCCCTCCCACTCTGAGCTCAGCGGCTGTCAAAACGCACTAACTCAGCCATCTCTTGCTCTGCTATAGTGGCTCTGCTGACCACCTCTGCCAATGTAGCTGCCTTGAATATGATTACCTTAGCCCTAATGCTTGGCCGAAGGCCCCGCTCAAACTTGCTTGCCCTTCGATACTCTGTATCCACCATATAGAATGCATAGCAAGACAAACTGAGAAACTCCTGGTGGTACTCTGCCACCGTCATGGCACCTTTTATCAAACATAGAAAAGCTTGAGTCTGGCGCTCCTTCTCCTCCTCAGGGAAATAATGGTCCAAGAGGATAGCTGAGAACTGATCCCAAGTCATTGTAGTCCTCTCTCATTCCGGAAGGAGTGCTCGCTGCTTCTCTACCACCTCCCACCATTTACTGACATTATAGATCAGTTGTGATGTGGCCAGTAAAATCTTGTCAGCATGACTCGAAATCTTGCATAGGGTCAGAATCTGAGTGATATTCTTCGACCAATTTTCTGCTCCGGTAGCCCCTTCTTTCCCTTTGAAGTAAGAAGGGTGCTATTGCTGGAAGTCCCTAACCATGCTCTTGTCATTGATCTCGTTGGTGGTTCCATTCCCGTTCAAGTGTTGTTGAAGCACCGAAGTGACCACTGCTTGAACCAAGTTTTGTAGTTCGGGTGGTACCACTGGTGTATTCACGCTACTTTCTTGTTCCTCCTCATTCTGAGGTTGTTCTACCTCCTCTTCATCCCCATTTGGGTTTTGTAGGGCCCTTCTCTTTGCAGGCATTTTTCCCTAAGCCATTGAAAAATATCATGACTTAGTTTTCATCTTAAAGTTTGTATTTTCCTACTTTTGGGGAAATTTCCAAATAAGCACTCTTGGTTTTCCTTTGTTTTTGGGGAATAACCTACGTATCTATTGTTTGTTTCTCAATTCGGGTATATTGGGGAAATATATCCTATTTTACTATGTTTGATAAATTCATTTATTTTGACTGTACTTTCTTTGCTATCATTAATTGTTGTTCTCAGATTAAATGTTCAGTCTGAGTCTAAAGAAGAAACTTAATCCGGCTCCCGTACAGCGGACTCCGAAGAGTCGGTCAGTTGGGATTCTTATCTATCAGTGAGACATGAAACCGTCTTAATGTTACTTTGAAAGATTCAATCTTCCCGTTTCGATCTGATACCAACTGTAACGCCTCGCCCTTTTTTCACTATGCTTTCCAAAAATCAGAGTCCATTTTTTTTATAAATGGAAGAGTGAGCAAGAGCGGGACATCACGACGCGAGCTAAGTCCGAACTTCTAAAGTCCGACCCTTAACTCGTCAACCCTATGTGTGCATGGACTAAGTCCATGAAAACGGTTCACACATAATAATATAAACATGCAAATTATATCATAAACTGCAGATTATAATAGAACCCAAATCTATTCCTTTTTAGATAGCAAAGTACTTCTAGTCTTTAACCAAAATTAAACTTAACTAAAATATCCAACAAACCATTCAAACCATAGCAAAATTATCTAAGTTATTATATGCCCGAAATCTAGTTACTCAAATTACAAGTCCGTGAGTAATTTAAACAAAATGTAATCCAATCACATGTCCAAGATCCTATGCTTGGCTCCGATCACGTTCATCGTCCCTTTCCTTTCCCGTGTCATCCACTAGGGTAGAAGTAGGGAGTTAGAACAACGCGCCCAGTAGGTATTCCATTTAGGGTCTGTACTGCCCCGCCCTTTTTCACTACCTTTCCGAAAATCAGAGTCTATTATTTTTTTTAAAAGTGATAGAGAGCGGGACATCACGACGAGAGCTAAGTTCGAACTTCTAAAGTCCGACCCTTAACTGGCTAACCCTATGTGTGCATGGACTAAATCCATGAAAACGGTTCACACATAATATGTTAACTTTGCGGAAAATAACCTAAACTGCGGATTACAATAGAACCTAACTCTAGTCCATTTTTAGATAGCAAAGTACTTTGAAACTTTAACCAAAATTAAATTTAACTTAAACATCCAACAAACCATTCAAACCATAGCTAAATTATCTAAGTTATTACATGCCCGAAATTTAGCTACTCAAATTACAAGTCCATGAGTGACTTAAATAAAAAGTAATCCAATCACCTATCCAAGCTCCTATGCTTGGCTCCGATTACGATCATCGTCCCTTTCCTTTCCTATATCATCCACTAGGGTAGAAGTAGGGCATTAGTACAACGCGCCCAGTAGGTATTCCATTTAGGGTCTACACATGGTTAGTACAACATATATAATAACATAATGTCAAAACCAGTACCATGTCATGATATCAAATGCAATGAGTCCCACCCACCACAAAACATCCTCTTGATGGGACTCTCATCATCAAGGTACCCCCACATAGGTATTTCGGACGCCCCGACGGAGTGTAGCCCCTCCGGTTACCTCTTGATGGAAAATGCACATCAAGGTATCCCCACAGTGGTCTTTCGGACGCCCCAAAGGAGTGTGGCCCCTCCGGTTATATATCCTTCACCCCATGCCATGCATGAGATGCTAATGAAACACATGCTATTTTATATTATAAATATAACATTAGAACTCACATTTGGAACATATCTTTTACAATCGTAAAATTCATCAAAATAAGATCAAAACCATCATACATAACCCATGGTTTCAAAAAGGTAGAATCCTACCAAAGACCACCAAAGTGTCCTTGCTTCTTAAACCGGCAACCACTCACGATCGTGCACCGTTTGTGAGGTCCCGTCACCTTGTTACATATCAACAAGTCAATCCCATAAACCATTTACTTTAACATTAGGTCTAAGTCAATAAACATAACCTTGTGGAGTTCGGCCATACACAATGGCCGAACCATGTCCTTGACCACTTGACCCTCTTTTCTTATTTATGAAATTTATCGAGCACTTACCGATTCCGCGACTCCTTATAACGCCCACCCCTTTTCACCGAAATCAGAGCCTATTTTTTTTTTTTTAAGTAACGAGTGACAAAGGGAGTGAGACTTCACGACGCGAGTTAAGTCCGAGCTTCTAAAGTCCGGCCCTTAACTGGCCAACCCTACGTGCGCGTGGAACGAAGTCCACGAGAACGGTTCACACATAGACGTAAGCTCGTGGAATATAACTTAATGCGGAACATTATAATAGAGACTATCCTACCAGTTTTAGATAGCAAGGAAGTACGACGATTAAATTACTAAAATACCCCTAAATTCATAATTATACCTCAAAGTGATAATGTGCAAAGTAAAGACCAAACCATAGTAAGAAATATAAATTATACAGTCCGACGAGCTAAGCTACTCAAATACATATTCCAAAATAAATTTAAATAAAATAAGTAGCTCGCTTTCCCAAGTTCCTACGCTTGGCTCCCGTTGTGTCCTCCGTTTCCGCCATCTCCTGCCTCATCAGCTAGGGTAGAAGTAAGGCGTTAGACAACGTACCCAATAGGACTCCGAGTAGGGCTAACACATGGATTAGTGATAACAAGCATATAGATAATCATATAATGAAAACCATAAAATGAATGCAATGCCATGGGTGTCTTATGTCTTGTGTCCCACCCATCATCCATACCATCATGATGCCATATCCCCCTTGATGGAAAAATCTCATCAATATATAAACAATCACAAATTATCCCCCTTGACGGCGAGGCCTCGTTAAGGTGTCCCCATGTTTGCTTCTCGGTCGCCCCGACGAAGCATGGACTCCGGTTATATCTCAACACATCAAGATATCCCCATGTTTGCTTCTCGGTCGCCCCGACGGAGCATGGACTCCGGTTATAGCATATCAAACTATCCCCATGTTTGCTTCTCGGTCACCCCGACGGAGTATGGACTCTGGTTATAGCGCATCAGGCTATCCCCATGTTTGCTTCTGGGTCGCCCCGACGGATCATGGACTCTGGTTTCTTTATTTTCCCCCCCATGCCATGCATGAGATGTAAATGCATTATGCTATGTAATATATAAAACTCATAACCTTAATATATCATACATAGCCTTAACACATAATGCATAACCTTAAAGTATGATTCATAGCATTAATATAAAATTCATAGCCTTAAAACCCATCATAAGACAAATCATATAATTATCACAATAATTAAAAGGAAACCATCATATAACACGTAATCCACGATTTACAAAAAGGTAGGAATCCTACCGAATACCGACTAATGTCCTCTTACGTTTCCGTCCGATAATCCGGTCTCCGATACGCGTACCGCTTACGATATCCGATACCTTATTACATACGAATAATCTGCCCATGTTTTTAACCATTTAAATCCATTAATCATACCTTAACGGTGTTCGGCCATGCACCATGGCCGAACCTCACTAACTAGGTTTGTGGGTCCCATTTAATCCATTAATTATTTTAATTATATGGGTCTAAAAACCAGCACCCTAGGCTTTACTGATCATAAATAAGGTTGTTACTTAGAACCCCTAAGTCCATGATCATCTCCCATGGGGTTCGGCCATGGTAGTTCTTGAATTTGGCCATTATTTACGGTTTTGCCACTCTTCCTTTCCATGATTAATCATTCATTTATCCATGCACACTTAAGTCCAAAATTGATCCATAACTTAGATCCATTAGTGACCCACCAATCATAACATGAACACATTAAAAATCAGTCCTTAATTTAATCCAAGCCCCATTAATTTTAAACACACGCATATACCTTAATCTTAGCCCAAAAATGACTCTCAAATGAGTCATGGGTTCGGCCATACACCATGGCCGAACCCATGATGTCTTCTCCTCATTTTCCTTGGGTCTATTTCATCACATACATCCATGCTTAAATAAATTGTAATACATAATGTCCTTAATGCATCCTTTATTTTCTTAACCTAATTTACCTATTAGGGTTTGTCCATTCCTCATCCTTTCCTTGGATGGATTTGAGATCCAAGACCCATGATATTTTGGCCACTATTACATCCAAGAAAAATGGATTCCATGGTCTCTTCTTGACCCTTAAAAAAATTGTAAATTCTTGTTTAGGAAATACTTAAAATCCGACGGCTCCTCCGACTTTTCCTTCTCCTCTCGGATTCCTTGGCCTTCTCTTCTCTTCTTCTCCTTGATTAGTCGGCTGAGATGTGCTTGACCGAATGAAAACTCCAATGCTTGGGTCGGCTAAGATGGAGTAGATTTGAGATAGAGAGAGAGAGGATGATGAGAAAGAATGCCCTAACTCTTGGTCTTGAAGTGGTGGCTTATGCTTACACATGTTTCCTCTCTTTTCTTCTCTTCTTCTTCCAAGTTTTGTTCCTTCTTTCTCTTGTTGGTGTGGGACGGCAATGAGAGAGTAGGAGAGGGAGAGAGTGAAAGAGTTAGATGGAAAAAAAAATGGATAAACGAGATAAGATTCATCTCATTTGGTTGCTTACTTTATACTCCACCATTAAGTCTCCCACCAACCAAGCATGAGATATTTTTTATGCTTTATGGTGGTGGTTGGGATAAACCACCACCTAAGCCAATGTTTTTGGTCTTTGGAGATGAGGTGGTGTGGTCTCCCACCTTTAACCATTTGACCACCTTTTGAATAGTTTAATTATTTAATTAATTAGATAATTAACTTGGGTTAATTTATTCCCACTTAACCTAATTCTCTCCATGTATCCACCCATGGTTGACCAATTCAACCATGGTGGCCGGCCCCACCAATCCTTGGTCCACACGCCACCTCATTTGGTGAGGTGGAGGTGGGTCCCATTCGGCCATGCTACCTTGATCATTCCATCACCAACTTAGGTGATTTAAATTTAATTAAAACCACTTCAACTACTTGGATCACCATTGGGCCCATGGCCAATTACATTCACCTCCTATCCATTTACCTTAGAGCTTACCTCATCTTGATCCATTGGATCCCAAATGGGTATTGGGCCCAATTTGACCATCCTTGGCCCAATTGACCATCATTGACCCTTTAAATGAATTTAAATCCAATCCATAGTCCATTGGGCCATACTTGGGCCTTTGTCCAAATTTTAGTCCATTTACCATCTATCCCATTAAATTTCCCAATTTCCATCATTAAAACAAATAATAGCCACATATATATTGATTTAAAAATTCCGGGCTATTACGCTCCTCCGGTTTCTTTCTCTCTTCTTTGCTCCTTTCCTTCCTTAGCCTCTTCTTCCTTCCTTCTTGCTCTTTAGCCGAGACATGCAACCCCTTGAAGTGATTCAACCAAGAGATATAGTTTGAGAGAGAGAGAGAGAAGGAGCTTGGGATAGAAACTACTCCAAGTTCTTGTCTTGAGGGTCGTCGGCCTTGCATGAGAGGAAGTGAGGGTGATGAAAACTGTAACGCCCTGCCCTTTTTCACTCTCTATACTTTCCGAAAATCAGATTCTATTTTTTTTTTTATAAACAAAGAGTGATAGAGAGCGAGACGTCACGACGCTAGCGAAGTCCGAACTTCTAAAGTCTGACCCTTAACTGGCCAACCCTATGTCTGCATGGACTAAGTCCATGAAAAACAGTTCACACATAACAATATAAACATGCGGAATTATAATAGAACCAAGTTCTATTCCATTTCAGATAGCAAAGTACGTCAAGTCCTTAATCATCATTAACATAACATAATTATCCAAGTAAACATCCAACCATAGCAAATCATCTAAGTTATTACATGTCCGAAATCTAGTTACTCAAATACAACTCCATAAGTAACTTTAATAAAATATAATCCAATCACATATCCAAGCTCCTATGCTTGGCCCTTTTCGTATTCATCGTTCCCCTCGTTTCCTGTATCAACCACTAGGGTAGAAGTATAGCGTTAGAAAACACGCCTAATAGGTATTCCAATTAGGGCTAACACATGGTTAGTACAAAACATATATAATAATATCATAATGTCAAAAAAAACATACAATCCATGCCATGTCATGATGTCAAATTCAATGAGTCCCACCCATCACAAGTACATATAAGTACCCCCATATAGGTCTTTCGGATGCCCCGACGGAGTGTGGTCCCTCCAGTTTCTTCCTGATGGAAAACCACATTAAGGTATCCCACATAGGTTTTTTGGACGCCCCGACGAAATGTGGCCCCTCCGGTTGCTTATCCTTCACCCCATGCCATGCATGAGATGCCAATGAAACACATGCTATTTTATATAATAAACATAGCATTAAAACCTCAAATTGGAAACACATCTTTTTCCCAATGAAACACATGCTATTTTATATAATAAACATAGCATTAAAACTTCACATTTGAAACACATCTTTTCAACATAAATTCATCGAATAAGATAAAAACATTGTATATAAACCCATGGTTTCAAAGAGGTGGAATCCTACCAAAGACCACTAACGTGTCCTCACGCTTCCGTCCGGTAACCGCTCACGATCGTACACACCTTGTGAGGTCCCGTTACCTTATAATATATCAATCAATTAAAACATGTCCCGTTTGATTTACCATAAAGTCCAAGTCCATAAAACAATCTCCATGGGGTTCGGCCGAACCCATGATCTTTCATCTCCTTAATTTTAGACATTTCATACATGGATCCACTAATGATCCATAACCATAGAACCATAAACAAAACCCTCCATAAACGATCCATGGAATTGATTCATGGGGTTCGGCCATCCACCATGGCCGAACCCATGATGTCTAAATTCCAATTTCATCAATTTCCATTCTTGAATCCATAATTCAAGGTTCCATCCTTTTTTAATCCAAAGGTCCATAATTAGAAGCTTTCTAAATTAGTAACCATATTCCATTTAATCATTCACCATATTAAATCCACCTATATATTTTTCCATGGGGTTCGGCCATACACCATGGCCGAACCCATGATCCATGATTCTTATCCATTTTAAACCCTTTAACATCATCATAATATTTCATGTTTTTCATCCCTCAAAAATCCATAAATTAGACCATGTCTTTCCATGGTTTCCAACCCATAAAAATAACCAATGTTCCTCCATGGGGTCGTCAACTTCTCTTCAACCATTTAAACCCATATAAATTTCTTAACCACTTCCATAGTTTTCATCTTTCAAATTTCCATTAAAAATCACCAAAGTCCTTCCATTGGATTCGGCCATACAACATGGCCGAACCCTATGGTTCATCCTTTTCATTAAAACTCCACAATTATTCCCTCTATTTTCTTCCATGGGGTTCGGCCATACACCATTGCCGAACCCTATGGTTCCTTATCTTAAACAAATTTATCAAAAATACTAATCGGTTCCGCGACTCCTCCGGTTTTCCTTCGCTTGTTCTTGCTCTTCCAATCTTCTCTTCCTTGCACACCTACTGGCTGCCTTCTCTTCCTTTGTGTATGCCGTGAATGAGACTTGAGAGAGAGAGAGAGTTCGGTCTTATGTGTGTAAGCCGAGCGCCCCTTGTGTCTCTCCTTTATAAAATTCCACTTGGTCTTAACTTAGAAGGTGTCATGCGCCCCTTTGTGTCTTAATTAGAAGGTGTCATGCGCCCCTTTTAATTTAACAATTGCCTAAGTGTAGCTCTCAACAAGGAAATGACCCCTTTTTAAATGATTTTATGCGCATCACATAGATATGCATATCTCTCATGCAACCTGTAATGGCCAGGAATTTGTAAATCGATATATATGTGGATATTATTTATATTAATGATGGAAGTTGGAAAATTTGATGGAATAGATGGTAAATGGGTCAAAATATAGACAAAGGCCCAAGTAGGGCCCAATGGACTATGTGTAACACCCCAATTTTTCAATGAAATGGATAATTACCAAAATGCACCTGAAGTGTTAAATTAATTGTTTTGTGATCTTAAGTAAGGAAATAGTGGGGCCCATTGCTCAAATTAAGATCATATGAGCACAGTATGAATGTTAAGTTTGATTGGTTGGGTAATTTACATCAATTGGGTCAAAAATGGCTAAATGGGTCAAAGGGCCCAAATGGGACCCATCGGGTCTTACTGGATTATTTGACTGTTTTATGAAGTTAAATTAAATGGGGTTAAGCCGATTTGATTGGAAATCAAGTGGAGAAAAAATGGGTAGGCTTGATCCGTATGTAAAAACCAATTACAAATGACCAAAATACCCATAATTGGGTCATGG
The DNA here is from genome assembly GCA_022113865.1 of Chimonanthus praecox. Classification (NCBI taxonomy): domain Eukaryota; kingdom Viridiplantae; phylum Streptophyta; class Magnoliopsida; order Laurales; family Calycanthaceae; genus Chimonanthus; species Chimonanthus praecox. The sequence goes on from CM039094.1 coordinate 43,073,801, forward strand.
AGTCAAAAACGGGTCAAGGAGCTAAAGGTGGACCCAACGGGTCGTGTTGACTATGGTTGACCGTGTGGACCCTCAAGGGAGCTAAAATATGAGTTAAATTAGTTTGAGTGGGACTGAAGTGAGTTGGAATTAAATCAAGTGTGAGTTAACTCATGTGCATTAAATGAAATGCATTAAGTATGGTGAGTTGGGTGAGTTGAGATGGAAATCAAAAGGACCTTGAGTTGGTTGAGTCAAAATGGAAATCAATGGGACTGAAAATCAGTGAGTTGAAGGGATATGAAGTGGTGGCTTGGTCTCAAACCAACCAAAACAAGTCCCACACGTTGGGGACTTGTTTTGGTGATTTCCATGCTAAGTTTAAATGCAAAATGGATGGGATTGAGATGAGATGCATGGAAAGCTGAATGGCTGCATGGGTAGGTGCCAAGGGGTGCCCTGGATAGCACCCAAGACCCATCGTTTTATGCAAGAATTGATGAGGGAGTGGAGGGGTTTTGGGGGCTAAAATACAAAAGGAATGAACCCCATGTTTGGCCGATTTTCACATTGTAAAAGCCTTAGAATTCCCCTCTCTCTCCCTTTCTCAAGAACACACTCTCTTGGCCGAGATTTACTTTGGTGATTTCACCATTGGTTCAAGCATATAATCAGCAAAGGAAGGGAGGCTAAGAAAGATAGGAAGCAAGGATCAAAAGGCAAGACAAGAAGCTTGAGAAATTTGGTAAGAATTCTTATGGATCTTGGTTTTAAATATGAGTGTTAATTTATGAATTTGGATGACATAATTTGGTCATGTATGGCCGAATTTGTCATAGGTTTAAACCATGGAAGATGGTGTCTAAAAAGGGTTGGAAATGGACCATTGGGTTCGGCCACTTTGGACGGCCGAACCCCATGGAAACAAGTGGTTGATTTGATGGTTTTTGGAAATTAAAACCATATAAATTTGGGACTGTTATTATATGTTTTATTAGATTAAAATGCATGTTTTAAGAAGGTTAAAACATGGATGTGGATGTTTGATTCAGACCTAAGATAAATGGTTAAGTGTTTCAAAACCAAAGGTCATAGTGTTCGGCCAATGAGCATGGCCGAACCCTATGAAATTGGGTTAGTTATTGGATGATGTTTAATTAGTAAAACTCGGTAATAAATATACTGTTTATTAAATGATTATTGGAGGTTTAAAAATAGTAAAAATAACCATTGGGGTTCGGCCACCATGGAGGGCCGAACCCCATGTAAAAGATTGTTGGTTTTCATACATTGTTAAGTTGGTTTTCTTATATATCTTAGAAAACCTGAAACATTTATATATAAATCTTAGTTTTGTTTAAAATTAGTAAATTGAAAAATTCTAATTTAGTGTTTTTAATAAGTTTAAATTTAATAACTTAGAGACTTAAATTACTTTTAGATCACTTAAATTAATTATTCATGTTAATATTTTTTATATTTGCAATTTTTGAAATTTGTTTAAGAATAATAATTTGAGACTTGTGTTTTGATTATGTTGATGATTGTGTAGAGACCTTTATTCTCAATTAAAAGTGATAGTAACCCTTGTTTGTCCTATTATACTATATATAAATATATATGTAATCACTTAAAGGCCGATACTCTCTATCTGTGGCACAGCGAAAACGCAGCCCGATGCTATCAGTAGTTGAGTGATTAATTTCGCCGCTCGGTAGAAAAGAAGGGTTCGGACACTGAGTGATCTCTAGGCCTAAGTCAATATATAAGTAGTGGATTGAGCATCTTATATCTCTAGGCCTAACTCAATATGTTTTTATGGTCATTTTCAGAAGACAATATGTGTAGTGGCCTGAGCACCTTATTATATTATTAAATATTATAATTTTAAAATGGATAGTAACCCATTTAGGAGTCTCAGATCCATTTCACTTGGAGTTTTTCTGGAAAACAGAAAACAAAGACTGAATATGTGTTGTATTGTATAGACATATCTGTGTATTAAGTTTGATTAATGAGTCATTGTATCTCCACTTGTGTGTTTGACAGATACTTCGATACCCCACATATTCGGTGAGGAGACTTAACATTGCAGTAGGAGTAAATCAGGTTACAATGATCTAGTTCAATGAGTGGTTTCAAGGATCAGACTTAATGAACCCACTTATATGCCTAGACATGATGCACTATTGTCAAAAGTACTTATTGATACTAACGATATTTATCGTATATTGTGAATATGATGATGAAATTCTTATGACCTACAATGATATTGATACTGCTTCCAAGTACCCTTAACTACTGAACTATTATCGGCCCAGGTGTGTCAGTTGCTAGCTTAGGTGTTTCAGTACCGGCCCAAGGGTATCAGAGATGTACTTGCAGGATGCTGCATTTTGACCGTGTAGGGACTTAATGCTTATAGTTAGTATAGTGTCAAGGTGTTACGTTGGATGTCAGCAGTTATGAAGACAATTTGATACTTTGGCATGATAAACCTTTTATGATGATGATATTGATTTTGGCTAACCTGATAATCATTATATTGTATTGTTATGTTCTTTTCACTGGGCTAGTTAGCTCACACAACTGACATTTCAGGAGATGTACCTGAAGAGGAGGAACCTCCATTTCAAGCTTAGGATGGATAAGTTGTTGCAGTTTCTTCTGATTCCCACGGATGAGAATATCATTTTTATTTTGACTACCGGTTCCTTTGAACCATGTTTTGTGTAAAGTACTTCATGTGGTACTTATTATGTTGTAATCATGTATGAACCACCATGTTACTGTTAGTAACTCTGATGTGAATGAAAATATCTCTTTATAATGGAATATTTGTTTGTATGATATGTACTTATAAAAGGGTAGATATATGGTACCTGTTTGAGTCCACATGAAAGGAGCATGTGTGACATTTATTTTTGGGCTTATCTATTGATCCAGCCCAGTTGGAAATTATTAAGGATAAAAAAAAAATTTGTAGCGTTCTGGGCCTACCTCCGGGTCGGGGCATTACATGCAGAGACATCTACAAGAATAACAATCATTTTGAAAAATTGTTAAGGCCCATGGCAAGTGTTTGTCTTAATCTTTTTCTTCGATTAAAGTTGTAAGGTGGATTAAAACATTGTGTTCGAACCACCCAAAAAAAAAAATAGGCATCGAGGAATAAAGTACGGGGGTCGAACCTCCATAAAAAATTAGGTTGTATTATCTGGGTGTGAAGCCCATTCATAGTATATTGGGACGACCCGAGAGTTGGATAGTCTGGTAGTGGATGTAGGTTCACGTGAACCGAACCACTATAAATGATTGTACAATGTGGTTTGCTTTGATGGTTTGATTCATTTGTTTATCACTTGCACACACGTTTATTCCTATGTACATATTGTTAAATTGATTTATTTAAAAAAAGGAAATAAAATTGGATCAGACCTATTCACCCCCCCCCCCCCCCCCCCCCCTTCTCCCCCTTCTCTAGGTCTTGCATCATTCTAGTAATGGAATATCAATTGGCATTAAGAGCTCGGTTACTCTGAATTGGACTTAATCGTTCAAGTTGATCCTGTACTAGAATCATTTATAGAGGTGATAGTCGCCCTGATTCCAAATCTCCCTACTTTGACGACTATAATTACGCCTCCTCGAAGGCAAAAATGAAAAGCTTTTTTCTATCACTTGATGGAGCTGTCTGGGAATCAGTAGTAAGAGGTTGGGAACATCCCGTTGAGGAATGAGAGAGAGGAAAAGTCAATGATATTTGCAAGATCATTCCAAGTGACATAACTATTTAAGAACATGATGAGATAAATCACAATCCATGTGAGCACAAATGATGAGTTTTTAATATTCATGCACACATATGAAGAAAGCATAATGCCATGCACAAATGCATATAGATAAACCATGTAATCAATCATTCATGAAAAGCAAAGCACATAACCATCCATACTTGCATGAGAGCAATAAAGACACACAATTTACTTAAACCATCATGAAAACATGTATAAGGCAAACCATCCATCCATGTAAGCATTAGAGATATAACATTAAAACACTATGCATTCAACTCATAAAGGTATATAACTATTTGAAAACATGAGTTAGAGCATAAGCATACTTGCATATTAAATATTACATGCCGAATAGTTTAAGTACATTCCCAAATTTGACCATAACGGTCAACGAGCACAAAGTGTATGTACCCAAAATTTGTTTCAACCATGAGTCGTGCCTCTCTTGAATTTGACTGATTTGATTTATGTGATTTTCCATGGCAATCATACATTCTTCAAGCAAAGGTTGAGTAGACATAGAGGGTCTGAGTTCTGCATCAGCTTGAGCTTCTTGATGTGCAAGAACTTCTTCTTGGTTTAATTGATCTACATTTTGTGCAGGTTGAGTTACTGCAGGAGGTGCATGAATACCAAACATCCAGTGTATAGTGTCCAAAGTGAGGATAGGGCTAGATAACATGTCATCATCATGTTCAAAAGGAACTCGCAGCCTCTGAGGTAATTCAGACATAAGCTATCCAAAAGGTGTTGCACTATGACCCCGCTTGAACCAGTCGTTGATGATGGTCCAATTGATCAAGGTAGGCAGACATATTCTTTTTCCTTCATATATTGACTTCAAGATGTTTATCATATAGGGAGTCAAGTCTCCTCGGTTCATTTTTCGAGGATACACATTAAAGTAGAATATTTCGTGCATGAGACGAAAATGGAGAAGGGTTTTTGAGGGATGAAGGGTATGTTCATTGACCCACTGAACGGGTTCTCCACATAAAAGGATGGTAGCATGTCCTCTTTCTGTAACACCCCAATTTCTCAATGAAGTGGAAAATTATGAAAATGCCCCTGAGTTGTTAAATTAATTATTTTGTGATGTTAAGTAAGGAAGTAGTGGGGCCCATTGCTCAAATTAAAATCATATGAGCACATTATGAATGTTAAGTTTGATTGGATGGGTAATTTTCATCATTTGGGTCAAAAAATGGCCAAATGGGTCAAAGGGCCCAAATGGGACCCATCGGGTCTTACAGGATTATTTGACCGTTTTGTGAATTTAAATTAAATGGGGTTAGGCTGATTTGATTGGAAATCAAGTGGAGGAAAAATGGGTAGGCCTGACCCATATGTAAAAACCAATTACAAATGACCAAAATACCCATAATCGAGTCAAGGAGCTAAAGGGGGACTCAACGGGTCGGGTTGACTTTGTTGACCACAGCCGACCATGTGGGCCCACAGATGAGTTCAATTGTGAGTTAAATCAGGTTAAGTGGAACTGATTTTATTTAATTTGAATTAAGAGTGAGTTGACTCAAGTGTAATTAATATATGGTGTTTAATATGGTGAGTTAAGCCATTGAGTTGAGTGAGTCAAAGTGGAAGTCAAATGGGCTGTAAATTCAGTGAGTTAAGTGGAATATGAGGAGGTGTTGTGATCTCAAACAAACCCAAAACAAATCCCACACGTTGGGGACTTGTTATGGTGAGTTTCATGCAAAACATTAAATGGGAATATGGGGGGTTTCTATTCCATTTGGAAACCACAAGCCTTCAACGTTGGAATGCCAATGGGTGTATTTGTTGGCAGCAAGTGTCCCATTGGTTTAGGCAAGAATTGATGAGGAAGTGGAGGGGTTTTGAGGGCTGAATTATTAAAGGAAACAAACACAATCTTAGCCGTTTTTCACCATTGAAAAACCAAGATTCTCCATCTCTCTCTCCCTCTCTCCAATTCGTTTTTCTTAAGTGGAACAGCAGAGGTTTTTGGCACCAATTATTCAAGCTTAAACCAGTAAGGAATTAAGGAAGAAAGGAAGAAATAAAAGGAAGAAGGCAAGGAGCAAAGGCAATAGAAAGAGCTTGGAATTTGGTAAGTGTTTCATGGACTTTTGGATTAATAAAGTGGGGTATGTATTGGGCCATGGTCATGGCCGAATACACCAATGTTTAACCTTGATTAATGGAGGTTTAGAAATGATAAAGATGACCATTGGGTTCGGCCACCATGAAGGGCCAAACCCCATGTGAAAGATTGCTTGGTTTTCATGTTTCGGAAACATGAAAACCATGGGTTTTATGGACTGATTTTTGGGTTTGATTTAAGAATCAAATACTTATTATTGAAAGGATTATAAACCTGTATCTGAATGTCAGAAAAGGCTGAAGTTTTTATGATCTAAATCAGTGGATTAAAAGATGGAAATGGACCATTGGGTTTGGCAACTTTGGGTGGCCGAACCCCATGGAAAAAGTTGGTTAATGTTTATGGTTTTTGAAATTTAAAACCATGCAAGTTTGGACTGTTTTTACATGTTTTATTAGATTTAAAATACATGTTTTAAAAGAGGGTTAAAACATGGGTTTGGATATCAGAAAAGGCTGAAGTTTATGTGGTCTAAATCAGTGGATTAAAATTGGAAAAAATGGACCATGGGGATCGGCCATCTTGGATGGCCGAATCCCATGAAATTGTGTTGGTTTTTGGATGTTTGTTTGAAAGGTAAAACCTGATAATAATATACTGTTATTACATGATTATTGGAGGTTTAAAAATAGTAAACATAACCATTGGGTTCAGCCACCATGGAGGGCCGAACCCCATGTAAAAGAGTGTTGGTTTTCATGTTGGGAAACATGGAAACCATAGACTTTCATGGACCGTTTTTGGATTGTTTTTGAAAGGTAAAACTCGATATTATTATGCTGATTGTTACATGATTTAATGGACATGTGATGTAAGTCACAAAGGGTCCAAAACATGGGCATAGGGTTAGGCCACATTGGATGGCCGAACCCCATAAAAATGTTTGATAAGTTGGTATGGTTTTGGAGAGATAAAACCATACCAAATGGTGGAGATTTTTATGTAATTAAAATGAAAGTAAGATTGTTGTTTTGGGTTGGCCATAGGATGGCTAAACTATTTGTTTAACATGGCTAAGGGGTAGAGCCAATTGGTATTTAAATAATGGACATTATTGAGCAAAAGAACCATAAGGGTTCTGCCATGAGTATGGCCGAACCCCATGGACTGTTTTCGTGGATCATTTTATGGATGCGTATGTGATTTAAGATGGAATTATGTTTACTGATTTGGTCGGCTAAAACATGACTGAACCATGTTAAGGTTGTGGGTAAGTTGTAGAGTGTAATCAAGGTATTGGTAGCAATGGCATGTTTGTAAATAAGGGTCACAATCATGAATTGGTGGACTTAGACTCAAAAATGGGAATCAAATAAAGTAAGGGATTAGAGTTGGTCCATGATTTATGTGAATAAGGTGACGGATCTCTGTGACGGTGCACGACTGCGAGCGGTGACTGGATAAAGCCTACGAAAGAACGGACGCTGAAGTGATTCTTCAGTAGGTTTCCTACCTACTTGTAACCACAGTTTTACCCTAGTTTTCTTATGATATTCTTGTGTATTTTATGTGGTTTCAAATGATATATTATGCATTAACAAATGGCATACAGGCATTGGCATCTCATGCATAGACATGGGATGAGGAATGAGGTTCTACAGTGTTGCAATTTATGGGTTACGTCCTCCTTCGGCGGTGCGAGTCACGCCAGGAAGAGTAACATGATGATCATAGTCACAATGGTCACCGTAGGCGATGAGAGTCCCGCTAGGAGGACTCATACGTGATATGAATCAGTCAGTGATGAAGTGATGAAAGTGTGTTGTAATTTACCTTGTCGGTGCAAGGCACGTCAAGTGATGGCTATGAATGTACATGATGGGGGATGCTCATTGCATGTGCATACATCATAGCATTGTTTTACCTGTTTTTGATGATCATGTAATATGATATATATATATATATATATATATATGCATGCTTTATATGCTAACATGTGGTAGCCCTGATTCGGGAACCTATTGGGCGCGTTGATCTAACGCCCTAATTCTATCCTCAGAAGAGATTGCAGGTACAAGTAAAGGGAAAAAGAAGGTCGATGACCGGGAGGGGAGCCAAGCCTAAGCGCTTGAATGATGGATTGAATTACTTTATATTACTGTCATTTGAATACTTTTGTTGGACATGTAATAATTCATTACTTGCTATGGTTTGGTTAGGTTAATAACCTTTGGATCGTTGATTTATCTTAATTAATGGTTGAGACTGTTACTTGGTATCTAGTCTTTTTATTCCGCAATTAATCTAGGTTTTTCTGTATGTTGATGTTAGTTCCATGTGTGATTCATATTCATGGTCTATTCCATGTACACATGGGTGGCCAGTTAAGGTTCAGACTTGGGTAGTCTGAACTTAACTCGCGTCATGATGCCACCCGCTCTCTTCCGATGTTTTATTATTATTAAAAAAAATAAAAAATTTAGACTCTGATTTCTCGGAAAGGGCGGGGCGTTACACTTTCCTCCATAGAAAGGTCATCACTGACAGATTTTGGCCATTATGGAATAATGGAACATTGATGAGTGTATAGATGTGCACTGGTGTGCCTTGAAATTTTGACCCATCAGTAAATTTGATAGTGAACAAGTAGTCAGTATATGAGACTACGTTGATTGCTCCATACACACCCCTTTCAAGAGATGCATATCCTTAACATCCCCAATTCAAAATTCTGGACCAGTGGATTTGAGCGAGATAGTGGTTGAGTTGAAAAAGACAAACCACAGTGCATGAACACTCAACAATGATTCCTTTTCGGGTCATGTAGTCAGTTTTATCTGGATTAACATTCATAAGATATCTTTCTGGAGCATTGGATGGGAAAAGGGACCTAAATTAGCTACACGTCTCCTAAAAATCCTTGGCACCGATCTACTTGAAGAGGCTTCATCCATTTTGTGGAAATTAGAGGAAAATGAGAGGCAACCTTCTAAAATGAAATCCTAATCCTAGTATGAGAAATTTTCAAGTAAATGACTGGTAGTGGGTGTCCTAAATTAGCAAATGTGAGGATTTTCTTGCAGCCATTTCAAGAGGATTTATCAAGAATGAACTGTTTGGCAAGGAATTTCAGGGAAACCAGTGGAAAATAAGATTCTTAGGGGGTATTGCTATGAAGGCTTGAAGGATTAAGACCCAACGATCCACTCATATAGTTCAAGACCACATGGAGAGTGAGGTTATCACTAGATGCAAGGAAATCCCAACACTTAGGTTCGATTTTGAAGAAGAAATCCTTTTTTGAACAAAAATCCTAAACTTAATGAACTTGAAAATAATAAAAGGGAAGAGGAAGAAGGCTTACCCAAGAGATAAGAGCAAGAAGACCTTGTTGGAGGCGAAGTGGAGTGAGATTTGGGAGGGCTTAGCTGAACAAACTTAGAGGGAAAAGAGGGGGAAGCTCGGAAAAGAGGAGGAGAGAAAGAGGATTATGGAAAGGGAGTCTCGGGTCTTACAAGGATCGAGTAGCAGCAGTTTCCGCTCCTTCGAAATCTCGGTCCATAACCTCGAAAGTTCTGAGGCAAGTTGTGCTGGGTTCCGAGACCAATCAGATATGAAAGGGACTGGGTGCGAGCATCTCCAGTTTCTGAAGCTTCAGAATAAGAGATTTTCGACCTCGGAAGTTCCGAGGTAAGTTGAATGCAGGTTCTGAGATAGACATGCTTGGAAGGCAGTCTCAGTACTTCCAAGGGTCTCGGAACAAGGTCCGTATGTTCCGAGACATATTCCGAGATCAAATTCCGAGGCATCCCAAATTTAGACAGTCAAGACATGAACTGATAAATATAGGAGTTATCAAGTTTGCTTCAAACAGTTCATATACATAATCAATGGGTCCTTTAAGAGTTTAACCAATCACAGAGGGGACTGGAAAGATGTTATTAATATTAATTTTAGGCCCTAGAGCTAACAGGGTCATGCGTTCAATTGCATTTACTAAAAACACACAAGTTACACATGATTCAAGCCAACAGAGTTGCAAGATACAATAAATTCAATTTTTTTTTTTACACGATCATGCAACATTAGAATATTTAGTCAATCATTGACTACCACAGAGTCCACTCCGACTGATTCCAATTTAAGACATGGAGATGGAGTTAGTGAAAGCAACAATGATCCAACAATTTGTGTTCATATCACTATGAGGTAGTAAGATTGAACCAAGCAATCAACAATCAATTCTTTTGGACTTCCGATGGGATCAAGTCCATCAATTTGTGACTTCTTTGAGCATGACATTTATTACAATCAGGAATAATATTATCAAATGCTTTAGGAGTGAAAGGCATCATGTCAAGGCATAGCAGGAGTTTAATCTTGCTTGTAGAAGTAGTAATCAAGTAATTGAATTGCAATCAAGACATGTTGCAATGGTCCAAGATATTTAGTTATTTGCTTCAAGTTTTGACCATAGGAGGACATTGTTCACACTCAAATATCATCAGCAAGATATAGTCATCAAAAACATGGACGAGCAAAGAAATCAAGAAGTATTCTATTCATAATTGATTCTAATTCATATGCACAAGATGAAAACATAGAATCCCATAAAAACTCATAGTAAAGATCATAACACAATCTAACCCACTCTCGTAGCCTTAGGCAACCATATGGCGTTTGTGAAAGGTCTTCGAGGTCCACCCGTGTAAAACACATGAACATTTGATTTTCTCCTTTTAGTGTTCTTGTTAGTTTGACAAAATCATGTAAATTCATTTAAGGCTTCAATCAATTTATGAGTTAAGGCATGATTTAGATTTCCATTTAAGTTGTTATGCCTTAGTCTTTGATTTTGAAACTTTGGTGGGAATTCTTTTAATTTGCATTTTCAAAGTTCTTTCTTCTTTTCAAGTTTGGAATTACTCTTTTTGAATCTTCTTTGTGTGTCATTTGTTTTTGATGTCCCATCTTTGTTTGATTTATATTTTGATATTTATATTCACTTCTTAACTTGCATTCAAACATGAGATGCTTTGATCGTCCACAATGAAAGCATTTTATGATTTTTATTGGAGGAGTTGAGGGAGACCTACCCTTAACAAAGATAGTTTGGTTCTTGGGTCCTTTATCATTTTTCATATCATATCCAAGACCCGTTTTGTCTCCAAATGGTTTGCTTAGTTTTAGGAGCTTTTCAAGCTTCTCTTCTCCTCTTGTGAAATTCATCTCAAATTTCTCCTTATATCTCTTTAAGTCATTAACTTCTTGTGCCAGTCTTTGTTTTTTAATTTCTAGATTTGATTGTGATTTAGGGATATTAGTTTTAGCATCATTAAGTTGATTTTTAATTTTAGCATTTTCTTCTTCTTCACAACTTAGCACAATTTTCAAATCTTTGTAGTCTTGTTTTAATGAGTGAAGTTCATGCTTTAGTTTTCTTACCTCATTTTCAAGATTTCTTTTTCATTTATTTTCATTTTTAAGCATTCTTCAAGTTTTAAGCACTCTTCTTGAATAACTTTTGGATTTACTTGATTTGCCAATATTAGATCTTTTATTGTAACGCCCCGCCCTTTTTCACTCGCTTTAGCTTTCCAAAAATCAGAGTCTATTTTTTATTTTTTTTATAATAACAGAGTGAGTGAGAGCGGGACGTCACGATGCGAGCTAAGTCCGAACTTCTAAAGTTCGACCCTTAACTGGCCAACCCTATGTGTGCATGGACTAAGTCCATGAAAACGGTTCACACATAATAATATAAATATGTAGAAATAAAATCATAACATGCGAAATTATAATAGAACCCAGTTCTATTCCATCTCAGATAGCAAAAGTACGTCAAGTCTTTATCCATACTTAAAATATCATAATTATCCAAATAAACATTTAACCATAGCAAATCATCTAAGTTATTACATGTTCGAAGTCTAGTTACTCAAATACAAGTCCATAAGTAACTTAATCAAAATATAAATTAAAAGCATCCAAGCTCCTATGCCTGTCCCGTTTCGTGTTCTTTGTTCCCCTCATTTCCTGTATCAACCACTAGGGTAGAAGTAGGGCATTAGAACAACGCACCCAGTAGGTATTCCAATTAGGGCTAACACATGGTTAGTACAAAACATGCATATAACATAATAATAAATCCATATAAAAACAATGCCATGACATGTGTAGTATGCAATGAGTCCCACCCATCATAAACACATGTATCCTCTTAATGGAATTCTCATCATCAAGGTACCCCCACATAGGTCTTTTGGACGCCCCGACGGAGTGTGGCCCCTCCGGTTTCTTCTTGATGGGATTCTCACCATCAAGGTATCCCACATAGGTCTTTCGGACGCCCCACGGAGTGTGGTCCCTCCGGTTACTTATCCTTCACCCCATGCCATGCATGAGATGCCAATGAAGCACATGCTATTTTATATAATAAACATAGCATTAAAACTTCACATTTGATACATATCTTTTTCAATATAAATTCATCAAATAAGATAAAAATAATGTACATAAACCCATGGTTTCAAAGAGGTGGAATCCTACCAAAGACCACTAACGTGTCCTTGCGCTTCCGTCCGGTAACCGCTCACGATCGTACACACCTTGTGAGGTCCTGTTTCCTTATAATATATCAATCAATCAAAACCATGTCCCATTTGATTTAACATTATGTTTAAGTCCATAAACTATTCCTCATGGGGTTCGGCTATACACTATGGCCGAACCCATGATCTTTCATTTTTACTTATATTTACAGCAATGCCATATACATATCCATAATCATTTACCTTGCTTATTTTCGTAAGGCTTATGTTCCAAAATAATCCATACAAATAGTTCATGGGGTTCGGCCATACACCATGGCCGAACCCTATGTCCAATATTTTCACATATTTACAACATTGCCATCCATGGCTAGCATAACCCATAATCCAATCCTTTCATTCATTAACAAATGCCTAAGTCTATGTTTTGATCCACAAACCCATCTCATGGGGTTTGGCCATTCATCATGGCCGAACCTATGATCTTTCATCTCCTTAATTTTAGGTCCAACAACATCAAATATCATAATCCAATAATATAGTCCATAAGCATATATTTGCATTCTCCCATTAATCCACCATTCATTTAAAATTTTCATAGACATAATATCTATAGAAATTGCTTCATGGGGTTCGGCCATACACATGGCCGAACCCATGATGTCCAACTTTCTAATTATATCACTTCCCATTCTTGAACCCAAAAATCAAGGTTCCTTCCAAAAACAATCCAAAAGTCCATAATTAAGAACTTTCTAATTTAGTAACCATCTTCCATGGGGTTCGGCCATACACCATGGCCGAACCCTATGGTTCAAAATCTTCCCTTTGACACTCATTTAATCCTTGATCTTCCTTTTAATCAATCAACATTCATCTATGATCTTCCATCATTTAAATCCATTAAAATTATTCCATGGTTTCATTAATGGTTCCTTACTTCCTCTTGAACATCATTTAAACCCTTTTAAAACATACATAATATTCCATGGTTATCATCCTTCAATTCCATTAAAATTTAACCAATCTTCTTTCATTAAAAATCACCAAAGTCCTTCCATGGGGTTCGGCAATACAACATGACCGAACCCTATGGTTCATCATTCAATTAATTATACTCAAATCATCTCTCAATCTTCTTCCATGGGGTTCAGCCATACACCATGGCCAAACCCTATGGTTCCTTTCTTTTAAGCAAAATTATCAAATACTAACTGGTTCCGTGACTCCTTCGGTTGTTCTTGCTCTTCCAATCTTCTTATTCCTTTAGCTTCTTGCCACTTCTTGATCTTTCCCTTGCTGGGTGCCTTCTCCTTCTCTTGATGTATGCCGTGAACACCTTCTTGCCAATGTGCAAACCAACGTCAATCCTTGTTGATTTTGTGCAATGCCGTGCGCCCCCTATGTTTGCCTTTCCTTTATTAATCTCCAATCGGCCAATCTTAGAAGGTGCTAAGATTGCAATTGCCGTGAGCCCTTGTTGTTTATGTTGTTGCCTTTCTTTGTATGCAATATGAATGTCGTACGCCCCTCTCCCTTGTTTTATAAAACCTTCCACTCTATCCTAATTAGAAGGTGCCATAACCCTTTGTTTAGCAACTCCCCTTAGGGCCGTTTCTAATCAAAGAAGGACTCCTTGTTTGCGCATCTCATGGATTGTGCACAACTCCTACACGGCAAGACAATCCTATATTAATTTGGACATCTTCTTTATTTAGCAATTGCCTTGGTACCGTTCCCAACAAGGTAAGGACTCCTTTTGGCGCATGATCATCTTGGGTATGGATATCTCCTATACACGGCTAAGATATTTATCTCTAATTCTCTCCATGCGCATATCATGGATTAGATACCTCATATACACGGCTAAGACATCTATTTTTAATTTTAGACATATTGCATTAGCATTTTAATTCGGCCCCATTTAATTTTATTGAAACCATTTCCACAATACGTTGGGTCTTAGTTGGGCAATGACCCAACACTTTACCCATCTAAGGTCCATATCTAATAATTCACAAATTAAATGGGTAATTTTCATATATATTAATAACTTGAAAATCCGAGGTGTTACATTTATAATATTTTTTTCAACTTTTCTTGATTTAGTACTTTTGTTAGTTTTATATTTTTGTTGCCAACTTTCTTAAGTTGTTTGTACATTTCATTTAACGTGTCACTTAATTCTTTTATGCTAGGTGTGTCATCTTTTATTTCTTCTTCATTAGTTTGTTCTTTTTGAGGTTCAAATGTTTGAATGGGTCCTAGATAATACACCACTTTTAAGGCATCTTCTTTCCTCAGTTTTTCATAGGTTTCTCCAATATGTCCCATGCTTCTTTTGCGGTTTCACAAGATATAATATTTTCCAAGATATTTGGTGAAATGACACAAAGTATAGAATTGAGGGCATTAGCATTTGCCGAATACATGCTCTTTTCAATATCATTGTATGAAAAGTAAATCTTGGAGGGTTTAGTCCATCAGCATAAGATTATTTCCCATAGATCTCTATCCATTACCATTAAGTGCATTTTCATTTTGACTTTCCAAATAATATAGTTAGAGCCATCAAGTATTGGAGGACACATCACGGCCATGCCATTGACCTTAGACATTTCTAGCTCCATTGATCTACTTTTAGACAATTAAGTCTAATTGCAAGTGTCCTTGCTCTGATACTAATTGTTGGTCTGTAATACCCCGAATTTTCAAGTTATTAATATATATGAAAATTACCCATTTAATTTATGAATTATTAAATATGGACCTTATATGGGTAAAGTGTTGGGTCATTGCCCAATTAAGACCCAACGGATTGTGGAAATGGTTCTAATAAAATTAAATGGGGCCGAATTAAATTAGTAATGCATTACATCTATAATTAATTATTATACGCATAAAGGAAACTTGGAAGATTGTCTTGGCTGTAACGCCCCGCCCTTTTTCACTTGCTTTTTTCCATAAATTCAGAGTATATTTTTTTTTTAACAGAGTAGAGTGATAGTGCGCCGGACGTCACGACGCGAGCTAAGTCTGAACTTCCAAAGTCCGACCCTTAACTGGCCAACCCTATGTGTGCATGGACTAAGTCCACGAAAATGGTTCACACATAGCAATATCAATATGCGGAATAAAATCATAACCTGCGGAATCATAATAGAACTAAGTTCTATTCCATTCAGATAGCAAAGTACGTAAAGTCCTTAATCATTATTAAAAACGTCATAATCATCAAATTAAACATCCGACCATCTAAGTTATTACATTTCGAAACTAGTTACTCAATTACAAGTCCATAAGTAACTTTATTCAAAACGTATAAAATAAATCATCCAAGCTCCTAAGCCTGGCCCGTCTTGAGTTCCTTGTTCCCCTGATTACCTGTATCATCAACTAGGGTAGAAATAAGGCATTAGAACAACTCGGCCATTAGGTATTCCAGTTACGACTAACACATGGTTAGTACAAAACATATATAATAATATAGTGATGTCAAAACCATATAAAATCCATGTCATGCAATGATGACAAATATGCAATGAGTCCCACCCATCACATGTACATAAATGTACCCACCACATAGGTCTTCCGGATGCCCAGGCGGAGTGTGGACCCTCCGGAATCTTCTTGATGGAAAACACATCAAAGTACCGTACATAGGTTTTTCGGACACCCCGACGGAGTGTGACCCCTCCGGTTATAAATCCTCCACCCCATGCCATGCACGAGATGCCAATGAAACACATGCTATTTTAATAACATAAATATAGTATAATAGCCCAGAATTTTTAAATCAATATATATGTGGCTATTATTTAATTTTAATGATGGAAATTGGGAAATATGATGGAATAAATGTTAAGTGGATCAAAATTTGGGCAAAAGCCCAAGTATGGTCCAATGGGCCATGAATTGGAATGAGTTCACTTAATTGGGCCTAGGATGGTCAAATTGGGTCCAATACCCATTTGGGACCCAATGGGTCAAGATGATTTAAGCTCTAAGGTAAATAGGTAGGAAATAAATTTAATTGGGCCAAGGGTCCAATGGTAATCCAAGTAGTTGAAGTGGATCTAATTAAATTTAAATCATCTAAGTTGGTGATGGAGTGATCAAGGTGACATGGCCGAATGGGACCCACCTCCACTTCACCAAGTGAGTGGCGTGTGCACCAAGGATTGGTGGGGCCGGCCACCATGGTTGAATTGGTCAACCATGGGTGGATACATGGAGGGAAATTTAGAAATGGAATTAGGTTAAGTGGGAATCAATTAGCCTAAGGTAATTATCTAATTAATTAAATGATTAAAATTATCCAAAAGGTGGTCAAATGGTCAAAGGTGGGAGACCAAACCCCCTTATCTCTGACACAAAAGACGTTGGTTTAGGTGGTGGTTTATCCCAACCACCACCATAAAGCATAAAAAATATCCCATGTGGTTGGTGGGAAACTTAATGGTTGAGTATAACTTAAGCAACCAAAAGGAGATGGTTTTCATCTCATCTCTCAAATCCCATTCTCATTTTCACTCTCTCCCTCTCTTGCTCTCTCATTGCCGTCCCTCACCTCCAAGAAGAAGAAAAGAAGAAAACTTAGAAGAGAAGAAGAGAATAAAGGAAAGATCAAGCTTGGCCAACCATCACCACCTCAAGACCAAGGAGACTAGGCATTTTTCTTATCCTCTCCTCCTCTCCCTCTCTCAAATC
The DNA here is from genome assembly GCA_022113865.1 of Chimonanthus praecox. Classification (NCBI taxonomy): domain Eukaryota; kingdom Viridiplantae; phylum Streptophyta; class Magnoliopsida; order Laurales; family Calycanthaceae; genus Chimonanthus; species Chimonanthus praecox. Next base: position 43,090,924 of record CM039094.1, read on the forward strand.
TAACCCTACCTTAGCCGAACCCAAACCTTGGGGACTCCATCTTGATCATGCATCTTGACCCAAAAATCAAGGAGAAGAAAAGAAGAGAAGGCCAAGGAATCTAAGAGGAGAAAGAAAAGTCGGAGGAGCCGTCGGATTGTAAATATTTCTAAACAAGAGATTAGATTTTTTTTAGAGTTTAAGATTTGGGGTCCATTCTTCTTGGATTTAATGGTGGTCAAATTATCATGAGCCTTGGATCTCAAATCCATCCAAAAATGAAGTAAGGAATGGACAAACCCTAATGGGTAAATTAGATTAAGAAAAAATAAATGGATTAAGGACATTATGTATTTAAATTATTTAAGCAATGGATGTATGGAATTTTTGAAGGGATTAATGGACCATAGGTTTCGGCCATGTAGTATGGCCGAACCCCATGGTAGGTAATTAGGGGGAATTTTAATGGGGTTTAGAGGTTTAAAATCATGGAAGGATGGTTATGATTGTTAGGGTTTTTAATGATTGAATGTAGTAATTTTTAAAGGGATTGTAAATGAGGAAATGCATGGGAGATGTGAATGATGTTGATGGCCTTAAAAGGCATGAGTAAATGATGGATCATGAACCATGGGTTCGGCCATGGTGAATGATCGAACCCTATGGTGAGGTATTGTAATGATTTTTTTATATGAGAAGTTATGGAAATTAATGGAGAAGATTGACAATTTTTAAATGGACTTTAAGCATTGTAAATGAGGTTTTAAAAATAAAACCATGGAGAGATTTTATGGAAGGAATGTTTTTGAACCCTATAGTGATGTATGTGTAATGATGATAGGTGTAAAATATGGAAAAAGAATGGGGAATAGGCCATGATTAAATGGGTCATTAATGGACTCAAAAATGTACCAAGTGATGATCAAAGTTGATGATTTAAATGCATGATGTAAACTCCCTCATGGAGGGACTTATTTTGAATCTAAATGTGGTAATTAGACCTAAGAAAAATTAGAAAAAGGCATCATGGGTTCGGCCATGGTGTATGGCCGAACCCATGACCTATTTTGCAAGCCATTTGATGGGTTAAGTGGGAGTTATGTATGTGTTTAAATGAATAGGGATTAGGTTAATTAAATAGCTAATTTTAATGATCTTATGACATGGTTGATGGGTCATTAACGGATCTAAGTTAGGGATCATTAATGGATCTAAGCTTGTGATCAGTAGGGACTTAATTATGCGTGGATGAATGAGTGATTAGTCATGGAAAAGACGTAGTGGCAAAACCGTAAATATTGGCCAAAATGAAGAATCATGGGTTCGGCCATGTACCATGGCCGAACCCCAAGGGAGATGATCATGGACTTAGGGACTCTAAGTAATGACCTTATGTATCGCTAAATAAAGCCTAGGGTGACTGATTTTTAAATGGGTGTAATTAAAATAATTAATGGATTAAATGGGACCCACAAACCTATTTAGTGAGGTTCGGCCATAGTGTATGGCCGAACCCCACTAAGGGTTGGATAATGGACTTAGATATGATAAAACATGAACTGATTATTAATATGTAATAAGGTATCGGACGTCGCAAGCGTTGCGCGTATCAGTGACCGGATTATCGGACGGAAACGTAAAGGGACGCTAGTCGGTATTCGGTAGGATTCCAACTTTGTTGTAAGCCATGGACTATGTGTATGGATGTTTTATGGAATTATTTTGGTAATCCTATGATATGTTTATGATGGATTTTAATGATATGAATTATATGTTAAGACTATGAATTATATTTTAAGGATATGAATTATATGATTAGCTATGAACTATATATGAAGGCTATGAATTATATATATTATATAGCATAATGCATTTACATCTCATGTATGGCATGGGCGGGAAAATAAAGGAACCGGAGTCCATGCTCCGTCGGTGCGACCGAGAAGCAAACATGGGGATAGCCTGATGTGTTATAACCGGAGTCCATGCTCCGTCGGGGCGACCGAGAAACAAACATGGGGATAGCCTGATGTGCTATAACCAGAGTCCATGCTCCGCCGGGGCGACCGAGAAGCAAATATGGGGATATCATGATGGTATGGATGATGGGTGGGACACATGACATAAGACACCCATGACATTGCATTCATTTTATGGTTTTTCATTATATTATTACCTATATGTCTGTTATCACTAATCCATGTGTTAGCCCTACTTGGAGTCCTACTGGGCGCGTTGTCTAATGCCCTATTTCTACCCTAGCTGATGACGCAGGAGATGGCGGAATCGAAGGACGAGATGGGAGCTAGGCGTAGGAGCTTGGGAAAACAAGCTACTTAGTTTATTTAAGATTTTTTTTGGAAATGTAATTTGAGTAGCTTAGCTCGTCGGAATGTAATAATTTAGATTACTTGCTATGCTTTGGATTTTATTTTGGACACTGTGATTTTGAGGTATTTTAGTAATTAAATGAATATATCTTCCCTGCTATCTAAAAATCGGTAGGATAGACTCTATTATCATTCCGCACTTAGTTTAATATTCCGCAAGCTTACTTCTACGTGTGAACCGTTCTTCGTGGACTTAGCTCCACGCACACGTAGGGTTGGCCAGTTAAGGGTTGGGCTTTAAAAGCTAGGACTTAACTCGCGACGTGACGTCCCGCGCCCTTTGTCACTCTTATTTCAAAAGAAAAAAAAATATAGACTCTGATTTTAGTGAAAAGGGGCGAGCGTTACATATAGCATTTAGAATCACCTTTTGAAAACATATCCAACACATGCTATTTAAACAATTAAACATAGCATTTGAAAATCATATACAGCATATCCTTTGAAACATATTTTCATCAAACATAAAATAAACACAAAGTACATAAACCATGGTTTCAAAGAGGTGGAATCCTACCAAAGACCGCTAACGTGTGTTTGTGTCTTTCTTCCAAGAATCGATCACCGATCGCGCACCGCTTGCGAGATCCCATTACCTTATAATATAATAATAAATCAATACCAAGTCCCACTTACAAGGTTCTAAGTCCATAAACAAAACCCCATGGGGTTCAGCCATAGACCATGGCCGAACCCATGGCTTACCATTTTCACACCTATTTACGAAAATGCCATCCATCGCTATCATTCCATAATCCCATCTTTTCAATCATTAAAAACAATTGCCTAAGTTAATGTTTGATCCACAAACCATCTCATGGGGTTCGGCCATACATCATGGCCGAACCCATGATCTTTCAATTTAGGAGCTATTTACAATTTTGCCACTAGCTTAGGTTTATGTCTTCCTGTTAATCCAAACATCATATTAAATCCATACAATCCATTCTACTTGATTCATGGGGTTCGGCCACACACCATGGCCGAACCCTATGACATCTTAGTTCCATCTTAGGTCCATAAAATAAGCCTAACCCGTAGAATTAATTCATGGGGTTCGGTCATGCATCATGGCCGAACCCTATGTCCAATATTTCCATATATTTACAATAATGCCATTCATGGCTAACCTCATTCCTTTAAATATACATAATTAAACCCTTTAAGAATTCCTTAATCAAATCAAGTCCATAAAACACAACTCATAAGTTTGATTCATGGGGTTCAGCCATACTCTTAGCCGAACCCATGATGTCCTTGTTTCCAATTATCTCCACCTTCTATGTTTCCAAAATAACATTAATAATCCATACTTAGAAAGTTTCCTATTTTAGCATCCAACTTCCATAATTACCAAAATTGCCATTCATGGCCAACCTTCCATAAATAGATAGTTTCCATAAATAAAATACACATTTACATAATTGTAATACTTTCCAATTTTAGCAACTTTCTTTCCATACTTGGATGCTTTCTAATTTTAGCATTTCTTTCCATACTTGGATGCTTTCTAATTTTAGCAACTCTTTCCATAATTAAACTCCACCTTCTATTATTAGAAGGTTTCCATAAATAAACTCCCCTTTCCATAATTGGATAGTTTTTTAGATTAGAAACCCTCTTTCCAAAATTGGAATGCTTTCCAATTTAGCCAACTCCTTCCATCAACCATTCCAAAATTGTAACCATCTCCATGGGGTTCGGCCATACACCATGGCAGAACCCTATGGTTCATAATCTTGTCCATTGGTTTAGATGCATTAGTTTTTTATCAATATTGTTTCCATGGGGTTCGGCCATACCTATAGCCGAACCCTATGGTTCATGTTATTCTAAACCAAGAATCCATCATTTAAACTTCCATTAAGATCATTAATCTTAGGTCCATATAATTCAATGCCTAAGAAAACCCCAAATTCATAAATTTATTTGGTGGGGTTCGGCCATACACCATGGCCGAACCTCACCCCTCCAAACATCATTTTACATCAGCAATGATCTTCCATTAAAAATCACCAACATCATCTATCAAGACCGTATGAATCTATTACCTAATAAAATAAATCAAGTCTTTCCATGGGGTTCGGCCATGCACTATGGCCGAACCCTATGGTTCTTTCTTTTCATTCAAATCATTAAACCCATCTCCAATCTTCCTCCATGGGGTTCAGCCAAATACCATGGCCGAACCCTATGGTTCTTTTATTTCAAAAATCAATTTAACAAACAAGGTACTAACCTTTTTCCTATTCCTTGCTCTTCCAATCCTTCTCCTTTCTTCTTAATTTCTTTCAACCAAAAACACCTTCTTGTTGCTGCCTTTTCTTCTCTTGTTCTTTGGTGTAGCCGAAAATAAACAATTGGGACGGGGAAGAGAGAGAGAGAGAGAGAGAGAGAGAGAGAGAGAGAGAGAGAGAGAGAGAAATCGGCCTAAGGGGTTATCTCCTTATATGAGCTCCAATTAATCCAAATGGTGAAGGTGCCATGCGCCCCTCCCTTGCCTTAGATGGCAACGTCGTGTGGCCTCCTTGCTTAGATTAGCAATTGCCGACCTCCCTTGTTTAAATTAGAACTTGCGACCTCCCTTGTTTAAATTAGAATGTGTCTAAGATAAACCATGCCCCATTGTCGTGTGCCCTTGTGTTTAATTTAGACACTTCTTCTAATTAATTTAAGATTATATGCATACCCTTTTTAAAAGATCCCATGCGCCTAATCCTAGACTTTTACATCTAAAATTCGGCCATGCAATCTTTTATTTAAATGCATCACTAAATTAATTTAACCCCATTTAATTTTTAATAAAACCAATTCCACAATCAATTGGGTCCTAATTGGGTCATGGCCCAATTCTTTATCCATATAAAATCCAATCTAAAATTTATAATTAAAAATGGATAATTTTCATATAAGTAACAAATTGAAAAATCCGGGGTATTACATTGGCTGTGTATGAAGGATTTGCACATCTATGAGATATGCGCATGATGTGTTAGAATATCTCTAAAAAGGATCATTTTCCTTGATTAAGAGTGATACTAGGGGATCTCTAAATAAAGAAGATGGCTTGGTCGCATGAGAGATATGCATATCTATGTGATGCGCATCAGATCATTTAAAAAGGGGTCATTTCCTTGTTGAGAGCTACACTTAGGCAATTGTTATATTAAAAGGGGCGCATGGCACCTTCTAATTTAAGACACAAAGGGGCGCATGGTACCTTCTAATTTAAGACACAAAGGAAGAGAAGGCAGCCAACAAGTGTGCAAGGAAGAGAAGATTGGAAGAGCAAGAACAAGCGAAGGAAAACCGGAGGAGTCGAGGAACCGGTTAGTATTTTTGATAAATTTGTTTAAGATAAGGAACCATAGGGTTCGGCCATGGTGTATGGCCGAACCCCATGGAAGAAAATTGAGGAATAATTATGGAGTTTTAATGAAAAGGATGAACCATAGGGTTCGGCCATGTTGTATGGCCGAACCCCATGGAAGGACTTTGTTGATTTTTAATGGAAGTTTGAAACATGAAAACCATGGAAGTGGTTAAGAAATTTATATGGATTTAAATGGTTGAAGAGAAGTTGATGAACCATAGGGTTTGGCCATGATGAAGGGGCCGAAACCCATGGAGGAACATTGGTTATTTTTGTGGGTTGGAAACCATGGAAAGACATGGTTTAATTTATGGGTTTTTGAGGGATGAAAACCATGGAATTATGATGATGTTAAAGGGTTTAAAATGGATAAGAATCATGGACATGGGTTCGGTGTATGGCCGAACCCCATGGAAAAAATATATAGATGGATTTAATATGGTCAATGATTAAATGGAAGATCATGGATTAATAATTGTCAAAGAGAAGATTATGACCCATAGGGTTCAGCCATGCCATGGAAGATGACACTAATTTAGAAAGTTTCTTATTATTGACTTTTGGATTAAAAAAGGATGGAACCTTGATTTATGGATTGAAGAATGGAAATTGATAAAATTGGAAAGTTAGACATCATGGGTTCGGCCATGTGTATGGCCGAACCCCATGAAGTAATTTTATATATGTTATGTCTATGAATATCTTAAATGAATGAAGAATTAACTGGAGGATGCAAATGTATGCTTATGGATCATGTGATTGGATTATGGATTTTTGGTTATGTTGGCCATGGATGGCAATGTTGTAAATAGGTGAAAATAATGGACATAGGGTTCGGCCATGGTGTATGGCCGAACCCCATGAACTATTTGATGGATTATGTGTTTGGATTAAAGAACTATGTATGGATCATTTTTTGAACATAAGCCTTATGAAAATAAGTAAGGTAAATAGCCATGGATAGAATAATGGCAAGGATGTAATTAAGTAAAATCAATGGACCATGGGTTCGGCCATGGTGTATGGCCGAACCCCATGGGGAATGTTTGCTGAACTTAAGGTTTGATGTATCTTAAATGATTAATTTGTTTATCATTAGATTAATGAATAAAAGTGGTATGAATGGCATTGTTGTAAATATAAGTAAAAATGAAAGATCATGGGTTCGGCCATGGTGTATGGCCGAACCCCATGAGGAATGGTTTATGGACTTAAACATAATAGGAAATCAAATGGAACATAGTCTTAATTGATTGATGTATTATAAGGTAACAGGACCTCACAAGGTGTGTACGATCGTGAACGGTTACCGGACGGAAGGGCAAGGACACGTAGTGGTCTTTGGTAGGATTCCACCTCTTTGAAACCATGGGTTTATGTACATTGTTTTTATCTTATTTTGATGAATTATGTTGTGAAAGATATTGTTTCAAAATGTGAGTTTTAATGCTATGTTTATATGATAAAATAGCATGTGTTTCATTGGCATCTCATGCATGGCATGGGGTGAAGGATATGTAACCGGAGGGGCCACACTCCGTGGGGGCGTCCGAAAAACCTATGTGGGATACCTTGATGTGCTTTTCCATCAAGAAAAAACCGGAGGGGCCACACTCCGTCGGGGCGTCCGAAAGACCTATATGGGGGTACTTATATGTACTTGTGATGGGTGGGAGTCATTGTATTTGACATCATGACATGGCATGGATTATATGGTTTTTAACATTATGATATTATTATATATGTTGTGTACTAACCATGTGTTAGCCCTAATTGGAATACCTACTGGACGTGTTGTTCTAATGCCCTACTTCTACCCTAGTGGTTGATACAGGAAACAAGGGGAATGATGAACGCGAAAACGGCCAAGCATAGGAGCTTGGATATGTGATTGGATTATATTTTAGTAAAGTTACTTACGGCCTTGTATTTGACTAACTAGACTTCGGACATGTAATAACTTAGATGATTGGCTATGGTTGGATGTGTATTTGGATAATTATGTTATGTTAATAATGATTAAAGACTTGACGTACTTTGCTATCTGAATTGGAATAGAAATAGGTTCTATTATAATTCCGCATGTTATAATTTTAATTCTGCATGTTTATATTGTCATGTGTGAACTATTTTTCATGGACTTAGTCCATGCACACATAGGGTTGGCCAGTTAAGGGTCGGACTTTAGAAGTTCGGACTTATCTCGCGTTGTGACGTCCCGCTCTCTATTACTCTTTCTTTATAAAAAAAAAAAATATACTCTGATTTTCGGAAAGCTAAGTGAGTGAAAAAGGGTGGGGCGTTACAATTGGTCAAACTAGATAGTCCTAGGGGAGGGGGGGGGGGGGGGGGTGAATAGGACTTTTGTGGAATTCTAACAATCTTTAAAATGTGGGTCAATTCATTAATTAATATTAATAAATTAATCCAATTAAATCTCAAGTTTGTGCAATAAAGATAGAGAACAAAAACACAAACACAATAATGAGAGATGAATCACAAATGCACAAAATAATGTGAAGGAGGTGAAAAGAATTGGATAAATGTGACAAGTATTTTTACGTGGTTTGGCAACCTTGCCTACATCCACGCCTCAAGTGCACCACTTGAGGATTTCAATAAACTTCTCCTGCACGGGTGGAGAAGAAACCTATTAGAACCTTAATCTCTTTCAAGGGTAAACTGATGAATTACAATCACCAAGAAAACATCTTTCTTGGACTTCACTAGGGTTACACCAACCCTTTCAAATATTTCAATGATTAATAAAAGTTGTAGAACTTGAAAGTCTTACCAAGAACACTAGCCTTTAGTTACTTGAAATTGCCTTGGCTTGTCCTTGGATGTCTTTCTCCACTTAGCTCCTTGGTGATGAGAGAATGCTCCAATGAATGCCACACCAAAGATTGAGAGATGATCTAGGGATAATTAAAGGTTTGCCTATGTAAACAATCAATCCCAAATTGTTTTCTCAAGAATACATTCAATGTTGAGCCTTAACTACTCAATGATTTGCCTATGAGTTCTTTGAATGTGTTTGAGATATGTTTTAGAGCAATGAGGGTCTAACTATAGAGATTTAGTGCTCTAAGAATAGCTGAGATGCTTAGGAAAGAAGAGGAGAAAATTTAGCTAAAAAAGGATCAACCTTGGCCTCTCAAATGCCTTTGGTTTATATAGCCAACAAGCTCTCGATGGATTTTTGCTTCGGAACTTGGTTGACTAGCCTTGGAACTTCCGAAGTCTCAACGGTCATATTTCAACGGATAGTTTGACCTTACAACGGCTAGTTGGACCATCTTCGGAACTAGCCAAGTTCCAGGTTCGAAACTTCATAGTCAGTTTCCAAAGGTCAGAAGCAGTGCCTCAAATATGTACATTGGAGGTCTCACAACCTGCTGTATGCAGGTTTTGAACCTAAGAACAACCTTTAAAACTTTTGAGGCTGGTTCCGAGCAAGGTTCCCAGGCAGGTTCTGAACTAAAGAAAACATTCAGAACTTTTCAGTCTGGTTCCAAGTTAGGTTTCGAGGAACCTGATAAGCAATAGATTTTACTAAGTGTTAATGATTTTAGAGTTTGGAAATCCAGACAAGATGGATAGCCCTTTATGTGTTCATTTGCAATCATTAGATTTAACTATAATGAACATTTGTTAGATTGCAAATGCATAAGAATATATAAGGATATTTGATAGATTGCTAGATCTCTCCATTAGACATCAGATGGGAAAGCTATGAATGCCTTTAATTGTGCAGTTTCTGTCAGTGAATACAGGCGGATCATGACATGTGCAACTGCGAAAGAAGCATGGGAAGTTCTTGGAAGAGCCCATGAGGGAACCTCAATAGTTAAGAGGTCTAAACTTTAGATCCTCCAAAATCAGTTTGAGACTCTTAAGGTGAGGGGAGGATGAAGTCTTCATGGACTTCTATTCCAAGATAAACGACATTGTAAATCAAATGTACACTTTAGGTGAAGGAATACCCGACGACAAGGTATGTACCAAAATTGTTCGGAATCTTGTAGAAAGATTCAAGCCCAAGGTTGTGGCTATGGAGGACAACCGAGATGTATTCTTAATGAACATTGATGATTTGGTTGGTTCATTGCAAACCTATGAACTTCTAACGCCCGCCCTTTTTCACTCCCTTTTTCCCGTAAATTCAGAGTATATTTTTTTTTATAACAGAGTAGAGTGATAGAGCGCGGGATGTCACGACGCGAGCTAAGTCTGAACTTCCAAAGTCCGACCCTTAACTTGCCAACCCTATGTGTGTATGGACTCAATCCAATAAAACGGTTCACACATAGCAATATCAAGATGCGGAATAAAAATCATAACCTACGGAATCATAACATCAAAATGCGGAAACATAATAGAACCAAGTTCTATGCCAATCAGATAGCAAAGTACGTCCAGTCCTTAATCATTATTAAAACATCATAATCATCAAACTAAACATCCGACCATCTAAGTTATTACATTCCGAAATCCAAATACTCAAATACAAGTTCATGAGTAACTTTATTCAAAAGATGTAAAATAAATCTTCCAAGCTCCTATGCCTGGTCAGTCTTACGTTCATCGTTCCCCTGAATACATGTATCATCAACTAGGGTAGAAGTAGGGCGTTAGAACAACGGGCCCAGTAGGTATTCCAATTACGGCTGACACATGGTTAGTACAAAACATATACTATAACATAATATATAAAACCAGGTAAAATCCATGCCATGCAATGATGACAAATATGCAATGAGTCCCACCCATCACATGTACATAAATGTACCCACACATAGGTCTTCCGGATGCCCCGGCGGAGTGTGGACCCTCTGGAATCTTCTTGATGGAAATCACATCAAGGTACTGCACATAGGTTTTTCGGACGCCCCGACGGAGTGTGACCCCTCCCGTTATAAATCCTCCGCCCCATGCCATGCATGAGATGCCAATGAAACACATGTTATTTATAAGATAAACCTAGCATTTAAAATCACCTTTTGAAACATAATCAATCCATGCTATTTTAAACAATTTAAACATAGCATTTGAGATTCAATAATAAAGCATATCCTTGGAAACATATTTTCAGCAAAACATAGGTAAAACAAAGTACATAAATCCATGGTTTCAAAGAGGTGTAATCCTACCAAAGACCGTTCACGAGTCCTTGCGTTTCCCGTCCAAGATTCGATCACCGATCGTGCACCGCTCACGAAATCCCGTTACCTTATAATATAATGATAAATCAACACCAAGTCCCACTTGATTATAAGGTTCTAAGTCCATAAACAAAACCCCATGGTGGCCGAACCCATGGCTTACCATTTTTTGTCCATAATTACAATAATGCCATTGGTTCCCTTATTCCTTTAAATCTTCCATAATTAGACCCTATAAATTTCCTTAACCAAACAAATCCATCAAACACAACTCATGGGGTTCGGCCATACATCATGGCCGAACCCATGGTTCTCCACTTTGGTGTGTAATTACATTTTTGCCATTCCTTTCACCATCAATCCGTAACATGCATTGTATCCTTTATTTTATTTACAAAACACAAAGCCTAACCCACAATTTTTGATTCATGGAGTTCGGCCATACACATGGCCGAACCCGTGATACCTTTATTTCCAATCTTATCTCCATTTTCTAAATTAATAACCATAAGTTTATTTACACTAAAATACCAAACCAATTCCATGGGGTTCGGCCATGGGTTTCCAAAGTCCTCATTTAGAAAGTCCATAATTAGGTAGCTCTTAATTTAGCAACCTCCTTCCATAAATGGAAGCTTTCTAAATTTAGCAAACACTTTCCTTAATTGGATTGTTTCCATAAATAACCTACACCTTTTCATAATTGGAAACACTTTCCAAAAATAGAAGGTTTCCAAAAATAATAACCTTCCTTCCATATCTAGATTGCTTTCCAAATTTAGCAACCATTTTCCGTACTTGGATGCTTTCTAATTTTAGCAACACTTTCCATAATTGGATGCTTTCCAATTTTAGCAACCAATTCTAAAATTAGATAGTTTCCTATTTTAATCTCCATGCCCAAAACTACTCGATGGGGTTCGGCCAAGCACCATGGCCGAACCCTATGGTTCATGACCTTCATCAATGGTCTAGATTCATTAAAAATCAAACACCAATCCATTAAAATATTTGGTGGGGTTCGGCCGTACACCATGGCCGAACCTCACCCCTTTTTTTCATTACTATGGATCCAATCCCCTTAGCCATATAGAAATCATGGTTCGGCCATGCCATGGCCGACCCATATTCTTTCATTGTCTTCTTGAATCTAAAACCAACAACCATCAAAGGTTTCTATGATCCAAAATCTAAGAACATAACCCAATAATTCAATCAAGTCTTTCCATCATAATATAACCCATGTCCTTTAAATTTAATAAATCGGTCCTCATGATTTAATGTCCAAAAACCTCAAATCCATATAAATATTTGGTGGGGTTCGGCCATATACCATGGCCGAACCTCACTCATTCTGTTCTATTCTTATGATCAATCCTATCTACCTTTTAAAATTATCATGATCATCTTTGATCTTGTTCCATGGTTTTCAATATTCATAAACCAACAAAACAAATCACATCTTTCCATTAAATCATTGAACCAATCCACAATCTTCTTCCATGGGGTTCGGCCAAACACCATGACCGAACCCTATGGTTCTTTTTGTTTCAAAATAAAACTATTGCATTAAGATACTGACTTCTTTTCAATTCCTTGCTCTTCTAATCTTTCTCCTTTCTTCTTAATTTTTCTCCAAACAAGAACTCCTTCTTATTGCTGCCCTTTCTTCTTCTCCTTGCTCTTGCCGTGTGAGAGAGGACTTGAGAGAGGGAGAGAGAGGAATAAACTCAACAATGAAGGATGTCAAAACCGTGTATCCCTCTTGATCTCTCCTTTTATCACTTTCCTTGCTCCAATATTAGAAAGTGTTTTAAGATAAGCAACCCCCTCCTTTGGCCGTGCGCCCATCCTTTCCTTAGATGGCAATGCCGACCTACCTTGCCTTAGATGGTAATGCCGACCTCCCTTGCTTAATTTAAGACCTTCCCTTAATTCTAACTCTATTTAAATTATATAGTTTCCTTGGCTACCAATCCATGCGCATAATATATAGATTAAATACACAAACTTCGGCCATGCTAATCTTTTAATTATCTCATAGATATCTCATCCCCTTTTTAAATATTCTAGCATATCATTGTGGATTTAGAATCCCACATATCTCTCATGCGCATAATCTATGGATTTCACATTCAAAATTCGACTAAGCACTATCCCATTTAATTTTTGATAAAACCAATGCCATTATTTAATTGGGTCCTAATTGGGTCATGGCCCAATTCTTTATTCATTTAAGATCCAATTCTAAATTTCACAATTTAAAAGAATAATTTTATAAAAATAATAAATTGAAAATCTGAGGTGTTACAGAACTACGCTTTGAACAACCAAAGGATAAATCAATTGCCATGAAATCTTCTCAAAAACAAAGACTAATGAAAAAGGAAAATTTTTGGAAAATGAACTCTCAAGTGATGAAATGGTAATGTTTGCCAAAACGTTTTATAAAAACTTTGTCTAAAGAAATAACTTGAGAAGAATGGGTAAGGGTGAACCAAGTAAAAATTACCCAAGAAGGCAAGAGGAGTTCAGAGGGAAAGGGAGAGAAAGGGAGAGGTCAAGGAGCATAGCTGCTTCAATTGTGGAGGAAGAGGACACTAAATAAATGAGTGTCCTTTGGATAAAATAAAGAAGGCTATGAATGTGGGTGTGACCCATGTTGAAAATTCTGAATCAGAAAGTGATTCAGATGATGATGCTCAACAAAAGGTTGATGTATCAAAAGGTCTCATTGCCTCGATCATATGTGATAAAGAAAATCCCACAATTGAAACAGAGGTTGAGAGTGAAGATGATGAAAATCTTTAAGCTTCCTACAGTGTCCTATTCCTTGAGAGTGAGAGGTTAGCTAAAAAACTCAACAAAGTTAAAAATGAAAACCTAAACCTCTCTAATCAAGTGGAAGATTTAAAAACAAAAAAATCTCTCCTAACATCCAAACTGGAACTCTCTAATAATGAAAACACAAACCTAAAAGAGAGCAATAAAACTCTTCAAGAAGAAATTGGCATACATTGAAAGGATGTCGAGAATATGTGGCATCACAATAATTTTCTTGAAGAGGATATTAAAAGACTGTCTTTGGAAGTAAAAGATTTAAAATCTCACAAAGATGACAAATTTACCCAAGGAGATGAAAGACTTTAGAGACTCCTTGGTGTGGGTAGACAACATGGTGATAGGTCTGGTCTTGGTGCATCGTCCACCAAAGTACCTATGAAGCATGAAGTGTTCAGAAAAATAGGTATCTATCGCCCTTCAACGGGTAAGTGTAATTTCTGCCACAAGGATGGGCATTTCAAAAGAAATTGTTATCATCTGAAGAGATACGTGGAAAGGAAAGCACAAAGTCAAAATCAAGAAAAGCCTATGCTTAAAAGATATCCACCAACACCGAATTCTAAAAGAAACCCAAGGAAGGTGGATACAAGGCAAGACTCTTTTTTAAGCCAGCAAGTGTGAATTCTGGTTACCCAAGGTTAATTTCTTGGGACATGTTATATCAGCAAAAGGTATAGCCGTGGATCCAGCTAAAGTGGCGGCAGTGGGAGAATGGAAAGCGCCAAAGAATGTAACCGAGATCCATTGTTTCTTGGGATTGGCTGGTTATTATAAGAAGTTTATTATGGACTTCTCCAAGATTGCATCTCCACTGACCCGACTCACTCAGAAAGGAGTCAAATTTTGAGTGGTCAGACGTGTGCAACCGGAGATTTGAAGAGCTGAAGAAGAGACTTACAACTGCACCTATATTAATTTTGTCAGAAAGAGGCAAGGGTTATGAAGTACAATGCGATGCTTCAGGAGAAGGACTCTGGTGCGTCCTCAGTCAAACTCATCGTGTGGTGGCTTATGGTTCAAGACAATTGAAAATACATGAACGCCTCTATCCTACGCACGATCTTGAACTAGCCGCAGTGGTCGTCGCTCTAAAAAACTGGAGACATTATCTATATGGCGAGAAATTTGAAGTGTTTTCAGATCACAAGAGCTCGAAGTACTTGTTTGATCAGAAAGAGCTCAACCTGAGGCAGCCCAGATGGATGGAATATATGCAGGATTATGAGTTCGCACTTCGTTGTCACCCTGGCAAGGCGAACAAGGTGGTAGATGCCCTCAGCCGCATATCACATGCATCAGTGGCATGTTTGATCAGGACAGAATGGGAGATGTTGAATACCATACGAGAGTTCAACTTATATATCAATAACCATGGGAATATGTACAATTTGATCATACAGTCCAACATGGTTACCAAGATTGAATAGGAATAACGGATAGACCCAGAAGTGGAGGAGATATGGGCCAAGATATCTACTTGTGAAGTCATACCGGAATGGGAGTTACGACCAAGACAGGGTCTTGTCTTCCGAGGAAGGATATGTGCCTAAGAGCTGCAGAAAAGAGTTACGGTTTGAGGCACATCAAACCAAACTCTCAATTCATCCGGGCAGTAACAAGATGTATCACGACCTAAAGAGACATTACTGGTGGCAAGGACTCAAAAAAGATGTGGCAGAATTTGTGGCTCATTGCTTAACGTGTCAGCAGATTAAGACGGAACATCAGAAGCCACCGAGGTTACTCAAACCCTTACCAGTGCCGAAATGGAAATGGGAGCACATCTCCATGGATTTTGTGACAGGGTTGCCAAGGTCTTTAAAGGGCAACGATGCGATATGGGTCGTGGTAGACCGACTGACCAAGTCTGCACATTTCATTCCCATTAAGATGACAGACTCATCTGAGACTTTGGGTCGGCGGTATATCGGGGATATCATCAGATTGCATGGTATTCCTCAGACTATTGTGTCCGACAGATATGGCCGATTCACCGGCAGAGTATGGCAGAGCATGAAGTCGGCCATGGGAACAGACCTACTGCCTAGCACAACATTCCATCCACAGACTGATGGGCAGTCTGAGAAGACAATACAAACATTGGAGGATATGCTGAGAGCATGCATGCTAGACTTCAAGAGTGGATGGGAGGATCATCTGATATGGCCGAACCCCAAGAACCAATTTTTATGGGTCATGTATGGACCTAATATGATTAAAAGAATGGAGGATTAAGATAAGTAATTAGCCATGATGGAGGTAATGGCAATTTTGTAATATCGGCTAAAAATGAAAGATCATGGCTTCGGCCATGGTGTATGGCTGAACCCCATGAATCTTGTTAGTGGGTTATTTATTAGCCTAAGCATCTTGTAAATGAGTAAAATGGACAACCATAGATTAAGCAATGGCATGGAAGTAAATAAGAGTGAAAATGATAGACCATGGGTTCGGCCATGGTGTGTGGCCGAACCCCATGGGGAATTATATATGGTTTTAATGTATGAAGGGTGAAAATAATGGAATGATAGCCATGGATGGCATTATTGTAAATAAGTAAAATTAATTGACCATGGGTTCGGCCGTAGTGTATGGCCGAACCCCATGGGGATTGTTTATGGACTTAGACCTAATGTTAAATCAAATGGGACATGTTTTAATTGATCAATATATTATAAGGTAACGGGACCTCACAAGGTGTTTACGAATGTGAGTGGTTACCGGACAAAAGCACAAGGACACGTTAGTGGTCTTTGATAGGATTCCACCTCTTTGAAACCATGGGTTTATGTACAATGTTTTTATCTTTTTTTTTGATGAATTATGTTGTAAAAGATATTGTTTCAAAATGTGAGTTTTAATCCTATGTTTTATGATAAAATAGCATGTGATTCATTAGCATCTCATGCATGGCATGGGGTCAAGGATATGTAACCAGAGGGGCCACACTCCGTCGGGGTGTCCGAAAAACTTATGTGGGATACCTTGATGTACTTTTCCATCAAGAAGAAACCGGAGGGGCCACACTCCGTCGGGGCATCCGAAAGACCTATGTGGGGGTACTTATATGTACTTGTGATGGGTGGGACTCATTGCATTTGACATCATCACATGGCATAGTTTATATGGTTTTTGGACTTTATGTTATTATATGCATGTTTTGTACTAACCATGTGTTAGCCCTAATTGGAATACCTACTGGGCGCGTTCTTCTAACGCCCTACTTCTACCCTAGTGGATGATACAGGAAACGAGGGGACCGATGAACGCGAAAAGGGCCAAGCATAGAAGCTTGGATATGTGATTGGATTATATTTTATTTGAGATACTCATGGACTTGTATTTGAGTAACTAGACTTTGGGCATGTAATAATTTAGATGATTTGCTATGGTTGAATGTTTATTTAGATAATTAAGTTGTGTTAATTATGATTAAGGACTTGACGTACTTTGCTATCTAAAATGGAATAGAACTAGGTTTTATTATAATTCCGCAGTTATGATTTTAATTCTGCATGTTTATATTTTTATGTGTGAATCGTTTTCATGGACTTAGTCCATGCACACATAGGGTTGGCCAGTTAAGGGTCGGACTTTAGAATTTCGGATTTAGCTCGAGTCGTGACGTCCCGCTATTGCTCACTCTGTTATTTAAAAAAAAAAAATAGACTCTGATTTACAAAAAGCATAGAGTGAAAAGGACGGGGTGTTACTCATTATGCTCTGATACCAATTGTAACATTTTTATCATTTAAGTTATGAGCCTAAGTTTTCTTTGATACAAACTGTAACATCCCGTTCTTTCTCCATTGATTAAATCATAGTATTTTTTTTTTTTTGTGGAAAAGGAACGGATACTTCAAGAAGCAAGCCAAGTTCAAGTCTGAAGACCCAACCCTCGACTGGCTCAATTCTAGCACATAAGTGGGCCAATCCACCAAATATTTTTACGTGTGCTAGCATAACACTTGTGAAATAAACGTGCGGAAATAAATATTGGTGGAATTATAATACCAATTTTTCAATGGCAAGGATGGAAATAAATTAACCATATAAGTCAAATATCAAATAAAATCCAACATAAAAGTTATCTAAATTATTACATTACTGGATTCTATGAAATTACATAGTTCTATTAAAATATCAAAATAAGAACTATAAGATCTTCAATCATCTCCAGATCCATCTCTTCGTCAAGTATGGCTATCACTCGGTCCAGCTTCTTCTCCTTTATCCTGATCTGTGTTAACATCTAGGGGAAAAATGTACGGGCTTAGTCAACTTGCCCAGTAGGAAGTTTCGATCATAAAATGTACTAAGTGTGAAATCTCATAATAACATATATTAGAAATAATAGATGAGGAAAATCTTAGATAATGAACAATACATGTTTCACAAAATACAACTAGAGAATACCAAAGTATCATAACTCAGAAATCATGACAATGATATGCCATGGGTGCCATGCATCAATGATATTCCCACCCATCTCCATGCATCAGATCATAACTATCACTTCAAAAAATGATTCTAAAAAATGGCCACTTATGTCCACAGCATTTGACGCGGCAACCACTAGGGTGCTGTTACCCATCCACAAATTAATCGAGACTACTGGTGGAGTGTGGTCTCTTCCCTCTGTGCAAGGTTTCAGGACCTTCCCACGAGCTCTTTGGCCCAATTATGCCGTAAAATTCATATTAAGGGACGGGGCCAAAGTGTAATATTTTTATAACATTTTACATGAGCCCATGCGAGGTCCGGACATTTTCTTCTTGACTCAGTACCATCAACCCTCCCATGCAACCATGCATGAGGTTGTAATAGCCCGGATTTTTAAATCAATACATATGTGGGCTAATTATGTATTTTAATGATTGAAATTTAGAATTTTGATGGAATGAATGGTAACTGGATCAAAATTTGGACAATGGCCCAAGTATAGTCCAATGGGCCATGGATTGGAATAAGTTCACTTAATTGGGTCAATGATGATTAATTGTGTAACGCCCGCCCTTTTTCACCCGCTTTTTGAAAATCAGAGTCTATATTTTTTTATTTTTGAAATGGAGAGTGAGAGAGGGCGCGGACGTCACGACGCGAGTTAAGTCCGAGCTTCTAAAGCCCGGTCCTTAACTAGCCAACCCCACGCGTGCGCGGAGCTAAGTCCACGAGAACGGTTCACACGTAGGAAGTAAGCTCACGGATTATAATTATTGCGGAACATGATAATAGAGTCTATCCTACCGGTTTTTAGATAGAAGGGAAGATACAACATTGAATTACCAAAATGCCCCTATGTTTATATTTATATCACAAAATATAATCATCGATAAGTAAAGTCCAAACCATCATAAGAAATGCAAAATTATACAGTCCGACGAGCTAAGTTACTCAAAATTATATTTCCAAAATATAAACTGAAATAAACTAAGAATGCGCTTCCCAAGCTCCTAAGCTTGGCTCCTGTCATGTCCACCGTTTCCGCCATCTCCTGCGTCATCAGCTAGGGTAGAAGTAGGGCGTTAGTCAACGCGCCCAGTAGGACTCCGAGTAGGGCTAGCACATGGATTAGTGATAACACGCATACCGATACAATAGAATATAACAAAATAAGCATGTAATGAATGCTATGCCATGGGTACCTATGTCATGTGTCCCACCGATCATCCGTATGATCATACAATGTATTGTCCCCATGTTTGCTTCTCGGTCGCCCCGACGGAGCATGGACTCCGGTTATAGCCCTCAGGCTATCCCCATGTCTGATTCTTGGTCGCCCCGACGGAGTATGGACTCCTGTTATAGCCCTCAGGATATCCCCATGTCTGATTCTCGGTCGCCCCGACGGAGCATGGACTCCGGTTTCATTATTTTCCCATCCATGCCATGCATGAGATGTACGTGCATTATGCTATGTAGTATATAGATAAACCATAAATTTAATATACCATACATAGCCATATAATGCATAATGTTAAAATATAATCCATAACATCATCATATAATTCATAAATTAAACTCATCATAATACAAGTCCCATAATCATCAAAATAGATTAAAATAAACATCACATATCCACGGCTTACAAAGAGGTAGGAATCCTACCGAATACCGCGTAGCGTTCTGTTACGTTTCCGTTCGATAATCTGGTCGTCGATCGCGTACCGTTTGCGACGTCCTGATACCTTATTACATTTACCGAATTAGTCCATACGTTTATCCATGATTAAGTCCATAATTGATCCATCTACTTAGACCCATTAATGGCCATTCATTATGTTACTATTTTATCGAAAATCAGCCCTTAACTTAGCCTCATTTTTCCGTGGTTTTAAAACACATACATAAGATCCGATTTTGGCCATTTCAAATTTTCCAATGAGCGAGCCTAAAACGCAGTATCTATACATTTCGTTTCATCATTCACATTGTACCGAATTTTACTTCCAACCCACATAGGGTTCGGCCATGTACCATGGCCGAACCCACGGTTTTTCAATGTGACTAATTTTTGCCGTTTTGCCACTCCCTCTTCCATGTTTAAACATTCACCCATTCATGTCTATTTTAAGTCTAAATTTCATCCATAACTTAGACCCATTTATGATTCCATGACATATCTAAAATCAGCCACCTATTATTTAATTTTTTAAAAAAACATTTAATCCCATATGTCATTTCATATTTGGCCCTAAAGGTGGCCCACAAAGGGATCATGGGTTCGGCCATACACCATGGCCGAACCCATGGTACCCTATCTCCATTTTCTTGGGTCCATTTTACCCATTTTAACATACCTCCAATGAAAATTTAAATCATTCATTTAAAACCTTATTTTTCATCCCATTTTAAACATTACATAGTCCCATATATCCATTTAAATTTAATCATTCTTCTCCATCATTTTCTATTCATAAAAGTCCTAAAATATCACCATAGGGTTCGGCCATACACCATGGCCGAACCCATGGTTCATGGTTCCCTTTATTGGAGCCATATGAGGCCATTATTTCCCCAATGTTAGTCCATGGTTTTCTTTGCTAAAATTCCAATTAAAAATCAATAATTTTCATTCATTTGGCCCTTTAAAACTTTATATCATACACTTTCAAATCCATTGAACTTATCACTTCCTCCATCCTCTTCCATCTTTCCATTTTTATAAAAATAATTAACCATCACCATAGTTCCATTCTAAAAAAAATTCTAAAATATAATCCATGGATTCCATCATAAAACTTTTTCCAAAAATTTGCCTACATTTAACCCTTGAAACCCTAACCATTCTCCGTCATTTTTTCAAATCTTAACAACCATTAATCAATGAGCATTTAAGAACCCTAACCCTCATCGATCACTAACCATGGGGTTCGGCCACCTTGTATGGCCGAACCCTATAGTCCATGATTTTTCTTTGTTTAAAAATTCCATTTAAAATTAATAATATCATTCATTTGGTCCATTTAAAACTTATGTCATACACTTTGGAAATCCATTTGCAACTATTATTTCCTCCATTGGTTTCTATCCTTTTTCATCCATTAAAATTACTATTTATCACCAACTTTAAGATCTTCATAAAAACCATTATTTTTGTACTTAAAAACCCTAAACCATTTTTCCTACTTACAAAACCTTAATTAAATGCATACATCTTCTAACCACCCACCATGGGGTTCGGCCATGCTACATGGCCGAACCCTATGGCCCAAAATCTCTTCACAAATCCATAAAAATTATTTTAAATACTTAACATCCCTAATCCATTACTTAATCCATTCCTCCATTTTATCCATTATTTATCCTACCATTGGATGGATTTTTTTAATTTCAAAGCCTATGATGGTTTGGCCACCATCCAATCCAAGGAAATGGATTCCACAATTTAAAACCCTAAAAATTTAAATTTCTTGTTTAGAACATACTTACGATCCGACGACTCCTCCTGTCTTTCTTTCTCCTCTTGATTTCCTTAGCCTCTTCTCTTCTTCCTCTCCTTGGTTGATCGGTTAGATGTGCTTGATCAATGGTGGAATATGCTTGGATCGGCTAAGGTAGATGGGGTTAGATTGAGAGAGGGAGAGGGGAAGGTGATGGGAAACAAAATCTTAACCTTTGATCTTGGAGGGGTGGACCAAGGCTTGCTCTCTCCTTCTCTTTTCTTCTCTTCTTCTTCTAAGTTTTCTTCTCTTTTTCTTTTCTCCAATGCTGGGACGGTTTTGAGAGTGGGAGGGAGAGATAGAGTGAAAATGTTTGTTTGAAATGAGATGGAGATGGTTGGAGTAGCCTTCACTCAAACATTAACTTCTTCACCAGCCAACATGCATTAATGGTGGTGGTTGGGATAAAACCACCACCTTCCATGGTTTTAATTTGTGTTTTCTTGAAGTGGTTTGTGTTTGTTGGAGTGGTTTTGACCATTTGACCATTTTAATCTTAGGTTAATTAACTTAGATCACGTTGATCCCTTGGTTAATTTAATTAATCACTTCCCACTTAATTTAATCCCATTAAATTCCCTCTAAGATCCACCCATGGTTGACCAAGTCAACCATGGTTGTCGGCCCCACTACTCTTGGGTCCACACGCCACCTCAATAGGTGAGGTGGAGGTGGGCCCCATTTTTGAACCATGGAGATAATGAGGAAATGTTGGTGGTGTTAATGGACCCTAAATGTAGTTAAGGATGACCAAAACTGATGATCTAGTTGTATGATTGAAATCCCCTCATGAAGGGATTTTGTTGTGAATCTAAATATGGTGAAAAGATCCAAGAAAAAATGAGGAGAAGACATCATGGGTTCGGCCATGGTGTATGGCCGAACCCATGACCCATTTTTAGAGTCATTTATGGGCCAAGTTAAGGTCTATGCATGTTTAAAATAAATGGGTATTAAGTTAAGGAAGGCGCTGATTTATAATGATTTTTATGCCATGGTTAATGAGGCATTGAAGGATCCAAGTTTATGGATCAGTTATGGACCTAAGGATGTAATAATAAATGAGTGATTAACCATGGGAAGAGGGAGTGGCATAAACGTAAATATGGCCAAAAATGAAGGACCATGGATTCGGCCATGGTGTATGGCCGAACCCCATGGGGGATGTTGATGGACTTAGGGGCTTATAATAATGATCTTATTTGCTGGATTAATGGAGCATAGGGTTGTTGTTTTTTTTAGACTCACATGATTAAAATCTATGGACTTAATGGGACGCAAAAACCTAGTTAGTGAGGTTCGGCCATGGGGTATGGCCGAACCCCACTAAGGCAAGTATGATGGACATAGGCAAGATTAAAACATGGGTTTAATTGTTGATGTGTAATAACGTAAACGGGACCTCACAAGCGGTGAGCGATTGGTGACCGAATCCTTGGACGGACATGAAAAGGAACGCTAGTTGGTATTTGGTAGGATTCCTACCTTATTGTAAGCCATGGATTATGTGTTTCTGCATTGTTTTACTTGATTTATTTTGGTAATCAAATGATATGTTTTAAGATGGGATTTAAATGCTATGGTTTGAAATATTATTATATGGCATGTTGCACCTACATCTCATGCATAGCATGGGAGGGATGAAATGGAACCGGAGTCCATGCTCCGTCGGGGCGACCGATAAACATACATGGGGATACTTTGTGTTTATTGTATACCTTGATGAGGCTTTGCCATCAAGGGGGATGCTTTATGTTGATTATATCTTGATGAGGCTTTTTCCATCAAGAGGGACATGGTATAATGATGATATGGATGATGGGTGGGACTCATGACATAAGACACCCATTGCATGGCATTGTATTAATTGCATGGTTTTGATATACTATTACCTATATGTTTGTTATCACCAATCCATGTGTTGGCCCTACTCGGAGTACCTACTGGGCGCATTGTCTAACGCCCTACTTCCACCTTAGATGATGACGAAGGAAACGGAGGAGATGAAGGACGCGACCGGGGCCAAGCGTAGGAGCTTGGAGGAGCGAGCTAGTTTATTTACTTAAGTTTATTTTGGAAATGTAATTTGAGTAACTTAGCTCGTTGGACTGTAATAACTTAGACTATTGCTATGGTTTGGACTTTTATTTTGGACATTATAATTTTGAGGTATTTTTAGTAATTTAAGTGATGTAATTCCTTGTTATCTAAAATTGGTAGGATAGACTCTATTATAACTCAGCATTTAGTTAATATTCCGCAAGCTTACTTTCTACGTGTGAACCGTTCTCGTGGACTTAGTTCGACGCACACGTAGGATTGACCAGTTAAGGGCCGGGCTTTGGAAGCTCGGACTTAACTCACGTCGTGACGCCCCGCGCTCTTTGTCACCCTTTATTTCAAAAAAAAAAAATATACTCTGATTTTCGGCTACGTAGCATAGTGAAAAGGGGAGGGCGTTACAGAGGTAATGTGTGCAAACATGATGACAAAATCATAAATCCCATAATTTCTCATCAAAATCATTTCCATGTACATAATAAAATCATAATCTCATAAATCCATATTTATGTTTTTAAAAGACATAACA
This sequence comes from Chimonanthus praecox, assembly GCA_022113865.1. Taxonomy (NCBI): domain Eukaryota; kingdom Viridiplantae; phylum Streptophyta; class Magnoliopsida; order Laurales; family Calycanthaceae; genus Chimonanthus; species Chimonanthus praecox. Next base: position 43,115,208 of record CM039094.1, read on the forward strand.
TATAATAAAATTGTTCACTTAATTGTGCTTCAATAAAGTAGGAACTCCTACCTGATCAAAAGTGATCAACCAAATAAGATTCACGCGTTTGCTCGAATGGCGTCGAAATCAGCCTTGACTCCTGCTTGTCCATGTACATGTTCAAATTATAGTTTATAAGTCATTATTACAAAAAAATCCTCTGTCTAACCTATGTAGTTCTAATCCAGACCTAAAGGTTTACTGTATAATTTCCAAAATCTAATAGATTCCATTTACATTTGTTTTAACTAGCATATACATTAACTTTGATAATTTGTCCTTGTTTTCAGGCTGACATATCGACATTGTAGATACATCGCCATTGGACACAGTCAACACATCGAACATCTCAATATGTCGACTAAGTTATGTCTGTTCTATTGCATGTTTTCTAAGTTCTCTTCTGGTCATATATGCATATATCGACCCAGTCGATGCATCCAATGGTTCATACACTCGATATGTCGAATCTGTCGACATGTACCCCTGTTTGGATTCCTCAATTGTAACAACCCGTCCTTGTTCACTCACTTTCCGAAAATCAGAGTCTATTTTATTTTTTTTTAAAAAACAAAGAGTGATAGAGAGTGGGATGTCACGACGCGAGCTAAGTTCGAGCTTCGAAAGCTCGACCCTTAACTGGCCAACCATACGTGTGCGTGGACCAAGTCCACTAAAATTGTTCACATGTACTCAAGTTAAACATGCGGAATAATCATAAATGCGGAAATATAATAGAATAATAATTCTATTCCATTTTGGATAGCAAGGAGCCCATCACTTAATAATAATTACCTTAAATATCCAATATTAACCATCCAAACCATAGCAAATATATCTACGTTATTACAATCCCGAATGCTAGCTATTCAAATACATAGTCCATGAATAACTTAAACAAAATATAACTTAATCATCCAAGCTCCTAAGCTTGGCTCCGATCATGTCCTCGTTCAGTCCATTCCCTGTGTCATCAAATAGGGTAGAAGTAGGGCGTTAGACAACGCGCCCAGTCGGTATTCCAATTAGGGTCAAACACATGGGTTAGTATAAAAATCCAGATATAATACATCATACCGTACTTGTAAAACATCGTATCCAAAATCATATATGATAATAGAGATCCAATCATACAAATAAAACCAGCAACAATGCATGATAATAGAGATCATAATCATGCTGATGTAATGCCATGCCATGGGTGCCATATGCCATGAGTCCCACCCATCAGCCATACAAAACATCCTCTTGATGGAAAGCTCCTCATAAAGGTATCAAACACATAGTATCCTCTTGATGGAAAACTCATCATCAAGGTATCCCCACAGTGGTCTTTCGGACACCCCGACGGAGTTTGGCCTCCGGTTACCTCTTGATGGAAAATGCACATCAAGGTATCCCCACAGTGGTCTTTCGGACGCCCCGACGAAGTGTGGCCCCCGGTTACATATCCTCCCTCCCATGCCATGCATGAGATGCAGATGTCCACATGCTATGCAATTATACAAATCATAGCATTTAAAATCCCATATTTGAAAACATATCACCTATACAAAAACAACTCATCAAAATATGAATTAAAATCATATTACATGTCCCATGGTTTCAAAGAGGTAGAATCCTACCAAAGACCACTAAAGTATCCTTGCGCTTTAATCCGGCAACCGCTCACGATGTTGCACCCCTTGTGAGGTCCCGTTACCTTATAATATGTCAATCAATCAATCCCATCTTCATTTTGATTTACAATCATATCTAAGCCATAAACACATCTTTGTAGGGTTCGGCCATACACCATGGCCGAACCTTACTCCTTTAGTTTTAATCCCTCCTTTGATTTATTACTCAATTACCACTTAGTTAATCTCTTAACCCTTAGTCCACAAAATACTCCTTAGTGGGGTTCGGCCATACAACATGGCCGAACCTCACCATCTTGGTTTTATGCCCTTCTTTGTGGTCCTTTGATCTTTTCAATTAAATCCAAATTCATGCCATCTTTGATTCATACATCTAAACACTTATAGGATAATTGTTTAACATTGATAACAATCTAAGTCCACCAAACATTTCCCATGGGGTTCGGCCATATATTCTTTGATGGGGTTCGGCCGTACATCATGACCGGACCTCATCCACTCCTTTTTGTCCTTGGTGGTCCATGCATATTAACCTTAGGGTTTGGCCATGCAAGGCCAGCTCATAATCCATAATCATAATCCTTATAGGATTCATGCAAGAGGTACTTTGCCATAATAAGACTAGGGCTCGGCCATGAAATGGCCGGACCACTTTCCTTGACCATCTTACTTAATCAAAATTCTATTAAGTACTTACCGGTTCTGCGACTCCTCCGGTTTTCTTTTCTCCTTCTTGTTCCTTTGATCTTCCTCTTCCTTAGCCTTTTCTTCCTCGTAGATCCTTGGCCGAGTGTGTGAACTTGAGAGGTCTTGAGATGAAACTTCAAGAAGAGGGTTTGACCAAGAGTGTGGGTTTGAGAGAGAGAGAGGGGCTTGAGATAGAAAACTCTTAAGTCTTTTCTCCTTTGTCCAAGAGAGTGGTCGGCCTTGAGAGATGGAGAGAGTGAGAGATGGAGAGAGTGAGATGAAGACCAAAACTTGTTTTGTTCAAATGAGGGTGGTCGGCCAAGGGTGGTGCCTTTTTATAAAGCCCTTTTGTAACTCCCATAACTCATTACCTTCTCATTGATACTTACATTGGGGGTTTCATCCTTGAGATGAAACTCCCATGTCTCCAACGGTGCTATGGGTATACCTTTGTGTAACCTCCACCAACCTTTCTCCTCCCATTAATGGTTCATTTGGGGGTTTCATCCATGAGATGAAACTCCCATGTCTCCAAGGTATAGTCTTGACTTTAGACCACAAAACCGTCCACCTCCATTGATGACCCATTTGAGGGCTACATCCATGAGATGAAGCTCCCATGACTCCAATGTGTGCTATGGGTTTGAATTGTGTAACCCCCAAAATCCTTTCATCTCCTCGTCAATGAGCCTTTGGAGTTTCATCCCATGAAATGAAACTCCCACACCTCTAATGTGTAACCTTGACTTGGTCTTGGTGGGATGCACCTCTCCACCTTCCCACTCCACTCACTTGAGATTAAAGTCCCATTAGCTTCCAATCAACTCAACTCACTTCTTTAATTCAACTCTTTTAACTCAACTCACCTCTTTAATCCAACTCATTTAACTCACATAAAAATCAATTCAATCACTTGATTCCATTCCAACTTAACTCAGCCCAATTTAATTAAGCTTGAACTCACTTGGTGCTCTGTAACACTTCGGAATTCCATGTTATCAATATTTACGGAATTTGCCATTTTAATTGTTAATTAACGGATATGAACCTTAGATGGGTAAGGTGCTGCGTCAATGGCCCAATTAGGACCCAACGGTTATGGTATAAGGTTCAATTTAAATTGAATGGGGCTGAATTAAAATGGTAATGCAATGTCTATAAATAAGGGATTGTCTGGATGAGGATGACACACACATGCATACACCACAAAGGCTAGATTTTCTCTCAGAAAATCAAGGAGTTATGGTCGCACAAGGTTTGTCCTAAATGGGCAACACGCATAGATGGGTTTGTAACGCCCCACCCTCTCCGATCCATTGTTAATGCCATAAACATACCATAGCAATGTATTAACTTATTACATGTCTACAAAATAAAACTCAAACGACAGTAATAAAGAAATCCTGATCAACAACCAAGCGCTTAGGCGTGGCTCCCCTCTTGGTCATCGACCTTCTCTTTCCCCTTCCTTGTTCCTGCATTATCCTGTAAGGATAGAATTAGGACGTTAGATCAACGCGCCCGGTAGGTTTTCCGATTAAGGTACCACAAGGTTAGTATATAAAACAGGTGTTTATCATAGTATACATATGTTATCAAAACATGTAAATCAATGCTATGCATGCACATGTAATGAGTCCCCACCCATCACGCATCTACATAGCAATCACTTGACTTGAATTCCATCATCAAGGTTACACACAGTACCTTTTTCATTTCATCTTGATGATCAATCTCCTGGCGGAACCCTCATTGCCTAAGAAGGCCGATGTGATTCTATCATCATGTTACTCCTCTTGGCGGGACCCTCATCGCTTAAGGAGGACGGTAACTCATATCATAAATACTCCTCCTAGCGGGACCTGCATCGCCTAAGGAGGTCTCACAATTGCATCACAGCATATCAACGGAGTGCGACTCCGAGTTCCACAATCATCATCCCATGTCCATGCATGAGATGCCAATGCATTATATGTCATTTGTAAATACATAACTCATCATTTAAACCCACATTTGAAACATAAATCAAATACAACATATCTCATAAAAACATAATAAAACCAAATCATAATTGTGGTTACCAGTAGGTAGGAAACCTACTGAAGATTCACTTTAGTGTTCGTTCTTTTTTTACCGTCACCCGGTCACGACTCGCACGTCATTCAACTTCCGGTACCTTGTCCATATAACAATAAGTAAATCATACTATCCTTTAATTATTCATTCACATCTAAGACCCAAAACATCTTGTGGGGTTCGGCCATACCCATGGCCGAACCTCATCATTTGGATTTGATCTTCCTTTCTTGTCTTTTTGTAATTTAACTTGTACTTATGATTTTGCCATTGTCTAACCAATGATTAATTTTTTGCTAAACACCATTATCCAAAACCAATCCATCTTAGTGGGGTTCGGCCATACAACATGGCCGAACCTTACCATCCCACTTTTGATCCTTTTTATTCTTCATACAAAATTCTAATTTCCAATTCATTCATCTAAGAATTCACACACTAATCATCTAACCTTTAATCCGCCATTGTCATTTTATGGGGTTCGGCCCTATACATGGCCGAACCTTATAATCCCTTTTATCCATCACCAAATGGTTCTTCATGGGGATATTTTTAAACCTTTTTAAAACCAAACACCATTCTAACACTTGGTGGGGTTCGGCCATACCCATGGCCGAACCTCATCCCTTTGATTTTGATGCTCCACTTTGCCTTTCTTTTTGATGAACATTAGCATTCAAATCCATCACTCTTTCAGTTATATTAAACCCTTTAGAACATCATGGAAGCAATAGCAAATACTACCCATAAACTTAGTCCATTTAACCCATACCATGGTCCATGGGGTTCGGCCATACACATGGCCGAACCCAATGGTTCCCTTGGCTCAATGGTTCCAATATTTGTATATCAATTGGACTCTACCCTTTAACCATGTTAACCATATGGTTCAGCCATCAAATGGCCAACCCAAAACAGCAAACTTATATTCATTTAATTCCCATAAAAACACCATAATCTTGTATGGTTTTTGTCTCTCAAAACCATCAAAATCACCATACAATAATCATGTGATTTCATGGGGTTCAGCCATGCTCATTGGCCGAACCCTATGGCCTTTGGTTTGAACCCCTTAGACATTCATCTTATGTCTAATTTAATCTTCCAAAACAGTACCTCATTTGCATGGTTTTAACTTACAAAAGAAACCATCAAAATTCCAACATCATTTCATGGGGTTCGGCCATCCAAGGTGGGCGAACCCAATGATCCATTTTATCAATTTATACCCATGGTTTAGACCCATGATACCTTCAGCCCTTCATGACATCCAAATCCATGTTTTAAACCTCTTTAAAACATGGATTTTAAGTCTAATAGAAACATCTAAAACAGTCCCACTAATTGCATGGTTTTTATGTTTCAAAAACCTTATAAAACCAACCAATTATTTCCATGGGGTTCGGCCACCTTGGTCCTTTTACAATTTTAAAACCTCCATTACTCAAGGTTTAAACCTTGATGCATTCGGCCATACCCATGGCCCAATACATGTTCCATTTGTTCCATCTTATTAAACCAAAATAACACATAAACACTTACCAAACTTCCCTTGCCTTTGCTCCTTGCCTTCTTCCCTCTTGTTTCCTTCTTTCTTCCTTAATCCTTTGCTGGTTTATACTTGAACAATTGGTGCAAACACCACTGCTGGTTCAACCAAGAAAAGAGTTTGGAGAGAGGGAGAGAGATGAGGATTTCCTTAGGATTTCTTGTGTGAAAAACGGCCATATGAGATGGTCTATCCCTTTTGTAATTCAGCCACAACATCCAATCATTCCCTCATTAAACCTTGATAAAACCAAGGAGGCATTGGGTTCCATCTAAGGCACCCCTTGGCACCAAACGTTGCATCCATTCATTTTCAACACATGCATCTCATGAGATGAGATGATGCCGTCCAACCTTGGTGACCCTTGGCTTTGGCCAAGGCACCACGTCATCCAACGGCTAGGATTTGTCTATCTAAGAGTTGTGTGAGATTAGAACTACTTTCCACTTCCTCTTGACTCACTTGACTCATGATCTTTTTATTCCAACTCAACTCATCCAACTCAACACATTTAATGCACCATATTTGAGTCAACTCTATTCTTAATTAAAACTCAGTCCAAATCATTCTAACTCGAGTTGCACTAACTCATACTTGAGTTCAATTGAGGGCCTACATGGTCATCCGTGGTCAACTTAGTCAACCCGACCCATTGGGTCCCCAATTAACCCATTGACCAGTTTTGACAACATGACCCATTAATGGGCTAACTTTGCCACTTTTAAATGGTTTTCACTTGTGCATCAAGCCTACCCATTTTTGTTCCACTTGATTTCCAATCAATTCAGCTTAACCCCATTTAATTTGAGCTTACACAATGGTCAAATCATCCATTATGACCCATTGGGTCTCAATTGAGCCCTTTGACCCATTTAGCCATTTTCGACCCAATTGATATAGATTACCCATCCAACCAAATTTGACATTTATAATGTGCTCATAGAGTCTTATTTTGAGCAATGGGACCACTATTTTCTCATTTAACATCATAATTAATAAATTTACTAACTCAAGGGCATTTTCGTAATTATCCACTTCATTGAAAAATTGGGGTGTTATAGGGTTGGGATTAGGCAATGACATCTAATTGCCTAATCCAGATAAAGAAGATGTCTAAAGTTAAATGTAGATTTCTTTGGCCGTGTATGAGATATGCACAATCCAAGATGATGCGCTGAAATCTCTTTAAAAAAGGGGTTCCTTCCTTGGCTAAAAACGACACTAGGCAATTGATAAATTGAAGGGTCTTGGCACCTTCTAAATATAGGACCGATTGGAAGTGTTATAAAAGAAAGACAAGAGCGGTGCACAGCATACACAATCAAGGAAAGGTAGTGCATACGGACGCTCATTCAAAGAGATGCAGCAGCAAGACAAAGTGGCGCAAGGCATAAATAAAAGAGGCTAAGGAAGGAAAAGGATCGGAAGAACAAGTCGAAGCGAAGGAAAACCTGAGGAGTCGCGGAACTAGTTAGCATTTTGATAATTTTGTTTAAAGAAAGGAACCATAGGGTTCGGCCATGGTGTGTGGCCGAACCCCATGGAAGAAAATTGAGGGAATGAATATAGAAGTTAAATGGATGCAATGGAGAAATTGGAAAGTTAAACATCATAGGGTTCGGCCATGGTGTATGGCCGAACCCCATGAAGCAATTTTATGGGTCAATTATGAATCTAATATTGCCTATGTATATTTTTAATGAATGGTTCACCGAACCAAGGGATGAAGGGAATGATTAGGGTTTTATTTTATGAATTATGAGTCAATCATGAATCTATGTAATGGATCAATTTTGGACCTAAAAATGAGGTGATGGAAACCATGGCCGAACCCCATGGGAATGACTTATGGATTTAATATATAAATGGTTAGATTAATGGAATGTTAGCTATGGATAGAAGAATGGCAATATGGTAATTAAGTGGAAATAATGGACCATGGGTTCGGCCATGGTGTATGGCCGAATCCCATGAGGAGTGTTTTTATGGACTTAGGTGGTTACCAAGAGGGTGAGGTTCGACCATGTTGTATGGCCGAACCCCACTAAGGTGTGTTTTGGTGGACTAAGTGTTTAAATAAATTAACTTAGGGGCGATGGGCTAAAACCTAGTAACTGAGGTTCGGCCATGATGTATGGCCGAACTCCACAAGGTTGTGTATAGGGACTTGGACATTATTGTAAATCAAATGGGACATGATTTTAATTGATTGATATAATATAAGGTAACAGGACCTCAAAAGGTGTGATCGTGAGCGGTTACCGGACGGAAGCGCAAGGACACGTTAGTGGTCTTTGGTAGGATGCCACCTCTTTGAAACAATGGGTTTATGTACAATGTTTTTTATCTTATTTTGATGAATTTACGTTGTAAAAGATATGTTTCAATTGTGAAGTTTTAATGCTATGTGTACAATATAAAATAGTATGTGTTTCATTAGCATCTTATGCATGGCATGGGTGAAGGATATGTAACCGGAGGGCCATACTCCGTCAGGGCGTCCGAAAAACCTATGTGGGATACCTTGATGTGCATTTCCATCAAGAAGAAACCGGAGGGGCCACACTCCGTCGGGGATACTTATATGTATTTGTGATGGGTGGGACTCATTGCATTTGACATCATGACATGGCATGCTTTATATGGTTTTTGACATTATGATATTATTATATATGTTTTGTACTAACCATGTGTTAGCCCTAAATGTAATACCTACTGGGCGCTTTGTTCTAACGCCCTACTTCTACCCTAGTGGATGATATAAGAAACGAGGGGAACAATGAACGCGAAAAGAGCCAAGCATAGTAGCTTGGATGCTCTTAGTTTATATTTTGATTAAGTTGCTTATGGACTTGTAATTTGAGTAACTAGACTTTGGGCATGTAATAATTTAGATAATTTGCTATGGTTGGACGTTTATTTGGATAATTATGTTATGTTAATTATGATTAAGGACTTAACGTACTTTGCTATCTAAAATGGAATAGAACTAGGTTCTATTATAATTCCGCAGTTATGATTTTAATTCCGCATGTTTATATTGTTATGTGTAAACCGTTTTCATGGACTTAGTCCATGCACACATAGGGTTGGCCAGTTAAGGGTTGGACTTTAGAAGTTCGGACTTAGCTTGCGTCGTGACGCCCCGCTCTCTAGCACTCTTTTAAAAAAAAAAATAGACTCTGATTGTCGGAAAACGAGTGAAAAAGGGCAAGGCGTTACAGTTGGTAACAGAGCGAACCAGAAAGATTGAATCTTTCGAAGTAACATTAAGACGGTATCAGTCTCACGGACAGATAAGAATCCCAACTGACCGACTCTTCGGAGTCCGCTGCATGGGGGCCGGATTAATTTACTTTATGAGACTCAGACGGAACATTCAATCTGAGAACAACAATGAATGATAGCAAAGGAAGTACAGTCAAAATAAATGGATTTATCAAACATAGCAAAATAGGATATATTTCTCCAATATACCTGAATTGAGAAACAAACAATAGATACTTAGGGAATTCCCCAAAAACAAAGAAAAATCAAGAGTGCTTATTTGGAAATTTCCCCAAAAGTAGGAAAATACAAACTTTACGATGAAAACTAAGTCATGATATTTTTCAATGGCTTAGGGAAAAATGTAATAGCCCAGATTTTTAAATCAATATAAATGTTGGCTATTATTTATTTTAATGATGGAAATTGGGAATTTGATGGAATAGATGTTAAGAGGATCAAAGTTTGGGCAAAGGCCCAAGTATGGTCCAATGGACCATGGATTGGATGAAATTCATTTAAATGGTCAATGATGATTAATTGTGTCCAATACCCATTTGGGACCCAATGGGTCAAGATGATTTAAGCTCTAAGGTAAATAGGTAGGAAATAAATTCAATTGGGCCATGGGCCAATGGTGATCCAATTAGTTGGAATGGATTTAATTAAATTTAAATCACATAAGTTTGTGGTGAATAAATCAAGATGGCATAACCAAGTGGGGCCCACCTCCACCTCATCAAGTGAGGTGGCGTGTGGACCAAGGCATAGGTGGGGCCGACCATCATGGTTGACTTGGTCAACCATGGATAAGTCAAAGGGAATTAAGGAGGATCAAGTGAATTAAGTTGAATTAATTAATGTAAAACATCTAAGTTAATATTTATTAAACCTAAGAGACATGGCCGAATGGGGCCCACCTCCACCTCATCAAGTGAGGTGGCGAGTAGGCTAAGAATTGGTGGGGCCGGCCACCATGGTTGACTTGGTCAACCATGGGTGGATTAATGGAGAAGAATCAAGGAGATTAAAGGGGATTAAATGAGAATTAATTAATCTAAGTTGAGGATCCAATTAATTAAATAATTAGGTTAGTCAAATTGGGTCAAATGAGGAGTCAAAGGGGTAAGTCAATGGGTGGTTTCGTCTCATTGAAACCACCCAAACCACTCAAAGAAACGCAACCAAAACCATTGGCTAAGGGTGGTGGTTTCATCCCAACCGCCACCACCAAAGGCATGTGAGCCCATACCCCTCTCCATGATGTTGGTCAAATGGACAAGATGGAAGACGAAACCATCCATCTCAAGGACCCCAAAACCGTTGGCATGGTGGTGGTTTCATCCCAACCACCACCACTAAGGCATGTGAGCCCATGCTTGGTTGGTGAATGGAAATGATGGAAGAGTGTGACCCAAGCAAACCAAAGGGATGAGATGGGTTTTCATCTGATTTTTCCATCCCATTCTCTTCTCACTCTCTCCCTCTCCCCCTCCCTCTCTTGGCCGATCCTTGCTCAAGGAGAAGAAGAAGAAAAACTTAGAAGAAAAGAAGGAAAAAACTAGGCTTGGCCGACCACCACTTCAAGACCTAAGGCTTGAGACATTTTTTCCCACCCTCTCTACCTCTTCCCCTCTCAAACCCACTCCATCTTGGCCAAACCCAAACCTTGATGATCTCATTTTGATCAAGTACATCTTGGCCGAAGATTAAGGAGAAGAAGAAGGAGAAAGGCTAAGGATCCAAGAGGAGAAAAAGAAGCCGGAGGAGCCGCCGGATTGGTAAGTATCTCCAAACAAGAGTTTACATTTTTAAGGGTTAAAAAGGTGATCATAGAGTCCATTTTCTTGGATTAAATGGTGGCCAAAATGTTATGGGCCATGGATCTAAAATCCATCCAGGGAAAGGATGAGAAATGGATAAACCCTGATGGGTGAGATGGGTTAAAAAAAATAAAGGACTATTAAGGACATTATATATTAAGGTTTATTTAAGCATGGAAGAATGGATTTTTGAAGGAATCATAGACCATAGGGTTCGGCCATGTAGTATGGCCGAACCCCATGGTAGGTAATTGAGTAATTTTAATGGGGTTTTTAGGATTAAAACCATGGAAGGATGGTTAATGATTTAAGGGTTTTTAACTGGAGATGTATTAGTGATTTTTATGAGTGAAAATAATGGATGAAGGTTAATGTTTCTAATGGTCTTAAATGTCACCAATGAATGATGAACCATGAACCATGGGTTCGGCCTATGGTGATGTAATTGTGGTTTTAATGGGAGAAAAGATGGAAAAAATGATTAAGAATGTTGATAGTTTAAATGGATTTTTAAGTGTAGTAAATAATGTTTTAAAGGGGTGGAAATAGTGATAAACCATGGACCATGGGTTCGGCCATGGTGTATGGCCGAACCCCATGGGGAGATTTTGATGGATTAAGTATTTTGGAACCCTGAAAAATAAATGGGAATATGGCTAAGTTAATGGACTCAAATGTGGTTAAGAATGATGGCTTAAATGTGTGATTTAAACCCCTTCATGGAAGGACTTATGATGGATCTAAATGTTGTGAATAAGTCCAAGAAAAATGGGGAAAAGACATCATGGGTTCGGTCATGGTGTAGGGGCAAACCCATGATCCATTTGAGAGCCATTTTATGGGCTAAGATTAAGGTCTATATATGTGATTAAATTAATGGGGGTTAGGTTAAGTAAAGGGCTGTTTTTAATAGTTTTATGTCATGGTTGATGGGTCATTAATGGATCCAAGTTTCATGGTCAGTTATGGGTCTAAGGATGAAAAAATAAAATGAGGATTTAACCATGGAAGAGTAGTGGCAAAATCGTAAATATAAGCCAAAATGAAGAACCATGGGTTCGGCCATGGTGTATGGCCGAACCCCATGGGGGATGATCATGGACTTAGGTACATTTAAGATGACCTTATGGGTGGATCAATGAAGCCTAGGGTTGCTGGATTTTAAACCCACAAGATTAAGATGATTAAGGGATTAAATGGGACCCACAAACCTAATTAGTAGGGTTCGGCCATGTGGTATGGCCGAACCCCACTAAGGCATGTGTTAGGGATTAAGCATGTGTTAGGGACTTAATCATGGATAAAACATGGGCTGATTATTGATATGTAATAAGGTATCGGACATCGCAAGCGGTGCGCAATTGGTGACCGGATTCGTGGACGGAAAACGTAAAAGGACATTAGTCGGTATTCAGTAGGATTGCTGCCTTATTGTAAGCCATGGATTACGTGTAATGAAATTGTTTTCCTTGATTTATTTTGGTAATCATGTAATTGTTTTAAGATGGGTTTTAAGGCTATGAATTATATATTACATGGCATATTGCATTTTCATCTCATGCATGGCATGAGAGGGATAATAATGGAACCGGAGGCCATGCTCCGTCGGGGCGACCGAGAGGCAAACATGGGGCTACCTTGATGAGGCTTTGCCATCAAGGGGGATACCTAGTGTTGATCATATCTTGATGAGGTTTTTCCATCAAGAGGGACATGGCATAATGATAGTATGGATGATGGGTGGGACTCATGACATTGACACCCATGGCATGGCATTGATTTTATGGTTTTTGTTATATTATTCCCTATATGCATTGTTATCACTAATCCATGTGTTGGCCTTACTCGGAGTACCTACTGGGCGCGTTGTCTAACGCCCTACTTCTACCTTAGATGAGGACACATGAAACGGAGGACGTGATGGGAGCCAAGTGTAGGAGCTTGGGAAAGAGGGCTAGATGTTTTACTTAAATTTATTTTGGAATGTAATTTGAGTTGTAACGCCCCATCCTCTCCGTGATAATTTCAGACTCTATTTTTTTTTTAGAATAAACCGGACAAGGGCGGAGAGACGTCACGACGCGAGCTAAGTCCGGACTACCCAAAGTCCGACCTTTAACTGGCCACCCATGTGTGCATGGACTAAACCATGATAGATAATACACATATGGAACTAAACAATAACTTGCGGAATAAACTAGACTAACTGCGGAATAGGTTGAATAGATAGCAAGTACAAGTCTTAATTAATAAATAACTTAAACCAACCATCCATTGTTAATGTCATAAACAAGCCATAGCAAAGTATTAACTTATTACATGTCCACAAAATATAACTCAAGCTACAGTAATAAAGAAATCCTGATCAACAACCAAGCGCTTAGGCGTGTCTCCCCTCCATGTCATCGACCTTCTCTTTCCCCTTCCTTGTTCCTGCATTATCCTCTAAGGATAGAATTAGGGCGTTAGATCAACGCGCCCAGTAGGTTTTCCGATTAAGGCTACCATAGGGCTAGTATATGAAACATGTGCTTATCATAGTATACATGTGTTAGTAAAACATGTAAATAAATGCTATGCATGCACATGTAATGAGTCCCCACCCATCACGCATCTACATAGCAATCACTTGACGTGAATTCCATCGTCAAGGTAACACACAGTACCTTTTTCATTTCATCTTGATGATTTACCTCCTGGCGAGACCCTCATCTCCTAAGGAGGCCTCACAATTGCATCATAGCATATCAACGGAGTACGACTCCGGGTTCCACAATCATCATCCCATGTCCATGCATGAGATGCCAATGCATTGTATGTCATTTGTAAATACTTAACTCATCATTCAAAACCACATTTGAAACATAAATCAAATACAACATTATCTCTTGAAAACATAATAAAACCAAATCATAATTGTGGTCACAAGTAGGTAAGAAACCTACTGAAGATTCACTTCAGCATCCGTTCTTTCTTAGGCTTTACCCAGTCACAACTCGCACGTCATTCAACTTCTGTTACCTTGTCCATATAACAATAAGTAAATCATACTATCATTTAAATATTCATTCACATCTAAGACCCCAAAAGTCATCTTGTGGGGTTCGGCCATACCCATGGCTGAACATCACCAACTTAGGATTTAACCTCCTTTTTCATTTGATCAATTCTTAAATACTTAACCCTTTAAACATGTCTTGGTAGGGTTCGGCCATACACCATGGCCGAACCATACCACCTTGGTTTAACCCTTCTTTCATGTCCTTTTAAACTTTCTCTAGGCTTTGCCACTAGGCTAAGCCATATCAAAAACCATTGTCCACAACAACCACCTTAGTGGGGTTCGGCCATACTGCCTTGCAGAACACTACCAATCCAATTTGGATCTCTTAATCCATTCATAATTGTATCATGCTTAAACTTTTGAACCACTAATCATTTCCATAAAATTGATTCATAAAACCCATAGTCATGGTCCATGGGGTTCGGCCATACCCATGGCCGAACCCTATGGTTCACTTGGTTCAATATTCTCCATGATTACTCATGGTTTTAACATGCTATTTCAACCATGAACAATACATGGTTCAGCCATATATTGACCAACCAAAAACAGTAAACATATATTCATTTAATTCCCATAAAAACACCATAATCTTATATGGTTTTTACATCACAAAATCATCAAATATTACAATAAAAATGTCATACCATTTCATGGGTTCGTCCATCCCAATTGGCCGAACCTCATGACCTGTGATTTAGACCCCTTTTGTCAAATACTTAGCTTTATTTAAAACACGTAAACCTCTCCACAATTGATATGATTTCTATCTCTTGAAAGCCCTACCAATCATCAAATACTTTCATGGGGTTCGGTCATCCAAGGTGGCCGAACCCTATGTCCATAACTTGGTCCTCTTACACATATTTTGTGTCTCATTAACCATGTAAAAATCAGTATAATATTACTGGGTTTTTACCTTTCAAGACACATCCAATAACCAACACAATTTCATGGGGTTCGGCCATCCAAGGTAGCCAAACCCAATGATGCATTTTATCAATCTATACCACCTTTACCCAAGATTAAATTCCTTGGTACCCTCGGCCATTCCATGGCCCAAAACATGACACAATTCTTTTCAAAAACATGCAGCTTAGGTCTAAATAAAACATCCCAATTAGTCCATCACTTTGCATGGTTTCCACTTTATAAAAACCGTCAACATGACCATCACATTTCATGGGTTCGGCCACCTTGGTCCATGTTTTTCTATCTTTTAACCATCAATATACCTACTCCATACCCTTGGTAGATTCGGCCAACCCATGGCCAAATCATGTTTCATTTATCCCATTTTATTACACAAAAATCCATGGAAATGCTTACCAAATTCCAAGCTTTTCTTCTTGTCTTTGCTCTTTGCCTTCTTCCCTCTTGTTTCCTTCCTTCTTCCTTAGCTTCTAGCCGAATTGGTGCTTGATCAAAGGTGAAAAACACAACAACTGGTTCGCCAAGAGAAAGAGTTTGGAGAGAGGGAGAGAGATGAGGATTCCTTAAGGTTTTCTTGTGTGAAAAACGGCCACATGATGGGTGTAATCCTTTTATATAATCAGTCAATTAACCTCTCAATCTCCCTTCATTAAACCTTGATAAAACCAAGGAGGCATTGGGTGCCATCCAAGGCACCCCTTGGTGCCAAACGTTGCATCCATTCATTTTCAATACATGCATCTCATGAGATGAGATGATGCCGCCAACCTTGGTGACCCTTGGCTTGGCCAAGGCACTCTTTCACTCTCAACGGTTGGGATTTATTTCCTAAGTGTTGTGTGAGATTCAAACACCCTTTCAATATCCATTTAACTCACTTGACTCAAGGCCCTTTTTATTCCAACTCAACACATTTAATGCACCATATTTGAGTCAACTCTTTTCTTAATTAAAACTTACTCCAAATCAGTCCAACTCGAGCTGGACTAACTCATACTTGAGTTCAATTGAGGGCCCACACAGTCATCCGTGGTCAACTTAGTCAACCCGACCCATTGGGTCCCCAATTAGTCCCTTGACCCCTTTTGGCAACATGACCCATTAATGGGCTGATTTTGACATTTTTAAATGGTTTTCACTTGTGCATCAAGCCTACCCATTTTTGCTCCACTTGATTTCCAATCAATTTAGCTTAACCCCATTTAATTTGAGCTCATACAATGGTCTAATGAGTCCATTATGACCCATTGGGTCGAATTGAGCCCTTTGACCCATTTAACCATTTTCGATCCAATTGTTGTACATTATCCGTTCCCTTCAATCTAACCCTTATAATATGCTCTTAAGATCTTAGTTTGAGCAATGGGCCCCACCATTTCCTTATTTAATATCACAAACATTTAATTTAACAAATCAGGGGCATTTTCGTAATCATCCATTTCATTGAGAAATTGGGGTATTACAATATAACCCTCTTTTTAAAATTTTCGTCCTGAAAATCGAGCGAAGTAGGGTTCCTAAAGTAAATTACATAAATAATTTGGGGTGAGCTGTTCTCATCTCCGATTCAAGTTCCCAAGTGGCTTCTTCAACACCATGTCGGTCCCATACCACTTTTACGAACTGAATCGCTCTATTTCGCAACACCCTTTGTTCGGTCTCCACTATCCTGACCAGCTTCTCGACGTACGTCATGTCGCTTTGCATTTTCATATCCTGGACATTCAAAATATGGGACGGATACGGATTATACTTCCTTAGCATCGACATGTGAAACACATCGTGTAGAGCTGCTAATTGTGAAGGGAGTGCTATCTGATAAGCCACATCCCCCACTCTTCTCATGATGGAAAACGGTCCCACAAATCTTGGTGACAGCTTTCCTTTCTTCCTAAACCTCATGTGTCCTTTCCGTGACAAGACCTTTAAGAATACCATGTCTCCCACTTCAAATTCCAGAAACCGTCTTCTTTTATCAGCATAATTCTTCTGCCGACTCTGTGCAGTCAATAAGTGTTGACGTATCAACTTAATTTGTGTGGTAGTCTCTGCAACTAGCTCCGGTCCAATCAATGCAGGCTCACCAGCCTCTGTCCAGTACACTGGTGATCTAAAAGGCCTATCATATAAAGCCTCGTATGGAGCCATCTGAAGGCTTGCCTGATAGCTGTTATTATAGGAGAATTCTACCAGAGGCAAATGGTCCTCCCATCCTCCTTTGAAATCTAACATGCATGCTCTCAGCATGTCTTCCAGTGTTTGTATCGTTCTCTCCGACTGTCCGTTAGTCTGTGGATGAAATGTAGTACTTGTTAGTAAACTTGTCCCCATAGCTGACTGCATGCTTTGCCATACTCTGCCGGT
Source organism: Chimonanthus praecox (assembly GCA_022113865.1). Classification (NCBI taxonomy): domain Eukaryota; kingdom Viridiplantae; phylum Streptophyta; class Magnoliopsida; order Laurales; family Calycanthaceae; genus Chimonanthus; species Chimonanthus praecox. Next base: position 43,132,632 of record CM039094.1, read on the forward strand.
AAAACGGCCATCTCTGTCAGATACTATCGTTCGGGGAATGCCATGCAGCCGAATGATCTCTTTAATAACCGCCGACCCAACGTCTCAGATGAATCCGTCATCTTGATAGAAATGAAATGCGCGGACTTGGTCAATCGGTCTACCACAACCCATATGGCATCATTGCCCTTTGAAGATCTCGGTAATCCCGTCACAAAATCCATGGAAATGTGCTCCCATTTCCATTCTGTCACTGATAAGGGTTTCAGTAACCCTGGTGGCTTTTGATGTTCAGTCTTAACTTGCTGACAAGTTAAACAATGTGCCACGAATTCCGCCACATCGCTTTTTAGTCCGTGCCACCAATAATGCCTTTTCAGATCGTGATACATTTTGGTGCTGCCCGGATGAATGGAGAGCTTGGATTGATGTGCCTCAATCAGTAGCTCTTTCCTACAACTCTTTGGCACATATACTCTTCCCCGGAATAAAAGACCTTGTCCTAGTCGTAATTCCCATTCCGGTATGTCTACGCCAGTTGACATTTTGGCCCATATCTCCTCCATTTCTGGATCTGCTCTTTGTTCTTGTCCAATCTTGGTGACTATATTGGACCGTATGATCAAATTATACATACTACCATGGTTGTTGATATAAAGATTGAACTCTCGAATGGTATGAAACATTTCCCATTCTGTTCTGATCAAGCATGCTACATATGCATGTGATAGGCGGCTGACGGCATCCGCCACCTTGTTTGCCTTGCCTGGATGGTATCGAAGCTCAAATTCGTAATCCGCCAGATACATCCATCTACGTTGCCTCAGATTGAGCTCCTTCTGATCAAATAAATATTTTAAACTCTTATGACCAGAAAATACCTCAAATATTTCGCCGTAGAGGTAATGTCTCCAACTTTTGAGAGTGAAGACCATTACAGCTAGCTCTAGATCATGTGTGGGATAAAGACTTTCGTGTATTTTTAACTGTCTTGACCCATATGCCACTACATGTTGACCTTGCATGAGTGAACACCCTAGTCCTTCTTCTGAAGCATCGCATTGTACTTCATATCCTTTGCCCCTTTCCTGCAAAATTAAAATAGAAGCTCTTGTAAGTCTCTTTTTTAGTGTTTCAAATCTTCGGTTGCACTGACTGTCCACTCATACTTGACTCCTTTCTGAGTGAGTTGAGTCAACGGAGACGCTATTTTGGAAAAATCCATGATAAATTTCAGATAATAACCCGCCAATCCCAAGAAACTGCGGATTTCGGTTACATTCTTTGGCGTTTTCCAGTCTTTTACTGCCGCCACCTTAGTCGGATCCACGGCTATTCCTTCCTCGGATATAACATGTCCCAAGAAATTCACTTGAGATACCCAGAACTCACACTTACTGGCCTTGGCATACAGTTTATTCTACCTCAAAGTATTCAAAACTATCCGTAGGTGCTCTGCATGTTCTTCCTGACTCTTGGAATAAATTAGAATATCGTCAATGAACACGATTACAAACTGATCCAAATATGGACGGAAGATCCTGTTCATTAAATCCATGAACACAGCCGGCACATTTGTGAGTCCAAATGGCATGACTACGAACTCGAACAGTCCATACCGCGTCCGGAAGGCTGTCTTCTCTATATCTTCCTCCCTAACCCGTATTTGATGATAACAAGACATCAGATCAATCTTTGAAAAATGGCTAGAACCCCCAATTGATCGAATAAATCATCGATCCTGGATAGAGGGTACTTGTTCCGGACTGTTAGCCGATTCAGCTTCCGATAATCAACACACATCCGAAGTGAACCGTCCTTCTTCTTCACAAACAACACTGGTGCTCCCCATGACGATGTGTTGTTCCGGATGCAACCCAGCCTAAGCAATTCATTGATCTGCTTATTTAGCTCCAACATCTCTGCTGGTGCCATCCGATAGTGTGGTAACGACACTGGTGCAATGCCAGGGTATAACTTGATTTTGAAGTTAATCTCCCTCATAGGCGGAAAACCAGGGAGTTCCTTTGGAAACACATCCGCAAATTCTTTTACAATTGCCGGAAGTTCAATAATTGGAGCTTTATTTATGGTGATATTATTCAATACCACGTGGTTCAACCCTTCCTGCAATCCACTCTGTTTGTCTGCACGAACTACGTATTGCTTGCCCTCGGGTGACCAAAATGTCACTCTTCGGCGATAACAGTCAATGTTGGCCTGGAACTTAGCCAACCAATCCATGCCGAATATTATATCATACTCAGACATGTCAAGCACCAGATAGTTGAGCTCAAATCTGAGTCCAGCTAATTCAGTGTTAACTGCCATGCATATAAGTCCCAGTGCCGAGTCTCCGATAGGGGACACAATTGTGAGTGTTTTGGGAAATCTTTGAACTAGAGTACAGGTAGCAGCTATAAATGATGCCGCTATGAAGAAATGTGAAGCTCCTGAATCAAATAGTTCATATGCATAAGAACTACTCACTACTGCCATACCTTGTATTACTGAGTGATTCTCATCCTCGGGGGGTACTAGAGAAAACACTCGTCCAGCTCCAGAGGGATTAGGCCCTTGACCTCCCTGACTTTGCATCTTGCCTCCTCTGGAGTTTACCGGTCTGGCAAGCGGACGGAATGATCCTCTGGAGTATGACAGCCTGTTGAGTTTTGGGCAGTCCTTTTTGAAGTGACCTGGTTGATCACAGTGGAAACAGTTGCCCATCCCTCTAGATGCCTGAGAGATTGCTATAGATTGAGAAGGCTGGTTGGGCGAAAGCCCCCAGTAGATCCAACAGATGGCGAGGGTCTGCTGAAGTTCGGTCGGACTTCTTGTTGGGTTGATAAGTACCCCTCCTACTCGGTGCCCTACGGTTGTCAACTCGTACAAACTCCGCCAGTTCCTGCTCCACAATGGTAGCTTTGCTGACCACTTCCGCCAGCGTGGTTGCTTTGAACACGGTCACTCTGGCCCTAATGTTTGGCCGTAACCCACGCTCGAACTTACGAGCCCTCCGGTATTCCGTGTCCACAATATAAAATGCATAAATTGACAGGCTGAGAAATTCTTGGTGATACTCAGCTACCGTCATCGAGCCTTGCATTAATATCCTAAAGGCCTGAATCTGACGTTCCTTCTCCTCCTCCGGGAAGTAGTGATCTAAGAACGTCGCTGAGAATTGCTCCCAGGTCATAGCAATCCTTTCTCCTTCTGGCACAAGTGCCTGCTGTTTCTCCATTATTTCCCACCATTTAGCAGCGCCATCTATTAACTGTGACGTGGCCAATAGGATTTTGTGAGCATGACTCTTGATATTCAAAAGAGTCAGTATGTGAGAGATCTTTTTCAACCAGTTCTCAGCTCCGACAGGCCCTTCTCTCCCCTTGAAGTAAGGTGGGCGCTGTTGTTGGAAGTCTCTGACCATGTTCCGGTCATTAGTCTCACTCGTGCTTCCACCTCCATTCATATGTTGTTGGAGGACGGAAGTAACTACAGCTTGCACCAAGCTGTGTAGTTTCAGGAGGTACGTAGGGTACAGTCACGTTGTTGTTCTCTTCTTCCTCTCGTCGGTATGATGAGTCACTATCCTCCTCTTCGTCCCGTCGATACGTAGGGTCACTATCCTCCTCTTCTCGCCGAGAATGATGCGACTCTTCCTCATTGCGTGATCTTTCATGAACTGATCTCTCCTCATTATGAACTGACTGCTCCCTGTCATGTACCGATTGCACCTTCTTATGTACAACCTTCTCACGTTGAGGTAGCACTTTCCCTTGTTGTGTGATTATTAATACTTCCTCCTTCTTTTTACCGTCTTGTCGGGTCTTCCTTTTTGAACCCCCTTCGCCTAATCCGATTTGCAATACTTTTTCCTTTCCCTTCGGATTCTTTAAGATCTTTTTCTGTGGCGCCATTTCTTCTTAATTCATGGAAACATCATAGACTTAGTTTCCATCACAACATACATTAAATACCATAAATCCTCATAGAATCATAAGATCGTATACTTTATATAAATTCATAAATCATCTTTGTACAAGGGTTGGTAGGGTTAAACAAAACCCTATAAAGAACAAAATGCACCCTTACAAAATAACCCTCTTTTTAATGTCCCTTCATACTACTTCCTCGCCTAGTCTTCCGTAGAAGATCCTGCATCATCAGCCAACCTGAAGCGGTTATCAGGACATGTCATCGCCGTGTGCCCCAATACTCCACATGTCATGCAGGGTATTAACCCAGGTCCTCCAATATAAGGACAATTAGTCCTCGCCTCTCCATGGCCATGCAGTCCACAAACCGGGCAGACAAAGCCTAGAGGATGAGGACAATACCTACAGTTGTGCTCGTCTTGGTTGCACAACTCACACGTATCGTAGGGATCTACCTCCCCCAACCGATTCCATTATTATAGGAACATCTTCCATAGGATCCTCCGGAAAAAAATGCTAGATCCTCCTCAATTTCCTCGAGAGGTTCCATTATCCAAGGAATATCTTCCATAAGATACTCCAGTAATGGTGCTAGGTTCCAATGGTGCTAGGTTCAATTCCTCCTCCTTGGGAGGCCCCTCCTGAAAGTCTACGTTAGCTTTCACGTTGGAGTTGTTGGAAGTAGACACCAAATCTACGGGATTGCTAGGGGTTCCGATGTACAACTACGAATACTCCACGTTAGTCGACATATCTGTATCATATCAGTAGAACACAAAAATATTCAACAACAATTCTAAATAAACCACTCTTGGTTTTTAGGGAATCTGGTTATGCATAATATCATGTACTTTGTTTGGGAAGATTACCAAATCATCACTCTTTGTGTTCTTTTGTTTCTGGGGAAATCTCTAAATTTCTGTTGTTTGTTTCTCAGTGTGGGGATTTCAGGGGAGTGCATCCTACTTTGCTATGTTTGATATATCCAGTTATGATTATTGTACTTTACTTTGGTATCTTTCATTGTCGTTCTCAGATTGATTGTTCAGTCTGCGTCACTCGAAGTAAATTAATCCGGCCCCCAGTCAGCGGACTCCGAAGAGTCGGTCAGTTGGGATTCTTGTCTGTCAGTGAGACATGAAACCGTCTTAATCTTACTTCGATGATTCAACTTCCCGTTTCACTCTGATACCAACTGTAACGCCCCGCCCTCTCCGAGATAATTTCAAAGTATTTTTTTTTTTTAAAATAAACCGGTCAAGGGCGGAAAGACGTCACGACGCAAGCTAAGTCCGGATTACCCAAAGTTCGACCCTTAACTGGCCACCCATGTGTGCATAGACTAAACCATGATAGATATACACACATGGAACTAAACAATGACTTGCGGAATAAACTAGACTAACTGCGGAATATGTTGAATAGATAGCGAGTACAAGTCTTAACTAATAAATAACTTAAACCAACCATCCATTGTTAATGTCATAAACAAACCATAGCAAAGTATTAACTTATTACATGTCCACAAAATATAACTCAAACGACAGTAATAAAGAAATCCTGATCAACAACCAAGCGCTTAGGTGTGGCTCCCCTCCATATCATCGACCTTCTCTTTCCCCTTCCTTTTTCCTGCATTATCCTCTAAAGATAGAATTAGGGCGTTAGATCAACGCGCCCAGTAGGTTTTCCGATTAAGGCTACCACAGGGTTAGTATATGAAACATGTGCTTATCATAGAGGCTCCAACAGCTAGCTTTTGGTTAACTTTGTGTAACCTCCACAAGTCCATTCATCTCCCATTATCCATTGGTTGTCCCTTTGAAAACCAATGCATGGAATAAACCCTCATGCCATTCCAACGTGTATAACATCTTAAGTTTAAAACATAACCCCTCACCACATATAACTCCCATAAACGCCATTATCATTCATCATTTGTCTAGGAGTTACATGCATGGGATGACTTCTCCATGCAGCCAACGTTTTTTTTTTGTTTTAAAATTGGAACTAAGACACTCCACTCTCATTCACACACTTCACTTACTTACAACTAATTTAATTCTCTGAACTCAACCCATTTAACTCATCAATTTAATGCAACTCAACTTATAAATTCAACTCAACTAAACTCCACAATTTACTTCCATTCCACCCAAACTCAAACATTTAATTAAACTTAACCCAATTAAGCTTTGAGCTCATCCAATGGTTAATCATGTCCACAACGGCCCATTGGGTCCCAATTGGGTCATTTGACCCAATTAATCACTTTGACCCAATTAGTTGCACATTACCCATTTAATTTACTTTGATCATTATAACATATACATTGGGTCTTATTTGAACAATGGACCCCATAATATACTTATCTACGGTCATATCCTTTTAATTCATACTTTCAGTGGCAATTTCGTAAATATTGATATATTGCAAAATTTGGGGTATTACAATACAATCCTGTTTTTGAAATTTTCGTCCCGAAAATCGAACGAAGTAGGATTCCAAAATAAATTACACAAATAATTCAGGGTGAGCTGTCTTCATCTCCGATTCGAGTTCCAAAGTGGTTTCCTCAATACCATGTCGATCCCATACCACTTTGACGAGCTAAATCGCTCTGTTTCGTAACACCCTTTGCTCAGTCTCTATTATCCTGACAAGCTTCTCAACGTAAGTGACGTCGTTTTGCACATCTATGTCTTGCACATTCAAAACATGAGACGGATCGGGATTGTACTTCCTCAGCATCGACACATGAAACACATCGTGTAGAGATGCCAATTGTGAAGGAAGTGCTAACTGGTAAGCTACATCCCCCATCCTTCTTATAATTGAAAACGGGCCCACATATCTTGGCGACAATTTTCCCTTCTTCCCAAATCTCATGTGCCCCTTTCGTGGTGAAACCTTCAAGAATACCATGTCCCCCACCTCAAATTCAAGGAACCTCCTCCTCTTGTCAGCATAGCTCTTCTGGCGATTCTGTGCAGTTAATAGATGCTGCCGTATTAACTGAATTTGTGTTGTAGTCTCTGCGACCAACTCGGGTCCAATCAGCGCAAGCTCGCCGGCCTCAGTCCAGCACACTGGTGACCTACATGGTCTACCATACAAAGCCTCGAATGGAGCCATCTGAAGGCTTGCTTGGTAGCTATTGTTATATGAGATCTCTACCAGTGGAAAATGCTCCTCCCATCCACCCTTGAAGTCTAGCATGCACACCCTCAACATGTCCTCCAGTGTTTGTATTGTCCTTTCCGACTGTTCATCAGTCTGTGGATGGAGTACTGTACTAGTCAGTACATAGGTCCCCATGGCCGACTGCATGCTCTGTCACACCCTGCCGGTGAATCGGCCATCTCTGTCAGATACAATTGTTCGTGGGATACCATGTAATCTGATGATGTCTTTGATATACCGCCGACCCAATGTCTCCCATGAATCCGTCATCCTGATGGGTAGAAAGTGGGCCGACTTGGTCAATCGGTCTACCACAACCCATATTACATCGTTGCCCTTTGATGACTTAGGCAACCCTGTTACAAAATCCATGGAAATGTGCTCCCATTTCCATTCTGGCACTGCTAAGGGTTTGAGTAACCCTAGTGGCTTTTGATGTTCCGTCTTAACCTGCTGACAAGTTAAATAGTGTGCCACAAATTCCGCCACATCTCTTTTGAGTCCGTGCCACCAGTAATGCCTCTTCAGGTCATGATACATTTTGGTGCTACCCGGATGAATGGAGAGTTTGGTCTGATGTGCCTCAATCAACAACTCTTTTCTGCAGCTTTTTGGCACATATATCCTACCCCGGAATACAAGACCCTGTCCTAGTCTTAATTCCCATTCCGGTATGACCACACCAGTAGACATCTTGGCCCATATCTCCTCCACTTCTGGATCTGTTCGTTGTTTTTGTTCAATCTTGGTTACCATGTTGGACCGTATGATTAAATTGTACATATTTCCATGGTTGTTGATATAAAGATTGAACTCTCGAATGGTATTCAACATCTCCCATTTTGTTCTGATCAAACATGCCACTGATGCATGTGATATGCGGCTGAGAGCATCCGCCACCTTGTTTGCCTTTCCCGAATGATATCGCAATACGAACTCATAATCCGCCAAATATTCCATCCATCTGGGCTGCCTCAGGTTGAGCTATTTCTGATCAAATAAATACTTCAAGATCTTGTGATTTGAAAAGACTTTAAACTTCTCACCGTATAGATAGTGTCTCCAGCTTTTAAGAGCGAAGACCACTGCAGCTAATTCCAGATCATGTGTGGGATAGAGGCATTCATGAATTTTTAATTGTCTTGAACCATATGCCACCACACGATGACGTTGCATGAGTGAACACCCCAGTCCCTCTCCTGATGCGTCGCATTGTACTTCATAACCTTTACCTCTTTCCGGCAAAACTAAGATAGGAGCAGTTGTAAGTCTACTTTTCAGCTCCTCAAACCTCCGGTTGCACAGATCTATCCACTCATATTTGATTCTGTTCTGTGTGAGTCGAGTCAATGGGGATGCAATTTCGGAGAAATCCATGATGAATTTCCTATAATAACCAGCCAATCCCAAGAAGCTGCGGATCTCGGTTACGTTCTTTGGCGCTTTCCATTTACTCACAGCCGCCACCTTAGCCGGATCCACGGCTATACCGTTTGCTGTTATGACATGCCCCAAGAATTTGACCTCAGGTAGCCAAAATTCACATTTGCTAGCTTTGGCATACAACTTGTTCCTCCTCAAGGTGTCCAGAACTATTTGTAGATGCTCAGCATGTTCTTCCTTACTTTTGGAAAAGATCAGGATATCATCAATAAACACAATCACAAACTGGTCTAGGTAGGGTCGGAAGATCCTGTTCATTAGATCCATGAACACAGCTGGCGCATTAGTGAGTCCAAACGGCATGACTACAAACTCATATAGTCCATACAGCGTCCTGAAAGCTGTATTCTCTATATCTTCCTCCTTAACCCGGATTTGATGATAACCGGACATCAAATCAATCTTCGAAAAATGACTGGAACCCCTCAGTTGATCGAATAAATCATCGATCCTGGGTAAAGGGTATTTGTTCCGGACAGTTAACTGATTCAGTTTCCGGTAATCCACACACATTCGGAGTGAACCGTCCTTCTTCTTCACAAACAACACTGGAGCTCCCCATAACGATGTGTTGTTTAGGATACAACCCAGTCTAAGCAGTTCATCAATCTGCTTCTTTAGCTCTGACATTTCTGCCGGTGCCATCCGATAATGAGGTAATGACACTGGTGAAGTACCAGGATATAGCTTGATCTCAAAATTGAGCTCCCTCATGGGTGGTAAGACAGGGAGTTCTTTTCAGAACACATCCGCAAATTCTTGCATAGTTGCCGGAAGTTCAGTGACCAGTGCTTTGTTTATGATGATATTGTTCAATATCAAATGGTTCAACCCTTCCTGCAGTCTGCTCTGTTTATCTGTACGAACCACATACTGCTTCCCTAATGTCACTCTGCGGCGATAACAATCAATGTTGGCTTGAAAACTAGCCAACCAATCCATGCCGAAGATAATATCGTACTCAGTCATATCGAGTACCAGATAATTGAACTCAAACTTGAGTCCAGCTAGTTCGGTATTCACAGCCGTGCATATGAGTCCCAATGACGTGTCTCTGACAGGGGATACAATTGTGAGTGTTGTAGATAGTTTTTGAACTAAAGTACCGGTAGTAGTTATAAATGATGCAGATATAAAGGAGTGTGAAGCTCCAGAATCAAACAGTGCATAAGCATAAGAACTACTGACAACTGCCATACCTTGAATCACAGAATGATCCACATCCTCTGGAGGAGCTAGAGTAAATAGTCGTCCAGATCTAGTAGGATTAGGTGCCCGTCCCGCCTGATTATAAGTCCTGCCTCCCCGGGAGTTAACTGGCCTAGCTGGTGGACGGAAAGATCCTCTGGAATATGAGAGCTTATTGAGCTTTGGGCAATCTCTCTTGAAGTGACCCAGCTGATCACAGTGGAAGCAGTTGTTCACCCTTCTGAATGACTGAGTGACTGATGCAGATGGGAAGGGCTGGTTGGGACGAAAGCCCCCCGTGGACCCAGGAGATGGTGAGGGTCTGCTGAAGTTCGGTCGGAACCTCTTATTGGGCTGATAGGTGCCCCACCCACTCTAAGTTCGGCGGTTGTCAATACGCGCGAGCTCAGCCATTTCCTACTCGACTATGGTGGCCCTACTGACCACATCAGCCAGTGTAGTTGCCTTAAATATGGTCACTTTGGCCCTGATGTTTGGCCGTAGACCCCTCTCAAACTTCCGTGCCCTGCTATGCTCTGTATCCACCATATAAAATGCATAGTAGGATAGACTAAGGAATTCTCGGTGATACTCTGCCACCATCATAGAGCCCTGTACCAAGGACAGAAAGGCTTGAGTCTGACGCTCTTTCTCCTCCTCTGGAAAGTAGTGTTCCAAAAAGGTCGCTGAAAACTCGTTCCAGGTCATGGCCGTCCTCTCCCTTACTGGTATGAGTGCCCGTTGTTTCTCCATTACCTCCCACCATTTACCGGCATCTTCAATTAGTTGTGATGTAGCCAGTAGAATCCTGTCAGCATGACTCGAGATCTTGAGTAGAGTTAAGATCTGAGTGATCTTCTTCAGCCAATGTTCAGCTCCGACAGCCCCTTCCTTCCCTTTGAAGTAAGGAGGGCGCTATTGCTGAAATTCCTGGACCATACTCCGATCATTAATGTAATTAGAACTTCCACTTCCGTTCATATGCTGTTAGAGTACAGAAGTCACCACCGCTTGAACTAAGCTCTGTAGCTCAGGCGGCACATGTGATATATGTACGCTGTTGTTCCCCTCTTCCTCCCTCCGAGATGAGTGTTCACTCTTCCCCTCTTCTCGCCAAGAGTGATGTGACTCTTCCTCATAGTGTGATTTTTCATGGAAAGATTGCTCTTTCTCAGGTTGAGTCACCTCCTTCTCATGTATAGATGGCTCCTTCTCATGTATAGATTTTTCATGTTGAGATACCACTTTCTCATGCTGAGTGATTTGTAACACTTTTTCCTTCCCTTTATGGTTCTAAGGGATCTTTTTCTTTGGAGCCATTTTTCCCTAAGTCAAGAAAACATCATTGACTTAGTTTCCTCGTACAGTTTGTATTTTCACAATTTTTTTGGGGAATTTGCCAAATAATCACTCTTGGTTTTGTTTTTTGGGGGAAATTTCTACATACCTATTGTTTGTCTTTCAATTTGGGGATATCAGGGAAGTGTATCCTATTTTGCTATGTTTGGCAGATCCAATTATGATCACTGTACTTACTTTGCTATCTTTCATTGTTGTTCTCAGATTGAATGTTCAGTCTGAGTCTAACGACGTAAATTAATCCGGCCCCCAGTCAGCGGACTCCGAAGAGTCGGTCAATTGGGATTCTTATCTGTCAGTGAGACATGAAACCGTCTTAATCTTACTTCGGAAGATTCAACTTCCCATTTCGCTCTGGTACGAACCGTAACACCCCGCCCTTTTCACACTAATAATCAGAGTTTATTTTTTATTTTTAATAATAAACAAGTGATCGGGGCGGGACGTCACGACGCGAGTTAAGTTCGGACTTCTAATATTCGACCCTTAACTAGCCAAACCCATATGTGCATGGACTAAGTCCATGAGAAATGATTCACATATCGTACCAATTTAAACTTGCGGAATAAACTTAATCTTAATCTAACTGTGGGTTATAATAGATCCTAAGATTACTCCATTTTATATATTTAGATAACAAAGTACATAATCATATTCTCCAAAATTTACTAAAATAACCTTAGGCTAACCTTCATTCCAAACCATCCAAAATAAACCAAACCATAGTAACTAGTTAACTACATTATTACATGCCGACATCATCTAATTATCAAATTACATTGTCCATATAAAAAGTCCATAAATCAATCCATTAAAAGTCCATTCAAAGCCCAAGCTCCTATGCTTGGTTTCTTTCACGATCCTCGTTCTTCCCCTTTCCTGCGTCATCCACTAAGGATAGAGATAGGGTGTTAGATCAACGCGCCCAGTAGGTCTTCCGTTTAGGGCTACCATAAGGTTAGTATAAAAAAATGCAAATAATATGATAATACATGTTCATCAAAATCTCATAAAAACAATGCCATGTATGTAATACACATGTAATGAGTCCCACCCATCACAAATATACATAGCCTCCTCTTGACGGGATTCTCATTGTCAAGGTACCCCATAGTGGTCTTTCGGACACCCCAACGGAGTGTGGCCTTCGGTTCCCTCTTGATGGGATTCTCATCATCAAGGTACCCCACAGTGGTCTTTCGGACACCTCGACGGAGTGTGGCCTCCAGTTTCCATAATCATCACCCTAAGAGATAGAAAATGAAAACCTTTTTGGCTAATGAACTTCAGCCCAAGGTTGGCACCTCATGTAACTCCCCCTCCCATTCATTTCCATGACTTATTTTTGTAACGCCCTGCCCTTTTCGAGAAAATCAGAGTCTAATTTTTTTTTAAATAATAATAAATAAAGCATCGGAAGAGAGCGGGCGGCGTCACGACGCGAGTTAAGTTCAGACTACTCAAGTCTGAACCTTAACTGGCCACCCATGTGTACATGGACTAGACCATGGTAATGAGTCACACATGGAACTAACATCAACTTGCGGAATACACTAAACTATCTGCGGAGTAAAATGACTAGATAGCATGTAGCAGTCTCAAACATTAATTAACATAAATCAACCATCCAAAGTTATTAACCTAATCAAACCATAGTAAGTAATGACTTATTACATGTCCAACAAAATATAGTTCAAATGACAGTAATAAAAAGAAGTCCAGTCCAACATTCAAGCACTTAGGCTTGGCTCCCCTCCCGGTCAACGACCTTTTCTTTCCCTTTCCTTGTACCTGCATTCTCCTCTGAGGATAGAATTAGGGCATTAGATCAACGCGCCCAGTAGGTTCCCGATCAGGGCTACCACATGATTAGCATATAAAACATGCATATATATCATAGTACATGATTAGTAAAAACAGGTAAAACCATGCTAAAAAGGATGCACATGCAATGAGTCTCTCCCCATCATGTACATTCATAGCCATCACTTGACGTGCCTCGCACCGACAAGGTAAATCACAATACACTTCCATCTCTTCATCATTGACTTGATTCATATCACGTATTACTCCTCCTGGCGGGACTCTCATCGCCTAAGGAGACCATTATAACTATGATCATCATGTTACTCTTCCTGGCGGGACTCTCATCTCCTAAGGAGGACGTAACTCATAAATTGCAACACTGTAGAACCTCATTCATCATCCCATGTCTATGCATGAGATGCCAATGCTTGTATGCCATTTGTTAATGCATAATATATCATTTGAAAACACATAAAATAAACAAGAGTCTCATAAAGAAAACTGGGGTAAAATTGTGGTTACAAGTAGGTAGGAAACCTACTGAAACTTTGTCTAAGTGTCCGTTCCTTTTTGAGCTTCACCCGGTCACGACTCGTGTGCCGTTCAAGTTCCGTTACCTTGTCCATATAACAGCAAGTTAATACTCAATATTCTTGACTTCTAATCAAGTCTAGACCCCATAAATCATCTTGTGGGGTTCGGCCATGCCCCATGGCTGAGCATCACCCACTTTAATTTGATCTCTCCTTTATTTAATCCTCATTAGACATTACATATTACGAACATATCTTGGTAGGGTTCGGCCATACAACATGGCCGAACCATACCACTTTAGTTTGGCCTTTCTTCTAAGTACTTTAATCCTTCTCTATTCATTTTTATCATTTGACTAGTATTTACGATTTTTGCCATTGGAATTAAACCAATGCTTACTTTTGTTCAAAGGCCAAATCCCATAGCTAATCCACCTTAGTGGGGTTCGGCCATACAACATGGCCAAACCTCACCACCTTACTTTGGTCCTTTACATCATTCATACATACATCTCCCATTCATTATGAATTAGCACAAAGTCCATCAAATAATCATTCGTGGGGTTCAGCCATACTACATGGCTGAACCTCACCCTATGTATTTTCATCCCATATTCCCTTATCTATCATGCTTGGTTATTTACTGATATTAAGTACATAATATACATACATAATTCTTGAACCAAAGGCATGGATTCATTCAAAATCTCCACTATGTTCTTACTCCATATAACCATAAAACAGTCCATGGGGTTCGGCCATACACATGGCCGAACCCTATGGCCTGTGACTTAAACCTCTTTTGTCAAATACTTAGCCTTATTTAAAACATGTAAACCTCTCCACCATTGATATGATTTCTATCTCCCCAAAACCATACCAATCATCAAATACTTTCATGGGGTTCGGCCATCCAAGGTGGGCGAACCCTATGCCCATAATTTGGACCTTTTTAACTTACAACTCATGTCCATTAAAACATGTAAAAATCAGCATAATAATGCATGGTTTTTACCTTTCAAAAACCTTCCAAATATCAAAATAATTTCATGGGGTTCGGCCAGCCAAGGTGGCCGAACCCAAGGATCCATTTTATCAATTTATATCACCTTTACCCAAGGTTTAGACCCTTGATGCATTTGGCCATTCCAGGGCCAAATCATGACATCCAAATCCAAGATTTAAAATCCTTTATCTTGCATCTTAAACACATATAATTCTTCATCATTTATGCATGGTTTTTAGCCTCCAAAAACCATCAAAATACCCAAATAAATCTCATGGGGTTCGGCCATCCAAAGTGGCCGAACCCAATGATATCTTTTTACCACTTAAAACAACCTTTAACCAAGGCTTAGGTCCTTGATAAAATCGGTCATTCCATGGCCAATTCATGTTCCACTTAATCTAACTTATTAAACAACATTGTATGGAATTCTTACCAATTTCCTTTGCCTCTTGCTCCTTGCCTTCTTCCCTCTTGTTTCTTCCTTTCTTTTGCTGTTTTGTGCTTGATCTACTGGTGCAAACACCTCTGATGTTCCAGCTAGGAAAAACGAATTGGAGAGAGGGAGAGAGAGATGGGAAAATCTTGGATTACCAATGGTGAAAAACGGCCACCCTTGGTGTTTGTTTCCTTTAGTACTTCAGCCCCCAAGACCCCTCCATTCCCTCATCAATTCTTACCAAAAACGATGGGTCTTCGGTGTTATCCAAGGCACCCCTTGGTACCTGCCTATGCAGCCTTTCAACTCCCCAAGCATCACCTCCCATTTCCATGTATTTTCATTTAAAACCCATCATGAAAATCACCCCAACAAGTCCCCAACGTGTGGGACTTGTTTTGGTGGTTAAAGTTGAGCCAACCTATTCATATTCCCTCTAAACTCACTGATTTACACTCCCATTGACTTCCATTTTGACTCACCCAACTCACATGTCCAACTCACCTCATTAATTGACAATCATTTAATGCATTTGAGTCAACTCATTCTTAATTCAAATTAAATAAAATCAGTTCCACTTAACCTGATTTAACTCACCATTGGACCCATTTGTGGGCCCACACGGTCGGCTGTGGTCAACAAAGTCAACCCGACCCGTTGGGTCCACCTTTAGCTCCTTGACCCGTTTTTGACTCCATGACCCAATTATGGGTATTTTGGTCATTTGTAATTGGTTTTTACATGTGGATCACCCATTTTTACTCCACTTGATTTCCAATCAAATCAGCTTAACCCCATTTAATTTAAGTTCACACAACGGTCAAATAATCCAGTAAGACCCGTTGGGTCCCATTTGGGCCCTTTGACCCATTTAGCCATTTTTTAACCCAATTGATGTACATTACCCATCCAATCAAACTTGACATTCATAATGTGCTCATATAATCTTAATTTGAGCAATGGGCCCCACCATTTCCTTACTTAACATCACAAAATAATTAATTTAACATATCAGTGGCATTTTCATAATTATCCATTTTATTGAGAAATTGGGGTGTTACAATTTCATTTGGGGGTTTCATCCTTGAGATGAAACCCTCCAATGGTTTCTTGGTTCTTGGCTGCCCCAAATGCAACCCTTCTCCATCACTTCTCCAAGTGTAAACCCACTTGTAACTCCCATTTGTTTAATACCTTCCTTGGGGTTCCATCCTTGAGATGAAACTCCCAAGGTACCCAACGACTTTCCCAATGGTCATCCTGCTGTATGCATTACTCCCATCATCCATCTCTCATTAACCTTGCATGTGAGAGTTTCATATTGAAATGAAACTCCCATAGGCTCCAACGGCTAGCTTTTGGTTAACCTTGTGTAACCTCCACAAGTCCATTCATCTCCCATTATCCATTGGATGTCCCTTTGAAAACCAATGCATGGAAAAAACCCTCATGTCATTCCAACGTGTATAACATCTTAAGTTTAAAACATAACCCCTCACCACATGTAACTCCATAAACGCCATTATCATTCATCATTTGTCTAGGAGTTACATGCATGGGATGACTTCTCCATGCAGCCAACGTTTTCTTTGTTTTAAAATTGGAACTAAGACACTTCACTCTCATTCACACATTCACTCACTTACAATTAATTTAATTCTCTGAACTCAACCCATTTAACTCATCAATTTAATGCAACTCAACTTATAAATTCAACTCAACTAAACTCCACAATTTACTTCCATTCCACCCAAACTCAAACATTTAATTAAACTTAACCCAATTAAGCTTTGAGCTCATCCAATGGTTAATCATGTCCACAACGACCCATTGGGTCCCAATTGGGTCCTTTGACCCAATTAATCACTTTGACCCAATTAGTTGTACATTACCCATTTAATTTACTTTGATCATTATAACATGTACATTGGGTCTTATTTGAACAATGGACCCCACAATATACTTATCTACGGTCATATCCTTTTAATTCATACTTTCAGTGGCAATTTCGTAAATATTGATATATTGCAAAATCTAGGGTATTACAGCAATATCCTTACAAAAAAAGAAAGGATACTATATCGGACATTGGTAGGATTCCTACCTCATTGAGAACACTATGGAGTTAAATATGATACGTGTTATATTCAAAATATGCTGAATGCATTGTCTACTAAATTATATCTGTTTATGAGTTGATTTTCAATGATATTATGTATTTTGAAATGAAATGACATTCTTGCATACATTAGTTTATGCATGGCATGGGAGGGAACACATATGACCAACATGACAGGTTCAGAGCGGTCCGGACATAACTTGGGCTTGAGATTAGCTTGTAAGAAGCTATATGAACTGTTGAAATTTGGCCTTGTCCAGTTGATAGAAAAGGTACAGCGTAATTAGGCCAAAGAGCTCCTGGGAATGTCCCGAAACCCTTCGTAGAGGGAGGAGTCCACACTCCATCGGTAATCCCAATTAATTTGTCGATGGGTATACAGTCCTTGGTGGTTGCGGCCTCAAACACTGTGGACATAATTGGCCACAGAGACCATTGATTGATTTATGATGTTATTGAGTATGGACATTGGGTGGGATCTCATTTGCCATTGACACCCATGACATGAGACATATGTTAGCATGATTATGATATGGACACCATTCATTGTTTTACTTACTTACAAGATATTTTACAAATATGACAGTAATGATGTATATACCCTTGATTTATGTTATTCTAATATTACTCTTATGTGTACCATAACCCTAATTGGAATACCTACTGGACATGTTGACTAATGCCCTACTTCTACCCTATAAATGATGGAACAGGAAATGAAAATGACGTGGGATCGGAAGGGAGCCAAGCGTAAGAACTTGGGAAGATTTAATTTTAAAGTACTTAGTTATTGATTACAATGATGTATTAGGAAGACTTACATTTTAGATTGTAATAACTTTGAACTTATTCATATGATGACAAGAGAATGAATAGTATCTTATTCATATGAATTATTCCGTACGTATTATGAAAAACGTGTGAAAATATTTTAGTGGATTTAGTCTACGTACACGTTTTTGTGGCCATTTAAGGGTCGGGTTTTACAAACTCAGATTTAACTCACGTCGTGACGACCCACCCTCTCTCACTTATTTTAAAAAAAATATATACTCTGATTTACACAAGTGGAAAAAGGGCGAGGTGTTACAAGGTACACTAGAACCACTATAAAAAATTCTAGAGTGGTGTCTCCAGCATAGACGTCGGTGGAACTCCTGGCCAAATGTATAGATGGAATTCCTATTCGACAGTGGGGGGTGAAATTCCCAACTGATTGAGTGAGGTGGAATTCCTACTCTAATTGTGAGGGTGTAAGTCCCCACTTAGTAGATGTTGGGGATAACTCATGGTTGAGCGAGTCCTAACAGTAGATGTAGGTTGGCTAACCAAACCACCTTAAAATGGTCTTGTGGTGTTTGATTTATGTGTGTTTGTATTTAGTATTTGAGTACTCTTCTTAACACACATCACTTTGCATATTGATTATTGATTATTTGCGCACAAGCATCGATGAACAAAGCTTATATAAAGGGTCATAATCTTAGTGTGATCGCTTAATGAAATTACCACACTAAACAAATCTCTTGATAAATATTCCGCTGCACTTTAAATCAAGAAATATGTAAACACCATTAAAAATGGGATTGACCTATTCACCCCCACTCTAGGGTCAACTACAATGTTCTAGCATATTGAAAATGGAAACTTTCATAGAGCATTCACAATCCTTGGGAGGGCCTTCTAGATAATTGGGTTACTAATATCTATCCAAAAAGATGGTTTAATCCTTCTCTCTTAGTCTCAACTGTAATAGCCTAGATTTTTAAATCAATACATATGTTGGCTAATTATGTATTTTAATGATTGAAATTTAGAATTTTGATGGAATGGATGGTAAATGGATCAAATTTGAACAATGGCCCAAGTATAGTCCAATGAGCCATGGATTGGAATAAGTTCACTTAATTTGGTCAATGATGATTAATTGGGCCCAATGGTGATCCAAGTAGGTGGAATGGATTGAAGTGATTAAAATCACCCAAGTTAGAATTGGAATTAATTAATTTAAATCACCCAAGTTGTTATGAACAAATCAAGAGAGCATAGCCAAGTGGGGCCCACCTCCACCTCATCAAGTGAGGTAGCGTGTGGACCAAGACTTAGGTGGGGCCGACCACCATGGTTGACTTTGTCAACCATGGATAAGTCAAAGGGAGTTAAGAAGGATAAAGGTAAAATAAGTGGAGTTAAATAAATTTAAATCACCTAAGTTAAGTGGGAATAAATCAAGATGGCATGATCTAGTGGGACCCACCTCCACCTCATCAAGTGAGGTGGCGTGTGGACCAAGGAATTGGTGGGGCCGGCCACCATGGTTGACTTGGTCAACCATGGGTGGATTCATGGAAAATTTAAGGGAAAATAAATGGAATTGAATTGTGTAATTAAGTAACCTAAGTTAAGAATGTGGGGTGAGTTCAAATGGGGTGAGTCAACTAGGAAATGGGTGAGTCAAATGGGTGAGTTCCATCTCATTTGACCCACCCAAACCACCCAACTTAGACACACCAAAACCGTTGGCCATTGTAGAGTGGTATGGCTAAGACAAGATCCATGAAATGAGGCCTAGCTTGAGCATACATTGGCTCATGGTGGGTTGGTGGTTCCATCCCATCCCCAACCACCACCACTAGGGGACAATGGCCCTAAGATTGGGGGCATGCAAGGCCATGCACCCCTTAGCTTGGTCAAGGGACTCATGGGGAAGACTCCACCTTAATGAGGGTGGAGTCTAACCCAAGCAACCCAAGTTGAGATGGGAAAAGACTAAGGTTTCATCTCATTTCCATCTCTCCATCTCTCACTCCCTCTCCAAAACCGTCCCCCTCTCTTCCAAGACCAAAAGAAGAAGAGACTTAGAAGAAAACACCAAAGAGAAAGAAACTTAGAAGAAAAGAGAAGAACCAAGCTTGGCCGATCACACCTTTAAGACCCAAGACTTGAGATATCTTCCTTTCTCTCCTCCTTTCCCTCTCTCAAACCTACTACACCTTGGCCGAACCAAATTGGAGATTGCATTGGATCAAGCCCACACCTTGGCCGAAGATCAAGGAGAAGAAGAAGAAAGAAGGCTAAGGAACCAAGAGGAGAAAAAGGAAGTCGGAGGAGTCGCGGATCGGTAAGTGGTATTCAAACAAGATTTTAAATTTTAAGGGATAAAAAAGGAGACCATGGAAAGTCCATGTTCTTGGATTGAAAAGTGGCCAAAAATGTTATAGGCCATGGATTTAAAATCCATCCAAGAGATGAGATAGCAAATGGACAAACTCTAATGGGTAAGGTAGGATATTAATAATGGAACAAATAAGGACGATTTGTATATCTATGGGATTATATATGCATGCATGGTAAAGAGGGGTCAAAGATCATGGTTCGGCCATTGCATGGCCGAACCCTAAATGTTATGGATACATGGAGAGGACCCCATGCATGGCAAAAGTATGGTGAATAATCAAGATGTATGGTTTGGCCTTTGCATGGCCAAACCCTAGGGTTTTTCTTTGCATGAGAAACCATCAAATAATAAATGGAAATATGTTTGTTTTAACGAAATGGTGAACCATAAGGTTCGGCCATGTTGTATGGCTGAACCCCATGGGAAGATGTTAAGTATTTCTCCATGGGTTTAAAGGATGAAAACCATGGAGTGATTGGTTAATGGTTTAGGGGTTTTGAATGGTTAAACATTAGTAAAAATTTAAAGGAGTTTTAATGAGGAAAGCCATGGAGGAGGTTGATGATTTTTATGGTCCCAAGCATTGTAAATAATTATAAACCATGGACCATGGGGAACCCCATGGAGAAGTTTTGGTGGATTTAAATATTTTTGGAACCATGAAGATGATGGAGAGTATGGGAAAGTTTAAAAAGGTTTAAAAGTAGGTAACGTTGATTAAAAGTGGTGATTTAAATGTATGATGGAATCCCCTCATGGAGGGACTTTGTGGTGGATCAAAATGTGGTAAATGATCCAAGAAAAGTAAGGAAATTAACACCATGGGTTCGGCCATGGTGTATGGCCGAACCCCATGACCCATTTATGAGCCATTTATGGGCTAAGTTTGGGTATATACATGATTAAAATGAATGGAATTTAGGTTAAGGAAATATGAGATGTATACTGATTTTTAAGTCATGGTTGATGGGTCATTAATGGATCCATGTTTATGGATCAGTTATGGACATAAATGTGCATGGATGGGAGAAGTGTTTAAACATGGAAGAAGTAGTGGCAAAAACATAAATATGGCCAAAAATGAAGAACCATGGGTTCGGCCATGGTATATGGCCGAACCCCATGGGGGATGTTTGTGGACTTAGGGGCTTTTAATAATGATCTTGTTTGCTGGATAAATGAAGCATAGGGTGGCTGGTTTAGACTCACATGATTAAAATGATTAATGGATCAAAAAGGGACCCAAAAGACCTAATTAGTGAGGTTCGGCCATGGTGTATGGCCGAACCCCACTAAGGCATGTGTTAGGGACTTAGACATGGTTAGAACATTGGGTTAATTTGTTGATGTGTAACTAGGGAACGGGATATCGCAAGCGGTGCGCAATTGGTGACCGAATTCTTGGACAGAAACGCAAAGGAACACTAGTTGGTATTTGGTAGGATTCCTACCTTATTGTAAGCCATGGATTATGTGTTTATGGATGTTTTTCTTGATTTATTTTGGTAATCAAATGTTATGTTTTAATGATGGGATTTTAATGCCATGGTTTGTAATATCATATAGCATGTTAACATTTGCATCTCATGCATGGCATGGGAGGGATGAAATTGAACCGGAGTCCATGCTCCATCGGGGCGACCGATAAACAAACATGGGGATATCTTGATGAGGCTATCCAAACAAGAAGGTTACTATGTGTTGATGATTATCTTCATGAGGCTATTCAAACAAGAAGGTTACTATGTGTTTATGATTATCTTGATGAGGCTTTTCCATCAAGAAGGTTACTATGTGTTTATGATTATCTTGATGAGGCTTTTCCATCAAGAGGGATACTATGTGTTTATGATACCTTGATGTACTTTTCCATCAAGAGGGACATTGTATGATGGTGATATGGATGATGGGTGGGACTCATGGCATATGACACCCATTGCATGGCATTGCATTTACTTGCATAATTTTTGATATACTTATATCTATATGATTTTGTTATCACTAATCCATGTGTTGACCCTACTCGCGCGTTGTCTAACGCCCTACTTGCACCTTAGATGATGACGCAGGAAATGGAGGAAATGAAGGACGTGATGGGAGCCAAGCGTAGGAGCTTGGAGGAGCGAGCTAGTTGATTTATTTAAGTTTATTCTGTAAATGTAATTTGAGTAACTTAGCTCGTTGGACTGTAATAATCTAGATTACTTGCTATGGTTTGGACTTTATTTTGGACATTCTAATTTTTAGGTATTTTAGTAATTTAAGTGATGTGACTTCCTTGCTATCTAAAATTGGTAGGATAGATTCTATTATAATTCCGCATTAAGTTTACATTCAGCAAGCTTACTTTCTACGTGTGAACCGTTCTCGTGGACTTAGTTCCACGTACACGTAGGGTTGGCCAGTTAAGAGCCGGGCTTTGGAAGCTCGGACTTAACTCGCGTCGTGACGTCCCGCGCTCTTTGTTACTCCTTATTTATATAAAAAAAATAAAAATACACTCTGATTTCAAGCTTAAGCATAGTGAAAAGGGGCGGGCGTCCACATCAACAGACACCGATTGGATTCTTGAATGATTTGCAAATGGATTGCCAAGAGAGAATAAACGACTACTTTTGCCTTTGATGTTTGAGAGACTAAAACTAGTAGATACAGATCATAAATGCTCTCCTCAACATCCTTAAACTCTCCAAACTGTTCGGTATTTATAGAGGCAAAAAGAATTTTCGAAACACAGTTACCCACGATCGATCGTGTATTGGTGATCGAACGCCCATGTTTGAAAGTGACTTCCACCAATCCAATTGTTGTGCATTAAATGCACAGTAACTACACAAAAATGGTCACATACGATTGATCGCCTATGTGATTAATGGTGAACATCAATAGGAGATGGATCGTAGGTTGGAGATCGTATCAGCCAGAGGCTACCCTATGTTGACAGTACCTTGTCAGGACAAACCTCAAATATTTCCCAGCCAATAGATCGTGGTACCGATGTGTCGGCCCTGTCTCTGGTGATTGGTCGTGCACCCGATTGATCGTGTTTTGTACCGCACGAAGGGTCGTCACAAGACGCATGTATCGTTCTCAGACCAAACTGTTTTCTCAGGCCTTGTTCAATCCAGAACCTTGTTAGCCCAGGCGATAGATTGTATACCCAATTGATTGGCCCTGTCTCAAACGACAGATCGTATCGTCCAAAGACTTAAGTTGTTTGACTGACCATTCCAACCAAAACCACGTTGATCCAGACGATGCATCACTATACCACGGTTGATCATCCTCTGTCATATACGATTGGTTTCCGACACGATGTGTCGCCATGACAACAAATTCAATGGTTTTAGTATGAAGTCCATTTGTTAAAACTTGGTGTCAAACACTCGCTAGGCTGTCTAAGATTAAACAAATGTGATACTAAGCCTAGGCAAGGTCATCCTAAGGTGTGGGTTCCTCCTAAGGTCTTCTATGGCCAATTACCTTCAGTGATTGCCATACGCATGTTGATCAGTTGAATCTTCAAACTTCAACCAACACTTGAGTCTTGAGTCTTAGCTTCCCTCTTCAAGGAAATGCTTCACCTAAGTCACAGAATTTACAAATAGGTTACTCAGAAAACCAGGGCACTAACATTGGTCATTCTCAGTCAAACCTAAAGAGACTCATAAACCAATCCAAAGGAGCAATAGGCTACACTACACATTCTTCAATTATAAATTGTTTTTATTGTGGTATAACCTAACACTTCAAACATGAGTGCAAGACTTGGAGAATGTAGGTTGAAAGACAAGTGGCTAAAGGTATTTCTTAAGAGGCAAAGAAGAGAAAGAATGGGTTCAATGGAAATTCACACCTTGCAAGGAATAAGGTAAATAAATTTAAATGAGTGAATTCCCAAAGAAGCCTAGTGGTCAACACTATTTTCATCCCTACAATTGAAAATCTAATAAGGATAAGCCAAGACCTTCTCATACCTTGGATAGGAACATCATAGTGAGGGTCTTATCTCAATCTACCAGATTTGGACCAAATGTTCGAAATGAAAAATCGAAGAGCCCAACTTCCGAAGATTTGAGAGGAAAGGTCCAGATCAAAATTTCAAATGGATCACTAAGGGATAGGACCTTACTCATGTCCTACATTGGTCTAAGAATTTGGCATGATTGGAGTATCTCTAGACCAAATGTAGTTGAACTCATTTGTCTTTCAAGTGAGTTCAAACAGTCTTTGTGTTGTGGCATGGAACATTTGACTCAAGCAAACCTTGGTTATACTTTTCCTGGCTATAGTATTTATCATGTTTGATGAGTCATACAGTTGTGGACTTTAGATTCCAAGTCCTACAGTGCTAGCTCAGATGTGTCAACGATTGCCAAAGTGTTTAACACATTTGACACATGTTTGGAATCTTAGTGTGTATCTTGCTTTCATCTCATGTTCCTTATTGGTATATGTTTTGTGGATTGAACATGTGCAAGACATTTGTGTGGCATATTTGTTCTTATTGGTAAAATTATCACATGCCATGTGTTTTAAAATCAAGAGAGAGATTTTAAAAAGAAAAAGCTTTTCAAAGGAAAATATGTTATGTCATGGCGACACATCGCCATTTGATGATGGATCGGCTCTGACCGATGGTTGACGACGATGTATTGTCTGAGAACAAAAATTTTAAGTTAAAAACCCCTCTTCTGATTTTATGCTTCATTCCATGACATTAAACTAGTTATATGTTTTTGTGGAATGTTTGTTTACATGTGGGCTTGCACTTATGTTTTAGAATTTGTCTTGATTCATCTCATTCCTTGTTCTCAATTATGCGTATAGTTTTGGAATGATTGAATTTTGTGTATTGCCTCATGTATTGCTTATGTATGTGTATGCATTATAAGTCTTCATCTCTGTACTTAAATTTGTAGAGAGATGACCTTGTGCACATACATAGTGTCGTTTTATTCCAAGTTCTCAAACTTGTGAATCTCTTCTGGAATGAACTTTGCTCCATGTTTATGAATGGTATTGATGATCCAAATGTGATGAAAAGTTCAAAAGGTAACCATTCATGTACCATTTGATGTACACAGGAAAATGCCTATTTTTACCTCTGTATTTAGATTAGTTAGTCCTTGATTTGTGTTACATAAAATAAATTTGTGTAATTTTGTGTTTTGCCGGTTTAAAAGCGAAAATGAGAGAAAACGTGCTTAAATAGAAATCAAGTTGTTTCATCCACAAAGGAAATCAATGCATTGGCACGACTGAGTGTGACATGTGTTATTGAAGAAAATGGTTTGGGTGCACCTTCGCTAATCACACATTGAATCACTTGCTGCAACAGTCAGATAAATTAATGAACCTGATAACATATATGGGATTATCCCATCATACAAGTTGACATCTCAAATTGTCATGTTTGAGCATGAGGGGAATTGGAGCAAGGTTCCAAAGAGTATCAAACAGTACCATAGGCCAATGTTCCAAATAGAAGCAGTTCAGTAATCAATGAACCATGCATTTGTTTGTTCATCAGTCTTTCACAAGATGTTGTGCTGAGATTGGTATGGACTGTTTCAAACAACTGTAGGCTATTTCAGGTTTGAACATTTGTTGTGTTGTTGCAACACCCCGCCCTTTTTCACTTGCATAAATCAGAGTATATATATATATTAAAAAGTGAGAGAGAACGGGCCTATACGAGGCAAGTCAAGTCCAAGTTTCCAAAACCCGACCCTTGACTGGCCACTATTATGTGTGTATGGACTAAGTCCACTAAAACATTTACACACGCTTATCTTATTGCTTGCGAAATAATTTATATAAATAAGATGCTATTCATTTTCTTAACTTCATTAGGCAAGGAAAGCCAATCACCATAAAATTTAAATAAAACTAAAAATTATCAAACCATAGCAAATAAGTTCTAAAGTGTCCCAAATAGTCTAAATTATTACAACCCAAAATACAAGTCCTCTTAATACATCATTGAAATCAAAACTAAGCACTTCCAAGCTTCTACTAATCCTTTTTCCGTCACGCCTGGCTCTTTTCCGGTCCTACGTCCTTTTCCTTAGCATTTCCTGTTTCAACATCTATACGGTAGAAGTAGGGCATTAGTCAACATGCCCAGTAGGTATTCCAATTAGGGTTAGGGTACACATAGGAGTAATATTAGAATATCATAAATCAAGGGTTTATACATCATTAATGGCATATTTGTAAAAACATCTTGTAAGTGATAAAACAATCCATGACGTCCATATCATAATCATGCTAGCGTAAGTGTTATGTCATGGGTGTCAATGCCAAATAAAATCCCACCCAATGTCCATACCCAATCACATCGTGAATCAATCAATAGTTTCCTTGGCCAATTATGTCCATAGTGTTTGAGGCGGCAACCACCATATACCATCCTCAAATTAATCGAGATTGTCGGTGGAGTGTGGGCTCCTCCCTTTGCGCAAGGTTTCGAGACTGACTACCCAGGAGCTCTTTGGCCCAATTACACCGTACTTTTCTATCAACCGGACGAGGCCAAATCTCAACGGTTTATATAGCTTCATATAAGCTAATCTCAAACCCAAGTCTTGTCCGGACCGCTCAGAACTTGGCTTGTTGGTCATATGTGTTCCCTCCCATGCCATGCATGTGGTAATGTATGCAAGAATGCCATTTCATTTAAAATACATTATATCATTGAAAATCAACTCATAATCATATAAATTTATTTAGCCAATGTATCATATTTTGAATAAAATAAGTGTCATATTATACTCCATAGTATTCTCAATGAGGTAGGAATCCTACCAATGTCCAATATACTATCCTTTCTTGTCTTGTAAGGATAACGCTAACGTTCGAGTGAGACGAATCGCAATCCCTTTGTGAGCCTCTTTACCTCATCAAATTCAAACATACATATTAGTTTGATTTTCCATTTTAATTTCATCATCCCTATTTCCATCTAAGTTCCATGTTCATTTCTCAAAGCATTTACGCATCATAGACCTTAAATGGTCCCCATAAGAAAATAGGATTCGGCCATGCAAGAGGCCGAATCTTGTTCTTTGATTCTTTTCTCCTTGAAAGTCGTCCTTAATCATGTTTAAACATGGATTCCATCTTCAATACTTACTCAATATATTTCCTACCCACTAGCCAAGGTTAGGGTTCGGCCATACAACATGGCCGAACCATCATGGTTGGTTTTCATCCTTTCGATCATCACATGTTCCTTTACAACGTTTCCCATCTCTTGATGGTTTTCAATATCCTTTTACCTTGGGCATTATCTTATTTTTCTTAATCCATCCATCCAATCATAATCATAGCATGGGTTCGGCCATTCATTATGGCCGAACCTATGATCCCTTATGTTATTCCTCCCTCTTACAAGTTCTTAACAAGGATTCATCAAAACTCTTAAAATGTTAGACTTATGGATTTGACCATATCTTGGCCGAATCCATGGTGATCCGGATTAATCTCATGGTTGTTTTGTTTGAACCCATAACCATCCTTTGGATGGATTTCCAGCTCTATGGCCTTATAGTATTTTTGGCCGTTCATTCCAACCAACATGGAACCCATGGTCGTTTGGACGTTCATTCCAACCAACATGGAACCCATGGGTTCGACCACACCATGGCCGAACCTATGGTTTCCTTAGATTAATGCCCATTGATTTTATTAATTCTAGACATTCCTTATCTCCCTAGACCTTTCATTCAATGAGTCGCTCCTCCTCTTTGGCTCTTCAATCTCTTTATTTTCTTTTGATCTTTCTCTTCTTCCTTAGTTTTTCTTCTTCTTTCTTTGTTCTTCAAAATTCTAATCTTTTCTAGTTTTTCTTCTTCTTTCTTTGTTCTTCAAAATTCTAATCTTTTCTAGTTTTTCTTCTTCTTTCTTTGTTCTTCAAAATTCTAATCTTTTCCCTCTCTCTCATAATGACTTTCTCTAAACAAGGAGGCTCTTGGTTTCCCAAGGGTGGCTTCATTACTTTTGAGGTGAAGACCCTTGGGTTCCCAAGTGTCTAGGCACAATGTACATAGACAAGATTCCCCAACTCTTAATATCCACCCTAGATCTTTCCTTAGATGAAATCCTAACCTTCCATCTTATCCTTTCATCTTCCCAAATTAAGACCCCTTAAAAGAAAACCCTAATTCAATATTCAAAATTTAAAAGTGGTTGACCAAGTCAACCCATGCCATGGTCGACCATGCATGTGGTGACTTGGTCACCACATGGCACTTGGGTCCCACTTTTGCCATGTCACTTGATGTGTCACCTCCACTTGTATGCCACCTCAATTCTACTTTCCACCTCACTTGATGACATGGCATCCTTACTTAGTTGGCTTCAATATACCATTTTATTTTATTATTTTAATTCTATTATCCCCTCTTATTATGTAATTTATGTATGATGATCTAATTCATCAATTATTTTTAAATTAAGATCACCTATGACCCATTGGGTCTTAATTGGGTAATTGGCCCGTTTCCTTGCCTATCTAATGTCCATTTCAACTTTTTAATTTCAAATTTAATTAAATTTCTCTGTTAATAGATAAAATTGCAATCCAAGTGGGCCCATCCAATAAATTTATAAGCTGAGGAAAATCCGAGGTGTTACAATTATTTGGCATGATTCAAAAGTTGCAATAAAGTAAGCATACAAGACAATTGTTTCATTGAAAATTAATACAGAAGTGTTAATTGTATGAAACATTGTTCAAGCAATAGATTGCAACCAGATGTAACAAGAAGCAGTGATCTGATTGAGGGACCTTTCCAATAAGCCAAAGAAAATCGATCCAAACTTATAAAGCAGCAAACTGGTTGTACTCATGTACTGAAAATTTCTCATGCTAATAAGGAAAATACAAGCAGATAGCAATTGAAGGTGGTGCTAACAGAGGCAGAGATTTGTAGCATCCAAAAAATAGACAAAGAAAAAGAGAAAAAAAGAATCAAGTATCAAGCAATATTTTGGTTCAATATTTTGGACAGAAAATTGAGACCAAACAACAGTGAGCAACGTATAAGCTGGTTCAGTTTTAGTGGGTTCCAAACAGCAGTAACACATTGTTTTCTAGTCCAAATTGGTGAACAAACAACACCCCACATACAGAGCGTGGCAGCAACATAAATTGAGAAATAAAATAGAACAACAGCGTGTTGTGGAAGAATACATCAGAGTGAAGGCGGCGTGTAGTGGAGAAACCAGAGAAGTAGCAGAAGCACCAAATTTCTAAGACAGTAGCGCTGCAGAGCTTGAAATTTATTTTGTGTGTTCCACAGAGTAAAATAGCAAACACATGAGAATTAAGGACAACAAAGGCAATTAGTGGTAGAGACGTGCAGAGTGATATGGATACAAAATGAACATGCCCTTATCTGCTATGATCAAGGGCTTTTTCATTCGATCCCTATGTGTTGACCCAATTTCATCACTAGTGCGGAGAAAGTAGGATCGGTCGAGAGAGCAGATTAAAGGATAAACGACATAATGAAAATAGAAAATAAGAAAAAATAGAAGATGTCTTGCTATTCCAATCCTATGACTCAGCCGACTCTAGGTTTTTATTTCATTGTATCCAATCGTGAAACCTACATGAGAAAGAGGCCGACTGAAGTTTAGTAAGGAAAATTAGCAGGATCATTCCTGTTATTTTATACAGCAGCGTGGAAGCCCAATGATTACACATCATATGTTGTATTTTTTTAGCAAGAAATCAGTTAGAGATAAAAACAGCAGACTCGAAGTTTTTCTTTTATCCATCCGTGAGACTTATATACAGTAATAAACGAACATAGAAGAATGAAATTGTGGAAAGAAAGAATCGGTTGAATTGAGGTGGCCCCTTGGCTTACTTATTTTATCTCCTCCAAAAGCCTATAAATTGAGAACCCCTCCATTGAGAAAAATCAAACCTGGGCAGACAATTCAAAGGGTAAGGCATGGGAGAGAGGAAAGCAAAGAGAAGAAAAAGACTTAGGGACTGGTTGATTTTAATTTCCTTTGTATTTTTCTTATGTCATTCTTTTCCAAATTCCAATTGAATTGTAATTTTTCATTACATGTTTTAATTAATAAAAGAAGGTGAGATTATTAGAATTATGCTTTTTCAAATTTTGACTTTTATTATGATGGTTTGAATCATTTTAGCTCTTGACTCCTTCCTTTGTAATTAATTTGGACATATGAAATAGTTAGATCCTTGATTAACATTACTATTCTAGGTTTAAGGTTCTTTGGAATGAATGAAATAGTTAGATTGGAGAATTGCATGATTAATTTAGATCTAAGGTTCGGATTAATTAGGGAACTATTTTGATGAAAGACTTGAATAAAATTGGAATTTTACGTGAGCTCTATGTTCTAGGCCATTATTTTATTATTAAAAAATGATAATAATGCCTCCTTGATTCTTTGATATAGTTCCAATGTAAATATGTACATATGTTGTTTTCAATTTTTATTTCTGTTTATAAATTCAAGTTCTTAAAAATTGTGGAACTAGCTTGGTTAATTAATTAATTGCATCTAAATTTTTGTGTTCTAAGGTAGATTAAGATTATTTAATATTTTAGATTAATTCCACTATCTTAATTGAAATTAAATAAATTTTGTGTTTTCCATGAAAATTAGACTCTTTAATGGTTAGTTTCCATTTTTAGATGTTGTTTCTATTGTTAGACTTTGTTATTAGAAAGTTTCTAAATTAAAATCAAATTTCCTAGATTAGAGAAATAATTCCATATTCATGATTTATTACCATAATTTTATAAATTTCATAAAATATATAATTCAATTGTGTGTCTTTCATGGATATATTTTTCTAAGTTCTGATGGGTTCGACCTCGGACTCCTAAGCTATATAATAAATGGTTTGTGTGCTTACGAGTATAAATTTAAAATACAACACCATTCAATTCAAATCTAGAACCTCAATGGAGTACTCATGATTGAATGGTAAATATGGTGAAAAAGCATGGGAGTTGAAATTGTAAATGTCAAACACTTGTATGGTTCATATGGAAATCTCTCTTGCACCTTCTCATAGGTATATCTTGGTGCATGTGATATTTGTCTTTGCATAGTGGTTGTCAGTATGGTTTCTCATGAACTTATATATGTTGCATATTTTTTAATGCCATATTTATCTCATACTTCATTTCCATGCATCTTATTGGTATATAATATGTAGAATGAATGTATGATTTATATGCTTTTGATTCTCATTTCTATCTTCATCATGGGAATATGTTATGAGGAATGTTTTCAGTTCATAAGAACCAAGTCTTGCTAAACTTGAGAGTGCATTGATGCCTTCACACACATGGGCAATGGGCTTTCAAATGGTAAATTGAAAATGCTCAGGAATTGGAATGTGGTTTGGATCAAAATTTTGATTGGACTCATAAATTTAAATCGATCCAAAATCCATGAATTTGTGCAAGTGTTAGTGAAAATGTTGGAATCTTCAAATGGCAAAAATTGGTGTGTCAATGTTGTGGCATACATAGGCATGTGATATTCATTTCTATGACCTTATATGGTGGTATCTTGATAAGAAATAGATATGTGCATTCAAGGGTTGAAATGCAAAACTTGTTGTATTGTGGACGTACATGCATCACAAGCACACACTCCTTGTCCCTCAATTTGTAAATCTTATAGGGATGCATTTATGTTATTTCCAATGTTCTTGTGTAGCTCTATCGTAGAAAATCTATTAGACATTGGAAATGAGGCTGGAGATATGTTCAAATGATAAAAATTATCCATCTTTGAAATAGTATTATGAGAATAGGTGTGCATTCATCTTCCAAATCTTCATATGTGACATGAATGGGTCACACAATTTTGAATGCAACCTAATTGCACCTATGTATTGGCTTTCAAAGAACAATCAATGGTAGAACTTAAAGCCAATAATCATGGATATTGGCAGAGAAATCCAACGTGGTTAAGTGGTCCAAATGTTAAAGGATTCGGGTGCATTGTGCTCTAAAAAATTGAGCAAAGAAGAGCAAGCTTTGGAAAGTTTAAGGGAAGAAACAAGCTTTCATCTTCTAGTGCTTAATGGATTTCCAAGGATAAGGTGTTTGTTCATTCATTGTTTGTTCAGTGTCTAGGGCACGACCCATTGAGTTCACGATCTATCAGTGGGGATTTTTAATTTTCTTATTTGAACAAATACTGTTACACTCAGCTGGTCCCAGGACTATTCTATTGTCAAGTGGTGACTTATCGGCACTGGATTTCAAGATCCATCGTGCGTGATCGTTTTCTATTCGTTGGGGACTGTATTAAATGCTAACGTTCACATTGCAATGGCACATTTTTAAGTCACCATCCATCGTGAGCCATGACTGATCACCAGTTCAGTTCGAGAATTTTTCTGTTTTGCCAATTTAAACTCTGAACTTTGATGAGTTTGGTCAAAACCCTTCACATAAGAAAATCTTAAGGTATTCCCACAGATCCAAATCACTCCCAATATCTCTTTAAGCACAATACATGGTGAATCATTTGAGAATCCAATCAATACCTTCATTGAGATAAAGAGAGAGAAAGACCAAATTTAGGATTCAATTTACAAATCCATAATCCTAGGACCTTCTCCCAAAACTTGTGGTTGCTCATACATCAGCACATCTTCGTCATCAAGGACATCATGTTGAGAGAACTCTTCTAGAAGCACATCTACATCAGATTCGAGCTACAAAGCAAGTGCTTCTTCTTGTTTATAATTTTCAAATCATCATTGTGAAGTGGATTAACGAAAGGTGCTTGAACCACTATAAAAAATAGAGGGATAAGGAAATAGACCGCGGTAGGTCGAACCTTTCAAAACTAGGTTTCGAGTTGAGTGAAATTCTCACTCTATTTGAGTAAGGTGTAATACCTTCTCTATTCGTGAGGGTGTAATTCCCCACATAGTGTATTTGGGATAACCCAAGAGTGGGTGAGTCCAACAGTAGATGTAGGAGGAATTTACTCCGAACCACTATACATCGGGTGTTGTGGGTGTTTGGCTTGCTTGTGTACCTGTGCACTCTTGTTAGCATACAACACATCTTCGTGACTAAGTTGTTAATTTTGTTGCATATCATTTTAATTAATCAAGACGTTTGTGAAAGCGATAAACATTGCGATTGTCCTATTCACCACCCCCTCCTTTAGAGAGAATTTTGTTCTAGCACTCGGGAACTTTCAGTCGACAGTATTTTGTAAAAAGAGTTGGTGCTCTTAAGGGACGCTTGGATTGTCTTCAAGCAAAAATGAAGGAAACCATCAAGAATGTAGTAAGAAACAACATCTAAGCCATTAGCTGCTCCAGCAAGTCAGATGATACAGTCCCTTGTCCACCTCCTCCTGTTGGTGCTGCTATTTAGTTTTTCATGCTTTATAATTTTGTTCTTGAAAAACATTATTTTGGAAATGTAAACTTTAAGCACCCTTGGTGCAAAACCATGTTATGCTTATGAATGGTATTTTGTTTTCATATGCTATGGTTTGGATTTATTTGTGATGCATTACTATGCTATGCCATATGTTTGATGCATGTTTACCTCTATCTCTCTCCTAACTCTCATACTTGTGCTCAATATTGGTTTATTAAATAGACTTTCATGTAAGACTACATGAGCTGGTTTTAAATTGGAATGTTTGAGATGAGATGTTTGGCTCTTGATTCCTTGCTTAAGGATACTGAAAGTTCCCTTAGTGCTAAGAACCGAATTAACCCAGGAGGAGGAGGAGGAGGAGGAGGAGGAGGAAGAGGAGGGGAAGGGAGGAGGGGGGGGGGGGGGGGGGGGGGGTGAATAAATTATAGTGGTTCGGTAAATTAACCTACATCCATTCTTGAGACTCACCCAACCTTGGGCTATCTACAATTACTAAGCGTTGGAATTACACCAACACAATAGCATAGGTCTTCCACATATCCAATTGATTGGGACTTTCATCCAATTCCTATCCAATATTTTTTATAGTGGTTCAAGAGAAAAACTATCGCTTTAATCCACTTCATAATAACATGATTTTAAAAGAAAAATCAAACTAGGAAGCATTTGCCTTGAAGCCTTGCAAATGTGTAGATGTGCTTCCAAAACGATCCACCCAAAGTGAGATCGTACAATCCCGACATTGATGAAGGCCCGTCGTATAGAGAAACCACAATCCTTGGGTATCTAACAAATTGGAGGTCCAATGCCTTGTAACGCCCCACCCTTTTTCACTCGCTTTCCGAAAATCAGAGTCTATTTTTTTTTTTAAACAGATAGAGTGATAGAGAACAGGATGTCCCGACGCGAGCTACATCAGAGCTTCCAAAGCCCGACCCTTAACTGGCCAACCATACGTGTGCATGGACCAAGTCCACTAAAATGGTTCACATGTACTCAAGTTAACTTGCGGAATAAAACATGTATGCGGAATTACAATAGGATAACAATCCTATTCCATTTTAGATAGCAAAGTAGTCCAACACTTAACCATAACTATCATAACTTAAATATCCAAACATTAACCATCCAATCCATAGCAAATATACCTACGTTATTACAATTCCGAATACTAGCTATTCAAATACATATTTCATGAATAACTTAAGCAAAATATAACTTAATCATCGAAGCTCCTAAGCTTGGCTCCGATCTCATTCCTCGTTCCGTTCATTCCCTGTGTCATCAACTAGGGTAGAAGTAGGACGTTAGACAACGTGCCCAGTAGGTATTCCAATTAGGGTTAACACATGGGTTAGTACCAAAAATCCAGATATTATATATATCAAGTCCAGATATAATAAATCATACCATACTTATAAAACATCGTATCCAAAATCATGTATGATAATAGAGATCCAATCATACAGATAAAAACCAGAAACCTTGCATGATAATAAAGATCATAATCATATCGATTCAATGCCATGCTATGCTATCATATACAATGAGTCCCACCCATCACAAAGACATAGTAACCTCTTGATGGAAAGTTCCTCATCAAGGTATCCCCCACGATTGTATTACGGGTGCCCCGACGGAGTGTGGGTCTCCGGTTACCTTTCATCCCCCCCATGCCATGCATGAGATGCAAATGTCCACATGCTATGCAATTATACAAATCATAGCATTTAAAATCTCATATTTGAAACATAACATTTTTACAACATAAACCATCAAAAATAAGAAGTTAAACCATATTACATAACCATGGTTTCAAAGCAGTAGAATCCTACCAATGACCACTAGTGTGACCTTGCATTCTTGTCCGAAACCGTTCACGATCGTATACCGCTTGTGAGGTCTCGTCACCTTGTTACATATCAACAAGTCAAACTAAAGTCCCATTTGATTTCCATCAATCCATAAAGCAACCTTAGTGGGGTTCGGCCATACAACATGGCCGAATCTCACCCACTTGAGTTTGTGCCCTGCCTTTAATCCTTTGCTCTTTTAAATTAAGTCTAAGGTCATATCACCTTTAATTCATTCATCTAATCATACATAAGACCCGAAGTCCACCAAACATTCCCCATGGGGTTCGGCCATACACCATGGCCGAACCCATGGTCCATTATTTTCACCTATTTACAACTTTGCCATTATCCTATCCATGGCTAACCTTTTCATTCATCTAACACATGCTTAGACTAATAAATAACTTATTAACATGATTTCCATTATTTTCATAATCAAAATGCATCTAAGTCCATCAACATTACATTCATTTTAAACCTTTTAAAAACATCAACAACCTTCCATGGGGTTCGGCCATACAACATGGCCGAACCCTATGGTTCATTAATTCCTTTTTAATTCACATAACCAAGACTTATATTCTTTAATGGGGTTCGGCTGTACATGATGGCTGAACCTCATCCACCCCTTTTTCTCCTTGGTGGTCCATGCATATTAACCTTAGGGTTTGGCCATGCAAGGCCAGCCCATGATCCATAATCATAATCCTTATAGGGTCCATGCAAGAGGTCCTTTGCCATGATAAGACTAGGGTTCGGCCATGAAATGGCCGGAACACTTTCCTTGACCATCTTACTTAATCAAAGTTCTATCAAGTACTTACCGGTTCCGCGACTCCTCCGGTATCCTTTCGCTCCGACTTGCTCTTCCAATCCTTTCTTTCCTTAGCCTCTTCTTCATTCCTTCTTAATCCTTTGGCCGACAGTGAGAGCTTGAGAGAGAGAGAGAGTTCGGCCAAATTATGTGGGTTTGAGAGAGAATCGGCCTTCAGTGAGAGGGAGAGGAGTTTGAAATGTAAACTCTAAGTCCTTTTCTCCTTTGTCCTTATGAGTGATCTTCCAAGAGAGTGCTTGAGGGAAAGAAACAACCAAGAGGGAGAGGGAGAGAGTGAAATGAAACCAAAGTCTTCCCCTTGGTTAATGAGGGTCGGCCCAAAGGTGGTGTCCCTTGGTGGCACCCTTTTATAGCTCCCATGCCCTTATGTAACTCCCATAACTTATCACCTTCTCATTGATACTTACATTGGGGGTTTCATCCTTGAGATGAAACTCCCATGCCCTTATGTAACTCCCATAACTTATCACCTTCTCTTTGATACTTACATTGGGGGTTTCATCCTTGAGATAAACTCCCATGCCCTTATGTGACTCCCATAACTTATCACCTACTCGTTGATACTTACATTGGGGGTTTCATCCTTGAGATGAAACTCCCAACCGTCTTGTCCCTTGGTTACTTTGTGTAACAACAAAACCATCCCCTCCATTCATGACCCATTTGGGGGTTTCATCCTTGAGATGAAACTCCCATGTATCCCATCATGTAGCCCTAGTTTGAATTGTGTAACACCGCCAAACCGTCCACCACCCATTAGTGATACAATTTGGAGTTTCATTCTATGAAATGAGACTCCAATGTTTCCAACGTGTACTAAGGTTAAGCCTTGTGTAAACTCCAAAACCTTTCATCTCCCCATTAATGATTCATTTGGAGTTTTATGCATGAGATGAAACTCCCCCCTCCAATGTGTGACCTTGACTTGGTCTCATGAGGTGCATCTCTCCACCTTCCCACTCCACTCACTTGAGATCAAAGTCCCATTAATTTCCATTCAACTCATTTAACTCAACTCACCTCTTGAACTCACTTAAAACCAACCCAATTACTTGATTCCATTTCCAACTTAAATCAGCTCCAATTGAGTAAGCTTGAACTCACTTGGTGGTCAACCAAGTCAACCACGACCCATTGGGTCCCAATTGGGCATTTTGACCCAAATAACAACCTTGACCCAATTAAACACATCTTACCCATTTATTTTAAATTGAACCTTATAACACATCCGTTGGGTCTTAATTGGGCATTTGACCCAACAACTTACCCACCTAAGGTCCATATCCAATAATTTACAAATTAAATGGACAATTTCCATATATATCCATAACTTGAAAATCCAGGGTGTTACATGTCTATCCTAGAGCTTTGTCTTAATCATTCTCTATTAATCTCAATCTATACCGATTAGATACTTGAATGGTTTGCAAGTGAATTCCCAAGAGAGAATAAGCCTATGATTTTTCCCTTTGGCCTTGAGATTTTTGGACTCGTAGATGAGGCTCTTTAATGCTCAAGATGTCTAAACAAAAACTCACCAAACATTGATCTATTTATAAGCAAACATAATTTTTTCGTATTACTAAAACACACGAATGATCGTGTACAGGTGATCGATCGACTGTGTTTGAATTCCTCTTCACCAACCTGGTCGTTGAGCATTTAATGCATGGTAACGACTCTAAAATGGTAACCTCACGATACACTGCGCAACATGACCGATTGTCCGTGTTTCTTGGGCACAGATCGCAGGTGGCGAATGTATCGTCTTGA
Organism: Chimonanthus praecox; assembly: GCA_022113865.1. Classification (NCBI taxonomy): domain Eukaryota; kingdom Viridiplantae; phylum Streptophyta; class Magnoliopsida; order Laurales; family Calycanthaceae; genus Chimonanthus; species Chimonanthus praecox. The sequence continues at coordinate 43,170,688 of CM039094.1, forward strand.
GACTGATTGTACTTTCCAGCCTATGTCTTATCTCAGTGATGTATTGCCCCATACGATTGTATTGCCAGTGTATCCCACGATTGATCGTGACCACGATTGTATTGGCAATGAATCGTCCTAAGACCACATGGGTTTGACAGTCTTGTCCTACCAGAACCCTCGACTTTCCATACGACATATCAGATGACCACGATTGATCGTGTGTTGTCTTTTATGAATGATCGCCCAATACGATGTGCCACGTTCACAGTGAATTCATATTTCCAAGTTGGGTTTGTAACATCTCGGATTTTTCAATGCAATAATATATTGGATTTTGACTATTTAAATTGTTTAATTTGTTGAATTTAAGATCTATAGATGAAATGGATTTTAAATGGGTAAGAATTGGGTCAATGGCCCAATTATGATCCAACGGATCATGGATAGGGTTGATTTTAATTAATTGGGTAAATGTAGTTAATTGGGTCAATTACCCAATTGGGACCCAATGGGTCAAAGTGAATGGATTTTGGGAAGTAAATGGGTAAGGGATTAATTTAATTGGATCATGTACCCAATTAAGACCCAAGACATGGGATCCACCTCATCTAGTGAGCTGGCACGTGTATGAGGTGGCATATGAGTGACATAGCCAAGTGGGACCCAAATCCACGTCATCAAGTGAGGTGGCAAATGATTTAATGCACATGCATGGTCGGCTAACCATGGTTGACTTGGCTAACCATGGTTGGTGAGTTCAAATGTGGTGAGTTGAATTATTTTGAGTTGGAAATTAAAATCACTTGAGTTATATGGAAATGAGTTCAAGAAAATTAAGTGAGTTAAAGTGAGTTGGGATTGAGTTGAATGGGAAGTGAGTTTAAATAAGCAAGTGAGTGGAAATGGAAGTGGAAGGGGCTCTAAGTGAGTCAAAGGGGGAGATGGAAGCTTTCCATGTCATGGAAACCCTAGGCATGCACGTTGGGAAGACCTAACTCAAGCCATGTGTCTCCTTGGTTAAACCAAAGGACACATGGGAAAGACCAAAAGTAATGAGGGTGGTTGAGAGGGTAGAGGGCTAGTTACAAAGGGCTCACACCAAACCCTTGGCCGATCCTCTCTCCCTCCCTCTTGAGCAAAATAATCCCATCTCCACTCCTATCTCCAATCTCTCTCCCTCTCTCAACACCTTAGCCGATTTGCATTACTAGGTAACATAGAGATTTCCTCTCTTCCCAATCTCTCTCCCTCCCATTTAGGCTCTAGACTTGGAGGAAGAAGAAAGCACTAAGGAAGGAGCGGGGCTAAAGATCAGACCTAAAGAAACGAAGGAGACGCGGAAAGAAGGTAAGTCTTATGTAGGAGGATAATGTAAGACTAAGATTAAGTTTAAAGAAACCATAGGGTTTGCCATGATGTGGCCATGCCAATGGGTTCTAGATTGGGTTGGAATGGATGGCTAAGTCGTATTAGAGCCATGGAAATGGTAATCAATTCAGGGAATGGATAAGTGTGGTAACAAACAACTAAAGGTTTGAATGCAAAACTATGTCGTAATAATATTAGATTGGAGGAATTCGAGAAATAATCCTAGCCTTGGCTAGTGAGTAGAGTAAATCCATCTAAGAGTTACATGGATGATGTTTAAGATGTTGGAATAATATTAGGAGGGATTTCATGAAGAAATGAGGTACAAATATGCAAATAGAAAAGACAGACAAAACAGTCAGTCGACTGAATCTTTGATTTAGTCGACTGAACTGGAGTTGGCTGTAACGGAAAACCAATTCTGGGTGCTCCAGCCGACTAAATCTTTGGATTCAGTCGACTAGACCAAGTCTGGATTAAAATATAAGGGGTATAATGATGTTTCAGCCGACTAAATATGGGATTCAGTCAACTGAAAGAAGACGTATCAAAGAAGTAAAGGGATCAGACGTGTTTCAACCGACTGAATATTAGATTTAGTAGACTGAAGGAATACTTGACAAACACATAACCAGCTTGTTAATGATTCAGTCGACTGAATCCTTGATTCACTCTACTGAATGCACATTGGCCGAACACACAGTTTCTCAGGTCCAAGTCAGTCGACTGAATCTCTGATTCAGTCAACTGAAAGAGGATTGACCAGGAATACAAAAGGTTTGACTCAGAGTCAGCCGACTGAATAAGTGATTCAGTCGACTGGAAGAGAGCGAGTCTAAATAATACTGAGTTGGGTTTCAGACGACTAATGTGTATTTCAGTCTACTGAAAGTCTGCTGTAAGGCTGAACACTGTAGCAGAGCGTCTTTCAGTCGACTAAATCCCTGATTCAGTCGACTAAAATAAAAAGTTGATTTTAAATTGATGTTTCCAGAAACTTAGGTCTAGTTGGAAGGATGTAAGAGATGATTTAAATCAAATGGATAAGTAAATTGATGTATGTGTATGATTAAATTGATAAGGTAAAGAGGTGTGATTCACTTGCACGCAACGGTTAGCGATTGTTCGTGCGAAACAAGAAAAGAACAGTAAATCGGACTTGGGTAGGATTCCTACCTTGTTGAAGCACTTTGGATTATGTAAATGTAATGGTTTTTATTTCCATATTTGATGATCTATTTTGGTATCAAAATGCTTTTGTTTTAAGAATGGAATTTCAATGTTATTATGTAATTTAATATGAAATAGCATGTTTGCACTCACATCTCAGCATGACATGGGAGGGAACATATGAGAGGAGTCCACGCTCCATTCGGGGTATCCAATAAACAAACATGGGGAGGGATCTGCGCTGATTCAGATTGACATACGAGAAATGGTTTATGATGTTTGAAATGAAAGAGGAGTCCACGCTCCATTCGGTGGGACCGATAATGCATACGTGGGGAGTCATGACAATGAATACCTTGATGTGGCTTGTTCATCAAGAGGATTATCTATGTGTTTTGAGACATGGTTGATGGGTGGGAAATCATTGGCATATGACACCCATGGCATGGCATTGAATTAACATGATTTTGATATTATGTATCTATTCTGATTTTATACTAATCCCATGTGCATGACCCTACTCGGAATACCTACTAGGCGTGTTGACTAACGCCCTAGTTCTACCTTAGATGATGGTATAGGGAACGGAACGGACGATGGACGCGAAAAGAGCCAAGCTTAGGAGCTTAGGCAGCTTATTGCTTATTTTATTTAAGTTTTAACTTTGTACAATGTATTTGAGTTAATTGCATTTTGGGACTGTAATAACTTAGAATTATCTTTCTATGGTTTGGTTCCATTTGGACATTTGAACTTAAGGTAATTTATGTGATGGACTTCCTTACTTAGAAATGGATAGGGATAATAACTCTAATCTTATATTAATTCCGCAATGTGTTTATTCCACAAGTATAACTTTATGCGTGTGAACTGTTTTAGTGGACTCGGTCCACGCACACGTATCATTGGCCAGTTAAGGGTCGGGCTTTGGAAGCTCGGACTTAGTTTGCGTTGTGGGGTCCCGCTCTCTGTCACTCTTTATTTTTTTTTTTAAAAAAAAAATAGACTCTGATTTTCGGCGAGTAAAAGAGGGCGGGGCGTTATAGTTGGTATCAGAGCGAAACTGAAAATATGAATCTTTCAAAGTAAGATTACGACGGTATCATGTCTCACTGACAAGATAAGAATCCCAACTGACCGACTCTTCGGAGTCTGCTGCATGGAGGCCGGATTAATTTACTTTGTTAAGAATCAGACTGAAGCATTCAAATTGAGAACAACATTATAACAGCAAGGGAAGGACAATCACTATAAAAAATGGATTTATCAAACATAACGAAATATGAGATATTTCCCCGAAACAAGAAACATCAGGTTTCCCCAAATTGAGAAACAATACTTGATATATAGGAAAGTTCCCCAAAAACAAGAGATACAAGATGCTGATTTGGCAATTCCCCAAACTATATAAACACAAAACTTTATGAGAAAGCTAAGTCAAACGATGCTTCAATGACTTAGGAAAATGCCTCCGAGAAGAATAACTCGACAAAACCCACATGTGGAGGAAGAAGTGCAGCAACCACGCCAGGAGGGGGAGCAGAATAGCGTAAATATTCCTGTGGTACCCCTCGAGCTGCAGAACTTAGTGCAGGATGTGGTCACTTTCGTTCTACAACAACATATGAAAGGCAATGGAAGTTCGACCACCAATGAGGCACGTGATCGAAGCATGGTTAGAGACTTCCAACAGTAGCGTCGCCCTCATTTCAAAGGGAAAGAATGACCTACCGGAGTGGAGAATTAGCTGAGAAACATCACCAAGATCTTGACATTAGTGAAGATCACCATGTAACGCCCTGCCCTTTTTCACTCGCAGAAAATCAGAGTCTATTTTTTTTTTTAAATAAAGAGTAAGAGAGAGCAGGACGTCATGACGAGAGCTAAGTCTGAGCTTCCAAAGCCCGGCCCTTAACTGGCCAACCATACGTGTGTGTGGACTAACTCCACGAAAAGGTTAACACGCATTAAGGCTAAGCTTGCAGAATAAACGTAGTTACGGAATTATAATAGAGTTACTATACTATCCAATTTTAAATAGTAAGGAAGTCCATCACATTAAATAACTTAAGTTTCAATGTCCGAAATAAAACAAACCATAACAAATAGTTCTAAGTTATTGTAGTCCCAAAATGCTAATTACTCAAATTACATGTCCAAAATAAAATCTTAAATAAAATAAATCTAAATCATCCAAGTTCCTAAGCTTGACTCCGTTCACGTCCTTTGCTCCTTCCATTCCCTGTGTCATCATCTAAGGTAGAAGTAGGGCGGCGTTAGACAACGCGCCCAGTAGGTACTCCGAGTATGGTCAAACACATGGATTTGTATAAAAAAAATCACGTAGATATATATAATGTCAAAACCATGCAAATCAATGCCATGCCATGGGTGTCATATGCCATGAATCCCACCCATCAACCATATCACAATCACATAGTATTCCTCTTGATGTACAAGCCACATCAAGGTATTGTCATGACTATGCCTTATCGGTCCCACCGAACGGAGCATGGACTCCTCTTTTCATTTCAAACATCATATCTGGAATCAGTGAGTATCCCTCCCCACTTTTGTTTATCGAATATCCGAATGGAGCGTGGACTCCCCTCATAGGATCCCTCCCATGCCATGCATGAGATATGAGTGCCAACATGCTATTCATATTACACAAAATAGCATTGAAATTACATCTTCAAAACATAACCATTTGATACCAAAACAACTCATCAAAACATGGAATTAAAGACCATTCATATACATAGTCCAAGTTTATCAATAAGGTAGGAATCCTACCAACGTCCAAATATCGTGTCCTTGAGTTTTCGACCAAAAACCGATCACTGATCGCATCAGGCCGATCGTACACCCGTTTGTGAAATCCCGTTACCTTATTACATTTATCACATATACATACATCAATTTGGTGATCCATTTGATTTCCATCAACCCCTACATCATTCCATATTCTTTTCCATTTACGATCATAGGTTTTAAGCCGGTTAAGTCCCCCAAGGGGTTTCGGCCATACATTAGGGTTGAAACATGTTTAAGTCCACAATACCCATTAGTGAGGTTCGGCCATACAACATGGTCGAACCTCACTCTTTTGATTTTTGGCCCCCTTATTACCCTTTCTTTTATTTTAAACAAAGAGGTCAAACATCATTCATTCTTTGATTCCTTAATCTACTAATATTTCATAGTTAATCACACTTAGGTTCATAACAAATGCATCCATGGGGTTCGGCCCTACAACATGGCCGAACCCATGGTTTTCTCATTCATCATCCTCCCATCTTTAGCCATCATTTCTTTAACCATATTTGGATCCATAAAATATCATCCATGGATGGCCGAACCCCATTGTTCTTCCATTCCCTCTTCTTTTTAGTCCTTGTTTGTTTTAACCAATCCAAGTCAACATAGTTGATCATTCAATCTCTTAAACATATGTAGATCTACAAAATGATCCACAAAAATGATTCATGGAGTTCGGCCATACAACATGGCCGAACCCATGGTTTCTTATTTCCATCTTTTCATTTCTCAACTTGATAGTCCAACATTAATTATTTGAAACATATTTAGATCTATAAACATTCCTCCATGGGGTCCGGCCATACAACATGGCCGAACCCATGGTCCACTATTTTTCATCATTTAAAACCTATTTAAATCCATAACCATTCTTCCATGGGGTTCGGCCATACAACATGGCCGAACCCATGGTCCATCATTTTTCATCCTTCTCCATTTTAAATCATCATGAGGATGGGTTCTCTTAAAAATCATATATAATATGTTTAGATCATTTGATGGGGTTCGACCATACATCATGGCCGAACCTCATCCAAACTCCTTTGAGCCTTCATATGATCCATATATAAAACTTAGGGTTCGGCCATGCAAGGGGCCGAACCATGTTCTTCCATATTTTTTTCAACCGTTTGATCTTTCCTTATATTCAATCATGCATGTTGTCATAAATCATGTATACATATAGACCTTAACAACTCCATTTATACAACCTATCTTACCCATTAGGGTTTTGTCCATTTTTCCATCTCCAAAGACCATATTTTGGATTTTGAACCATACTTCACTTTTATGTCCACCTCATTGACATTCCTTGGATGGATTTTTAAATTCATGGCCTATAACCATTTGGCCAAACTTTCCAATCCGAAATGGAACCCCATGGTTTCTGCCATTCCGTAGCCGAAACCATGGTTCCCTTGTTTTCTTACATTTTTAGTAACATGAAACATAAACCTTACCTTTTCCGCGTCTCCTTTGTTTTCTTTCGTTCCGTCTTGCTCCTCCGTTCTTCTCCTTCCTTAGTCTTTTCTTCTTCCTCCTTGATCTTCGGCCAAAGAGTGTTGCTTGAGAGGGAGAGGGTTTGAGATGAGAAACTCTAAGAGAGGGTTCGGTCAAGGAGTGAAGGTTTGAGAGAGGGAGAGAGAGAGAGTGAGATGAAACACTCTCAACTATTTTGTCTAAGGTACACTCGGCCTAGGGAGAGTTGAGATGAACCCTTTCTATCTTGCCCTAAGGTTTCTTGAAAGAGGGAGAGAGGGAGAGAGAGAGAGAGAGAATGAGATGTAAAAACCCTAACTCTTTTTGTCTAGTGAGGGTCGGCCAAGGAGGGCTTGAGAGAGGGAGAGAGTGAATGAGATGAATGTCTCAAGGAGAGTTAGCCCTAGGCTTTTGGTTGTTGCTAACCCTAATTTCCCCAACCACCCTTATCAAGATGGGGTCTTTCCCATGTGTCCCTTGGCTAACCAAGAGGGCACATGGCTTACACTTGGCCAACACTCCCTTTCCAACGATTTTTATGTCTAGGGTTTCCATGAGATGGAAGCCCTCCACCTCCCCTTTGACTCACCTAAGTCCTTTCATCTTCCATGTGACTCACCACCCATTCAACTGTAACGCCCATCCCTTTTTCACTCGCTTAGCTTTCCGAAAATCAGAGTATATATTTTTTTTTTATATAAACAAAGAGTGATAGAGAGCGAGACGTCACGACGCGAGCTAAGTCTGAACTTCTAAAGTCCGACCCTTAACTGGCCAACCCTATGTGTGCATGGACTAAGTCCATGAAAACGGTTCACACATAACAATATAAACATGCGGAATTATAATAGAACCGAGTTCTATTCCATTTTAGATAGCAAAGTACGTCAAATCCTTAATCATCATTAACATAACATAATTATCCAATTAAACATCAAACCATAACAAATCATCTAAGTTATTACATGTCCGAAGTCTAATTACTCAAACACAAGTCCATAAGTAACTTTAATAAAATATAATCCAATCACATATCCAAGCTCTTATGCTTGGCCCTTTTCGCTTTCATCGTTCCCCTCATTTCCTGTATCAACCACTAGGGTAGAAGTAGAGCGTTAGAACAACGCGCCCAGTAGGTATTCCAATTAGGGCTAACACATGGTTAGTACACAAAATATATAATAATATCATAATGTCAAAAACCATATAATCTATGCCATGTCATGATGTCAAATGCAATGAGTCTCACCCATCACAAGTACATATTGTAACACCTCGGATTTTCAAGTTATAAATATTTATGGAAATTACCCATTTAAATTATGAATATTAGTTATGGATCTTAAATTGGGCAAAGAATTGGGTCATTCGCCCAATTAAGACCCAACGGTTCTGGTAAATGGTTTCAAATAAATTAGATGGGGTTGATATGGAAAGATTTTAGGAGTTGGAAGATTGTATGCACATGAAGAGGATTGGAGATAGATTGTTATGGCCATATGTGACATTGCATATCTAGGATATACGCATATGCTAGAATATCTTATGAGGATATCTAAGATTAAACAGAGATTGCCTATGGCCGAATTTTAGTTGTAAAAATCTAGGAATATACACATGAGATATTTGTGGGATTTTCATATCCATGATGATATGCAAGAATATCTTAAGAAGATAATAAAAATTAAGTTAGATTGTGCATGGCCAAATTTTGATAATTAATCCATGATATGCGCATGGAATGGAATCTAAGAAAGGATGCATGGTCGCATGAAGAGATATGAATATCTTTGAGATATGCGCATAAGGTGTTGGAGTGATACTAGGAATTACTAAATAAGAAAGGAGTGCATGGCACTTTCTATTAAGGATTAAGTGGGTGTTTAATAAAAGAAAGCAAGGCGGGTCGCATAGCACTTTCTAATTTGGGATTAATGGAAGTTTGTAAAAGAAGCAACAAGAGGGGCGCATGGGACTTTCTAAAGATGGAACCAAGGAGAACTTCTGTACACGGCATTGTCTTAATGAATAACTGATTGGATTTTTTATAAGAGAAGGAGAGGCACACGGCTTTGAGATTCAAAAGGAGGCAGCCACAAACAAAGGGCTCACGGCAATTAGATTGTAGTATTGGCTAATTGGAATTTGATTCAAAAGAAGAGAAGGGCAGCAAGGGTGCATAATACACATACAATCAACAAGAAGAGAAAGGTTGGAAGAATAAGATCTAATGATTTTTGATTAATTTGTTTTAAGATAAAGAACCATAGGGTTCGGCCAAGGTATGTGGCCGAACCCCATGGAAGAAAAATAGGTAGAAGATCATGGTATTAAATTTAATGGAAAGACATGGTTATTGGATGGAAACCATGGAAGAAAATGAATGGACGATTATGAACCGTTTGATGGAAAAATATGGAAGGACTATGGAAATTTAATAAAAGTTTGAAAGATGGAAACCAGGAGAGACATGGTTTGATTTATGAGCTTAGATGGTTTAAGAGAATTGGATAGTTGCTTATAATTTATGGAATTTTAATGAGGAAAAATATGGGAGTTGGTTAATAAATTTTAATGACAAAAGCCATGAAAGATGGTTGTTATTTTATGGGTGAAAAACCATGGAATAAGATGAACCATAGGGTTCATCCATGCCCATGGAAAGGATTTTAATAAATTTTGATGGATTTAAAGTAATGGGAAAAGTTAATGATGTTTTAATTTTGAATGGAGACCATGGAAAAATATAGATGGAATTAATTTGATGATTGATGTAATGGAAGAACTTTGATAATTTTAATGGAGTTTAGAATGATAAAAACCATAGGGTTCGGCCATGGTGTATGGCCGAACCCCATGGAGTTGTTTTGGTATTTTGATGTGTGATAATTATTTTGGAAGGTGGGGTTTAATTTAGAAAGTTTCTATTTAAGGACTTTCTAATTATAGAATTGGAAATTGATTTAGAAAGGATCCAAGAATGGAAGGAATGGATTGTTTTTGGAAGGTGGAGATTAATTTGGTAAGTCTCCAAGAATAGAAAGATGGTTATTAATTAGAAACTACCTAATATGCATGCTAAATATGAAACTACCTAATATGGAAGGTTGCATACTAAATTTGGAAACTATCTTAACATTGAAGTCTATTAGTAAATTGTTAATTAAATGGTTTAAGGGAAGGTAATGGAACCATAGGCTTCGGCCATGGTATATGGCCGAACCCCATGGTGGAAGTTACTAAATTTAGAAGGTATCTAAATTATGGACCATGGAGATTTAATTAGAAGCTATCTAATTATGGACCTTAGATTAATTATAGAAGGTGGAAACTAAATTAGAAAGTTTTAATTTAAGAACTTTCTAATTATGGAATCTAAATTTGGAAACTATCCAAGTATGGAAGGAAGGTTGCTAAATTAAGAAGCTTTTATTTACGGAAGTTAAATTAATTTAGAAAGGATCTAAGGGTAAGTATTATATTAGGGAACTTGAATTATTGATTCAAATATGGAAGTTGCCATAATTGGAAATTATACACCATAGGGTTCGGCCAGGTGTATGGCCGAACCCCATGGACCAACTAAGGGATCATATGGATTTTTTTATGGAGCAACTTTATGGATCGGTTTGGACATAAACCTAAGAATGGCAAAAGTGTAATTAAAGGCCAAAAATGGAGGATCATGGGTTCGGCCATGATGTATGGCCGAACCCCATGAGGTTCTTTAGGGACTTAAATGGTTAAGGCATTTTTTTAGGGTTCATGTATGGACCTAACTTGTTTAAAATAAATAAGTGGACCTATGTGTTGGAACCTAAGCCTAAGTTGTTGGAGGCAATGACAAGGTTGTAAATACTTGCTAAAATGGATTAGATTAGCCATGGATGGCAATCTTGTAAATATATGAAAAATAAGGAAGGTAAATGGCAATGGATAAGTATAATGGCATTATTGTAATTAATTGAATTAATGGACCATGGGTTCGGCCATGGTGTATGGCCGAACCCCATGATAATGTTTGGTGGACATAGGGATTATGTTTGGCATATTAAAATGAAATATTAAATAGAGAGTAGACCAATGGCAATTTGGTAAATAAGTGTGAAAATGATAAACCATGGGGATTGGTTTAAGGACCTAAAATAATTGTAACAAATGGGACTTGGTTTTGATTGTTTATTACATTATAAGTTAACGGGACCTTACAAGGCATTTACGATCGTGAGCGGTCCCCGAACGAAAGACGCAAGCGCACGTTAGCGGTCTTTGATAGGATTCCACCTCTTTGAAACCATGGGTTTATGTACTTTGTGTTTATCTGACGTTTGATGAAAATATGTTTCAAAGGATATGCTTTATATGATTTTCAAATGCTATGTTTAATTGTTTAAATAGCATGTGTTGGATATGTTTTCAAAAAGGTGATTCTAAATGCTATATTTATGTTATTAAAGTAGCATGTGTTTTATATGTTTCAAGTATGAGCTTTTAAATGCTATAATTTGTATAATTGCATAGCATATCGACATTTGCATCTCATGCATGGCATGTGAGGGGTGACAGGTAACCGGGGACCCACACTCCGTCGGGGCGTCCGTAAAGCACTAGTGGGGGATACCTTGATGATGAGAATCCCATCAAGAGGACACTATGTATGAAGACCCTGGTGATGAGCATTCCATTAGGGGATACCTTGATGATGAGAATCCCATCAAGAGGATACTAAGTAACCGGAGCCCACACTCCATCGGAATATCGGTAAGGTAACTGTGGGAAATACCTTGATGAGGAGAATTCCATCAAGAGAGAAGACCTTGGTGATGAGAATTCCACCAGGAAGATACCTTGATGAGGAGAATTCCATCAACAGTATACCCTATATTTTGTGATGGGTGGGACTCATTGCATATGATAGCATAGCATGGCATTGAATCGGCATGATTATGATCTTTATTATCATGCAAGGTTTCTGATTTTATCGGTATGATTGGATCTCTATTATCATACACTGTTTTGGATACAATGTTTTGAAAGTATGATATGATTTATTATAACTGGATTTGATATATATGTTATATCTGGATTTTTGGTACTAACCCATGTAATGGCCCGGAATTTTTAAATCAATATAAATGTGGATATTATTTATTTTAATGATGGAAATTGGGAAATTGATGGAATAGATGGTAAATGGATCAAAGTTTGGACAAAGGCCCAAGTATGGCCTAATGGACCATGGATTGGATTTAATCTATCTTAATGGTCAATGATGGTCAAATTGGGCCAAGGATAGTCAAATTGGGCCCAATACCCATTTAGGACTCAATGGGTCAAAATAATGCAAACTCTAAGGTAAATGGATAGGAAAGAACTTAATTGGGCCATGGGCCCAATGGGGATCCAATAAAGGAAGTGGATTGAATTGTTTTTTAATCACCTAAGTTAGTATTAATTAGACCTAAGTGACATGGCCAATTGGGACCCACCTCCACCTCACCAAGTGAGGTGGCGTGTGGACCAGGGATGGGTGGGGCCGGCCACCATGGTTGAATTGGTCAACCATAGGTGGATGCATGAAGGAATTTAAGCAAATGGAATTAAGTTAAATGAGAATTAATTAACCTAATGATCTAATTAATTAGTTAATTAAACTAAACAAATGAGGGTCAAATGGTCAAAAGGTGGAAAACCAAAAGCCATTTTATCTTAACACATAAAACGTTGGATAGTGGTGGTTGGGTCATAAAGTATGAAAAATATCTTAGGATGGTAGGTGGGGGAATTAATTACTTAACCAATGAGATAAGCTTTATTTTTTTTTCCCATCTCTTATTCCATTCTCATTTTACTTTTTCCATCTTTCACTCTCTCATGGCCGTGCCACACTAAGAAGAGAAGGAAGAAGAAAGCTAAGGAGAAAAGAAGAGAAAGAAGAAGAAAAGCTTGGAAGAAAAGAGAGGAGAAAGGTGTAAGCTTGGCCATCACTCCAAAATCAAGCCATAGTATTTTTTTTCTCATCTCCATCCTCTCCTCTCCCTCTCTCAAATTTAACCCTACCATGGCCAAACCCAAGCTTGGAGTTTTTCACCATTGATCAAGCATTTTAGCCGACCAACAAAGGAGAAGGAGAAGAAAGAAGGTCAATGAAGCCGACGGGAGTAACGAAAGTCGGAGGAGGCATCGGATCGTAAGTATTTTCTAAACAAGAGATTAGATTTTTTTTAGGGTTTAAGAGGTTATGAAATCCATTACTTGGATTTAGAGGTGGCCAAAACATCATGGCCTTGGATCTCAAATCCATCAAATGAAAGGAGGAAAAATGGGCATTATGGATTATGGATATTATGAAATTAAAATAATTAAGCATGGAGAATGGTTTATGATTTTGAGGTTTTTAATGATTAAATGTTGGAAGATTAAAAAGGGATTTTTATGAGAGAACCCATGGTAAGTGATGTATGATTTTTAGGGTTTTAAAGAATGGAAGACAATGAGGGCTAATGATTTTAGGGTTTTAAATGAATAAATGTGAGTGATTTTTAAAGGGGTTTAAATGAGGAAATTCATGGGGTATGTGAATGAATTTTGTGGCCTCAAGAGGCATAGAAAATGATGGACCATGAACCATGGGTTCGACCATGGTGTATGGCCGAACCCTATGGTGATCAAATGGTGGATTTAATGGTTATGAATCATGGAAAAATAAGTGGGAAATGTTGGTGGTTTTGATGGACAAAAATGATCCTAATGTGGATAGTTATAATGGGCTCCAATGTAGTTAAGAATGATGGCTTTAAGTGTATGAATTAAACCCCTTCATGGAAGGGTTTATGAGGGATTCAAATGTGTAAAAATGGACCCAAGAAAAATGGAGAAAGAGGCATCATGGGTTCGGCCATGGTGCATGGCTGAACCCATGACCCAATTGTAAATCCTTTTGGCCTAAGGTTAATGAGTTTGTATATGATTAATTTAATGGAGTTTAGGTTAAATTAAGTGGCTGATTTTAATGATTTTAAGACATGGGTGATGGGTCATTAATGGACCCAAATCTATGAATCAATTTTGGACAAAGAAATGTATATGGTTAAGTGAATGTCTAAACATGGAAGAGGTAGTGGCAAAACCGTAATTAATGACCCATTTTGTGAACCATTTAAAGGGTTAAGTATGGGGTTTTGTATGGGTTTAAATGAATAAGGATGAGGTTAATTAAAGGGCTAATTTTTATGATCATATGACATGGTTGAGTAGGTGAATAACCATATAAGGAATAGTGGCAAAAATGGTAAATATTGGCCAAAATGAAGAACCTCACTAAAATGTAATGTATGGGCTTAGAAATGGTTAAAACGAGGACTAATTATTCGTGTATAATAAGGTACCGGACAACGCAATCGGTGCGCAATCGGCGACTGGATTCGGGAATGGAAAAACGTAAAGAGTATTCGGTAGGATTCCTACCTTTTTGTAAGTCATGGATTAGGTACTATGTGAATGTTTTCTTGGTTTATTTTTGGTAATTATATGATTGGTTATATGATGGTTTATGAGATTATGATTTATATGTATTTTATGACATATGGCTAGACCATGATTTATTTGTTAATGATATGAGTTACATGTAAAGGCTATGATCAATATATTATTACATAGCATAATGCATTACATCTCATGCATGGCATGGGCTGGAAAATAAAGGAACCGGAGACCATGCTCCGTCGGGGCGACCGAGAAGCAAGCATGGGGATAGCCTGATAGGCTATAACCGGAGTCCATGCTCCGCCGGGGCGACCGAGAAGCAAGCATGGGGACACCTTGACGAGGTCTTCCCGTTAAGGGGGATACATTGTGATTGGTTATATCTTGACGAGGTTTTTCCGTCAAGGGGGATATGGTATCATGATGATATGGATGATGGGTGGGATTCATAATACAGACACCCATGGCATTGCATTCATTTTATGGTTTTTCGTTATATTATTATCTGTGTGCTTGTTATCACTAATCCATGTGCTAGCCCTAGTCGGAGTCCTAATGGGCGTGTTGTCTAACGCCCTACTTCTACCCTAGCTGATGACACAGGAGACGGCGGAGTAGAAAGACGCGACGGGAGCCAAACTTAGGAGCTTGGGAAAGCAGACTAGACAGTTTATTAAGTTTTATGTTGGAAATGTATATTTAAGTAGCTTAACTTGTCGGAATGTAATAATTTTAAATTACTTGCTATATTTTGGTTTTTAGTTTGGACATGGTGATGTTGAGATATTTTGGTAGTTGAATGAATGTTATCTTCCCTGCTATCTAAAAATTGTAGGTTAGTCTGTATCATCATTCCGCATTTAATGTAACATTCCACAAGCTTACTACTACGTGTGAACCGTTCATTGTGGACTTCGTTCCACACACACGAAGGGTTGGCCAGTTAAGGGCCGAGATTTAGAAGATCGGACTTAACTCGCGTCATGACGTCCGCACCCTTGGTCACTTTTATTTTTTTTAAAAAAATAGACTCTGATTTACAGTGAAAAGGGGCGGGTGTTATAGTTCGTATCAGAGCAAAATCGGAAGAATGAATCTCTCAAAGTATGATTAAGATGGTTTCACGTCTCATTGACGGATAAGAATCCCAACTGACCGACTCTTCGGAGTCCGCTGCACGGGGGCCGGGTTAAATTACTTTGATTGACTCAAACTGAAGTATTCAATCTGAGAACGACGTTTGACGAAAAGGAATGATAGCAAGGGAAGAAAAAAAAAATCATTCTAAGTTAGATCTGTCAAACATTACGAAGTAGGATGTACTTCCCCCGGTATTCCAAAAATTGAACAACAAACAATAGGAATTTAGAGATATCCTCCCCCCCCCCCCGAAACAAAGGAAAACCAAGTATGAATATTTGTCAACTTCTCCCCCCCCCCAAATGGAAGAAAAAACATTTGATACTTAGGGAAATTTTTCATATAAGGGAAATTTTTCTCAAAATATATGAATACAACAATTATATGAAGGAACTAAATCAATAAATATTTTCTATGATTTAGGAAATGCCTCCAAGGAGAAAAACTCGTCGAAACCCCCGGATGGAGGAAGAGGTACCACCACCTCGTCAGGAAGAGGAAGTACAGCCACCTCATCAAGAGGAGGTACAACCAGCTCATCAAAAGGGGGTACAACCACCTCATCAAGCAGAGGGACAGAATAGTGTGAATATACCTATTGTGCCTCCTGAGTTGAAGGAATTAATTCAAGCTGTGGTCACCTCTGTCCTTCAACAACACTTAAATGGGGATACGACCACCAACGACTCCAACAAATGTAATATGGTTAGGGATTTTCAGCAACAGCGCCCTCCCTACTTCAAGGGAAAAGAAGGGGCTATCGGAGCAGATCATTAGTTGAAGAAGATCACTCAGATCTTGAATCTGCTTCAGATTTCTAGTCCTACTGACAGAATATTACTGGCTACATCTCAACTGTTCGAGGATGCCGGTAATTGGAGGGAATTGGTGGAAAAATAGCAAGCACTGGTGCCGGAAAGGGAAAGGACTATCATGACGTGGGAATGGTTCTCAGCCACTTTTCTAGAGCAGTATTTTCCGGATGAGGAAAGAGAGAGTCAGACTCAAGCCTTTTTGTCATTGGTACAAGGCAATATGACAGTGGCAGAATATCACCAGGAATTCCTTCGTTTATCTGTCTACGCATTCTACATGGTGGATACCGAGCACCGGAGGGCCTGTAAGTTTGAGCGGGGCCTTCGGCCGAGCATCAGGGCTAGGGTGACAATATTCAAGGAACCTACACTGGCAGGGGTGGTCAGCAGGGCCACTATAGCAGAGCGAGAATTGAATGAGACCATAAAGAATCATCAACATTTCTCCATGATTTTCCTCATTTAAAACCCCTTTTAAAAATTACTAACATTCATCCATTCAAAACCTTAAAATCATTAACAAACATTCCATGGTTTTCATCCTTTAAATCCGTTAAGAATCACTTAATTTCCCTCCATGGGTTCGGCCATACAACATGGCCGAACCCTATGGTTCATTATTTCCTCTAAAACAACATATTTCCATGATTTGTTACCTTGATGGTTCTCATACAAAAAATGTAACAACCCAATTTCTCAATGAAGTGGATAATTACGAAAATGCCCCTGGTTTATTAAATTAATTATTTTGTGATGTCAAATAAGGAAATGGTGGGGCCCATTGCTCAAATTAAGACCATATGAGCACATTATAAATGTCAAATTTGATTGAATGGGTGATGTACATCAATTGGGTCGAAAATGGCTAAATGGGTCAAAGGGCCCAATTGGACCCAATGGGTCATAATGGATGATTTGACCATTGTATAAGCTCAAATTAAATGGGGTTAAGCTGAACTGATTGGAAATCAAGTATAGCAAAAATGGGTAGGCACAAGTGAAAACCATTTAAAAGTGGCAAAATCAGCCCATTAATGAGTCACGTTGTCAAAACGGGTCAAGGGGCTGATTGGGGACCCCATGGGTCGGGCTGACTAGGTTGACCAAGGATGCCCGTGTGGGCCCTCAATTGAACTCAAGTATGAGTTAGTTCAGCTTGAGTTGGACTGATTTAGAGTGAGTTTGATTTAAGAAAAGAGTTGACTCAAACTTGGTGCATTAAATGTGTTGAGTTGGATGAGTTGAGTTAGAATAAAAATACCATGAATCAAGTGAGTCAAGAGGATATGGAAAGATGTCTTAATCTCACACAACACTTGGGAAAACAAATCTCAGCCGTTGGAATGAAGAGGTGCCTTGGCAAAGCCAAGGGACACCAAGGTTGGGCAGCTTCATGCATCTCATGAGATGCATGTGTTAAACCATGAAGGGATGCAGCGTTTGGGTGAAGGGGTGTCTTGGATGACACCCAATATCCCATCGTTTTTGGCAAAATTTAATGAGGGAAAATGTGAAACCTCTACCTACCAATGTGGGAAAAGTCCCACATCGGTGGTGGAGGGACAAATATTGGGGGATTTAAGTGTGGCCAAGCCCCCTTGACCATGTAAGAGGCCTTTTGGGCCGGGTCACGTGGGCCTGGGCCCAAATGCAAAATCGTGCGGGTTTGAGCTGTGTGCGAGGCCCAAAGCAGACAAAATCTTACTGGGTCAAGCCCTAAACCCTGTTGTCGGGTCGAGTCGTTACAAAAAATGAAGGGAGGTTTGGGGCTGATGTACAAAAGGGAAACATTACCATTATTGGCCGATTTTCACATTGAAAATTAAAAGAATTCCCATCTCTCTCTTCCTCTCTCCAAATTCGTTTTCTTGGCTGAAATAGCAGAGGTGTTTGCACAACTGGTGAAGCATAAAACAGCAAAGGAAGGAAGGCAAAGAAGGATTGGAAGTAAAGATTAAGAGCAAAGGAAATTGGTAAGATTTTCTTAAGTGTTCAAGTTAAACAAGTTGTAAGAAAAGGGTATGTATTGGGCCATGGTTATGGCCGAATGCACCAAGATTTTAACCTTGAGGAATAGAGGTTTTAAGATGGTAAAAATGTTCATTGGGTTCGGCCACCATGGAGGGCCGAACCCCATGTAAATGATTGGTTGGTTTTGATGTCTTTGAAACATAGAAACCATGAAGTTTTGTGGACTGTTTTTGATGTTTCATTAAGACTTAAAATGCATGTTTTAAAGAGGGTTAAAACATGGACTTGAATGTCATGAAGGACTGAAGGTATCATGGGTCTAAATCATGGATTTAAATTGATGAAATGGACCATTGGGCTCAACCATCTTGGATGGCCGAATTCCATGAAGTATTATGGTCATTTGGATTGAGTTTTTATAAAGTGGAAACCATGCAAAGTGATGGACTTATTTGGATGGTTTTGAGAGGTAAAAATCCAGTAATGTTATATTGATTAGTACATGTTTAAATGAGACCTAAAACATGTTATGAGGACCAAGACATGGACATAGGGTTCAGCCACTTTGGATGGCCGAACCCCATGAAAGTATTTGATGATTTTGTGAGATAAAAACCATACAAAGTTATGGTGTTCTTATGGAAATTAATGGAATACATGTTTACTGTTTTTGGTTGGTTAATATACGGCTGAACCATGTATTATTCATGGTTGAATTAGCATGTTAAAACCATGAGTAATCATGGTGAATATTGAACCAAGTGAACCCCAATGGCCTAACCCCATGGGCTGCCTTATGGGCTATTTGTATGGGTTTTACTTGGGGTTATGGTTATTGATTTGGCTCAGCCTATGGATGGCTGAATCATGTAATAACCTTGGAAAAAGGATGTAGCCTAAGTTAAATATCTAGGTTAAAGTTATTGGACCAATGGAGCCATTGGGTTCGGCCATGTATAGGGCCGAACGCCATGGACCACTTCATTTGGATTATTTTATGTGGAATGTTTTTATTGAATTAAAAGGTTTCAATGTAAAGATCATGGACCATGACAATAGGTTTTGGCGTGGATCCATTCCATGGAATTGATCGGTAGTTTTAAAGGTTAAAAGGGGTAATAATTGAGTATTGGAACCAATGGCATAATAGTAAATATGAGTGAAATGATCAAAAGTGGAATGATCATAAGTATGGTTGTATGGAACCCTACCAAGGTATTTTTGTACAATTTGATGTTTAATAGGGATTAAATGAATGAGAGACCAAAAGGATAAATAGGTGAGGTTCGGCCATAGGCATGGTCGAACCCCACATAGTACATTTTTGGGACATTGACAAGTTGGAATTACATGATAAATGTTTGGTTTGCTGCTATTTAAATAGGGTATCCAGATTGCGTATACGGCGTACGAGTCGTGAACGGCTGACGATTAAGAAAGATCAAATACTGAAGTGAATCTTCAGTAGGTTTCCTACCTACTTGTAACCACAATTATGATTTGGTTTTATCATGTTTTTATGAGATATTGTCATACTATTATTTATCATATTTTGAATGATGAGTTATGTATTTACAAATGACATACAATGCATTGGCATCTCATGCATGGACATGGGATGATGATCAAGGATATGTTGTTTTGTTTTGCAATTATGAGTTACTGTCCTCCTTAGGCGATGAGAGTCCCGCCAGGAGGAGTAACATAATGATAAGAGTCACATTGGTCTCCTTAGGCGATGAGAGTCCCACCAGGAGGACTAATATGTGATATGAAACAACTCAATGATGAAGTGTATGTCCACAGGTAACGAGGATTACTATGGATTACCTTATCGTGTGAGTTCCAGATGAAAGTGTACTGTGATTTACCTTGACGGTGAGAGTCCCGTCAAGTGATGGCTATGTATGTGTGATGGGGTGGGGCTCATTACATTTGCATACATACATAGCATGGTTTTATATGTTTTTGATAATCAGGTACTATGATATATATGCATGTTTTATATGCTAACCATGTGGTAGCCTTGATCGGGAACCTACTGGGCGTGTTGATCTAACGCCCTAATTCTATCCTTAGAGGATAATGCAGGAACAAGGAAAGGGAAAGAGAAGGTCGATGACCGGGAGGGGAGCCAAGCCTAAGTTCTTGAATGATGAACATGATTTCTTTATTACTGCCATTTGAATTATATTTTGATGGACATGTAATAAGTTAATACTTTGCTATGGTTTGATTAGGTTATTAACTATGGATGGTTGTTTTATGTTAATTATTAATTGAGATTGTTACTTGTTATCTATTCATTCCATTTCCGCAGTTAGTCTAGTTTATCCGTAAGTTATTGTTTAGTTCCATGTGTGGATTATTTATCATGGTCTAGTCCATGTACACATGGGTGGCCAGTTAAGGTTCAGACTTGAGTAGTCTAAACTTAACTCGCGTCGTGACGTCCCTCAGCCCTTGTCCAGTGTTTAAATTTAAAAAAAAAAAAAATTAAGACTCTAAACTTGTCTCGGAGAGGGCGGGGCGTTACAGTTGGTATCAGAGCGAAACGGGAAGTTGAATCATCGAAGTTAGATTAAGACGGTTTCATGTCTCACTGACGGATAAGAATCCCAACTGACCGACTCTTCGGAGTCCGCTAACTGGGGGCCGGATTAATTTACTTCGAGTGACTCAGACTGAACAATCAATCTAAGAACGGCAATGAAAGATAGCAAAGTAAAGTACAGTCATCATAACTAGATATGTCAAACATAGCAAGTTGGATGCACTCCCCTGAAATTCCCACACTGAGAAACAAACAACAGGAATTTAGAGATTTCCCCAGAAACAAAAGAACACAAAGAGTGATGATTTGGTAATCTTCCCAAACAAAGTATATGATATTATGCATAACCAGATTCCCCTGAAATCCAAGAGTGGTTTATTTAGAATTGTTGCTGAATATTCTTGTGTTCTATTGTTATGATACAGATATGTCGAGTAACGTGTTGTATTCGGAGTGGTACAGCGGAACCCCTAGCAATCCCATAGATTTGGTGTCTGTTTCCAACAACACCAACGTGGAAGCTAATGTGAACCTTCAGGAGGGGCCTCCCGAGGAGGAGGAATGGATCCTAGCACCATTGGAGGAATGGAACCTAGCACCATTGGAGGAATGGAATGTAGCACCATTGGAGGAGGTGAACCTAGCACCGTTACTGGAGTATCTTATGGAAGATATTCCTTGGTTAATGGAACCTTTCGAGGAAGTTGAGGAGGATCTAGGATTCTTTCAGGAGGATCCTATGGAAGATGTTCCTATAATATTGGAATCAGTGGGGGAGGTAGATCCCTACGATACATGTGAGTTGTGCAACCAGGACGAACACAACTGTAGGTATTGTCCTCATCCTCTAGGAGTTGTCTGCCCGGTTTGTGGACTGCATGGGCATGGAGAGGCGAGAACTAATTGTCCTTATATTGGAGGACCTGGATTAATACACTGCATGACATGTGGAGTATTGGGGCATACGGCGATGACATGTCCTGATAACCGCTTCAGGTTGGCTGATGATGCATGATCTTCTACGGAAGACTAGGCTAGGAAGTAGTATGAAGGGACATTAAAAAGAGGGTTATTTTGTAAGGGTGCATTTTGTTCTTTATAGGGTTTTGTTTAACCCTACCAACCCTTGTACAAAGATGATTTATGAATTTATATAAAGTATACGATCTTATGATTCTATGAGGATTTATGGAATTTAATGTATGTTGTGATGGAAACTAAGTCTATAATGTTTCCATGTATTAGGAAGAAATGGCGCCACAGAAAAAGGTTATAAAGAATCCGAAGGGAAAAGAAAAAGTTTTGCAAATCGGATTAGTTGAAGGGACCTCAAAAAAGAAAGACCCGACAAGACGGTAAGAAGAAGGATGAGGTGTTCATAATCACACCACAAGGGAAAGTGGTACCTCAACGCAAGAAGGTTGTACATGAGAAGGTGCAATCGGTACATGACAGAGAGCAGTCAATTCATGATGAGGAAAGATCAGTTCATGAACGATCACGCAATGAGGAAGAGTCTCATCATTCTCGGCAGGAAGAGGAGGACAATGACCCTACGTATAGACGGAACGAGGAGGAGGATAATGACTCGTCATATCGACGAGAGGAAGAAGGGAACAACAATGTGACGGTACCCTACGTACCTCCTGAACTACACAGTTTGGTGCAAGCTGTAGTTACCTCTGTCCTCCAACAACATTTGAATGGAGGGGGAAGCACGAGTGAATCCAATGACCGTAACATGGTCAGAGATTTTCAACAACAGCGCCCACCTTACTTCAAGGGCAGAGAAGGGCCTGTCGGAGCTGAGAACTGGTTGGAAAAGATTTCTCACATACTGACTCTTTTGAATATCAAGAGTCATGCTCACAAAATCCTATTGGCCACGTCACAGCTGATAGATGATGCTCTGTTAAATGGTGGAAAATAGTGGAGAAACAGCAGGCACTTGTGCCAGAAGGAGAAATAATTGCTATGACCTGGGAGCAATTCTCAGCGACATTCTTAGAGCACTATTTCCCGGAGGAAGAGAGGGAACGTCAAATTCAGGCCTTTATGACATTAGTGCAAGGCTCGATGACGGTGGCTGAGTATCACCAAGAATTTCTCAGCCTGTCAATTTATGCACTTTATGTTGTGGACACGGAATATCGGAGGGCTCGTAAGTTCGAGCGTGGGTTACGGCCAAATATTAGGGCCAAAGTAACCGTGTTCAAAGCAGCCACGCTGGTGGAGGTAGTCAGCAAAGCTACCATTGTGGAGCAGGAACTGGCGGAGTTTGTACGAGTTGACAACCGTAGGGCACCGAGGGGGAGAAGTAATTATCAACCCAACAAGAAGTTTCGACCGAACTTCAGCAGACCCTCGCCGTCTGTTGGATCTACTGGGGCCTTTCGCCCCAACCAGCCTTCAAAATCAGTAGCAGTCTCTCAGGCATCTAGAGGGATGGGCAACTGTTTCCACTGTGATCAGCCAGGTCACTTCAAAAAGGACTGTCCAAAACTCAATAGGCTGTCATACTCCAGAGGATCATTCCGTCCGCCAGTTAGACCGGTAAACTCCAGAGGAGGCAGAATGCAAAGTCAGGGAGGTTGAGGGCCTAACCCTTCTGGAGCTGGACGAGTGTTTTCTTTAGTACCTCCAGAGGATGAGAATCACTCAGTTATACAAGGTATGGCAGTAGTGAGTAGTTCTTATGCATATGCACTATTTGATTCAGGAGCTTCACATTCCTTCATAGCTGCATAATTTATAACTGTTACTGGTACTCTAGTTCAAAGATTAGCCAAAACACTCACAATTATGTCCCCTGTCGGAGACTCGGCACTAGGACTTATATGCACTGCGGTTAACACTGAATTAGCTGGAATCAGATTTGAGTTCAACTATCTAGTGCTTGACATGTCTGAGTATGATATAATATTCGGCATGGATTGGTTGGCTAAGTTTCATGCCAACATCGATTGTCATCGCCGAAGAGTGACATTTTGGTTACCCGAGGGCAAGCAATATGTAGTTCGTGCAGACAAACAGAGTGGATTACAGGAAGGGTTGAACCATGTGGTATTGAATAATATCACCACAAATAAAGCTCCAGTTACTGAACTTCCGGCAATTGTACAAGAATTTGCGGATGTGTTTCCAAAGGAACTCCCTAGTTTACCACCTATGAGGGAGATTAACTTCGAAATCAAGTTGTACCCTGACACAGCACCAGTGTCGTTACCACACTATCGGATGGCACCAGTAGAGATGTCGGAGCTAAAGAAGCAGATTGATGAACTGCTTAGGCTGGGTTGCATCTGGAACAGTACATCATCATGGGGAGCACCAGTACTGTTTGTGAAGAAGAAGGACGGTTCACTTCGAATGTGTGTTGATTATCGGAAGCTGAATCAGCTAACAGTCCTTAACAAGTACCCTCTACCCAGGATCAATGATTTATTCGATCAACTAAGGGGTTCTAGCCATTTTTCAAATTGATTTGATGTCTGGTTATCATCAAATACGGGTTAGGGAGGAAGATGTAGAGAAGATAGCCTTTCGGACGCGGCATGGACTGTTCGAGTTTGTAGTCATGCCATTTGGACTCACTAATGCGCCGGCTGTGTTCATGGACTTAATGAACAGGATCTTCCGTCCATATTTGGATCAGTTTGTAATCGTGTTCATTGACGATATTCTGATTTATTCCAAGAGTCAGGAAGATCATGCAGAGCATCTACGGATAGTTTTGAATACTTTGAGGCAGAATAAACTGTATGCCAAGGCCAGTAAGTGTGAGTTCTGGCTATCTCAAGTGAATTTCTTGGGACATGTTATATCCGAGGAAGGAATAGTCGTGGATGGCTAAGGTGGCGGTAGAAAAGGATTGGAAAGCGCCAAAGAATGTAACCAAAATCCGTAGTTTCTTGGGATTGGCGGGTTATATCGAAAATTTATCATGGATTTTTCCAAAATAGCGTCTCCGTTGACTCGACTCACTCAGAAAAAAGTCAAATATGAGTGGACAGATCAGTGTAACCAGAGATTTGAAACGCTAAAAGAGAAACTTACAAGAGCTCCTGTTTTAATTTTGCCGGAAAGGGGCAAAGGTTATGAAGTACAATGCGATGCTTCGGGAGAAGGACTAGGATGTTCACTCATGCAAGATCATCGTGTGGTGGCATATGGGTCAAGACAGTTAAAAATACACGAACGTCTTTATCCCACACATGATCTGGAGCTAGCTGCAGTGGTCTTCGCTCTCAAAAGTTGGAGACACTATCTGTACGGCGAAAAGTTTGAGGTATTTTCTGATCATAAGAGTTTAATATATTTATTTGATCAGAAGGAGCTCAACCTGAGGCAGCGTAGATGGATGGAGTATCTGGCGGATTACGAATTTGAGCTTCGATACCATCCAAGCAAGGCAAACAAGGTGGCGGATGCCCTCAGCCGCCTATCACATGCATCGGTAGCATGCTTGATCAGAACAGAATGGGAGATGTTGCACACCATTCGAGAGTTCAATCTTTATATCAACAACCATGGGAGTATGTATAATTGGATCATACAGTCCAATATAGTCACCAAGATTGAACAAGAACAAAGAGCAGATCCGGAAATGGAGGAGATATGGGCCAAGATGTCCACTGGCGTAGACGTACCGGAATGGGAATTAAGACCAGGAAAAGGTCTATTATTCCGGGGAAGAATATATGTGCCAAAGAGTTGTAGGAAAGAGCTATTGGTTGAGGCACATCAATCCAAGCTCTCCATTCATCCGGGCAGCACCAAAATGTATCACGATCTGAAAAAGGCATTATTGGTGGCACGGACTAAAAAGGGATGTGGCGGAATTTGTGGCACATTGTTTAACTTGTCAGCAAGTTAAGACTGAACATCAAAAGCCACCTGGGTTACTAAAACCCTTATTAGTGCCAGAATGGAAATGGGAGCACATTTCCATGGACTTTGTGACCGGATTGTCAAGATCTTCAAAGGGCAATGATGCCATATGGGTTGTGGTAGACCGACTAACCAAGTCTGCGCATTTCATTCCTATTAAGATGAAGGATTCATCTGAGACGTTGGGTCGGCGGTACAACAAGGAAATTATTCGGCTTCATGGCATTCCCCGAACTATAGTATCTGACAGAGATGGCCGGTTTACCGGCAGAGTGTGGCAAAGCATGCAGTCAGCCATGGGGACAGATTTATTGATTAGCACCGCTTTCCATCCACAGACTGATGGACAGTCAGAAAGGACGATACAAACCTTGGAAGACATGCTGAGAGCATGCATGTTAGATTTCAAGGGTGGATGGGAGGACCACTTACCACTAGTGGAGTTCTCGTATAATAACAGCTATCAGGCAAGCCTTCAGATGGCTCCATACGAGGCTTTATATGGTAGGCATTGTAGATCACCGGTGTGCTGGACAAAGGCTGGTGAACCTGCATTGATTGGACCGGAACTAGTCGCAGAGACTACTGCACAAATTAAGTTGATTCCTCAACACTTATTGACTGCACAAAGTCGGCAGAAGAGCTATGCTGACAAAAGAAGAAGGTTTCTGGAATTTGAAGTGGGAGACATGGTATTTCTAAAGGTCTCGCCACGGAAGGGACATATGAGATTCGGAAAGAAAGGAAAACTGTCACCAAGATTTGTGGGACCGTTTTCCATCATGAGAAGAGTGGGGGATGTGGCTTATCAGATAGCACTCCCTTCACAATTAGCAGCTCTACACGATGTGTTTCATGTGTCGATGTTAAGGAAGTATAATCCGAATCCGTCGCATGTTTTGAATGTCCAGGATATTGAAGTACAAAGCGACGTGACATACGTCGAGAAACCGGTCAGGATAGTGGAGACCGAACAAAGGGTGTTACGAAATAGAGCGATTCAGTTCGTAAAACTGGTATGGGACCGACATGGTGATGAAGAGGCCACATGGGAACTTGAATCGGAGATGAGAATAGCTCATCCCGAATTATTCATGTAATTTACTTTGAGAACCCTACTACTCTCGATTTTTCGGGACGAAAATTTTAAAAAGAGGGTTATATTGTAACACCCCAATTTCTCAATGAAGTGGATAATTACGAAAATGCCCCTGGTTTGTTAAATTAATTATTTTGTGATGTCAAATAAGGAAATGGTGGGGGCCATTGCTCAAATTAAGACCATATGAGCACATTATAAATGTCAAGTTTGATTGGATGGGTGATGTACATCAATTGGGTCAAAGGGCCCAATTGGACCCAATGGGTCATAATGGATGACTTGACCATTGTATAAGCTCAAATTAAATGGGGTTAAGCTGAACTGATTGGAAATCAAGTATAGCAAAAATGGGTAGGCTTGATGCACAAGTGAAAACCATTTAAAAGTGGCAAAATCAGCCCATTAATGGGTCATGTTGTCAAAACGGGTCAAGGGGCTGATTGGGGACCCAATGGGTCGGGTTGACTTGGTTGACCACTGATGACCGTGTGGGCCCTCAATTGAACTCAAGTATGAGTTAGTTCAGCTTGAGTTGGACTGATTTAGAGTGAGTTTGATTTAAGAAAAGAGTTGACTCAAACTTGGTGCATTAAATGTGTTGAGTTGGATGAGTTGAGTTAGAATAAAAATACCATGAATCAAGTGAGTCAAGAGGATATGGAAAGATGTCTTAATCTCACACAACACTTGGGAAAACAAATCTCAGCCGTTGGAATGAAGAGGTGCCTTGGCAAAGCCAAGGGACACCAAGGTTGGGCAGCTTCATGCATCTCATGAGATGCATGTGTTAAACCATGAAGGGATGCAACGTTTGGGTGAAGGGGTGTCTTGGATGACACCCAATATCCCATCGTTTTTGGCAAAATTTAATGAGGGAAAATGAAGGGAGGTTTGGGGCTGATGTACAAAAGGGAAAGATTACCATTCTTGGCCGATTTTCACATTGAAAATCCAAAGAATTCCCATCTCTCTCTTCCTCTCTCCAAATTCGTTTTCTTGGCTGAAACAAGCAGAGGTGTTTGCACAATTGATCAAGCATAAAACAACAAAGGAAGGAAGGCAAAGAAGGATTGGAAGTAAATATTAAGAGCAAAGGAAATTGGTAAGATTTTCTTAAGTGTTCAAGTTAAAAACAAGTTGTAAGAAAAGGGTATGTATTGGGCCATGGTTATGGCCGAATGCACCAAGGTTTTAACCTTGAGTAATAAAGGTTTTAAGATGGTAAAAGTGTTCATTGGATTCAGCCACCATGGAGGGCCGAACCCCATGTAAATGATTGGTTGGTTTTGTAATGCCCCACCCTTTTTCACCCGTTTTCCGAAAATCAGAGTCTATTTTTTTTTTTTTTTAAAATAGAAGAGTGAGAGAGGGCACGGACGCCACGACGCAAGTTAAGTCCGAGCTTCTAAAGCCCGACCATTAACTGGCCAACCCCACGCATGCGCGGAACTAAGTCCACGAAAATGGTTCACGCGTAGGAAGTAAGCTCGCGGATTATAATTATTGCAGAACATGATAATAGAGTCTATCCTACCGATTTTTAGATAGAAGGGAAGATACAACATTGAATTACCAAAATGCCCCTATGTTCATATTTATATCACAAGTTGTAATCGTCCATAAGTAACGTCCAAACCATCGTAAGAATGTAAACTTATGCAACCCGACCAGCTAAGTTACTTTAAAATTACATCTCCAAAATGTAAACGTAAATAAACTAAGACTGCACTGCCCAAGCTCCTAAGCTTGGCTCCTGTCATGTCCACCGCTTCCGCCATCCCCTGCGTCATCAGCTAGGGTAGAAGTAGGGCGTTAGTCAACGCGCCTAGTAGGACTCCGAGTAGGGCTAGCACATGGATTAGTAATAATACACATACCGATAAAATAACATATAACAAAATAAACATGTGATGAATGCTATGCCATGGGTGCCTATGTCATGTGTCCCACCCATCATCCGTATGATCATACAATGTATCGTCCCCATGTTTGTTTCTCGGTCTCCCCGACGGAGCATGGACTCCAGTTATCGAACTATCCCCATGTTTGATTCTCGGTCGCCCCGACGGAGCATGGACTCCGGTTATAGCTCTCAGGCTATCCCCATGTCTGATTCTCGGTCGCCCCGACGGAGCATGGACTCCGGTTTCATTATTTTCCCGCCCATGCCATGCATGAGATGTACGTGCATTATGCTATGTAGTATATAGATAAACCATAATTTTGATATACCATACATAGCCATATAATGCATAATATTAAAATATAATCCATATGATTCATAACTTAAAACACATCATAAGATAAATCATAATCATAAATCCATCATAAGCCAAATCAAAATAATTTAAAACACCATCACATATCCAACGCCTACAAAAAGGTAGGAATCCTACCGAATACCGTGTAGCGTTCCGTTACGTTTTCCGCTCGATAATCCGGTCGCTGATCGCGTACCGTTTGCGAAGTCCCGATACCTTATTACATTTACCGAATTAGTCCATATGTTATCCATGAATAAGTTCATAATTGATCCATCTACTTAGACCCATTGATGGCCATTAATTATGTTACATTTTATCAAAAATTAGCCCTTAACTTAGCCCATTATCCATTGGTTAAATCATATACATAGATCCGATTTTTTGGCCATTTCAAATATTACATTGAGCGAGCCTAAAACGCAGCATCTATACGTTTCAATTAATCATTCCTCTTCCATGTACATTTTGCATTCGTATTTGACCCATTAACTTGGGCCCATTTGTGATTACCTAACCATGACATCATGTACCTAAAATCAGCCACTTATCCAATTAATTTTGAAAAACATTTAATCCCCATATGTCCTTTCACATTGGCCCACAAAGGGATCATGGGTTCGGCCATACACACCATGGCCGAACCCATGGTACCCTATCTTCATTTTCTTGGGTCCATTTTACTCCCTTTAATCCAATCTCCAATGAAATTAAAACATCCATTTAAGTCCCCATTTTTCATCTCATTTTAAATCATCACTTACATACTCATAAATCCATTTAAATTTGTCACCTCTTTCCATCATTTTCCATTCTTTTTACCTTCATTAAAAATCACTAAATCATCACCATAGGGTTTGGCCATACACCATGGCCGAACCCATGGTTCATGGCTCACCTTCATGGGTGCCATTTAAGACCATTAATTTTGTCCCAAAAATAATCCATTTTAAAATCACTAACCTTCATTCATTTTGCCTCTTTTTTTTAAAAAAACTTATATCCTACACTTTGTAAATCCATTTAAAAAAACTATCATTTCCTCCATCATCTTCTATAATTCATAAATGTTTAATTCACCACTTTCATCCTTTAATACCCATTTGAAAATCACATACTATACTCCTAATTTTCAAACTTTAGAAAAACATTAACCATTGAGCATCTAAGAGCCCTAACCCCCATAGATCACTAACCATGGGGTTCGGCCACCTTGTATGGCCGAACCCCATAGTTCCATGATTTCTTTTAAAATATCATACCTCCATTTGGATTTAAATCATCCATTTACATCACCATTTTCATTCCATCTAAACATCACATTCTATACTCAATAAATCCATTTAAATCTATCATTTTTCTTCATTATCTTTAAACCTAATAATCTTAATAAATTACTCATTATTCACCATAGCATGGCCGAACCCTATGGTCATCCAGCCATTCCATTCTATGCCTTTACATCCTATTTAAAATCACCTATCTTAAATCATTTGCAAACTAATTATCATTAATCATTCTCCACCATTTTAAACCTTCTAATCTTAATAAAATCATCAATTACTTAGCATTTAGGAAACCTAACCTTTTTCTCCATATTTTTCCATACTTCCATCATCCATCATTTAATTTGCCACCATGGGGTTCGGCCATGCTACATGGCCAAACCCTATGGCCCAAAATTTCCTCCAATTTTTTTTTTATACAATCCCATGTTTAAAAATTTAATTACAAACCATCCCTAATCCATTACTTAATCCATTCCTCCATCTTATCCATTCATTATCCTACCATTGGATGGATTTTTCAATTCAAAGCCTATGATGGTTTGGCCACCATCCAATCCAATGAAATGGATTCCAAAACTGAAAACCCTAAAAGTTAAATTTCTTGTTTAGAACATACTTACGATCAGACGACTCCTCCGGTCTTTATTGCTCCCGTCAACTTCCTTGGCCTCCTTTCTTCTTCCTCTCCTTGTTTGATCGGCTAGATGAGCTTGATCAATGGTGGGACATGTTTGGATCGGCTAAGGTAGATGGGGTTTAGGTTGAGAGAGAAAGATTATGGGGATGAGGAAGATGTTTCAAGGATCTTGATCTTGGGCTGGCCCAAGACTTATCCTTTCCTTCTCTTTTCTTCTTCTTTCTTCTAAATTTTCTTCTAAGTTTTTCTTCTCTTTTGATACATGGAGGGACAGTTTTTGTGTGTGAGGAGAGTTAGAGTGAAATGAGAGGGATTAGTTTGGAAGGAGATGGAGGTGGGTGGAGTAACCTAGACTCCACATTAATTTCCCCACCCACCAAGCATGGGCTAGCTTGACTTGGGTGGTGGTGGTTGAGACCCAACCACCAAGCATGGCTCCCATGTCCTCTTTGACTTGTTTATGTTGACCCTAATTAATTAAGTTAAGTCCTCACTTAGGTTAATTAATTTCCATCCAATTTAATTCCATTAAATTATCTATCTAATAAATCCACCCATGGTTGACCAAGTCAACCATGGTGGACGGCCCCCACCTATACCTACCCCACCCGCCACCTCACTTGATGGGGTGGAGGTAGGCCCCACTTGGCCATGTTATTTTAATTCCATTGATTTTAACTTAGGTAATTTTACAATAATTTTAATCAATTTAATTTACCTTAATCCACCTTAGTCTTCTTAAATTTATCCATGGTTGACCAAGTCAACCATGGGGTTGGTCCCACTTTTTCCTTGGTCCACACGCCACCTCAATTGGTGAGGTGGAGGTGGGCCCCATTTGGTCATACCATTTCATTTCATTACTAACTTAGGGATTTTAATTCCAAATCACCCTTTTTAAATTAATTGGCTCACCATTGGGCCCACGGCCCAACCGATTATTTTCTACCTCTTTACCTTAGGGTTTGGACCAATTTTGATCCATTGGGTCCCACATGGTGATCGGGCCCACTTTGACTCAAATTGACTATCTTTGACCCAATTACTTCTCATTGACCCATTGAATGGATTTCATCCAATTTGTGGCCCAATTGGGCCATTCTTGGGCCCTTGTCCCAAAGTTGATCCATTTGGCATTTTCATCACATCAAATTCCAAATTAAAATAATTAAATGTCCAATATATATTGCTTCGAAAATTCGGGCTATTACAGGTTTTGATGTCTTTGAAACATAGAAACCATAAAGTTTTGTGGACTGTTTTTTATGTTTCTTTAAGACTTAAAATGCATGTTTTAAAGAGGGTTAAAACATGGACTTGAATGTCATGAAGGACTGAAGGTATCATGGGTCTAAATCATGGATTTAAATTGATGAAATGGACCATTGGGCTCAGCCATCTTGGATGGCCGAATTCCATGAAGTATTATGGTCATTTGGATTGAGTTTTTATAAAGTGGAAACCATGCAAAGTGATGGACTTATTTGGATGGTTTTGAGGGTAAAAATCCGGTAATGTTATATTGATTAGTAAATGTTTAAATAAGACCTAAAACATGTTATGAGGACCAAGACATGGACATAGGGTCGTCCACTTTGGATGGCCGAACCCCATGAAACTATTTGATGATTTGTGAGATAAAAACCATATAAAGTTATGGTGTTCTTATGGAAATTAATGGAATACATGTTTACTGTTTTTGGTTGGTTAATATACGACTGAACCATGTATTATTCATGGTTGAATTAGCATGTTAAAACCATGAGTAATCATGGTTAATATTGAACCAAGTGAACCCCCATGGCCGAACCCCATGGGCTGCCTAATGGGCTATTTGTATGGGTTTTACTTGGGGTTATGGTTATTGATTTGGCTCAGCCTATGGATGGCTGAATCATGTAATAACCTTGGAAAAAGGACGTAGCCTAAGTTAAATATCTAGGTTAAAGTTATTGGACAGGGCCGAACCCCATGGACCACTTCATATGGATTATTTTATGTGGAATGTTTTTATTGAATTAAAAGGTTTCAGTGTAAAGGTCATGGACCATGACAATAGGTTTTGGCGTGGATCCATTCCATGGAATTGATCGGTAGTTTTAAAGGTTAAAATGGGATATAATTGAGTATTGGAACCAATGGCATAATAGTAAATATGGGTGAAATGATCAAAGGTGGAATGATCATAAGTATGGTTGTATGGAACCTACCAAGGTATTTTTGTACAATTTGATGTTTAATAGGGATTAAACGAATGAGAGACCAAAAGGACAAATAGGTGGGGTTCGGCCATGCCCATGGCCGAACCCCACATAGTACATTTTTGGGACATTGACAAGTTGGAATTACATGATAAATGTTTGGTTTGCTGCTATTTAAATAGGGTATCCAGACTTGCGTATACGGCGTACGAGTAGTGAACGGCTGACGATTAAGAAAGATCAAATACTGAAGTGAATCTTCAGTAGGTTTCCTACCTACTTGTAACCACAATTATGATTTGGTTTTATCATGTTTTTATGAGATATTGTCATACTATTATTTATCATATTTTGAATGATGAGTTACGTATTTACAAATGACATACAATGCATTGGCATCTCATGCATGGACATGGGATGATGATCGAGGATATGCTGTTTTGCAATTATGAGTTACCGTCCTCCTTATGCGATGAGAGTCCCGCCAGGAGGAGTAACATAATGATAAGAGTCACATTGGTCTCCTTAGGCGATGAGAGTCCCGCCAGGAGGACTAATATGTGATATGAAACAACTCAATGATGAAGTGTATTTCCACAGGTAACGAGGATTACTGTGGATTACCTTATCGTGTGAGTTCCAGATGAAGGTGTACTGTGATTTACCTTGACGGTGAGAGTCCCGTCAAGTGATGGCTATGTATGTGTGATGGGGTGGGGCTCATTACATTTGCATACATACATAGCATGGTTTTATATGTTTTTGATAATCAGGTACTATGATATATATATGCATGTTTTATATGCTAACCATGTGGTAGCCCTGATCGGAAACCTACTGGGCGCGTTGATCTAACGCCCTAATTCTATCCTTAGAGGATAACGCAGGAACAAGGAAAGGGAAAGAGAAGGTCGATGACCGGGAGGGGAGCCAAGCCTAAGTGCTTGAATGATGAACAGGATTTCTTTATTACTGTTATTTGAATTATATTTTGATGGACATGTAATAATTTAATACTTTGCTATGATTTGATTAGGTTATTAACTATGGATGGTTGTTTTATGTTAATTATTAATTGAGACTGTTACTTGCTATCTATTCATTCCATTTCCGCAGTTAGTCTAGTTTATTCCGCAAGTTATTGTTTAGTTCCATGTGTGGATTATTTATCATGGTCTAGTCCATGTACACATGGGCGGCCAGTTAAGGTTCAGACTTGAGTAGTCTGAACTTAACTCGCGTCGTGACGTCCCTCCGCCCTTGTCCGGTGTTTAAGTTTTAAAAAAAAAAATTTAGACCCTGAAGTTGTCTCGGAGAGGGCGGGGCATTACAAAAAACCCTAGGGTTTGGCCATGCAAAGGCCAAACCATGCATCTTGATCATTCACCATTCCTTTCATGGAACATGCACAAGTCCTTAGCCATAAAAAAATTTGGGTTCGGCCATGCAAGGGCCGAACCATGATCCTTAACCATTTTCCATGCTTAAGCCTTATATATACATAGTGTCCTTAATCATATCCATTAATCATAGCCTAACTTACCCATTAGGGTTTGTCCATTTCTTACCCCACTTCTT
The DNA here is from genome assembly GCA_022113865.1 of Chimonanthus praecox. Lineage (NCBI taxonomy): Eukaryota > Viridiplantae > Streptophyta > Magnoliopsida > Laurales > Calycanthaceae > Chimonanthus > Chimonanthus praecox. The sequence goes on from CM039094.1 coordinate 43,205,430, forward strand.
GGATGGATTTTAAATCCATGGCCCATGATATTTTGGCCAACTCTCCAATCCAAAAAATGGGATTTCATGTTTCCTTCAAATTAGTAAAATCTTGTTGAGTATCACTTACCGATCCGAGACTCCTCCGGTTTCCTTTGCTCTTTCTTGCTCCTCCGATCTTCTCCTTAGTCTTTCTTCTTCCTTGCTCCTTGATCTTCGGTCTTGAGAGGGAGAGGGTCTAAGATGAACCCCCAAGAAGATGGTTCGGCCTTGGTGAATGTTTGAGAGAGGGAGAGGAGGAGAGAATGGAAACCCTAGTCTTTTGTCTTGAGAGGGTGGTCGGCCAAGCTTGAGATCCAATTTTTCTCTAAGTCTTTTCTTTTTTCTCTTAGTGTTTTCTTTGTCTTGGATGAGAGAGGGTCTACTAGGAGAGGGAGAGGGAGAGAGAGAAAGAGTGAGATGAGAGGAATGAGTTGGAAAATCCATCTTTCCATCTTGTCTTGGGGTTTTCTTGGGCTAGACTCCACCACCTCTACTTTGACCAATGTATGGTCTTGCATGCCCTTCTTTTTAGGCTTCTTGTGTAGTATACCACCCCATATACACGGTTTTGGGTTTGAGCTTCCTTGGTTGGTTTGGTGGTTTGGGTGAGGTGGAACCACCACCTCTCCATGGGCCAATGCATGCCCTAGCATGTCCACCTTTTAAGCTCCTTGTCTAGCCATTGAGGGTACATGCCCTCCACATGGCACACCCAACCCCCCCATGGCCAACGGTTTTGGTTGCTTCTCCATGGGTGGTTTGGTGGTTTGGGTGTGGTGCAACCACCACCTAACTTTTGGCCAATGCATGCCCTCCACATGGCACACCCACCTTATCCCAACTGTTTTGGTTGGCTGGTTTTATCTTGGTGGTTTGGTGGTTTCCATGAGATGAAACCACCCACTTGACTCACTCATTTTCTGGGTAACTCACCCCCATTTGACTCACCTCAATGTAACTCAACTCCTAACTCAATCATGGATTTTATTTCCATCTAGCTTAGGTGTTTTAATTAATTAATCTAATTCCACTTACCACATTTAATCCTCTTTAATTTATCTTTGACCCACCCATGGTTGAACAAGTCAACTATGGTGGTCGGCCCCACCTTGTCTTGGTCCACACGCCACCTCACTTGATGAGGTGGAGTTGGGTCCTACTTGGCCATGCCACTTGGATAATTCCACTCCTACACTTGCAATTAAGATGGACCCCATTCCTTTGATCACAATTGGGTCCATGACCCAATTAAATTCATTTCTTAACCATGTACCCTAATGCTCAATCCATTTTGACCCATTGGGTCCCAATTGGGCATTTGACCCAATTCACCATCATTGACCCAATTAAATACAACCAAGCCTACCCATGGTCCATTGGACCATACTTGGGCCATTGCCCCAGTTTTGATCCATCTACCATCCATTTCATCAAAATTCTTAATTTCAACAATCAAAATAAATAATAGCCAATATATTTCTTGATTTAAAAATCCGGGCTATTACAAAAGGAGCCCTTTTTAAATGATCTTATGCGCATCACATAGATATGCATATCTCTTATGCGACCAAGCCATCTTCTTTATTTAGCGATCCCCTAGTATCACTCTTAATCAAGGGAAAGGACCCTTTTTAGAGATATTCTAACACATCATGCGCATATCTCATAGATGTGCAAATCTTTCATACACGACCAAGACAATCTTCCAAGTTCCCTTTATGCGCATAATAATTAATTATAGACATAATGCATAATTTAATTCGGCCCCATTTAATTTTATTAAAACCATTTCCACAATCCTTTTGGGTCTTAATTGGGCAATGACCCAACATTTTACCCATATAAGGTCCATATCTAATAATTCACAAATTAAATGGGTAATTTTCATATATATTAATAACTTGAAAATCCGGGGTGTAACATCAACTCACTTCATTTAAATGAAACTCATTCCCTAACTCAAGCACTTGAATTCATTCTTAATTAATTCCTTAATTCCACTCACTTCACTTAACCCTCTTGAACTCACCTATGAACTCACCCATGGTTGACCAAGTCAACTATGGTGGCCGGCCCCACAAGTTACCTTAGACCACACGCCACCTCACTTGATGAGGTGGACTTCGGTCCCACTTGGCTATGCCACTTCCATGTCACCTCCTACACTTGCCACCTCACTTGATGAGGTGGGTCCCATGCCTTAGATCTTAATTGGGTACATGACCCGATTAAATCAATTCCTTACCCATTTACTGTAACGCCCGCCCCTTTTCACCGAAATCAGACTCTAAATTTTTTTTTTTTAAAGTGATAAAGGGCGCGGACGTCACGACGCAAGTTAAGTTCCGAGCTTCTAAAGCCCGGCCCTTAACTGGCCAATCCTACGCGTGGGTGGAACTAAGTCCACGAGTACGGTTCACGCGTAAAAAGTAAGCTCGAGGAATATAAAATTACATGTGGAATGATAATAGAGACTATCCTACCAATTTTCAGATAGCAGGGAAGAAACATCTGTCTAATTACTAAATGCCATTAAACTGTATTGTCCAAAAATAAAATCTAAACATAGCAAGCCATCTAAGCTATTACATTCCGACAAGCTAATTTACTCAATTTACATTTCCAAAATGAAATAATTAAACTAAGTAGCCGCCTCCCCAAGCTCCTAAGCTTGGCTACCGTCTCGCCCTTCCGTTCCGACATCTCCTGCATCGTCAGCTAGGGTAGAGCGTTAGAACACACGCCCAGTAGGACTCCGAGTAGGGTTAGCACATGGATTAGTAATAACAGCATACAGATAATAACCCAATGAAAGCTGATAAACCATCATATAATGAAAGTATAAAGTAATTGCCATGTCATGGGTGTCTATGTCATGCATCCCACCCATCATCCAAACCATATAATATCATATCCCTCTTGACGGAACAAAACCTCGTCAAGGTGTCCCCATGCCTGTTCTCGATCGCCCTGACGGAGCATGGACTCCGGTTATCAAAATATCTCCATGCCTGCTTTTAGGTTGCCCCGACGGAGCATGGACTCCGGTTCCATTATTTTCCCGCCCATGCCGTGCATGAGATGTAATGCATTATGCTATGTAATATATATATATCTCACAACTCTAGTATATCATACTTCTCCTTGGCATATAATGCATCATCTTAAAATATAAATCATAGTATTAAACATAACATTTATAATCGTGAAAACCTATCATAAAATAAATCCCATAGTCCACAAAATAAGATAAATATACCATCACATATCCATGGCTTACAAGAAGGTAGGAATCCTACCGAATACCGACTAGCGTCTTCGTTTCGTTTTCGTCCGATAGTCCGGCTACCGTCACGCGTACTGCCCGCGATATCCAATACCTTATTAAATTTCCAAATCAGTTCAAGTTTTAACCATTTCTAAGCCCATATGAAAAACCGGTCACTATTTAGGTTTTGTGGGTCCCATGTCATCTATTAAACCTTTTAATCCCATAAGTCTTAAAATTCGGCCACCCTAGGCTTTATTAATCACTTATAAGGTTATTACATTAGATCCGCTAACTCCATGATCAATTTCCATGAAATTCTTGAATTTGGCCACTAATTACGGTTTTGCCACTACCTCATTTTCCATGATTAAACACTCGTTTATCCATGCATGATTTAATCCATAATTGATCATAGACTTAGATCCCTAACTTAGGTCCATTAATGACCCATTGAACCATGTCATAACATCATTAAAATTAGCCTTTTTATTAATTTCACCATTATTCATTTAAACCCATCCATAACCCCATACTTAACCCTTTAAATGGTTCACCAACGGCCATGGGTTCAAAATACCTAATTCATCAACTCTTCCCATGGGATTTACCTCATGTATTTAACTTCAATGAGTCCATTACTCATTCATTTCCTTTGGAGGCCACACACACACCATTCATCATCCAATTTAACCCACCAAACTGGATCACAATTGGGCCATGGGTTCGGCCATACACCATGGCCGAACCTATGGTGTCCTTTCCCCATTTTTTCTTGGATCTATTTACACCATTTAGATCCAAAATAAATCCTTCCTTGAGGTGGTTTAAATCACACTTTTAAACCACCACTCATAGCCCCATTTGGATCACTACATTTGTTCATTTGAAATCCTAACTCATTAACACATTAATCCATCTTTTCCATCCTTTAAAACCCTAATTGTTTACATCAACTAGCTAATCACCCACCATGGGGTTCGGCCATGCTACATGGCCGAACCCTATGGCCCATGATTTCCTTCCAATAACCTAATTACATTCTTAATTTCATAAATTACCCAATGCACGAATCCATTTATTTATTTTCTTACCCTAACCCTAATTTACCCATTTAGGGTTTCCTCCATCTTCCACCCTCTCATTTGATGGGTTTAACATCCATGCATAAATTTATGTAACCCCCATTAAATTCTACAAAAATAAATCCCAAATCTTAAACCCTAAAAATCCAAAATTTCTTGTTTAAGAAATACTCACAATCCGTCGTCTCCTCCGACTTCCGCCGCTCCCGTCGGTTTCCTTAGCCTCCTCTCTCCTTCCTCTTGATCTTTAATAGGTCAAGAGGCTTGATCAATGGTGGCAACCCCCAACTTAGGATCAGTCAAGTTAGGATTTAAATTAAGAGAGGGAGAGAGAGAGGTGATGAGAGAGGAGATGATAAACACAACATCTATACCTTTCTTTTCATCTTTCATATTGCATCGAATTTTACATCTAATCCACATAGGGTTCGGCCATGTACCATGGCCGAACCCATGGTTCCTCAATGTGGCTAATAATTACTATTTTCAAAGACTAAGTTTTGTCCCAAAATAATCCAATTTAAAATCACAAAACTTTAATCATTTTGGCCCTTTAAATCAAACTCCTAAGCATTGATACATGCATTTAACCTTAGCCTAAAATTGATCAAAATTTGGGTCATGGGTTTGGCCATACACCATGGCCGAACCCATGATGTTTCTTTCCCCATTTTTCTTGGTTTCATTTACCCTTTTAAACATACCTCTAATTAAATCATCCATTTAAATCACCAACATCACATATCATACTTGAAACATCCATACCATCCATCCATTTTTTTTTCTTAACCATTTTCTATACTTTTCCATCATAAAGAGAATTATTAAATACCACCAAGGGTTCGGCCATACACCATGGCCGAACCCATGGTTCATGGCTCATCATCCATTGATGCCATCCTTAGACCAATGTTTTTGTCCAAAAGAAATCCCTTTTTAAAATCAATAATCCTCATTCATTTTGGCCCTCTAAAATATATCATTCACTTTGTAAATCCATTAAAATTTCATCATTAACTTGACCTAATTTCTTCATTATCTTCAAACCTAATAATCTTAATAAATCACTCATTATTCATCATGAGGTTCGGCCATGCTACATGGCCGAACCCTATAATCATTCATCCATTCCATTCTATACCTTTAAATCCTCTTTAAAATCACTATTAAAATCACTTAAAAACTAATTATCCTACATCATTCTCCACCATTTCAAACCTTCAAACCTTAATTAAAACTCATCCCACATTGGCCATGGGGTTCGGCCATGCTACATGGCCGAACCCTAAGGTCCATTCAATCCATTAAAACTTCCATCTTTTCCATACTTAATCCATTCATTTCATTTTTTTTTTCCTTAGACCATCTCTTCCATTTCTTTGCCTTCCATTTGATGGATTTTAGATCCATTCCATAGCCTAAAATAATTTGGCCACCATCATATGGCAAGGATGGATTTCAAAATTAAAAACCCTAAATAATAAATTTCTTGTTTAGAACATACTTACTATCCGACGACTCCTCCGGTCTTTGTCGCTCCCGTCAACTTCCTTGGCCTCTTTTCTCATTGTTCTTGATCTTTGATCGGTTAGATGTACTTGATCAATGGTGGGACATGTTTGGATCGGCTAAGGTAGGGTTAGGTTGAGAGAGGGGAAGAGGGGAAGATGATGAAGATAGTAGCTCTTGATCTTCCAGTGGTGAATCCAAGGTTTCACCTCTTTTCTTCTCTTTTCTTTTCTTTTCCTTCTAAGTTTTTCTTCTAAGTTCTTTCTCCTCTCTTGCAAGGTGGGTGCCGTTTTTCTTGGTGTATGAGGAATGCTAGAGTGAAATGGGTTGGTTTGCAATGGAATGGAGGTGGTTGGAGTGGTCTTCACTCCACATTAATTTCTTCACCAACCAAGCATGGGTTGGCTTGACTTTGGTGGTGGTGGTTGAGACCCAACCACCATTCAAGCCCATGGTTTTAATTTGTGTTTTCTTGAGGTGGTTTGTGTTTGTTGGAGTGGTTTTGACCATTTAACCATTTGAATTGGTAAATGCATTTTGTTGCTAAGTTTGGAAAGCTTCCAATTAAGGAAGGAGGTTGCCAAATTAAGAAGTGGTATTTATGGAAAGTTTCTATTCTTAGAAGGTGGACATTGAAATTAGAAAGTATCTAATTATAGACCATGGAAGATTAATTTGGAAACCTTCCAATTATAGAAAGGTGGAGTTTAATTATGGAAAGCTTCCAATTATGGAAACAAGGTTGCTAAAATTAGAAAGCATCCAAGTATGGAAAGAAGGTTGCTAAATTTGGGAAGTTCTATTTTTGGAATGAGTTGGCTAAATTAGAAAGCTTCTAATTTTGGATGGTAATTATGGAAACCTTCTAATTATGGAAGGGTGGTTGATTAATTAAGAAATTTTCTAAATATGGGCCTTTTAAATTGTGGACTTGTTAATTATGGAAGTTTCTATAATTGGGAAGTTGTACACCATAGGGTTCGGCCAAGGTGTATGGCCGAACCCTATGGACCAAACTAAGGGATCATATGGCATTTTAAGTCATGGTTAATGGCTGATTTATGGACTGAATTATGAACCTATTTTATGAGTTTAGATTGATGTATTAATGAACAAAAGGTTGGAAATAATTAGGCCAATGGCAAAGTTGTAATTACATGCCAAAGTGGAGAATCATGGGTTCGACCATGATGTATGGCCGAACCCCATGAGGAGTATTTGATGGACTTGTTTTGGTTAAGGAAAGTTTATAGGGTCTAGTTATGGTAGATTTAAATGAATGAGGGAAATAATGACATTATGGTAATTAATTAGATTAATGGACCATGGGTTCGGCCATGGTGTATGGCCAAACCCCATGGGGTTTTGTTTATGGACTTAGAACCTTGAAAATCAAGTGGGACTTGATTATGATTAATTATTATGTTATAAGGTAACAGGATCTCACATGGCGTTTACGATCATGAGCAGTTGTCGGACGAAAGACGGAAGACACTTTACGGTCTTTGGTAGGATTCCACCTCTTTGAAACCATGGGTCTATGTACATTTGTTTTATCTTATTTAGATGAAAATATGTTTCAAAGGATATGTTTTATTATTGGATTTCAAATGCTATGTTTAATTGTATAAATAGCATGTATTGATTATATTTCAAAGGTTGATTTAAAATGCTATGTCTATATGAGGAAAGAGCATGTGTTTTAAATATGATTTTAAATGCTATGTTTATGTTATAAAATAGCATGTGTTTCATTGGCATCTCATGCATGGCATTGGGGGACGATTTTTAACCGGAGGGGTCACACTCCGTCGGGGCGTCCGAAAAACCTATGTGCGGTACCATGATGTGATTTCCATCAAGAAGATTCCGGAGGGTCCACACTCCGCCGGGGCGTCCGGAAGACCTATGTGGTGGGTACTTTATGTACATGTGATGGGTGGGACTCATTGCATTTGTCATCATTGCATGGCATGGATTTTATATGGTTTTGACATCACTATATTAATATATATGTTTTGTACTAACCATGTGTTAGCCGTAACTGGAATACCTACTGGGCGTGTTGTTCTAACGCCCTACTTCTACCCTATTAAATGATACAGGTAATCAGGGGAACGATGAACGTAAAACGGATCAGGCATAGGAGTTTGGAAGACTTATTTTACATGTTTTGAATAAAGATTACTCATGAACTTGTATTTGAGTATTTAGACTTCGAAATGTAATAACTTAGATGGTTGGATGATATATTGGATAATTATGATGTTTTAATTATGGATAAGGACTTGACGTACTTTTCTATCTGATGGGAATAGAACTTGGTTCTATTATGATTCAGCAATTTGATGTTATGATTCCGCAGGTTATGATTTTATTCCTCATGTTGATATTGCTATGTGTGAACCATTTTCGTGGACTTAGTCCATGCACACATAGGGTTGGCCAGTTAAGGGTCGAACTTTGGAAGTTTGGATTTAGCTCGCGACGTGACGTCCCGCGCTCTATCACTCTACTTTGTTATAAAAAAAAATATACTCTGAATTTACGGGAAGAAGCGAGTGAAAAAAGGCGGGGCGTTACATAAATAGAATATTAACTAAGGTTTAGACCAATGGCATTTTGGTAATTAACGGAATAAATGAACAAAAAGGGTAAGGCTCGGCCATGGGAATGGCCGAATCCCACAAGTATGGTTTATGGACTTAAATATTGCAAATCAAGTGGGACTTGGTTTTGATTGGTTATTATATTATTAGGTAACGGGATCTCGTAAGCATTGCGCGATCAGTGATTGATTCTTGGACAGAAGCAAAAGGACTCGTGAACGGTCTTTAGTAGGATTCCACCTCTTTGAAACCATGAGTTTATGTACATATGTTTATTTTATGTATTGATGAAATTATATTTCAAAGGATATGCTTTATATTGAATTTCAAATGCTATGTTTATTTGTTTAAATAGCATGTGTTAGATATGTTTCAAAAGGTGATTTTCAATGCTATGTTTATGTTATAAAATAACATGTGTTTCATTGGCATATCATGCATGGCATGGGGTGGAGGATTTATAACCGGAGGGGTCACACTCCGTTGGGGCGTCCGAAAAACCTATGTGCGGTACCTTGATGTGATTTTCCATCAGGAAGAATACGGAGGGTCCACACTCCTCCTGGGCGTCCGGAAGACCTATGTGGTGGGTACTTTTATGTACATGTGATGGGTGGGACTCATTACATTTGTCATCATTGCATGGCATGGTTTTACATGGTTTTATATATTATGTTATAATATATGTTTTGTACTAACCATGTGTTAGCCGTAACTGGAATACCTACTGGGCGCGTTGTTCTAACGCCCTACTTCTACCCTAGTTGATGATATAGGAAATCGGGGGAACGATGAACGCAATACGGGTCAGGTATAGGAGCTTGGAAGACTTATTTTATATGTTTTGATTAAAGTTACTCATAAACTTGTATTTGAGTATCTAGATTTCGGATTGTAATAACTTAGATGGTTGGATGATTATTGGATAATTATAATGTTTTAATTATGGGTAAGGACTTGACGTACTTTGTTATCTGAATGGAATAGAACTTGGTTCTATTATGATTCCGCAAATTGATGTTATGATTCCGTATGTTATGATTTTATTCCGCAAGTTGATATTGCTATGTGTGAACCATTTTCGTGGACTTGTTCCATGCACACATAAGGTTGGCCAGTTAAGGGTCGGACTTTGGAAGTTCGGACTTAGCCCACGTCGTAACGTCCAGCGCTCTATCACTCTACTCTGTTATAAAAAAAAAAATAGATACTGATTTTACTGGAAGAAGCGAGTGCAAAAGGGCGGCGCAGTACAGTTATTGATTTTTAAATGGTCTCAAATGTTATAATGATGAAGAACATTGGACCATGGGTTCGGCCATGTTGTATGGCCGAACCCCATGGAGAGATATTGATGGACTTAGGTATTCTTGGACCATGAAGATGATGGGGGAATGATGGCAATCTTAATTGATTTTAAATATGGTTAATGATGATCCAAAAGGATGAACCTAAATGTATGGCTAAACCCCCATGGAGGGACCTTGGTTTATGGACATAAATATTGTAATTGATTTAATGGAGAACATAGAAATGAGACATCATGGGTTCGGCCATGGTGTATGGCCGAACCCCATGAACCATTTTAATGGGTCATTCATGGATCTATCATGTTTAGTTGAATGGATTATCAAGTTAAGGAATGGAAGGAAATAATGGCCAAATGATAAAATTAAAGGACCATGGGGGTACCTTGATGTGCTTTATCCATCAAGAGGTAACCGGAGTCCACGCTCCTTCGGGGCGTCCGTGAGGCATTCGTGAGCTTGATGAGGAGTTTTCCATTAAGAGGAAGACCTTGATGTGCATTATCAATCAAGAGGTAACTAGAGTCCACGCTCAGTCAGGGCGTCCGTAAGGCATTCGTGAGCTTGCTAAGGAATTTTCCATCAAGAGGGATACTATGTGATTGTGATACATTGATGAGGAGCTTTCCATCAAGAGGATGTTTTGGTGATTGTGTTATGGCTGATGGGTGGGACTCATGGCACATGGCACCCATGGCATGGCATTGCATCAACATGATTATGATCTCTATTATCATGCATTATTTCTGATTTTTATCTGTATGATTGGATCTCTATTATCATACACTATTTTGGATACGATGTTTTTTACATATACGACATGATGTATTATATCTGATTTTTTATACTAACCCATGTGTTGACCCTAATTGGAATACCTACTGGGCGCGTTGTCTAACGCCCTACTTCTACCCTAGTTGATGACACAGGGAATGGACTGAACGAGGACGAGATCGGAGCCAAGCTTAGGAGCTTGGATGATTAAGTTGCATTTTGTTTAAGTTACTCATGGATAATGTATTTGAGTAATTAGTTCGTGAGCCTGTAATAACGTAGATTATTTGCTATGGTTTGGAATGTTAATTTTGGATATTTTAACGTAAGATAATTATTATTAAGTGATGGACCTCCTTGCTATCTAAAATGGAATAAAATTGTTATTCTATTATATTTCTGCATCTGCGAATTATTCCGCATGTTTAACTTGAGTACGTGTGAACCATTTTAGTGGACTTGGTCCACGTACACATATGGTTGGCCAGTTATGGGTCAGGCTTTGGAAGCTCGAACTTAGCTCGAGTCATGGCGTCCCGCTCTCTCTCACTCTTCTATTCAAAAAAAAAAAAAATAGAAGCTAATTTTCGGCAAGTGAAAAAGTGCGGGGCTTTACAGCCACACCCTGCCGGTGAATCGCCCATCTCTGTCGGACACAATAGTCCTGGGGATACCATGTAGTCTGATGATATCTTTGATGTACCATCGTCCCAAAATCTCAGATGAATCTGTCATCTTGATAAGAAGAAAATGTGCAGACTTGGTCAATCGATCTACCACGACCCTGTTTGCATCGTTGTCTTTTGATGACCTTGGCAACCCTGTTACAAAATCCATGGAGAGGTGTTCCCATTTCCAACAGAACTCCCTGGGTTGCTACCAAAGAATGGAGATTGATTTTGAGATTAAGTTGTATCCTGGTACTGCTCCAGTGTCATTGCCGCATTACCGGATGGCCCCAGCTGAGATGTCGGAGTTAAAGAAACAAATTGATGAACTGCTCAGACTAGGATGTTTCCGGAACAACACATCATCTTGGAGAGCACAGGTATTATTTGTGCAGAAGAAGGATGGTACGCTTCTGATGTGTGTAGATTATAGAAAATTGAACCAGTTGACAGTCAGAAACAAGTATCCTCTACCCAGAATTGATGATCTATTCGATCAACTCAGAGATTCCAGTCATTTCTCCAAGATTGATCTAATGTCAGGCTACCATCAAATCTGTGTCAGGGATGAAGACATAGAGAAGACAACTTTCAGAACTCAGTATGGACTATATGAGTATGTGGTCATGCCATTTGGACTCACCAGTGCACTAGCTGTGTTCATGGACTTGATGAACAGGATCTTTCGTCCTTACTTGGACAAATTTGTAATTGTTTTCATTGACGACATCCTGATTTATTCTAAAAGCCAGGAGGAGCATGCTGAACATTTGCGGATAGTTCTGGACACCCAGAAGAAGAATTAGTTGTATGCCAAAGCAAGCAAGTGCGAATTCTAGCTATCTGAGGTTAACTTCTTAGGGCATGTCATATCAACGGAAGGAATAACCGTGGACCCGGCTAAAATGGCAGCAGTTAGAGACTGGAAAGCTCCAAGGAATGTGACCAAAATTCGTAGCTTTCTGGGATTGGCTGGTTATTATCGGAAGTTTATTATGGACTTCTCCAAGATTGCATCTCCACTTACCCAACTCACTCAGAAAGGAGTCAAATTTGAATGGTTTGCTGTATGCAACCGAAGATTCGAAGAACTGAAGGAGAGGCTTACGACTGCTCCTATTCTGATTTTGCCGGAAAGTGGCAAGGGCTATGAAGTATATTGTGATGCTTCAGGTGAAGGACTTGGGTGTTCTCTTACCCAAAGTCAACACATACTGGCTTATGGTTCAAGGGAGTTGAAAATTCATGAACGCCACTATCCCACACATGATCTGGAATTAGCCGCAGTGGTCTTTGCTCTCAAAAGCTGGAGACACTATCTTTATGGCGAGAAGTTTGAGGTATTTTCAGATCGCAAAAGTTTGAAATATTTGTTTGATCAGAAGGAACTTAATATGAGGCAGCGCAGATGGATGGAATATCTGCAAGACTATGAGTTTGCGCTTCGATATCATCCTGGCAAGGCAAACAAAGTGGCGGATGCCCTCAGTCGCATGTCACGTGCAACAGTGGCCAGTTTGATTATGAAGGAATGGGAAATACTGAATACCATTCAAGAGATCAATTTGTACATCAAGAATCATGGGAGTATGTATAATTTAATCGTACGGTCCAACATGGTTTCCAAGATTGATCAGGAGCAATGGACAGATCCAGAAGTGGAAGAGATATGGGCTAAAATGTCTACTGGTCAGGTTATACCGGAATGGGAGTTACGACCGGGACAGGGTCTTTTATTCTGAGACAGGATATGTGCCTCGGAGCTGCAAAAAAAAGTTATTGATCGAGGCACACCAAACCAAACTCTCTATTCATTCGGGTAGCTCCAAGATGTATCATGATCTGAAGAGATACTGTTGGTGGCATGGACTTAAAAGAGACGTGGCAGAGTTTATTACTCACTGCCTGACTTGTCAGCAGGTCAGAAGCCACCAGGATTACTCAAACCCTTACCAGTGCCATAGTGGAAATGGGAACATATTTCCATGGATTTTGTGACGGGGTTGCCAAGGTCATCAAAGGACAACGATGCAATATGGGTCGTTGTAGATCGATTGACCAAGTCTGCACACTTTCTTCCCTTCAAGATGACATATTCATCTGAGACTTTGGGATGACGGTATATCAAGGATATCATCAGGCTACATGGTATCCCTAGGACTATAGTGTTCGACAGAGATGGCCGATTCATCGATAGGGTGTGGCAGAGCATGTAGTCGGCTATGGGGACGAATTTATTGATTAATAAAGCGTTCCATCCACATACTAATGGACAGCCAGAGAGAACAATACAGACATTGGAGGACATGCTGAGAGCATGTATGTTTGACTTCAAAGGTGGATGGGAGGATCACTTACCACTGGTTGAGTTTTCTTACAACAATAGTTACCAGGCAAGCCTCTAGATGGCTCCATTCGAGGCGTTGGATGATAGACCCTGTAGATCGCCAGTGTGTTGGACAGAGGCCGGCGAGCCTGTACTTATTGGACCTGTTCTAGTTGCAGAAACTGTAACGCCTCGCACTTTTTCACTAGCTTTCTCTTCCGAAAATCAGAGTCTATTTTTTTTTTTTTTTTATAAACGAAGAGTGATAAAGAGCGAGACGTCACGACGAAAGCTAAGTCCGAACTTCTAAAGTCTGACCCTTAACTGGCCAACCCTATGTGTGCATGGACAAAGTCCATGAAAACGGTTTACACATAACAGTATCAACTTACGGAATAACATCATAACTGCGGAATCATAACATGCGGAATAATAATAGAACTAAGTTCTATTCCATTCAGATAACAAAGTACGTCAAGTCCTTAATCATAATTAAAATATCATAATTATCCAAATAAACATCCAACCATCTAAATTATTACATGCCCGGAAACTAGTTACTCAAATACATGTCCATAAGTAACTTTATTCCAAATAAAACAAAATCATCCAAGCTCCTATGCCTGGCCCTCCTTGCGTTGATCGTTCCCCTGATTTCCTGTGTTATCCACTAGGGTAGAAGTAGGGTGTTGGAACAACGCGCTCAGTAGGTATTCCAATTAGGTCTAACACATGGTTAGTACAAAACATATACAATATCATAATGTCCAATACCATATAAAAATGATGCCATGCAATGATGACAAATGCAATGAGTCCCACCCATCACATGTACATAAAAGTATCCACCACATAGGTCTTTCGGACGCCCCAACGAAGTGTGGACCCTCCGGATTCTTCCTGATGGAAAAGCACATCAAGGTACCCCACATAGGTTGTCCGACACCCCGATGGAGTGTGGACCCTCTGGTTACCAATCCTTCACCCCATGCCATGCATGAGATGCCAATGAAACACATGTTATTTTATCATATAAACGTAGCATTTAAAATCACAATTTGAAACATATCCAACACATGTTATTTTATCATATAAACATAGCATTTAAAATCACAATTTAAAACATATTCTTTGTAACATAATTTCATCAAAAATAAGATAAAACAAATGTACATAAGCCCATGGTTTCAAAGAGGTGGAATCCTACGAAAGACTGCTAACGTGTCATTGCGTCTTTCGTCCGGTAACCGCTCAAGATCGTAAACACCTTGTGACGTCCCGTTACCGTATAATATAATAACTAATCAAAACCAAGTCCCACTTGATTTACAACATTTTAAGTCCATAAACCAATCCCCATGGGGCTCGGCCATACACCATGGCCGAACCCATGGTCTTTCATTTTTTACCATATTTACAATAATGCCATTCTTACCATAGCCATTTACCTTCCTTATTTTCATAAGGCTTAAGTTCCAAATAATCCATACAATACTTCATGGGGTTCGGTCATACACCATGGCCGAACCCTATGTCCAATATTTTCACATATTTACAAGATTGCCGTTGATTCCATCAACTTATGTTTGAGTTCCATTAATTCCACATAATTACCAAAATGCCATCCATGGCTATCATAACCCATAATCCAATCTTTTCAAACATTAAAAACCATAAATCATTCCCCATGGGGTTCGGCCATACACCATGGCCGAACCCATGGTCTATCATTTTCAAACCTTCCATTCATTAACACATAAACATAATAGATCCAAAATTGGTTCATGGGTTTCGGCAAAGCACCATGGCCAAACCCTATGATGTCTAATTCCCAATTATCCACATTGCATTCATTATTAGAAAGTCCATAATTAGAAAGTTTTGTAATTCAATCTCCACCTTCCAAAAACAATCCATTCCTTTCATTCTTAGATCCTTTCTAAATTAAACTCCACCTTCCATATTTAGAAATATTCATAGACATACATCTATAGAAATTGCTTCATGGGGTTCGGCCATACACATGGCCGAACCCATGATGTCCAACTTCCTAATTATATCACTTCCCATAAATCAATGTTCCTTCCAAAGGCAATCCAATAGTCTATAATTAGAAGCTTTCTAATTTAACAACCAACTTCCATAATTAGAAGCTTTCTAATTTAGCAACTATTCTCCATTTCAATCAATTAACATACATCAAATATACCAATACAACTCCATGGGGTTCGGCCATACACCATGGCCGAACCCTATGGTCCATAATCCTCTTTCTAAAAAATTTATTAAACATTGATCTTCCATTTAATCAATTAGCATATTAAATCCATCTATATTTTTCCCATGGTCTTCATTTAAAATTAAAACATAAATAACCTTTCCCGTCATTTTAAATCCATTAAAATTATTAATATCATTTCCATGGTTTCCAAGATCTAAAATTCATGAACATAAATCCATAATTATTTATGGGGTTTGGCCATATTCCATGGCCAAACCCATAGTCTAGAATCTTCACAAAATTCATCCAAACATCCATTAAAAATTCATACCTTAAACTATGTCTTTTCATGACTTCTAACCCATAGAAATAATCAAAGTTCCTCCATGGGGTTCGGCCTTGATCATGGCTGAACCCTATGGTTCATCAACTTCTCATTAAAACACCATGATCATCTCCCAATTCTCTTCCACGGGGTTATTTTCTTTTTAAACAAAATTTATAAAATATTAACCAGTTCCGATTGATTCTTGCTCTTCCAATCTTTTTTCCTTCTTGATCTTTCCCAAGCCGAGAACACCTCTTGCTAGCTGCCTTTTCTTTATTCTCTTGATGTATTGCCGAGAATGAGAACTTGAGAGAAAGAGAGAGAGAATTCGGCTATGGTGTAAACCGTGCGCCCCTCCTTGTCTGTCCTTTTATTACCTCCAATTAATCTTATCTTAGAAGGTTCTTGAGATAGCAATTGCCGACCTTCCTATCTTTCTTTAATAACATTCCAATCGGCCATTGCTAAGATAACAATAGCAATGCCGTGAGCCCCTTGTTGCGCTTCTCCTTTATTAATTCCAATTAATCCCAACTTAGAAGGTGCTAAGATAACAATTTCCCTTGATACAATAGCAATTGTCGTGTATTATACCTAGAGTTGCCGTGCACCCCTCTTGTAATCAGCAACTTCCCTTATGCCTAGATTTAGAAGTTTCCAACCTTCCCACTTTAGCAATGTTACACACGGCCATACAATCTCTATTTAATTAGACATCTTCTTTATTTAATTTTAGACAATTTGCATACCCTTTTTAAATGATCATATGCGCCCAACATAGATATGGTAATCCCTATACACGGCCAATGTAATCTTCATTTGATTTTTAAACATCTTTTCAAATCCAATATTCGGCCACGCACAATCATTTATTTAATTTAGACATAACGCATTACTAATTAAATTCAACTCCATTTAATTTATTAAAACCAATTCCAAAACCGTTGGGTCTTTATTGGGCAATGACCCAACCCTTTACCCATCTAAGATCCATATTTAATAATTCACAAATTAAATGGGTAATTTTCATATATATTAATAACTTGAAAATTCGGGGTGTTAAAATACAACCCTCTTTTTAAAATTTTCGTCCCGAAAATCGAGTGAAGTAGGGTTTCAAACATTTACATAAATAGCTCGGGATGAGCTTTTCTCATTTTTGACTCGAGTTCCCATGTGGTTTCCTCAATACGATGTCGATCCCTTACCACCTTGACAAACTGGATCGCTTGGTTCCGTAATACCTTTTGTTCTGTGTCCACCACTCAGACAGGCTTCTCGACGTATGTCACGTCGCTTTGGACCTCTATGTCTTGTATGTTCAGTATTCACTGCTGTGCATATACGACCCAATGATGTGTCTCCGACGGGGGATACAATGGTAAGTGATGTGGACAGTTTTTGTACTAAAGTTCCAGTTGTAGATATGAATGCAGCAGATATGAAAGAGTGAGATGCTCTAGAATCAAATAAAGCAAAGGCGTAGGAACTACTGACTACCGCCATACCTTGAATCATAGAGTGATCCTCTGCTACTGGAAGTGCTAAGGTGAATAACCGTCCAGATCCTGTAGGTGGCCATCCCGCCTGATTAGATGTCCTGCCTCCTCGTGAATTAGCTGGCCTAACTGGTGGACAAGATGAACCTCTAGAATAAAAGGGTTTGTTGAGTTGTGGGCATTCCCTCTTAAAATGGCCCTGCTGATCACAATGGAAGCAGTTGTTCACCCCTCTGGGAGCTTGAGTGACTGATGTAGATGGGGAGGGATGATTGGGATGAAAGCCCCATGTTGACCCAGTGATGGTGAGGGTCTGCTAGAGTTCGGTCGGAATCTCTTGTTGGACTGAAAAGTACCCCTCCCACTCTGAGCTCGGCGATTGTCAAAATGCGTTAACTCAACCATCTCTTGCTCTGCTATAGTGGCCCTGCTAACCACCTCTGCCAATGTGGCTGCTTTAAATATGGTTACCTTGGCCGTAGGCCCCGCTCAAACTTGTGTGCCCTATGGTACTCTGTGTCCACCATATAAAATGCATATACAGACAAATTGAGAAACTCCTTGTGGTACTCTACCACCGTCATGGTACCTTGTACCAAAGATAGAAAAGCCTGAGTCTAGCGTTCCTTTTCCTCCTCAGGAAAATAATGTTCCAGGAAGGTAGCTGAGAACTGCTCCTAAGTCATTGCAGTTTTTTCTCCTTCCGGAAGGAGTGCTTGCTGCTTCTGTATCACCTCCCACCATTTACCGGCATCGTCGATCAGTTGTGACGTGGCCAGTAAAATCTTGTCAGCATGACTCGCAATCTTGAGTAAGGTCAGGATCTGAGTGATCTTCTTTAGCCAATTTTCTGCTCCGACAGCCTTTTCTCTCCCTTTGAAGTAAGAAGGGCATTGTTGCTGAAAATCCCTGACCATGCTCTTGTCGTTGGTCTCTTTGGTGGTTCCATTCTCGTTCAAGTGTGGTTGGAGCACCGAAGTGACCACCGCTTGAACCAAATTTTGTAGTTCAGGAGGCACCACCGGTATGTTCACGCTGCTTTGTTCCTCTTCCTCTTGGTGGGATGGTTGTTCTTCCCCTTCATGACGAGATTATCGTTCGTGCTCATTTCGAGGATGTTCTACCTCCTCTTCACCCCCACTTGGG
Source organism: Chimonanthus praecox (assembly GCA_022113865.1). Taxonomy (NCBI): domain Eukaryota; kingdom Viridiplantae; phylum Streptophyta; class Magnoliopsida; order Laurales; family Calycanthaceae; genus Chimonanthus; species Chimonanthus praecox. The sequence continues at coordinate 43,224,191 of CM039094.1, forward strand.
TTCTGTCGGGTATTACTCCTTGGTCTTCCCCTTGGAGGCATTTTTCCCTAAGCCATTAAAAAATATCATGGCTTAGTTTCCATAATAAAAATTTGTATTCTCATATTTTGGGGAAATTTCCAAATAAGTACTCTTGATTTTGCTTTGTTTCTAGGGAAATACATCCTATGTTGCTATGTTTGATAATCCGATTATTTTGACTGTGCTTCTTTTGCTATCATCCGTCTGAGTCTAACGAAGTAAATTAATCTCTTCCAAAAATTAAGAGTCTTTTTTTTCTTTTTTTATAAATGAAGAGTGATAGAGAGCGGGACGTTACAGAAACCACATAACAGATCAAGGTGATACGACAACATCTGCTCACTGCTCAAAGTCGTCAGAAGAGCTATGCGGACAAGAGAAGGAGATTCCTTGAGTTTGAAGTGAGAGACTTAGTATTTTTAAAGGTCTCCTCAAGAAAGGGACATATGAGATTTGGAAAGAAATGGAGGTTGTCACCTAGATTTGTGGGACCCTTTCCAATCTAAAAGAGGGTGGGGGAAGTGGCGTATCAATTGGAACTTCCTTCATAGTTGTCATCTTTGCACGATGTATTTCATGTATCTATGTTGAGGAAATACAATCCAGATCCTTCACACATGTTAAACATGCAAGATGATGATGTGCAAAGCGACGTGACTTATGTTAAAAGGTTGGTCAAAGTGATTGGGAAAGAACAAAGGGTGTTACGAAATCGAGTCATTCAGTTCGTCAAGGTGGTATGGGATCGACATGGTAATGAGGAAGCCACCCGGGAACTTGAATCAGAAATGAGAACAGCTCATCCTGAACTTTTTGTATAAGTTATTTGAAATCGTACTTCGCTCGATTTTCGGGACTAAAATTTCAAAAGAGGGTAATATTCTAACATCCCTGATTTTTCAATGCAATAATATATTGGATTTTGACTATTTAAATTGTTTAATTTGTTGAATTTAAGATTTATGGATGAAATGGATTTTAAATGGGTAAGAATTGGGTCAATGGCCCAATTATGATCCAACGGATCATGGATAGGGTTGATTTTAATTAATTGGGTAAATGTAGTTAATTGGGTCAATTACCCAATTGGGACCCAATGGGTCAAAGTGAATGGATTTTGGGAAGTAAATGGGAAAGGGATTAATTTAATTGGGTCATGTACCCAATTAAGACCCAAGACATGGGATCCACCTCATCAAGTGAGGTGGCACGTGTATGACGTGGCATATGAGTGACATGGCCAAGTGGGACCCAAATCCACCTCATCAAGTGAGGTGGTAAATGATTTAATGCACATGCATGGTCGGCTAACCATGGTTGACTTGGTCAACCATGGGTGAGTTCAAATGTGGTGAGTTGAATTATATTGAGTTGGAAATTAAAATCACTTGAATTATATGGAAATGAGTTCAAGAAAATTAAGTGAGTTAAAGTGAGTTGGGATTGAGTTGAATGAGAAGTGAGTTCAAATAAGCAGTGAGTGGAAATGGAAGTGGAAGGGACTCTAAGTGAGTCAAAGGGGCAGATGGAGGGTTTCCATCTCATCGAAACCCTAGGCATGCACGTTGGGAAGGCCTAACTCAAGCCATGTGTCTCCTTGGTTAAACCAAGGGACACATGGGAAAGACGAAGAGTAATGAGGGTGGTTGAAAGGGTAGAGGGCTAGTTACAAAGGGCTCACACCAAACCCTTGGTCGATCCTCTCTCCCTCCCTCTTGAGCAAAATAATCCCATCTCCACTCCTATCTCCAATCTCTCTCCCTCTCTCAACACCCTTTGCCAATTTGCATCACTAGGTAACATGGAGATTTCCTCTTGTCCCAATCTCTCTCCCTCCCATTTCGGCTCCAGACTAGGAGGAAGAAGAAAGCACTAAGGAAGGAGAGGGGCTAAAGATCCGACCTAAAGAAACGAAGGAGACGCGGAAAGAAGGTAAGTCTTATGTATAAGGATAATGTAAGATTAAGATTAAGTTTAAAGAAACCATAGGGTCTGCCATGATGTGGCCGAACCTATGGGTTCTGGATGGCGTTGGAATGGATGGCTAAGTCGTATTAGAGCCATGGAATTGGTAATCCATTCAGGGAATGGATAAGTGTGGTAACAAACAACCAAAGGTTTGAATGCAAAACTATGTTGTAATAGTATAAGATTGGAGGAATTAGAGAAATAATCCTAGCCTTGGCTAGTGAGTAGAGTAAATCCATCTAAGAGTTACATGGATGATGTTTAAGATGTTGGAATAATATTATGAGGGAATTTTATGAAGAAAGGAGGTACAAATATGTAAATAGAAAAGACTGACAAAACAGTTAGTCGACTGAATCTTTGATTCAATCGACTGAACTGGAGTTGGCTGTAACAGAAAACCAATTCTGGGAGTTTCAACAGACTGAATCTTTGGATTCAGTCGACTAAACCATGTCTTGATTAAAATATAAGGGGTATAATGATGTTTCAGCTGACTGAATATGGGATTCACTCGACCGAAAAAAGAAGTATCAAAGAAGTAAAGGGATCGACCGTGTTTCAGCCGACTGAATATTAGATTCCGTCGACTGAAGGAATACTTGACAAACACGTAACTAGCTTGTTGATGATTCAGTCGACTGAATGCACACTGGCCGAACACACAGTTTATCTGGTCCAAAGTCTGCCGACTGAATCTCTGATTCGGTCAACTGAAAGAGGATTGACCAGGAATACAAAAGGTTTCACTTAGAGTCAACCGACTAAATCTGTGATTCAGTCGACTGGAAGAGATCGACTCCAGGTATAAATAATACTGAGTTGGGTTTCAGCCGACTGAATGTGTATTTCAGTAGAGTGAAAGTCTGCGGTAAGGCAAAACATTGTAGTCGACTGAAATAAAAAGTTGATTTTAAATTGATGTTTCCATAAACTTAGGTCTAACTGGAAGGATGTAAGGGATGATTTAAATCAAAATGGATAATTAAATTGATATATGTGTATGATTAAATTGATAAGGTAAAGAGGTGTGATTCCCTTGCACGCAACGGTTAGCGATTGTTCGTGCGAAACAAGAAAAGGACAGTAAATCGGACTTGGGTAGGATTCCTACCTTGTTGAAACACTTTGGATTATGTACATGTAATGGTTTTTATTTCCATATTTGATGATCTATTTTGGTATCAAAATGCTTATGTTTTAAGAATGGAATTTCAATGTTATTATGTAATTTAATATGAAATAACATGTTTGCACTCACATCTCATGCATGGCATGGGAGGGAACATATGAGAGGAGTCCACGCTCCATTTGGTGTATCCGATAAACAAACGTGGGGGAGGGATAAGCACTGATTCCGATTCACATAGGGAAATGGTATATGATGTTTGAAATGAAAGAGGAGTCCACGCTCCGTTCGGTGGGACCGATAAGGTATACGTGGGGAGTCATGACAATGAATATCTTGATGTGGCTTGTTCATCAAGAGGATTATCTATGTGTTTTGAGACATGGTTGATGGGTGGGAAATCATTGGCATATGACACACATGGCATGGCATTGAATTAGCATGATTTTGATATTATGTATCTATTCTGATTTTATACTAATCCCATGTGTATAACCCTACTCGGAATACCTACTGGGTGCGTTGACTAACACTCTACTTCTACCTTAGATGATGGTACAGGGAACGGAACGGACGATGGACACGAAAGGAGCCAAGCTTAGGAGCTTGGGTAGCTTATTGCTTATTCTATTTAAGTTTTAACTTTGGACAATGTATTTGAGTTAATTGCATTTTGGGCTTGTAATAACTTAGAATTATCTTGCTATGGTTTGGTTCCATTTGGACATTTGAACTTTAGGTAATTTATGTGATGGACGTCCTTGCTTAGAAATGGATAGGGATAGTAACTCTAATCTTATATTAATTCCGCAATGTGTTTATTCTGCAAGTATAACTTTATGCGTGTGAACTGTTTTAGTGGGCTCGGTCCACGCTGTAACACCTCGGATTTTCAGTTAATTATTTTGTATGAAAATAACCCATTTAATTTATGAATATTAATTATGGATCTTAATTTGGGTAAAGAGTTGGGTCATTGGCCCAATTAAGACACAACGGTTTTGGTAAATGGTTTCAAATAAATTAAATGGGTTAGATTTAATTAATAATGCAATAAAGGATTTGAATTTATTTTATGCGCATGAGATTTATGTGGGATTTTCATATCCATATTGATATGCTAGAATATCTAAAGAAGATGTCCAAATAAATATAGATGATGTCTTAGCCTTGTGGGAGATATGCAAATCCTTGTTTATGCGCATGAGATCCTTTAAAAGGGGTATTTTCCTTGATTAAGAATGGCCTTAAGACAATCGCTAAATTTTAAGGGATCATGGCACCTTCTAAATATGGGATTAGTTGGAGCTTTTTATAAAAGAAAGAATCACAACAAGTGCACACGACAATGGTGATTAAGGCAAGGGAAAGGAGCACACGGCTTGCATAAAATTATGATTTTCTATCTTAGCAAGAGAGATACCGATTGGGAGTATTTTTAACAAAAGGCACACGGCATTCATGAAGAGAAGGGCAGCAAGGGTGCATGGCAATGGTTATTTCAAAGAAAATATTGGCGGAGTGGAATTTTTATGGAAGCGGCAGTTAAGCACCTTCTAAAATGGGGATAAATTGGAAGTAATAAAAGGAGATGTGAATAGAAGATGTCTAAGGAGGGTCACCGATTGTGTTATTGATAAACACAAAACACGTGTGCTGCTATAGTGGGATTCCCTATTTAATTAGTAATTGTCTAAAGAGATGTTATTGGCAAGTCTGTATGGGATTTAGCAACTACTCAATATGTAAGTTTCCAAAGCCAATTATTGACAAATCTATATATACTGTTGTTAGAGACAGAGGGAGAGTAACACGACAGTGAGCATTCGTGTATAGAGAGACAAGTAGAAGGCTGCATTGAGTACCACCCAGATTCAACGTGGGAGGTATTCTCACTAAAATACAGCAGCAAAAGGACCGTCTAATACACATGATCTGAGGACAGATTCAGCCAAAGTTCTTCTGGCTGCAACGTGGGCAGTAAGGGTGGTTTTGAGAAGAGAAGAGAGGGAAGACTGCAACAGATTGGAGGAGAGGAGATCAGCATCATAGAGGCGTGCAAGCCCAGGAAAAAACACAGAGGGAATAACACACGACGATGCTAAGAAAGAAGCGAGTAGTTGCAGTAGAACAGAGGCTGGCGGACCCTTCAGCCAACATTGGAGTGATATTTGCAGAGAAGACAGCAGAGAGATCAGCTTACAGCAGAGTTACAGGGGTTTCTCTGCTTGAAAAGTAGAAGCACTAGGAGGGAGAGTGCACTGGTATCGGCTGTAAACTAGTTGGAGCGGCAAGGGCAGCAATGCCCAGTTCAAGAGTTCTTATTATGATCTGCATACAGCGTGAAAGGTTTGATTCTCTCTTTAAAAACCAACTATAGAAAGACAAGATCAAGAAGAAAGAATGAACCATAGGGTTCGGCCATAGTGCATGGTCGAACCATAGGGTTCGGCCATGATATGGGTTAGGCTATGGAATTTTAAAGGATCCATTTATGGAGGAACATTGATTAAATGAATGGATTGAAAACCATGGGAATTTATGGTTTAAAATTATAAATTTAAACGATGAAAACCCCATGGAAGGTTGTTGGTAAATTTTAAATACGAATTGTTGATAATGTTATATTATTTTTGAAGGGAATAAATGAAATAAGATGAAGCATAGGGTTCGGCCATGTGGCATGGCCGAACCCCATGGAAGAGGATTATTATTTTAGAAAGTAATCAAAGTATGGATTTTAATTTAGCAAGGATGTTACTAGATTAGAAAATATCTTCTCATGGACCTTGGATTAATTGGAAGTTACTAAATTTGGAATCATTCCAATTATGGAAATATGGATTCTAATTTACGAAACTATCTAATTTTGGGAAGAGGGGTTTAAATTAGAAAGTATCTAATCATGGACCTTGAATGATTAAATAGAAGGATGGGAATTAAAATGGGAAAGTTCTATTTATGGAAAGTAGAGATTAAAATTGGAAAACCTTCCAATTATGGAAGAGTGGGTGCTAAATTGGAAACCTTCTAAATATGGACTTGTTGATTGAAAAGGAAGGCAATTTGAATTATGGATTCAAATATGGAAGTTGGATACTATTAGAAAGCTTTGATTTATGGAAGTTGTAAATTGAATTTAGAAAGTTTCTATTTATAGACTTTCTAATTATGGACCTAAGATGATAGGCCATTTTTATGGGTTATTGGTAATGTGAACCATGAATAAATAATTGGATGTTTGAGCAAGTAAACAATGGATTTAAGTATGTTATTGGTCATGAAATGTTATAAATGGCAAAAGAGTAACTAAAGGCCACAATGGAGGATCATGGGTTCGGCCATGGTGTATGGCCGAACCCCATAAGGTTCTTTAGGGACTTAAGTGGTTAAGGTATTTTTTTTTTTTTAGGGTTCATATATGGGCCTTACATGTTTAAAATAAATAAATGGACCTATGTGTTGAACCTAAGCCTAAGTTGTTGGAGGCAATGGCAAGGTTGTAAATACTTGCTAAAAAGGAAGGTTAGCCTTGAATGGCAATTTTGTAATTATCACCAAAAAAGAAAGATCATGGGTTCGGCCATGGGTATGGCCAAACCCCATGAATTTGGATTAATTGGTTAATTATTAGCCTAAGTATATTGTAAATAAGAACATTGGGTTATAGTAGCCATGGATGGCAATCTTGTAAATATATGAAAATAGGGAAGGTAAATAAATGGCTATGGATATGTATAATGGCATTTTGGTAATAACGGCTAAAAATGCTAAACCATGGGATTGGTTTATGGACTTAAAATAATTGTAAATCAAATGGGACTTGGTTTTGAATGATTGTTATATTATAAGGTAACGGGACATCACCAGGTGTTTACGATCATGAGCGCTTACAGGACGAAAGAGGCAAGGACACGTAGCAGTCTTTGGTAGGATTCCACCTCTTTGAAACCATGTGTTTATGTACATTATTTTTATCTTGATTTAATGAATTTATATTGCAAAGGATATGTTTCAAATGGTGATTTTATATGCTATGTTTATTTGATAAAATAACATGTGTTTTAAATATGAGCTTTTAAATGCTATGATTTTGTAAAATTGCATATCATGTGGTATTTGCATCTCATGCATGGCATGGGAGGGATGAAAGGTAACCGGGGACCCACACTCCGTCAGGGCGTCCGTAAAACACTCGTTGTAACACCCCGATTTCTCAATAAGATGAATATTTACGAAAATGATTGGTAAATTTATTAATTATGATGTTAAATGAAAAAATAGTGGGCCCATTGCTCAAACTAAGATCCTATGAACATATTATAAGGGTCAAATTATAATGGATGGGTAATGAACATATTATAAGGGTCAAATTATAATGGATGGGTAATGTACATCAAATTGGGTCAAAATGGTTTATTGGGTCAAAGAATTCTCAATGATTGGAATAATTATGAAAATGCCCCTGGTTTGTTAAATTAAATGTTTGTAATGTTAAATAAGGAAAAGGTGGGGCCCATTGCTCAAATTAAGATCCTATGAACACATTATAAATGTCAAATTTGATTGGATGGGTAATGTGAATCAATTGGGTCACAAATGACTAAATGGGTCAAAGGGCCCAAATGGGACCCAATGGGTCTTAATGGATTCTTTGACCGTTGTGTGAGCCTAAATTAAATGGGATTAAGCTGATTTGATTGGAAATCAAGTGGAGTAAAAATGGGTAGGCCTGATGCACATGTGAAAACCAAGTACAAATGACCAAAATACCCATAATTGGGTCATGGAGTCAAAAATGGGTCAAGGAGCTAAAGGGGGACCCAACGGGTCGGGTTGATTTTCTTGACCGCAGCCGACCATGTGGGCCCACAAATGAGTTCAATGGTGAGTTAAATCAGGTTAAGTGGAACTGATTTTATTTAATTTGAATTAAGAATGAGTTAACTCAAATGCATTAAATGATTGCCAATTAATGAGGTGAGTTGGACATGTGAGTTGGGCGAGTCAAAATGGAAATCAATAGGACTGTAAATCAGTGAGTTCAGAGGGAATATGAGTAGGTTGGCTCAGTCATAACCACCAAAACAAGTCCCACACGTTGGGGGACTTGTTGGGGTGATTTTCATGATGGATTTTAAATGAAATACATGGGAAATGGGAGGTGATGCTTGGGGAGTTGAGAGGATGCAACGTTGTCACCAAGGGGTGCCTTGAATGGCACCCAGCACCTCCTTGTTTTTATCAATGATTAATGAGAAGTGATGATGAGATAGTTTGAGTTGTTTTAACAAAAGGAAAACAACCATCATATGGCCGATTGCACATTGCAAATCTTGGAGTTCCATCATCTCCCTCTCCCCCTCTCAAGAACATCATCTTCTTGGCTGAACCAGCTGCTGGTGTTTCACCAGTAGATCAAGCATAAACTAGCAAAGGAAGGAAGGCAAAGAAGGATAGCAAGTAAAGAGCAAAGGCAAGACAAGAAGCTTAAGAAATTTGGTAAGAATTCTTATGGATTTTGGTTTTAAATATGAGTGTTAAGTTATGAATTTGGATGACATAATTTGGTCATGTATGGCCGAATTTGTCATAGGTCTAAACCATGGAAGATGGTGTCAAAGAATGATGGAAATGGACCATAGGGTTCGGCCACTTTGGATGGCCGAACCCCATGAATATAATTGGTTGATTTTGATGGTTTTTGGAATTTTAAACCATACAAGTTTGGAACTGTTATTATATGTTTTATTAGATTTAAAATGCATGTTTTAAGAAGGTTAAAACATGGATTTAGATGTTTAATTCGGACCTAAGATGAAGGGTTAAGTGGTTCAAAACCAAAGGTCAAAGTATTCGGCCAATGAGCATGGCCGAACCCCATGAAATTGGGTTGGTTTTTAGATGATTTTTAAATGGTTAAACTCGGTGATAATACACTGTTTATTATATGATTATTGAAACATAAAAATATGTTTATGAGGATCAAGTCATGGACATAGGGTTCGACCACTTTGGAGGGCCGAATCCCATGAAAGAATTTGATGAATAGTATGGCTTTGGAGAGTTAGAAACCATGTAAATTATGGTGATTTTTACATATGTTAATTGGGTCATTTTGTGGCTGAATTAAGTACTGATGTAAAGTATTATGATGAGGTTTAAAGGATGAAAATTTAGAGCATGGAGTTCTGCCACTTTGGATGGCCGAACCCCATGAAAGTAATTGATTAAATGGTATGGTTTTGGGGATAAAAACCATACCATGTGTGAAGATTGCTAAAGGATTGTAAAATGGAATTAATTAATTGTATGGGATCGACAATGGATGGTTAAACATTGCTGTTTTTATGGCTAAGATGCATGATAAATTATGTAAGATCATTGGAAGAATTGCATCAAAAGGACCATATGGTTGGCCATATGAATGGCCGAACCCGATGGATCATTCCATGGGCTGTCTTATGGGTTGTTTGTATGGGTTTTACTTAGGTTTATGGTTACTGATTTGGCTCAGCCTATGGATGGCTGAACCATGTAATAACCTTGGAAAAAGGGTGTAGCCTAAGTTAAATACCTAGGTTAAAGTTATTGGACCAAAGGAGCCATTGGGTTCGGCCATGTATAGGGCCGAACCCCATGGACCACTTTATATGATTATTTTATGTGGAATGTTTTTATTGAATTAAAAGGTTTCAATGTAGAGATCATGGACCATGAAAATAGGTTTTGGTGTGGATCCATTCCATGGAATTGATCGGTAGTTTTAAAGGTTAAAATGGGATATAATTGAGTATTGGAACCAATGGCATAATGGTAAATATGGGAGAAATGATCAAAGGTGGAATGATCATAGGTATGGTTGTATGGACCCAAATCAAAGGGGTATGGTTCGGCCATGCTGTATGGCCGAACCCTACGAAGGTATTTTTGTAGAACTTGATGTTGAATAAAGATTAAACGAATGAGAAACCAAAGGATAAATAGGTGAGGTTCGGCCATGGGCATGGCCGAACCCCACATAGTGCATTTTTGGGACATTGACTAAGTTGGAATTACATGATGAATATTTGGTTTGCTGCTATTTAAATATGGTATCCAGACTTGCGTATACGGCGTGCGAGTCGTGAACGGGTGACGATTAAGAAAGATCGAACACTGAAGTGAATCTTCAGTAGGTTTCCTACCTACTTGTAACCACAATTATGATTCGATTTTATCATGTTTTTATGAGATATGTTGTATTTCATATTATGTTTCAAATATGGTTTTGAATGATGAGATATGTATTTACAAATGACATACATGTACATTGACATCTCATGCATGGCATGGGGTGATGATTATGGGTTACCTTGACTTGAGAGTCCCAATGAAAGAACACTGTGAAACAACTCAATGATGAAGTGTCTTTCCAGAGGTAATGAGGATTACTGTGGATTACCTTATCATGTGAGTCCCAATGAAAGAATACTGTGAAATAACTCAATGATGAAGTGTCTTTCCACAGGTAACGAGGATTACTGTGGATTACCTTATCATGTGAGTCCCAATGAAAGAATACTGTGAAACAACTCAATGATGAAGTGTCTTTCCACAGGTAACGAGGATTACTGTGGATTACATTATCGTGTGAGTCCCAAATGAAAGTGTATTGTGATTTACCTTGACGGTGAGAGTCCCGTCAAGTGATGGCTATGTATGTGTGATGGGGTGGGGCTCATTACATTTGCATACATACATAGCATGGTTTTATATGTTTTTGATAATCATGTACTATGATATATATGCATGTTTTATATGCTAACCATATGGTAGCCCTGATCGGAAAAGCTACTGGGCTCGTTGATCTAACGCCCTAATTCTATCCTCAGAGGAGAATGCAGGTACAAAGAAAGGGAAAGAGAAGGTTGATGATAAGGAGTGGAGCCAAGCGTAAATGCTTGAGTGCTGGAATGGATTTATAATTGCTGTTATTTGAATACTTTATTATGGACATGTAATATTGTAGTTACTTGCTATGGTTTGTTTAGGATATTAACAGTGGATGGTTGGTTTATGTTATTTACTAATTGAGACTGGTACTTGCTATCTATTCAACCTAATTCCGTAGTTAGTCTAGTTTATTCCGCAAGTCATTGTTTAGTTCCATGTGTGTATTATCTTTCATGGTTTAGTCCATGTACACATGGGTGGCCAGTTAAGGGTCGGACTTGGATAGTCCGAACTTAGCTCGCGTCGTGACGCCTCCCGCTCTTGTTCACTCTATGTTTCTTTCAAAATAAATTTTTAGACTCTGATTTTCGGAAGGGTGAAAAGGGCGGGGCGTTACACTCGTGGGGGGATACCTTGATGATGAGAATCCCATCAGGAGGATACTATGTATGAAGACCCTGGTGATGAGCATCCCATCAAGGGATACCTTGATGATGAGAATTCCATCAAGAGGATACTAAGTAACCGGAGCCCACACTCGGTCAGAATGTCCGTAAGGCAACTGTGAGGAATACCTTGATGAGGTGAATTCCATCAAGAGAGAAGACCTTGGTGACGAGCATTCCACCAGGAAGATACTTTGATGAGGAGAATTCCATCAAGAGTATACCCTATGTTTTTTGATGGGTGGGACTCATTGCATATGATAGCGTGGCATAGCATTGAATCGACATGATTATGATCTTTATTATCATGCAAGGTTTCTGGTTTTATCTGTATGATTGGATCTCTATTATCATACACTGTTTTGGATGCAATGTTTTGAAAATATGGAATGATTTATTATAACTGGTTTTGATATATATTATATCTGGATTGTTGGTACTAACCCATGTGTTAACCCTAATTGGAATACCTACTGGGCGCGTTGTACTAACACCCTACTTCTACCCTAGTTGATGATACAGGAAACAAGGGGAACGATGGGAGCGAAACGGGTCAAGCATAGGAGCTTGGATGCTTTTAATTTATATTTGTTTAAGATACTCATGGGCGTATTTTGAGTATCTAGAATTCGGATTGTAATAACTTAGATGGATTTGATATGGTTGGATGTCTTGTTGGATAATTGCGTTATGATAATAATGATTAATGACTTAACGTACTTTGCTATATGAATGGAATAAAACTGTGTTCTATTATGTTTCCGCATGTTATGGTTTTTATTCTGCATCTTTATATTGCTATGTGTGAACTGTTTTTCATGGACTTAGTCCATGCACACATAGGGTTGGCCAATTAAGGGTCGGACTTTGGGAGTTCGGACTTAGCTCGCGTCGTGACGTCTCACGCTCTATCATTCTACTCTGTTAATAGACTCTGAATTTACGGGAAGAAGCGAGTGAAAAAGGGCAGGGCGTTACACACACACACGTATCGTTGGTCAGTTAAGGGTCGAACTTTGGAAGCTCGGACTTAGCTCGCGTCGTGGCGTCCCACTCTCTCTCACTCTTTATTTAAAAATAAATAAAATAGACTCTGATTTTCAGCGAGTGAAAAAGGGCGGGGCGTTACAGGGTTCAATTCATTGTCAAACACATGCTAGGCTTGATTAATTATCCTGATGTGATCTCTAAGCCTATGTATGATCCAGCTATGGTCTGGGTACCACCTAAGGTCATCTATGGTTACTTACCATCAGTGATTGCCATACACGTTGATCCATTCAATCTCCACACTTCAACCAACGCTTGTGATCATGAGTCTTGAGCTTCTCCCTTCAAGGCAAGGCTTCACCTAAGTCACGAACATTGACAAACAGGTGACTCAGTAAGCCTGGGCACAACAATCTCTCCCTTTGTCAATTCGTGACAAAACCTGTAAGCTAATCATATATAGACTCGAAGGACAAACCCAACCCAATTATACATCATTTGAATAAAAAAATATACAGATTACAAGATTACTTTCTAATGGCACATGGTCTCGGCCTAGCTTTTTATTCTTGCTCAGCTTGCTCTATTTTTTAAAATACTTGTAAACATAAGCAAGCTACAGAAGACTAGAGAGAGATCAATAATGTTAGTCGAAGCATAAACAATGTATCCATGGACCTAACATTCAATCACATTGACATTCATACTCATACTCCCCAATAGTTCAATGAGTATTTTCAAGAGTTTCTCCCCCATACTCCAAGCTATTCCATGCTTGCGATTTCTCCATTAACAAACTAATCCAAGTTTGCAATTTTTCCACCATTATACTCCAAACTTTCTTCCAAACTTCTACGATGTTTCTCTTTTCTCGCTCAAAGATTTTTAGCTTCTACATATTTCTCCCCCATTTTGTCACTAACTGACAAAGGGCTAAACAAGCACATATTTTGTGCCACCCCAAACTTCAACATGCCATTCAACTATTCATTCATATATATTGAAGCAAAACCATTCAATAAACATGAATAATCCATCATATGAGGCATTCACCATGGCATACATGGAGAGAGAATATCAACTCATCCCAAACCATAACAACATGAAGGTAAACTTCATTCATTGCATATAAGGTTTGCTCCAATTAGCTTACAACTTCCAAAATCCAAAGTTTTTCAAAAGACAATACAAATCATGAAAAACTATCCTAGGACTGGTCAGCTGGAGGGGATGAGGATCGACAAGGAGAAGTGTCATCCTTTTTGCAAGAGATGGCAGAGAGAATGCTCTGAAATGCTTCTTTCATATGTCTTGCAAGTGTAACGCCATGCCATTTTTCACTTGTCGAAAATCAGAGTATATTTTTTTTCTAAATGAAGAGTGAGAGAGAGCGGGAACGTCACGACGCGAGCTAAGTGGGTTTCAAAACCCGACCCTTAACTGACCAACGATAAGTGTACGTGGACTAAGTCCACTAAAACAGTTCACACGCTTTATAAATTAACTGCAGAAATAATATATGAATAGAATACTATCCATATCCATGATATAAATAAGCGAGGAAGCCAATCACTATTGATTTAACTAAAACTTAAATATCCAAAACACTAATCCAACCATAGCAAAATAAACTAAGTTATTATAAATCCAAAATGCTAATTATCTCAAATACAATGTTCCAAAATCAATTAAGTAAAGTAAACATAATCAGCCCAAACTCCTAAGTTTGGCTTTCTTCACGTCCCAAGCCTTTTTCATTTCCTGTTCCATCATCTAAAGGGTAGAAGTAGGGCATTAGTCAACGCGCCCAGTAGGAATTCCAAATAGGGTCATACATCGGATCAATATAAAAATCAGAATAAGAGCATCATATTAAAACTGTAACATATCATAGTACTAAAAACAGTGCATGATAATCATAACCAAACCATGCAAATGTATGTGTCATGTCATGGGTGTCATATGTCAATGGTCCCTCACCCAATCTCCATATCCAACACCATACAAATCATAACAACATTTTCCTTAATATAATGAAACCATATCAAGGTGTTCCCTTGGCCATTTACGTCCGCAGCGTTTTATGACGGCACAACCAGGTCACTGTTATACCTCCCCACGTGTGTTAATCGGAATTGTTGATGGAACGTGGACTCCTCCCTCTGCGCAGGGTTTTTGGATTGGTTACCCCGGAGCTCTTTGGCCCAAATTACGCCGTACCCCTATCTAGCAATCCGGATAAGGCCAACAAATCAATGGTTCACATAGCTTTACATAAGCTAGTCTCAAGCCCCAAGTCATGTCCGGACAGCTCATAACTTCGCTTGTTGCCCTATATACTCCCTCCCATGCCATGCATGAGATCATGAATGCAAAATGTCATTTCATATCAAATCATATTGGAATTCAGTTCATAAAACTTATACCATTTTAAGTTGCCAAAATAAATATTGTGCCGAAACGTAAACCCTTTTACGAGAACTCTTTACCTTAATGAATTAAATCATTCACATATTTCAATTTGAAACCTCTGGAATATTATTTAAAATTTAAATTTTTCATTTCAGTTGACTGAATCATACTCAGCTACAGTGTTCTTGTAACGCCCGCCCCTTTTCACCGAAAATCAAAGTCTATTTTTTTTAAAAAAGAATAAAGAGTGACAAATGGCGCGGACGTCACGACGCGAGTTAAGTCCGAGCTTCTAAAGCCCGACCCTTAACTGGCCAACCCTACTCATGCGTGGAACGAAGTCCACGGGGAATGGTTCACACGTAGAAGTAAGTTCGAGGAATTTTAAACTAAGTGCGGAGTTAAAATAGACACTAACCTACCAATTTAGATATCAGGGAAGATAACACTCATTTAATTACCAAAATACCTCAACATCACAATGTCTAAAAAATAAAAACCAAAACATAGCAAGTAATCTAAAATATTACATTTCCGACAAGCTAGGCTACTCAATACACTTCCAAAACAAATTTAAATAAATTAAGTAGCCGCCTCCCCAAGCTCCTAAGCTTGGCTCCCGTCGCGCCCTTCCGCTGCGCCATCTCCTGCGTCATCAGCTAACGTAGAAGTAGGGCATTAGACAACACGCCCAGTAGGACTCCGAGTAGGGCTAACACATGGATTAGTGATAACAAGCATACGGATAATAATATAATGAAAAATCATAAAATGACTGCCATGCCATAGGTGTTTGTGTTATGAATCCCACCCATCATCCATACCATCATGACACTTATCTTTTCCGTTGAGTATATCTCCAAATTTAAACACATCTTTCTTTGTACATAAGTCTCTATGTGACTAACAACTTTTGTTCCAACTTCCACAACACCAATTCCCGGCATCAATCCAAACCACCATGGGAATAATCTCCCATGGTTAAATACATCCATCCCTGGTGTTTCGCTTTCAGTAAATATCATCTATCCCTGTTTTATAATCATCCATGAATATAACCCACTTATGGGTATAATCCATTCATGGAAACTATCCATCCTTGGTATCACTCTGTCCATGAGTATCATATATCCATGATTAATATCCGTAAGAATAACATTCAAATGAATCACTATAAGACTGTGGTAACCATATCAAATCACAATTATATCCCGACCCCTTGCAAGACTTAGGGCCCATGACTTACTAAGCGGAAGACCCATGTCCAACGTGATCCGGTCTACCCCGCCCTGGATCCCTTGAACTCAACGGTGATTCAGTCAAGCTCTAAAGCCGTCAATCCGCGTCTTACTAAGCTAACACCACCCCCATGGGGTAACATAGTACCTAGCTCTGCGCATCCACTCACACTAAGTGTGTGAACTAGCTGTGAGATCGCCCTCCAGCACATAGCATACGAGGGACCAACCCCTCAACGGTAACCCTACGGGACCAAATCTCCGTAATTCGTATCGAGTTTTCCACAGTCTCAATCATCAATATCACGTGAGGGACGCACCCATATTCACATACATCTCAGTGTCAAAGTCCTCATGAACTCTTAAAGTTGCATACTTTTATTGAAACTCATTTAAACTTCCATCACCATACAAGGGTTGATAGGATAAAACAAACCCTTAGAATCACAAAATACACCCTTACAAAATATTTCCATTTCCCTAACCTTTCTTTCTATCTCTTAACCTAGTCTTCCGTAGAAGACCCTGCATCATCGTCAAAGAAATTGTCAGGGCATGTCATTGACACGTGCCCCAACACTCCGCACGTCAAACAGGGTATTATTCCCAGTCCTCCAATGTAAGGACAATTAGTCCTCTCTTTCCCGTGCCCGTGCAGTCCACAAACAGGGCAAATGACCTCAAGGAGGTAGGGGCAGTAAGTACAATTGTGCCCTTCCTGATTGCACAACTCGCACATATACCCGGGCTCTATCTCCCCTACAAATTCTCTTATGTTTGGGACATATTCCTCATCCTCTTCGGGTACAAAGGCCCCAACATTGTACTCGGGCGATCTTACCTCCATGTCCTGATTGTTTTCAACTTCATTGATGAAGTTTGGTATGCTAGCATCGTCGGAAGAAGAAACTAGGTCTATCGGACAGCTAGGTGTCCCTCTGTCCCACAACTCGGTGTACTCTATGTTGCCCGTCATATTTGTATCACAGCAACAAAAACATATCAATAACAACCATAAATCAAATCAAACTAATCATTGTTTTGGGGAATTTTCCCTAATCAACATCTTGTACTTCTTGTTTGGGGATTCTTCCTATGTATCATATAATGTCTCGTGTTTGGGGAATTTTACCAAATAAACATCTTGTGTTTCTTGTCCTTGGGGAAAATTGCCAAATAAGCACTCTTTGTATTTCTTTGTTTTTGGGGAAACTTCCTAAGTATCAAGTATCATTTCTCAATTTGGGGAAGTCTTTATGTTCTCCTGTTCTCGGGGAAAACCTCCCTAAGTATCATGTGCTTGTTTCTCCATTTGGGGATATCGGGGAAGTGTTTCCTATGTTGCTATGTTTGGTACATCATTTATGTTGACTGTACTTCCTTTGCTATCTTTGTTGTTCTCAGATTGATTGTTCAGTCTGAGTCTACGAAGTAAATTAATCCGGCCCCCAGTCAGCGAACTCCGAAGAGTCGGTCAGTTGGGATTCTTATCCGTCAGTGAGACATGAAACCGTCTTAATCTTACTTCGGAAAATTCAACTTCCCGTTTCGCTCTGATACCAACTGTAACACCCGCCCTTTTCACTCTAATTTTCAGAGTATATTTTTTTTTTTAAATATAATAATAATCAACAAGTGATCGGGGCGGAATGTCACGACGCGAGTTAAGTTCGGATCTCTAAATCCGACCCTTAACTGGCCAAGCCCATGTGCGTATGAACTAAGTCCATAGAACTGATCCGCACATGGTACATATATAACTAGCGGAATTAATTTAGTCTAAATCTAACTGAGGTTATAATAGATCCTATGACTAATCCAATTTTCCATTCTTAGATAGCAAAGTACTTAATTTATTCTCCAAAATTATTATATAACCTTAGTCTACCATTCATTCCAAACCATCCAAATAAAAATTCAGCCATAACATCTACTTAACTACTTATTACATGCCAACATCTAATTACCAAATTACATTGTCCAAATAAATCAAATAACAAGTCCGTAAATAATCCATTCATAGCCCATTCCAATCATTCAAAACGCCCAAGTTTCCTTGCTTGGTCTTCTTCTCGATCCATGTTCTTCCCTTTCCCTGCGTCATCCACTAAGGATATAGATAGGGCGTTAGATCAACGCACCCAGTAGTGTTTCCGAATAGGGCTACCACATGGTTAGTCAAAAACATGCAAGTAATATAATAATAAAACATGTGTGACCAAATCCCATAAAATATGCTATGTATGAAATGAACATGTAATGAGTCCCACCCATCACCATTCATCATAGCCATCACTTGACGGGATTCTCATCGTCAAGGTAACCCATAGTGGTCTTTCGGACGCCCCGACGGAGTGTGGCCTCCTGATTCCTCCTGATGGGATTCTCATCATCAGGGTACCCCACAGTGGTCTTTCGGACGCCCCGACGGAGTGTGGCCTCCGGTTACAACACCATCATCCCATGTCATGCATAGATGTCTATGCAAACATGTCATTTAGAAACATAACTTTACAATCATATAGGATATCAAAATCAACATAAAACAGCATATGGAATAGTGGTTACAATAAAGGTAGGAAACCTACACAAACTTTGCTTAAGTGTCCGTTCCTTTTTGAGCTTCACCTGGTCACGACTCGCTCGTCGTTCAACTTCCGGTACCTTATCCATATATCAATCAATAAGTCATAACATCATTTACTTATTTAATCACATCATAGACCCATCCACATCAGGTGGGGTTCGTGTCCGTACATCCAACCCTATGATCATTTCCATCATTGATCATTCGACTAGTATTTACAGTTTTTGCCATTGTCCGTAATTATCATGAATGATCCCCTAATTAAAACAACCATAAGCTCCCATTTAAAACAGCCCATTAATTATCAAAACAGCCCCATGGGGTTCGGCCATACTCATAGCCGAACCCTAGGGTTCACTTGATCCAATCATCACCATGATCACTCATGGTTTAATCATGCTAATTCAACCATGATCAATACATGGTTCAGCCATCCAAAGGCTGACCCAAATCAGTAACCATAACCCTAAGTAAACCAAATAAAAACCATAAAGCAACCCATGGGGTTTGGCCATTCACATGGCCGAACCTCATGGCTCTTTGGGATTCAATTCTTCTAATAATCTTTCATCATTTATCCTGTATCTTAGGCATAAAAAAACAGCAAAGCTAATTCTATTTAAACTCCTATAGAAACCCCATGGTATTGCATGGTTTCTAACTCTTTGATTTCACAACAATCATCAATCTCTTTCATGGGGTTCGGCTATTCAAGTTGGCCGAACCCTATGTCCATGAATTGATCCTTCAAACATGCATTAGGTGTTATTTAAATCATGCAATATCAGTACCCTTTTGCTGCCCTTATATCTCTTAGAAACCCTCTAATTAAATTCATCCAAACAGTCCATAAAAGTCCATAGTTTCCATGTTTCCCAACATGAAAATCAAGATTCTTTTACATGGGGTTCGGCCCTCCATGGTGGCCGAACCCAATGGTTATGTTTACTGTTTTTAAACCTCAGATAATCATGTAATAACAGTAAATAAAAATCAGGTTTTACCTTTCAAACAAACATCTAAAATCAACACAACCCCATGGGATTCGACCATCCAAGATGGCCGATCCCCATGGTCCATTTTTTTTCCAATTTTAATCCACTGATTTAGACCACATAACTTCCACCTTTTCTGATATCCAAACCCATGTTTTAACCCTCATTAAAACATGTATTTTAAATCTATTACAAACATCTAACATCAGTCCCAACTTATATGGTTTTAACTTCTAAAAACCATCAAAACTAGCCACTTGTTTTCATGGGGTTCGGCCATGCTAAGTGGCCGAACCCAATGGTCCATTTCCATCTTTTAATCCACTGATTTTAGACCATATAAACTTCAGTCCCTATGTCAATCAGATCCATGTTTTTTAACCATTCTAAAACATGTATTTAAATCTTAAATCAAAACCCAAAAACAGTCCACAAAATCCATGGTTTTCATGTTTCAAAACATGAAAACCAAGCCATCTCTTACATGGGGTTCGGCCCTTCATGGTGGCTGAACCCAATGGTTATTTTTACCATTTTAAATCCTCCATAATCAAGGTTAAATATTGGTGTATTCGGCCATGACCATGGCCCAATACATACCCTACTTGTTTTATGTTTTCAAACCAAAATATCATTAAGATACTTACCAAATTTTCCAAACTTCCTCCTTGTCTTTGATCCTTGTTTTCTCCCTTTTATTTCTTCTTTTCTTTTGCTGTTTTGTGCTTGAATATTTGATACCAAAACCTCTGCTATTCCAGCCAAGAAGAATAACGAATTGGAGAGAGGAGAGAGGGAGAGAGAGATGAGGAAAATCTTAGGCTTTGCAATGATAAATTGGCCAAGTGATGGTGTTCATTGATTTTGTATTTCAGCCATCAACGCCCCCATTACTCCTCATCAAGCCTTGCACAAACCAAGGAGTAACTTGCAGCCAAGCAAAGCACCCCTTGGCATTCTACCCATGCAGCCATTCATATTCCCAAACAACTCACCTCAAATCCATGCATTTGCATTTAATTTCCACCATGGAACTCACCAAAACAAGTCCCCAACGTGTGGGACTTGTTTTGGTTGGGTTGAGGCCAGCCAACCTCTTCAACTTACCCTTAAACTCACTGATTTACAGTCCCTTGAATTTCCATTTCAACTCACCCAACTCAAGGTATGTTTATTCCAACCCAACTCATCACATTTAATGCATTTCATTTAATGCACATGAGTTAACTCACCTTTTGATTTAATTCCAACTCACCTCAAATCCACTCAACTGATTTGAATCGTGTTTGAGCTCCCTTGAGGGTTCACAGGTCAACAATAGTCAACTCGACCCGTTGGGTCCACTTTTAGCTCCTTGACCCGTTTTTGACTCCATGACCCAAATATGGAATTTTGGTCATTTGTAAATGGTTTTCACATATGGATCAAGCCTACCCATTTCTTCTCCACTTGATTTCCAATCAACTAGGATTAACCCCCTTTAATTTAAATTCACAAAATGGTCAAATCATCCATTTTGACCCGATGGGTCCCATTTGGGCCCTTTGACCCATTTAGCCATTTTTGACCCAAATGATGAAAATTACCCAACCAATCAAATTAACATTCATAATGTGCTCTTATGATTTTAATTTGAGCAATGGGCCCCACTATTTCCTTACTTAACATCACAAAATAATTAATTTAACACATCAGGGGCATTTTCGTAATTATCCACTTTATTGAGAAATTACCCAACCAATCAAACTTGACATTTATAATGTGCTCATATGACCTTAATTTGAGCAATGGGCCCCACCATTTCCTTATTTACAATCATATTTATTGAATTCACCAATCCAGGGGCATTTTCGTAAATATTCATCTTATTGAGAAATCGGGGTGTTACAGGCCCAATCTGACCATCCTTGGCCCAATTGACCATCATTGACCCTTTAAATGAATTTAAATCCAATCCACGATCCTTTGGGCCATACTTGGGCTTTTGTCCATATTTTGATTCATTCACCATTTATTCCATCAAATTTCCAAATTTTCACCATTAAAATAAATAATATCCACCTATATATTGATTTACAATTTCCGGGCCATTACAGTTCTGCCTTACCGCAGACTTTTCAGTCGGCTGAAACCCAACTCAGTACTGTTCTTTCCTTGACTTTGTAACACCCCGCCCTTTTTCACTCTAATAATTAGAGTCTATTTTTTTTAATAAAATAAATAAACAAGTGATAAGAGCGGAGTGTCACGACGCGAGTTAAGTCCAGACTTCTAAAGTCCGACCCCTAACTGGCCAAACCTATGTGAGCATGGATTAAGTCCATGAGAATGGTTCTCACATAGTAAAGTATAATCTTTGCGGAATATCACTTAATCTAACTGCGGATTATAATGTAACCTAAATCTACTCTATTTTATTAGATAGCAAAGTACAAGTCACTTATCCAAAGTTATCTTAACTTAATCATTCAATCCAACCATTCCAAACCATAGCAAATATTAACTAAGTCATTACATGCCGACATCTAATTAACAAATTACATGTCCATGTAAACTTAAATAAAATGTCCATAAATAAGTCCAATCAAAAGCCCAAGCTCCTACTCCTATGCTTGGTTTCCTTCGCGCTCCTTGACTTTTCCCTTTCCTGTGTCATCCACTAGGGATAGAAATAGGGCGCTAGATCAACGCGCTCAGTAGGTCTTCCGATTAGGGCTGCCAAAAGGTTAGTATAAAAACATGCAAGATGCAAATGTAATGAGTCCCACCCATCACAAGTATACATTGCCATCACCAAGGTACCTCACAATGGTCTTTCGGATGCCCCGACGGAGTGTGGCCTTTGGCTTCCTCTTGATAGGATTCTCATCATCAAGGTATCCCACAGTGGTCTTTCGGACGCCCCATCGGAGTGTGGCCTCCGGTTTCCATAACCATCACCCCATGCCATGCATGAGATGTCAATGAATATATACTATATGTAATAGAATCTTAGCATTCAAAACCTCTTTGAAACATAATACTTTAACACAAATAACTCATCAAAATCAACATAAAATAACAAGTATAATATGTGGTCACAAAGAGGTAGGAAACCTACCCAAAAGTCACTTAAAATATCATTTCTTCTTAAACCGTCAACTGTTCGCGATTGCGCACCGTTAAAGAAGTCCCATTACCTTATTTCATGTCAACAAGTCAATACATATACCATTTGATTTCTAACTAAGTCCAAAACCGAACACAACACCTTGTGGGGGGTATGGCCGAACCTCACCCACTTAAACACCATCCACATAACTTATTAAAACACTTCAAACTACAAACATACCTTGGTAGGGTTCGGCCATACAACATGGCCGAACCTTACGACTTTGGTTTTGACCCCTCTTTCAAGTCCTTTGATCATTTCATTCCATATTTACAAAATAACTTGTATTTACGGTTTCGCCATTGATTTAACCTTTGCTTAACATTGCTAACGAATGTCCATAACCAATCCACCTTAGTGGGGTTCGGCCATGGGTATGGCCGAACCTCACCATCTCAAATTTGATCCTTTTATCCTTCATGCATAAATCTAATTACGAATCCATTCATCTAATTATCAAGCCCTTAATCCTCCATCATTGTCACTCTATGTCGTTCGGCCATACCCATAGCCGAACCCTATAGTTCCTTATATCCATTAAGACCTTTATCCATCTATGAATGGTTCTCATAATTCCATTCATTTGAATATGTTTAGACCTTTTAAAACAAAGCACCCTACATATCACTTGGTGGGGTTCGGCCATACAACATGGCCGAACCTCACCCCTTTAGCTTTGGTGCTCCTCTTTGCTATCCTTTTTGATAAACAATAACCATCTAAATCCATCATTTTTCCATCTATGTTAAACCCTTTAAAAAATCATAGAACCAATTATAATTCTAACCATATTCATACTCCATATAACCCATAAAATGGTCCATGGGGTTTGGCCATACACATAGTCGAACCCTATGGTTTTCTTGTTTCAAACCTTCCAATAATTATCCATGGTTTATGATCAGCAACTTAGCCATAATAACCACATGGTTCAGCCATGCAATAGCCGATCCAAAACATTAATCATATTTCCATTTAAAAACCCACCTTATAACATTGTATGGTTTTTATCCCTCAAAAACCCATACAAATAACCAAGTCTTTTCATGGGGTTCGGCCATCCAAAGTGGCCGAACCCTATGATCCATTTTCTAGCCTTTTTAAACATCAACATCCATGGTTTAAACCCTTGATAGATTCGGTCATATTTCCTTAATCAATTTATTTAACAAAGGTTATGATGCACTTACCAATACCGCGACTCCTCCGGTTCTTTCACTCCTTCTTGACCTTCTCCTTCCATAGTCGTTCCTTCCTCCCTTCCTTCTTGATCTTTAGCCAATCCAAACCTTGCTGGAAACCCCTTGAAATGGTTCAGCCAAAGTATTGATTTGAGAGAGAGAGAGAGAGAGAGTAACTTGGCCTTAGGTGAAAGTGATGAACCTAGAGATGCAACTCCTTTGCTCCAAGTTCACTTTGTCTTGGTGAAATGATCGGCCAAGGACTGAATTGTGTGAGAGACAAACAACTAATGTTCTTTGTCTTGAGAGGTGAAAAACATCCAAGGGAGGGAGAGGGAGAGAGAGAAATGAGAACTCCTTTGGTTAATGAATTCAGCCCATGGTGGTGTCTCTTGGTGGCACCACTTGTAACTCCCCTCCCCATTCATTTCCTTCACTTAATCCATTTGGGGGTTTCATCCTTGAGATGAAACCCTCCCAACGGTTTTGACTCTTGGGCTGCCTTGGTGCAACCTACTCCATGTGTGAACCCAATTGTAACTCTCCATTTCTTAATGCCTCCCTTGGGGGTTTCATCCTTGAGATGAAACTCCCAAGGCACCCAACGGCTACTATACAATGTTTTGTATAACTTCCACCAGCCCCATTCATCTTCCATCTTGGGGGTTTCATCCTTGAGATGAAATTCCCATGGCGCCCAATGGTCATGTTTGAGTTTTAAATCCATAACCGCCACCTTCCATTATTTGCCCATGTGGGGGTTTCATCCATGAGATGAAACTCCTTGAGCCCAACGGTTTATCTTAGTCCTTAGACCACCCAGCCATCCAGCTCCCTTTTAATTCTTATTTGAGTTTGAATGTGGAATAAGAAACTCCTTAATTTATTATCCACTTTGGGGGTTTCATGCATGGGGAAAACTTACCATGCAACCAACGTATGGTGCATTTTGAACTTGGAATCTTGGTGTAACCTCCCCTCATTTATGTTTCATGTGGGGGTTTCATCTTTGAGATGAAACTCCCATATGATAAACCGTTCTTCCTTTGGCTGTCCCTTTGGAGACCCATGCATGGAATAAACCCTCATGCCATTCCAACGTGCATAATATCTTGAATTTAAAACATAACCCCTCACCATATGTAACTCCCAAAACCGCCACCTCCATTCATTTCTTATCTAGGAGTTACATGCATGAGTTGACCTCCCATGCATCCAACGTTTTTCTTTGTTTGGAACTTGAAATCAAAACACTCCACTTTCATTCACACACTTCACTTACTTAAAATTAACTTAACTCCCTCAACTCAACCCTTTCATTTAATTTAACTCAACCAAACTCCATCATTTATTTCAACTCAATCCAAAGTCAATCCTTTAATTCAACTCAATCTAAACTCAATCATTTAATCAACTTAACCCAATTAGGCTTGAGCTCAACTAAGCGTCAATCAAGTCAAATTCGATCCATTGGTTCCCAATTGGTCATTTTGACCCAAATAGTCACCATGACCCAAATAATTGTAACTTACCCATTTACTCTACATACGACCATTCCATAACCTTTGGGTCTTAATTAAACAATGGTCCCCGCAATTTACCCATCTAAGGCCATATCCTTTTAATTCACCATTTCAATGGAAATTTTTGTAAATATGATATACTGGAAATCGGGGATATTACAATACAATCCTCTTTTTAAAATTTTCGTCCCGAAAATCGAACGAAAGTAGGGTTCCAAGGCTTCTGTTGATTCTACTTTAACTAGGTTTCTAGCTTCACCCTCCTGGAATTCCATCGGCTAACTACAGAGTCAGCTAGCTAGACTAACTCGGCAGTCGCCCATAGCTTCCCATTAGAGTTTTCACTAGACTCTTATCTTTTCCATTAAATACATCTCCAAAATTTAGCATGCCTTCATTTGCACATAAATCACTATAAGACCAACACCTTTTATTCCAACTTCCACGATGTGCCCCAACACTCCACAAGTCAGACAGGGTATTATTCCCAGTCCCCCAATGTAAGGACAATTAGTCCTCTCCTTCCCGTGCCCTTGCAGTCCACAAACAGGGCAAATGACCTCAAGGGGGTAGGGACAGTAAATACAATTGTGCCCCTCATGATTGCACAACTCACACATATACCCGAGCTCTATCTCCCCTACCGATTCTCCTATCATGGGGATATCTCCCATAAACTCTTCTGGAAAAAGGCCTAGATACGCTTCGACATCCTCGGGAAATCTTACCTGGACGTCTCCGTTAACTTCCACAACGCGGTCTGACCTGTTGGAGTTGTTGGAAGAAGAAGTCAGATCGATAGGACAGCTAGGAGTTCCTTTGTCCCACATCTCTATATATTCTATGTTGCTCGACATATCTGTATCACAGCAACAGAAACATATCAATAACAACAGTAGTTCTAATCAAACTAATCTTTGTTTTGGAAAATTTCCCTATTCATCATCTTGTATTTCTTGTTTGGGGAACTTTCCTATGTATCATATAATGTCTCTTGTTTTGGGGAATTTTGCCAAATAAATCTTGTGTTTCTTGTCCTTGGGGAAATTGCCAAATCAGTACTCTTTGTATTTTCTTTGTTTTTGGGGAAACTTCCTAAGTATCATGTATCATTTCTCAATTTGGGGAAATCTTGATGTTCTCCTGTTCTCGGGGAAAACCTCCCTAAGTATCATGTGTTTGTTTATCCATTTGGGGATATCGGGGAAGTGTATCCTATTTTGCTATATTTGATAAATCCAATTATGATGACTGTACTTCCTTTGCTATCTTTCATTGTTGTTCTCAGATTGATTGTTCAGTCTGAGTCTAACAAAGTAAATTAATCAGGCCCCCAGTCAGCGGACTCCGAAGAGTCGGTCAGTTGGGATTCTTATTTGTCAGTGAGACATGAAACCGTCTTAATCTTACTTCAGAAGATTCAACCTTCTCGTTTTGCTCTGATACCAACTGTAACACTCCGCTCTTATCACTTGTTTATTTATTTTATTTAAAAAAAAAAAAGACTCTGATTATTAGAATGAAAAGGGCGGGGTGTTACAGACTCACTACTTTTCAGTCGACTGAATCTGTGATTCAGTCAGCTGACTCTGAGTGAAACACTTTGTATTCCCGGTCAACCCACTTTCATTCGACTGAATCATATATTCAGTCGTCTGACTTTGGATCAGATTAACTGTGTGTTCGGCCAATATAGATTCAATCGACTGAATACTGGATTCAGTCGGCTGAATCCTCAAGCAACATTTTTCGTGCTTGACAAGTAATCACTTAGTCGGCTGAAACACGCCAGAATCATTTTCTTATTCGTTACGTCTGTGTTCAGTCCACTGAATCACCAGATTCAGTCGGCTGAAACTCCCAGAAACAGTTTTCTGTTTCAGCCACCATTAGTTCAATTTTCTGAATCCCATATTCAGTCGGCTGAAACTCCCAGAAACTCATTTTTTATTCGTCCAACACCAATTCAGTCGACTGACTGTTTGTTAGTCTCTTTTGTTTGATTATTTTATACATCCTTTATTCATGGAATTTACTCCTAAAAATATTTAAACATAAATAATATCATACATGTAACTCTTACTTGTAACGCCCCACCCCTTTTCACTATGTTTAACCGAAAATCAGAGTATATATTTTTTTTTGAAATAAAGAGTGACAAAGAGCGCGGCCCATCACGACGCGAGTTAAGTCTGAACTTCCAAAGCCCGGCCCTTAACTGGCCAACCCTATGTATGCGTGGAACTAAGTCCAAGAGAACAGTTCACACGTAGAAAGTAAGCTTGCTGAATGTAAACTTAATGCGGAATTATAATAGAGTCTATCCTACCAATTTTAATAGCAAGGAAATTACATCACTTAAATTACTAAAATATCTCAAAATTACAATGTCCAAATAAAAGTCCAAACCATAGCAATAGTCTAAATTATTACAGTCTAACGAGCTAAGTTACTCAAATTACATTTCCAAAATAAAACTTAAGTAAATAAACTAGCTCGCTCCTCCAAGCTCCTACGTTTGGCTCCCATCACGTCCTTCATTTCCTCCATTTCCTGCGTCATCATCTAAGGTGGAAGTAGGGCGTTAGACAACGCGCCCAATAGGTACTCCGAGTAGGGTCAAGACATGGATTAGTGATAACAAAAACATATAGATAATAGTATAGCAAAACCATGTAATCAATGCCATGCCATGGGTGTCATATGTCATGAGTCCCACCCATCATGCACATCATCATTATACAATGTCCCTCTTCAATCATACATAATGTCCCCCTTGATGGAAAACCCTCATCAAGGTATTACAATCTCATAGTACCCCCTTTGATGGATGAAGCACATCAAGGTATCCCCATGTGTGTTTATCGGTCGCCCCGACGGAGCATGGACTCCGGTTTCATTTCGTCCCTCCCATGCCATGCATGAGTTGTAAGTGCAATATGCCATATAAAATACAAATCATAGCATTAAAACCCATCTTAAAACATGTCATTTGATTACCAAAATAAATCAAGTAAAACATTCATATACACATAATCCATGGCTTACAATGAGGTAGGAATCCTACCAAATACCAACTAGTGTTCCTTTGCGTTTCCGTCCAAGAATTCGGTCACCAATTGCACACCACTTGCGAGGTCCTGTTACCTTATTACACATCAACAAATTAAACCAATGTTCCAACCATGTCTAAGTCCCTAACACATGCCTCAATGGGGTCGGCCATACACCATGGCCGAACCTCACTCACTTGATTTCGGGTCCCATTTTAATCCTTAGATCATTTTAGTTACATGAGTCTAAAAACCAGCAACCCTATGCTTCATTAACCCACACATAAGGTCATCATAAAAGTACCTAAGTCCATAACCATCCTCCATGTGGCCGAACCCATGGCCGAACCCATGGTTCTTCATTTTGGCCATAATTACATTTTTGCCACTCCTTCTTCCCATGGTTAATCATTTCTCATTTATGCATGTCCATACCTCTAACTGATCCATAAACATGGATCCTTCAATAATTCATTAATCATGACTTAAAAATCAGTATACATCATACATTTCCTTGACTTAATATCCATTCATTTTAATCATGCATAGCTCCAAACTTAGCCCATAAAATGGCTCACAAATGGGTCATGGGTTCAACCATACACCATGACCGAACCCATGATGTTATTTTCCTCATCTTTCTTGGATCTATTACAACATTTTTATCCACAAAAAGTCCATTCTTTAGGGGGTTTCAATCATATATTTAGATCATCATTTTTTATCAATCTTAACTACATTTTGAGTCCATGAACTTCACCATATTCCCCATCCTCTTCATGGTTCCAACATATCCAAGTTCACTAAAATCTCTCCATGGGGTTCGGCCATACAACATGGCCGAACCCATGGTCCATGGTTTATCATTATTTACAATGTTTGGGACCATAAAAATCATCAATATTTCTCCATGGTTTTCCTCATTTAACCCCTTATACTAACCTTTAACCTCAAAATCATTAATACATCTCCATGGGGTTCGGCCATATACCATGGCCGAACCCTATGGTTCATCATCTTCCTTAAAAAGTCCAAATCTAATGGTTAGATCACTTGATGGGGTTCGGCCATACACCATGGCCGAACCTCATCCAATCCATTTTTGTCCTTATGATCCACATACATAGAAACCTAGGGTTTGGCCATGCAAGGGCCAAACCATAAATCTTAGACCATGCACCTTATTTTAGTCATGCATGGGGTCCTTTCCACATCTCCATAGCAGTTAGGGTTCGGCCATGCAATGGCCGAACCATGATCCTTGAACCCTTCTTGCCATGCATGCATGCATAATCCATATACATATATAATGTCCTTATTTGTTTCATTATTCATAGCCTACCTTACCCATTAGGGTTTGTCCATTTCCTATCTCATCCCTTGGATGGATTTTAAATCCATGGCCCATAACTAACCATAAGCTTATCAAATCTTTTCATGGGGTTTGGCCATCCAAAGTGGTGATGGTTTTTGATAGATAAAAATGATAAAATATTATGGGGTGTTTATGTGATTTAAATGGAGTTAAGGCTAAAGTGTAGGATCGGCCAATGTATGGCTGAATCATATTAGTTTTATGATTAAGATATGTGAATGAGCCATGCACAAGGATGGAAGGATTGACCCAAAGAGAACCATAGGGTTCGGCCATGTGTATGGCCGAACCCCAAGGACCATTTTATGGGATAAATGGACCCTTGTATGGGTAATAGGATTTAAATTCATGATTAGGAATTGCTAATGCTGTTTATGAAGTTTTAAAAGATTAACATAGATGAAAAACTGTTGAAATTAGATGCTTATTGCTTATCAACATGGATAGCAAAGAAGAGCACCCAAAACCAAAGGGGTGAGGTTCAGCCATGGAGTATGGTCGAACCCCACCAAGTGTCAAGCATGGTATAAGTGGTTTGAAAAGTCTAAAAATATGAAAATGGATGGAAATAAAGAACCATTGGGTTCAGCCATATGTATGGCCGAACCCCATGAAGTGACTTTGATGGACTTAGACATTTGTGGAACCATGAAGAAAGATTAAGGGATAGATAATTACATGAATGAAGGATTTATATAAACTCAATTTGGATTGGTGAGGTTCGGCCAAGTAGTATGGCCGAACCCCACTAAGGTGGATTGGTCATATGGACTTTGATTATGAAGCAAAGATTAAGCATTGATGGGTCTAGTTGCAAAACTGTAAATACAAGCCATAAATGTAAAAATGGAAGGAAGGATTTAAAGGACTTGAAAGAGGGGTCCAAAACCAAAGTGATAAGGTTCGGCCATGTTGGATGGCCGAACCCTATCAAAGTGTATTTGAAGTGTGAGGTGGTTTAAGATGATTAAATAAAAGACAAAGGAAGGACAAATTCAAAGTGGGTGAGGTTCTGCCATGGGGCATGGCCAAACCCCACAAGATGGTTTATGGGATCTAGACTCGATAAGAAATTAAAAGGTTAAGTTATTGACTTGCTGTTATATGAACAAGGTAACGGAACTTGAATGGCGCACGAGTCATGAACGGGTGACGGTCTAAGAAGAGCGGACTGTTAAGAGAACTTTCAGTAGGTTTCCTACCTACTTGTAACCACTTTTATAATTGGTTTTATCATGGTTTTTATGAGATATATTGTTATTGCTTTATGTTTCAAATTGGTTTTGAATGATGAGATATATATTTACAATTGACATAAATTCAATGACATCTCATGCATGGCATGGGGTGATGATATAACTTAATGATAAGGTTTCTATCCATAGGAAATGAGGAGTACTGTGGATTACCTTGACATGAGAGTCCTATCCATAGGAAATGAGGAGTACTGTGGATTACCTTGACGTGAGAGTCCCGTCAAGTGATAGCTATGTATACTTGTGATGGGTGGGACTCATTAAATTTGCATTTACATACATAGCATTGATTTTAGATGTTTTTAATGATCATATACTATGATATATGCATGTATATACTAACCATGTGGTAGCCCTGATCGGAAAACCTACTGGGCGCGTTGATCTAACGCCCTACTTTTACCCTAGTGGATGACGCAGGAAAAGGCCTAAGATCGCGAAGAAAACCAAGCGTAGAAGTTTGGATATCTGAATGAAATTTATATATATGGATTGGCTTATGTTTGCAAGGATATGTAATAACTTGGAATATTGCTATGGTTTGATTTGGTTTGAATGAATGTTTAGTTTAAAGTAATTATGACAATACTTGCTATCTAAACAGCTTTTTCCGCAATCAGTTTAATAATATTCCGCAAGTTTATTCAGTTCCATGTGTAGATCGATTTTCATGGGCTTAGTCCATGCACACATGGGTGGCCAGTTAAGGGTCGGACTTTGGAAGTTCGAACTTAGTTCGCGTCGTGACGCCTCCCGTTCTCTTCCACTTTGCTTATTTATAAAAATAAAAATAAAAATTAGACTCTAATCTTCGGAAGGGTGGAAAAGGGCGGGGCGTTACAGTTAGTATCAGAGCGAAACGGGAAGTTGAATCATCAAAGTAAGATTAAGACGGTTTCATGTCTCACTGACAGATAAGAATCCGAATTGACCGACTCTTTGGAGTCCGCTGACTGGGGCCGGATTAATTTACTTCGATTGACTCAGACTGAACAATCAATCTGAGAACAACAATGAAAGTTTGCAAAGTAAAGTACAATCATCATAAATGGACATATCAAACATAGCAAAGTAGGATACATTTCCCCGATATTCCCACATTGAGAAACAAACAACAGGAATTTAGAGATTTCCCCCAGAAACAACAAAAGAAAACAAAGAGTGATGATTTGGCAATTTCCCCAAACAAAGTACATGATATTATACGTAAGAGATCCCCTAAAACCAAGATTGGTTTTATTAGAATTATTGTTGCTTCTGTATGAGTTCTATTGTTATGATACAGAGAAGGTCGAGGATCACGAGGAAAGCTAAGCATAGATGCTTAGGTGTTGGAATGGGTTTCTATTTACTGTTGTTTGGATACATTTTATGGACATGTAATAGTTTAGTAACTTTGCTATGTTTTGTGATTAGTTTGATGATGGATATTTGGTTTAAGTAGTTTATAATGGATGACTTGTGCTTTGCTATCTACTCAGTATAATTCCGCAATCAGTCAGTTCCGCAATTAGTTAGTAATATTCTGCATGGCTTATTTAGTTCCGTGTGTGTATTGTTTATTATGGTTTAGTCCATGCACACATGGTTGGCCAGTAAAGGGTCGGACTTTGGAAGTCCGAACTTAACTCGCGTCGTGACGCTCCCCGCTCTCTTCCACTTTGCTTATTTTTTTTTTTTAAAAGTAGACTCTCTGACTTTTGGAAGGTTGGAAAAGGGCGGGGCGTTACAGAGCTGCTCTCATTTCCGATTCAGGTTCCCAAGTGGATTCCTTATTACCATGTCGGTCCCATACCACTTTGACGAACTGAATTGCTCAGTTCTGTAGCACCATTTGTTCTGTCTCCACCACTCTGACAGGCCTTTCGACGTAGGTCCTGTAATGGCCCGAAATTTTTAAATCAATAAATATGTGGCTATTATTTGTTTTAATGGTGGAAATTGGAAATTTGATGGAATAAATGGTGAATTGATCAAAATATGGACAAAGGCCCAAGTATGGCCCAATGGACCATGGATTAGATTTAAAATCATTTAAATGGTCAATGATGGTCAATTGGGCCAAGGATGGTCAAATTGGGCCCAATACCCATTTGGACCCAATGGATCAAGATGATGTAAACTCTAAGGTAAATGGGTAAGAGGAAAATGTGATTGGGCCATGGGCCCAATGGTGATCCAAATAGTTGGAATGGATTTAATTAAAATTAAATCACCTAAGTTGGTGATGAATTGACCAAGGTGACATGGCCGATTGGGACCCACCTCCACCTCACCAAATGAGGTGACGTGTGGACCAAGGATTGGTGGGGCCGGCCACCATGGTTGAATTGATCAACCATGGGTGGAATAATGGAATTAGGTTAAGTGAGAATTAATTAACCTAAGGTAATTAGCTAGTTAATTAAATAATTAAACTATTCAAAAGGTGGTCAAAGGGATCAAAAGATGGGAGACCAAAACCATCTCATCTTTAACACCAAAAACGTTGGGCTTGGTGGTGGTTTATTCCAACCACCACCGTAAAGCATAAAGCATAAAGCATAAATAAAAATCCCATGTGGTGGGTGAGAAAATTAAATGGTGGAGTCTAGGTCACTCCACCAAAGGAAATGAACCTTATCTCTTTCTCTTTTCATCCAACTCATTTCATTCTCTCCCTCTCTTGCTCTCCACCACCGTCCCACACCAAGAGAAAGAAGAAGAAAAACTTGGAAGAAAAAGAGAAGAAGAGAAGAAAGAAGCCAAGCTTGGCCATCACTCCAAGATCAAGCCATAGTATCTTCTTCCTCACCATCCTCTCCTCTCCTCTCCATCTCTCAAACACACCCCATGATGGCCGAACCCAAGCTTGGAGGTTTTTCATCTTGATCAAGCATCCTAGCCGACCAACAAAGGAGAAGAAGAATAAAGGAGTCCAAGGAGTTCGAAGGGAGCAAAGAAAGTCGGAGGAGCCGACGGATTGTAAGTATTTCTAAACAAGAGATTGGATTTTTTTTAGGGTTTAAGATTTGGGGTCCATTTCTTAGATTTAGTGGTGGCCAAAACATTATGGGCCTTGGATTTCAAATCCATCCCATGGAAGGATGAAAAATGGACAAAACCCTAATGGGTAAATTAGGGTTAAGAAAAATAAATGGATTAAGAACATTATGTAATTAAATTATTTAAGCAATGGATGTATGGAATTTTTGAAAGGAATCATGGTGAGTAATTAAGTAAATTGGAATGGGGTTTTTAAGGTCAAAACCATGGTAGGTGATTAATTGATTTATTAGGGTTTATAAAGAATGGAAGCCATGGAGGATGATTTAGGGTTTTAAGATTTTAATGATTAAATGTAGGTAATTTTTAAAGGGGTTTTTATGATGAAATTCATGGAAGATGTGACTGATTTTGTGGCCTTAAAAGGCATGAATGAATGATGGACCATGAACTTATGGTGATGGTGTTAGAATTTTAATGAGGTTAGAGAATGGAGGCTATGTTGAGTGGTTAATGATTTTTAAAGTTTTAAATGAAAGAATGATAGTAATTTTGAAAGGGGTTTTTAAATGAAGGAATCCATGGATGAAGGTTAATGTTTTATGGTCTTAAATGTCACCAAATGAATGATGAACCCTATGGTAATGTATTCATAATTTTAATGGATATGTAAATAGGGAAAAATAATGGGGAATGTTGGTAGTTTTGATGGACTCAAGAAAGTGAGCCTAATGTTAATTAAAGGGGCTGATTTTAAAGATCCTATGACATGAAGTGGTAAGGCATTCAGGGATCTAAGATGTGGATCAGAAATGTGGGAAAAGATCCAAGAGAAATAAAGAAATTAACATCATGGGTTCAGCCATGGTGTACGGCCGAACCCATGACCCATTTTTATGAGTCACTTAATGGGCTAAGTATGGGGTTATGTATGTGTTTAAATGAATGGAGATTGGTTAATTAAATGGTTGATTTCCAGTGTTGTTATGTCATGGTTAATGAGACATCAATGGACCCATTTTATGAACCAATGGATAGGCTAAGATTAAGGTCTATGAATATCCTTTAATTAATGGGAATTAGGTTAAGATAGTGGCTGATTTTTAATGATTGTATCTCATGATTGGTGAGTCCTTAATGGATCCAAGATTATGGATCAATTATGGGCCAAAGAATGGAGAAATGAAATGAGAACCTAACCATGGAGGAGTAGTGGCAAAATCATAAATAATGGCGAAATTCAAGAACACATGGAGATTAATCATGGACTTAGGTGTTTTAAAGATGACCTTGTGTGGTTAAATAAAGCCTAGGGTGGCTGGTTTTTAGACTCATACGATTAAAATAGTTGATGGACTAAATGGGACCCACAAAACCTAGATAGTGAGGTTCTGCCAGGGGTATGATTAATGGACTTAAATGATTAAAACGTGAGTCTAATTGATGATGTATAATAAGGTATCGGACATCGCAAGCGGTGCGCGTGTCGGTGACCGGATTATCTGACGGAAACGTAAAGTGACGCTAGTCGGTATTCGGTAGGATTCCTACCTTTTTGTAAGCCATGGATTATGTGTTATGTATGGGTTTTTCCTTGATTTATTTTGGTAAGCATATGATTGTTTTAAGATGGGTTTTAAGGCTATGATGTGTATATTGATGCTTTGCTTGATCTATTTTTGATAATCAAATTATATGTTTTATTGATGGGATTTTAAATGCCATGGTTTGTGCTATCATATATATTACATGGCATATGACACTTACATCTCATGCATGACATGGGAGGGATATAGCATGGGAAGGATGAAAATAAAGAAACCGGAGTCCATGCTCCGTCGGGGCGACCGAGAAGCAAACATGAGGCCTTGCCGTCAAGGGGGATGATTTGTGATTGTTTATATCTTGACGAGGTTTTGCCGTCAAGGGGGATGATTTGTGATTGTTTATATCTTGACAAGGTTTTGCCGTCAAGGGGGATGATGTGTGACTGTCTATATCTTGACGAGGTTTTGCCGTCAAGGGGGATGATTTGTGATTGTTTATATCTAGACGAGGTTTTTCCGTCAAGGGGGATATGGTAGCATGATGGTATGGATGATGGGTGGAACTCATGACATAGGACACCCATGGCATGGAATTCATTGTTATGGTTTTGATTATATTATTACCTATTGTGCCTGTTATCACTAATCCATGTGTTAGCCCTACTCGGAGTCCTACTGGGCGCATTGTCTAACGCCTTACTTCTACCCTAGCTGATGACACAGGAGATGGCGGACACGAAGGACGAGACGGAGGCCAAGCTTAGGAGTTTGGGAAGGCGGACTACTTAGTTTGTTTAAGATTTATTTTGGAAATGTAATTTGTGTAATGTAGCTCGTCGGATTGTAATAATATAGATTTCTTACTATGGTTTGGTTTTTACTTTGGACATTATCATTTTGAGACATAATTATGAATTTAGGGGTATTTTAGTAATTTAAATGATGTATCTTCCTTGCTATCTAAAACTGGTAGGATAGTATTTATTATAATGTTTCGCATTAGCTATATTCCGTGAGCTTACGTCTACGTGTGAACCGTTCTCGTGGACTTCGTTCCACGTGCACATAGGGTTGGCCAGTTAAGGGCCGGGCTTTAGAAGTTCGGACTTAACTCGCGTCGTGATGTCCGCCCGTTTGTCACTTTTTATTTCAAAAAAAAAAAAAAAAGGATTCTGATTTCGGTGAAAAGGGGTGGGCGTTACAGGTCCCGTCACTTTACACTTCTATGTCTTGTACATTCAGTACATGTGAAGGATCAGGATTGTACTTCCTCAACATGGATATATGAAATACATCGTGCAGTGATGATAACTGCGGAGGAAATATCAATTGATACGCCACTTCCCCCACTCTCTTTTGGATTGGAAAGGGTCCCACAAATCTATGTGACATTTTCCCTTTCTTTCCAAATAGCATGTGTCCCTTTCGTGGAGAGACTTTCAAGAACACTAAGTCTCCCACTTCAAACTCAAGGAACGTTCTTCTCTTGTCAGCATAGCTCTTCTGTCGACTCTGTGCAGTGAGTAGATGTTGTCGTATCTGTAACGTCCCGCCCTTTCCGAGAATTTCAGAGTCTAATTTTTTTTTTTTTTAAATACACATCGGAAGAGAGCGGCGGCGTCACGACACGAGTTAAGTTCAGACTACCCAAGTCTGAACCTTAACTGGCCACCCATGTGTACATGGAATAGACCATGATAGTGAATCACACATGGAACTAACATCAACATGCAGAATAATCTAGATTAACTGCGGAAAAGAAAGACGAGATAGCAAGTAACAGTCTTAAACATTAATTAACATAGATCAACCATCCAAAGGTTATTATCCTAGGCAAACCATAGCAAGTAATGAATTATTACATGTCCAACAAAAGTATTCATATGACAGTAATAAAACGTAATCCAATCCATCATTCAAGCACTTAGGCTCAGCTCTCCTCCCGGTCAATGACCTTTCCTTTCCCTTTGCTTGTACCTGCAATCTCCTCTGAGGATAGAATTAGGGCGTTAGATCAACGCGCCCAGTAGGTTCCCGAATCAAGGCTACCACATGTTAGCATATAAAACATGCATATACATATCATAATACATGATCATCAAAACCGGTAAAACAATGCTATGGTATGCACATGCAATGAGCATTCCCCCATCATGTACATTCATAGCCATCACTTGACGTGCCTTGCACCGACAAGGTAAATTACAACACACTTTCATCTCTTCTATAAGCGATGTACATGTAATGAGCAACCCCCATCATGTACCATCGTAGTCATCACTTGACGTGCCTTGCACCGACAAGGTAAATTACAACAACCTTCATCTCCTCTATACAATATGTACATGCAATGAGCAACCCCCATCATGTACATTCGTAGCCATCACTGTAGAATTTGTTAATGCATAGTATATCATTTGAAACACATATGTTAAAACAAGAGTATCATAAGAAAACTGGGTAAAAACCGTGGTTACAAGTAGGTAGGAAACCTACTCAAACTTTGCTTAAGTGTCCGTTCCTTTTTGAGCTTCACCTGGTCACGACTCGCTCGTCATTCAACTTCCGGTACCTTATCCATATATCAATCAATAAGTCATAACATCATTTACTTATTTAATCACATCATAGACCCATCCACATCATGTGGGGTTCGTGTCCGTACATCCAACCCTATGATCATTTCCATCATTGATCATTCGACTAGTATTTACAGTTCTTGCCATTGACCTTAAACCATATTGAAACCAACATTCATAACCATTCCACCATAGTGGGGTTCGGCCATACTACTTGGCCGAACCACCCAAATCCCATTTGGATCTCTTTAATATACCGAAATTACTCCATGGGGTTCGGCCATACCTTTGGCCGAACCCAATGGTTCTATTATCCATTACCATATGGTTCTCCATTAGGATATTTTTAAACCTTTTAATTCAACATGGAACCATTAACAATTACGACTCATAAGCTTAGCCTATTTAACCCATGCCATGGTCCATAATTATCATGAATGATCCCCTAATTAAAAAACAACCATAAGCTCCCATTTAAAACAGCCCATTAATTATCAAAACAGCCCCATGGGGATCGGCCATACTCATAGCCGAACCCTAGGGTTCACTTGATCCAATCATCACCATGATCACTCATGGTTTAATCATGCTAATTCAACCATGATCAATACATGGTTCAGCCATCCAAAGGCTGACCCAAATCAGTAACCATAACCCTAAGTAAACCAAATAAAAACCATAAAGCAACCATGAATGGCCGAACCTCATGGCTCTTTGGGATTCAATTCTTCTAATAATCTTTCATCATTTATCCTGTATCTTAGGCATAAAAACAGCAAACCTAATTCTATTTAAACTCCTATAGAAACCCCATGGTATTGCATGGTTTCTAACTCTTTGATTTCACAACAATCATCAATCTCTTTCATGGGGTTCGGCCATTCAAGTTGGCCGAACCCTATGTCCATGAATTGATCCTTCAAACATGCATTAGGTGTTATTTAAATAATGTAATATCAGTACCCTTTTGCTGCCCTTATACCTCTTAGAAACCCTCTAATTAAATTCATCCAAACAGTCCATAAAAGTCCATGGTTTCCATGTTTCCCCAACATGAAACCAAGATTCTTTTACATGGGGTTCGGCCCTCCATGGTGGCCGAACCCAATAGTTATGTTTACTGTTTTTAAACCTCAGATAATAATGTAATAACAGTAAATAAAAATCAGGTTTTACCTTTCAAACAAACATCCAAAATCAACACAACTCCATGGGATTCGGCCATCCAAGATGGCCGATCCCCATGGTCCATTTTTTTCCAATTTTAATCCACTGATTTAGACCACATAACTTCCATCTTTTCTGATATCCAAACCCATGTTTTAAGCCTCTTTAAAACATGTATTTTAAATCTATTACAAACATCTAACATCAGTCCCAACTTATATGGTTTTAACTTCTAAAAACCATCAAAACTAGCCACTTGTTTCCATGGGGTTCGGCCATGCTAAGTGGCCGAACCCAATGGTCTATTTCCATCTTTTAATCCACTGATTTTAGACCATATAAACTTCAGTCCCTATGTCATTCAGATCCATGCTTTTTAACCATTCTAAAACATGTATTTAAATCTTAAATCAAAACCCAAAAACAGTCCACAAAATCCATGGTTTTCATGTTTCAAAGCATGAAAACCAAGCCATCTCTTACATGGGGTTCGGCCCTTCATGGTGGCCGAACCCAATGGTTATTTTTACCATTTTAAATCCTCATAATCAAGGTTAAATATTGGTGTATTCGGCCATGACCATGGCCCAATACATACCCTACTTGTTTTTATGTTTTTAAACCAAAATATCATAAAGATACTTACCAAATTTTCCAAACTTCCTCCTTGTCTTTGATCCTTGTTTTCTCCCTTTTATTTCTTCTTTTCTTTTGCTGTTTTGTACTTGAATATTTGATGCCAAAACCTCTGCTATTCCAGCCAAGAAGAACAACGAATTGGAGAAAGGAGAGAGGGAGAGAAAGATGAGGAAAATCTTAGGCTTTGCAATGATAAATTGGCCAAGTGATGGTGTTCATTGATTTTGTATTTCAGCCATCAACACCCCCATTACTCCTCATCAAGCCTTGCACAAACCAAGGAGTAACTTGCAGCCAAGCAAAGCACCCTTGGCATTCTACCCATGTAGCCATTCATATTCCCAAACAACTCACCTCAAATCCATGCATTTACATTTAATTTTCACCATGGAACTAACCAAAACAAGTCCCCAACGTGTGGGACTTGTTTTGGTTGGGTTGAGGCCAGCCAACCTCTTCAAATTCCTATTTAACTCAGTGAGTTTACAGTCCCTTCAACTTCCCTTTTGACTCACCCAACTCAAGATATTTTTATTCCAACCCAACTCATCACATTTAATGCATTTCATTTAATGTAAATGAGTTAACTCACCTTTTGATTTAATTCCAACTCACCTCAGTCCCACTCAACTGATTTGACTCGTATTTTAGTTCCCTTGAGGGTTTACATGGTCAACAATAGTCAACTCGACCCGTTGGGTCCACTTTTAGTTCCTTGACCCGTTTTTGAGTCCATGACCCAATTATGGTATTTTGGTCATTTGTAAATGGTTTTCACATATGGATCAAGCCTACCCATTTCTTCTCCACTTGATTTCCAATCAAATAGGCTTAACCCCATTTAATTTAAATTTACAAAACGGTCAAATAATCCAATAAGACCCGATGGGTCCCATTTGGGCCCTTTGACCCATTTAGCCATTTTTGACCCAAATGATGAAATTACCCAACCAATCAAACTTAACATACATAATGTGCTCATATGATTTTATTTTGAGCAATAGGCCCCACTATTTACTTACTTAACATCACAAAATAATTAATTTACCAACACAGGGGCATTTTGGTAATTTTCCACTTCATTGAGAAATTGGGGTGTTACAGTATCACCTTGATCTGTTCCGTGGTCTTTACAACCAGATCAGGTCTAATAAGTGCAGGCTCTCTGGCCTCTGTCCAACACACTGGTGATCTACAGGGTCTACCATACAACGCCTCAAATGGCTATATTGAGACTTGCCTGGTAACTGTTGTTGTACGAGAACTCAACCAATGGTAAAGATCTTCCCAACAACCCTTGAAGTCTCGTATGCAAGCTCTTAACATATCTTCCAACGTCTGTATTGTCCTCTCTGACTGACCGTCAGTCTATGGATGAAAAGCTGTGCTGATCAACAAGTTGGTCCCTATAGCTGACTGCATACTCTGCCACATCCTGCCAGTGAATCGACCATATCTGTCGGACAAAATAGTCCTGGTGATACTATGTCGCTTGATGATATCCTTGATATATCGTGGTCCCAAAGTCTCAGATGAATCCGTCATCTTGATTGGGAGAAATTGTGCAGACTTGGTCAATTGATCTACCACAACCCATATTGCATCATTGCCCTTTGATGACCTTTGCAACCCTGTCAAAAAATCCATGGAAATATGTTCCCATTTCCATTCCGGTACAACCTCACCAGTAGACATCTTTGTAACACCCCGCCTTTTTTCACTCTACCCTTTCCGTAAATCATAGTCTATTTTTTCTTTAAATAACAGAGTGAGCAAGAGCGGGACGTCATGACGCGAGCTAAATCCGAACTTCTAAAGTCTGACCTTAACTGGCCAACCCTATGTGTGCATGGACTAAGTCCATGAAAACGGTTCAAACATAACATTATAAACATGCGGATTAAAATCATAACTGCGGAATTATAATAGAACCTAATTCTATTCCATTTTAGATAGCAAAGTACGTCAAGTCTTTAATCATAATGAACATAACGTAATAATCCAACTAAACATCCAACCATAACAAATCATCTAAATTATTACATTCCCGAAGTCTAGTTACTCAAATACAAGTCCATGAGTTTCTCAAATAGAATATAATCCAAGCTCCTATGCTTGGCCCTTTTCGTGTTCATCGGTCACCTCGTTTCGTGTATCATCCACTAGGGTAGAAGCAAGGCGTTAGAACAACGCACCCAGTAGGTATTCCAATTAGAGCTAACACATGGTTAGTACAAATCATGCATAATAATATCATAATGCCAAAAACAACATAAATCATGCCATGTCATGATGTCAAATGCAATGAGTTCCACCCATCACAAGTACACATAAGTAGCCCCACATCGGTCTTTCGAAGGCCCCGATGGACTGTGGCCCCTCCGGTTTCTTCTTGATGGAAAAGCTCATCAAGGTATCCCACATAGGTTTTTCGGACGACCCAACGGAGTGTGGCCCCTCCGGTTACATATCCTTCACCCCATGCCATGCATGGGATGCTAATGAAACACATGCTATTCTATATAATAAACATATCATTAAAACATCACATTTGAAACACATCTTTTTCAACATAAATTCATCAAACAGGATAAAAACATTGTACATAAACCCATGGTTTCAAAGAGGTGGAATCCTACCAAAGACCA
This sequence comes from Chimonanthus praecox, assembly GCA_022113865.1. Classification (NCBI taxonomy): domain Eukaryota; kingdom Viridiplantae; phylum Streptophyta; class Magnoliopsida; order Laurales; family Calycanthaceae; genus Chimonanthus; species Chimonanthus praecox. The sequence continues at coordinate 43,267,016 of CM039094.1, forward strand.
CTAACGTGTCTTTACGCTTCCGTCCGGTAACCGCTCACGATCGTACACACCTTATGAGGTCACGTTACCTTATTACACAATAATTAATTAAACCCATGTTCCAATTGATTTCTTATCATATCTAAGTCCAAAAGCACCTTAGTCCATAAAACATTCCTCGCGGGGTTTGGCCATACACCATGACCGAACCCATGGTCCATTATTTCTGCTTAATTTACAACTTTGTCATTGGTCTAATCCTTAATTAACATTTCATTCATTTTAATTTACCATACATAGACCCTAAGTCTACCAAATAATTCCCATGAATCATTCCCCATGGGGTTCGGCCATACACCATGGCCGAACCCATGGTTTTTCATTTTTTTACCATATTTACATTTTCGCCATTATTCATTCCATGGTTAGCCACCTTCATTTATTCACTCATGTTTAGGTCCAAAATTGATCATTCATAAAACTCAACATAAAACCCCCAAGTCCACCAAAAATTTTCCATGTAGTTCGGCCATACACCATGGCGGAACCCATGGCCTATCATTTATTTACCTCCTTGCCATTCATACAAATCCATAACCAGTCCATAATATTGCTCCATAAACAATCCATTAACCGTGACATAAAACCCCATATGACCCCTTAAGTTGGTTCATGGGGTTCAGCCATACATCATGGCCGAACCCACGATATCATTATTCGATCCTCCTTCTTAATTTATTTACAATAATACATCCATAATTGACCCATAAAATTGGTTTATGGGGTTTGACCATACACCATGACAGAACCCTATGATGTCTAACCTTCCAATTTCTACATTGCATCCATTACCATTTTTGAATCCATAAAATAAATCCTTGTGGGGCTCGGCCATACACCATGGTCAAACATCACTCATAGAGACAATCCAGCCGTTCACATCAGTTTCTAAATTATTAACCCTCTTCCATGGGGTTCGGCTGTACACCATGGCCGAACCCTATGGTTCATAATCTTCTTTCTAAAAAATCATTAATCCTTGATCTTCATTTAATCAATCACCATATTAAGTCCATCTATATTTTTCCATGGTCTCCATTTAATCCTTTCAAAAACATTGATATTCCTTCCATGGTTTCCAACCCATAAAAATCTATTAAAAAATTAACCAATGTTCTTTCATGGGGTTCGGCGACGCATTATGGCCGAACCCTATGGTTCCTCCTTTCCATTAAAATTATCATAATCATTCCCTAATTTTCTTCCATGGGGTTCGGCCATACACCATGGCCGAACCCTATGGTTCCTTATTTTAAACAAAATTATCAAACTACTTACCGGTTCCGCGACTCCTCCGGTTTTCCTTCGCTCCGACGTGTTCTTCTGATCCCTTTCTTCCTTAGCCTCTTTCTTCTTGATCTTTCACACAGCCGAGAATACCTTATTGTCAGAGCACCAGCGTCAACCCTTGTTGATTTGGATGTGTCGTACGCCCCTTGTGTCTCTCCTTTTATCAACTTCCAATTGGTCCTAACTAGAAGGTGCCATGCGCCCCTTTGTCTTGCTGAGATAGCAATTGCCATGCATATGCTTCCCACTTTGGAGAGTCCTTTATTTAGAATGTGCCATGCGCCCCTTCCATTTGGCAATCTCTAACACATGCGCATATCTTGGATATGGATATCTAATATTCGGCCAAGCAAATCCTAAAATCTTTCCATCCATACCTTCCATTCGTATGCACAATATCCCCATACACCTCATAGGCACATCCTTACCTTGGCTTCCACTCCATGCGCATGCCACTTAATCTAGATCCCTTCTTTATAGATATTGCATTACTATTTTAATTCAGCCCTATTTAATTTAAATTGAACTCACTTGGTGGTCAACCAAGTTAACCATGACCCATTGGGTCCTAAATGGGCATTTTGACCCAAATAACAACATTGACCCAATTAAATGTGCTTTACCCATTTACTTTAAATTGAACCTTATACCATAACCGTTGGGTCCTAATTGGGCCATTGACCCAACACCTTACCCATCTAAGGTTCATATCCGTTAATTCATAATTAAAATGGCAAATTCTGTAAATATTGATAACTTGAAATTCCGAAGTGTTACAATGCAACCCTCTTTTTAAAATTTTCGTCCCAAAAATCTAGCGAAGTAGGGTTTCAAACATTTACATAAGTAGCTCAGGATGAGCTGTCCTCATTTCTGACTCGAGTTCCCATGTGGCTTCCTCAATGCCATGTCGATCCCATACCACCTTGACAAACTGAATTGCTCGGTTCCGTAATACCCTTTGTTCTGTGTCAACCACTCGGACAGGCTTTTCGACGTATGTCACGTCGCTTTGAACATCTATGTCATGTATATTTAGTACATGAGAGGGATCAGGATTGTACTTCCTCAACATCAATATATGGAACACATCGTACAAAGATGCCAACTGTGAAGGGAGTACTAATTGATAAGCCACGTCCCCCATCCTTCTTATGATTGAAAACGGTCCCACATATCTTGGTGACAGTTTTCCCTTCTTTCCAAATCTCATGTGTCCCTTTCGTGGCGAGACTTTCAAGATCACCATGTCCCCCACTTCAAATTCAAGGAACCTCCTCCTCTTGTCAGCGTAGCTCTTCTCACGACTTTGCGCAGTCAATAGATATTGTCGTATCAACTGTATCTACGTTGTATTCTCTACAACCAACTCAGGTCCAATCAGTGCAGGCTCACCGGCCTCTGTCCAGCACACAGGTGATCTACATGATCTACCATATAATGCCTCAAATGAAGCCATCTGGAGGCTTGCCTGGTAACTGTTGTTGTATGAGAATTCTACCAACGACAAGTGATCCTCCCATCCACCCTTGAAATCTAACATGCATGCTCTCAGCATATCCTCCAGTGTTTGTATTGTCCTCTCAGACTGCCTATCAGTCTGTGGATGGAATGTTGTGCTAGTTAGTAGGTCTTTTCCCATGGTTGACTACATACTCTGCCGGTGAATGGACCATCTCTTCGGACACAGTAGTACGAAGAATACCATGCAATCTGATGATATCCTTGATATACCGCCGACCCAAAGTCTCAGATGAGTCTGTCATCTTAATGGGAAGAAAATGTGCAGACTTGGTAACCCTGTCACAAAATCCATGGAGATGTGCTCCCATTCCATTCCGGCACTGGTAAGGGTTTGAGTAACCCTGGTGGCTTCTGATGTTCTGTCCTAACCTACTGACACGTTAAGCAATGAGTCACAAATTCTGCCACATCCTTCTTGAGTCCGTACCACCAGTAATGTCTCTTTAGGTCGTGACACATCTTGGTGCTGCCCGGATGAATAGATAGTTTGGTCTGATGTACATCAACCAATAACTCTTTTCTGCAGCTCTTAGGCACATATATCCTTCCTCTGAATACAAGACCCTGTCCTGGTCGTAACTCCCATTCTAGTATGACTTCACCAGTAGACATCTTGGCCCATATCTCCTCCACTTCCGGGTCTATCCTCTGTTCTTGTTCAATCTTGGTAACCATATTGGACCGTATGATCAAATTGTACATACTCACATGGTTATTATATATAAATTGAACTCTCGTATGGTATTCAACATCTCCCATTTTGTCCTGATCAAACATGCCACTGATGCATGTGATATGCGGCTGAGGGCATCTGCCACCTTGTTCGCCTTACAAGGGTGATAACGAAGTGCGAACTCATAATCCTGCAGATATTCCATCCATCTGCGCTGCCTCAGGTTGAGCTCTTTCTGATCAAACAAGTACTTCAAGCTTTTATGATCTGAAAACACTTCAAATTTCTCGCCATATAGATAATGCCTCCAGCTTTTGAGAGCGAAGACCTGTAATGCCCCTCCCTTTTTCACTCATTTTTTCCCCGTAAATTCAGAGTATATATATATATTTATAACAGAGTAGAGTAATAGAGCGCGGGACGTCACGACGTGAGCTAAGTCCGAACTTCCAAAGTCCGACCCTTAACTGGCTAAGCCTATGTGTGTATGGACTCAGTCCAATAAAACGGTTCACACATAGAAATATCAAGATGCAGATATATAACAAAACCAAGTTCTATTCCATTCATATAGCAAAGTACGTCAAGTCCTTGTCCATAATTAAAACGTCATAATTATCAAATAAATCATCCAGCCATCTAAGTTATTACATTCTGAAATACAAATACTCAAATACAAATTCATGAGTAACTTTATTGAAAACATGTAAAATAAATCTTCCAAGCTCCTATGTCTGGTCCGTCTTACGTTCATCATTCCCCTGATTACCTGTATCATCAACTAGGGTAGAAGTAGGGCGTTGGAACAACGCGCCCAGTAGGTATTCCAACTACTGCTAATACATGGTTAGTACAAAACATATATTATAACATAATATATAAAACCAGGTAAAAGTCATGCCATGCAATGATAACAAATATGCAATGAGTCCCACCCATCACATGTACATAAATGTACCCACCACATAGGTCTTCCGGACGCCCCGGCGGAGTGTTGACCCTCCGGAATCTTCTTGATGGAAATCACATCAAGGTACTGCACATAGGTTTTTCGGACGCCCAGACGGAGTGTGACCCTTCCGGTTATAAATCCTCCGCCCTATGCCATGCATGAGAGGCCAATGAAACACATGTTATTTTAATAACATAAACATAGCATTTAAAATCACCTTTTGAAACATAATCAATTCATGCTATTTTAAACAATTTAAACATAGCATTTGAAATTCAATAATAAAGCATATCCTTTGAAACACATTTGCATCAAACATAAGATAAAACAAAGTACATAAACCCATGGTTTCAAAGAGGTGGAATCCTGCCAAAGACCGTTACGTGTCCTTGCGTTTCCGTCCAAGATTCCCTCACCGATCGCGCACCGCTTTCGAGATCCCGTTACCTTATAATATAACGTAAATCAAAACCAAGTCCCACTTGATTTTCAAAATTCCAAATCCATAAACAAAAACCCCATGGGGTTCGGCCATACACTATGGCCGAACCCATGGCTTACCACTTTCACAGCTATTTACGGAAATGCCATTGTTCCCTCATTCATTTAAATTTACCATACTTAAACCTTGTATTAATTCTTTAGCCAAATAAGTCCATTAAACATAACTCATGGGGTTCGGCCATTCACTATGGCCGAACCCATGTTCCTCCACTTTGGCATGTAATTACCATTTTGCCACTAGCTTAGGTTTATGTTGTCTCATTAATCCAAACCTCATATTAAATCCATACAATACATTCTACTTGATTCATGGGGTTCGGCCACACACCATGGCCGACCCTATGACATCTTAGTTCCATCATAGGTCCATAAAGTAAGCTTAACCTATAGAATTAATTTATGGGGTTCGGCCATGCACCATGGCCGAACCCTATGATGTCTAGATTTCCCTTTTTTTAAATCCAACCTTCCTTAATTAAACTCCACCTTCTAATATTAGAAGGTTTCCATAAATAACCTACACCTTTCCATAATTGGAAGGTTTCCATAAATCAAACTCCAGCTTTCCATAAATGGAGGGTTTCCATAATTTACAACCACCTTGCATAATTGGAACCTTTCTAAATTTAGTACACACCTTCCATAATTGGATGCTTTCCAATTTTAGCAACCCCTTTCCTTAATTAGAAGCTTCCTAATTTAGCCATCCAAATGCCTTTACCAATCCAAAATCACCCCATGGGGTTCGGCCATACACCATGGCCGAATCCTATGGTTCATGATTTTTTACCATAAGTTTAGATCCAATAACAATTGATCATCAAACCACAAAATATTTGGTGGGGTTCGGCCAAGCACCATGGCCGAACCTCACCCCTTCTTTTCATTACTTTGATCAAATCAATTTTTGCCATAATGTAATCATGGTTCAGCCATGCCATGGCCGATCCACATTCCTATCCATGTCTCCATTAATCAATCATGGATCTTCCATTTAATCCATTCAAATTCACATATCATTTACACCAAACCATCTCCATGGTTTTCATTCTTAACAACCATCAATTAAATAAAATCTTTCCATGGGGTTCGGCCATGCACTATGGCCGAACCCTATGGTTCTTTCTCTCCATTTAGGATCATCAAATCATCTCCAATATTTCTCCATGGGGTTCGGCCAACCACCATGGCCGAACCCTATGGTTCTTTTTGTTTCAAAATAAAATTATTTAAACAATTAGATACTAACTTCTTTTCAATTCCTTGTTCTTCTCCCACGTGATCTTTCTCTTTCAATCTTCTTCCCCTTTCCCTTTGCTGGCCGAACTACCTCTTGTTGATTGCCTTTTTCTTGTTCTTGATCTTGCCGTGTGAGAGAATGAGAAATTGGGAGAGAGGAAAATAAAATTCGGCTATGGGTTGTAAACCTTGCCCCCTTGTCCTTCTCTCCTTTATATAAGCTCTCCTTAATCCAAATTGAGAATGTTCTTAAGATAGACTTACCCCCTTGGGACCGTGAGCCCCTTGTGTAATTTTAGTCATTGCCTTAGATGCAATGCCGACCTCCCTTGCTTTAATTAGCCATGGCCGACTTCTCCTCCTTAGATTAGTAACCTTCCAATCGGCCAATGCTAAAATACATATAGCAATGCCATGAGCCCTCCTTTTAATTTAGATATTTCCTTTATTTATTTTAAGAAAATATGTTACACCCTTTTTTAAAAAGATTTCATGCACATAAGCATATATTTTTACATCTAAATTCGGCCATGCATAATCTTGGATTGCATACTAAATTAATTTTAGCCCTATTTGATTTATTGAACCAATCCTACCATTAATTGGGTCTTAATTGGGTCATGGCCCAATTCCTTATCCATATAAGATCCAATTCTAAAATTCACAATTTATAAGAATAATTCTCATATAAATAATAATCTGAAAATCCGAGGTGTTACAAGACCACTGCGGCTAGTTCAAGATCGTGCGTAGGATAGAGGCGTTCATGTATTTTCGATTGTCTTGAACCATAAGCCACCACACGATGAGTTTGACTGAGGACACACCCGAGTCCTTCTCCTGAAGCATTGCATTGTACTTCATAACCCTTACCTCTTTCCTGCAAAATTAAGATAGGTGCAGTTGTAAGTCTCTTCTTCAGCTCTTCAAATCTCCGATTTCACACGTCTGACCACTCAAATTTGACTCCTTTCTGAGTGAGTCGGGTCAGCGGAGATGCAATCTTGGAAAAGTCCATGATAAACTTCCTGTAGTAACCAGCAATCCCAAGAAGCTACGGATCTCGGTTACATTCTTCGGCGCTTTCCATTCTCCCACTACCGCCACTTTAGCTCTGTCCACGGCTATACCTTCTGCTGATATAACATGTCCCAAGAAGTTAACCTTGAGTAACCAAAATTCACACTTGCTGGCTTTGGCATATAACTTGTTCTTCCTCAAAGTGTCCAGAACTATCCTCAGGTGCTCAGCCTGTTCTTCCTGAGTTTTGGAATAAATCAAAATGTCATCAATAAATACAATGATAAATTGGTCCAAGTAAGGACGGAAAATCTTGTTCATTAGATCCATGAACACAACCGGTGATTGGTGAGTCCAAATGGCATGACTACAAACTCAAATAGTCCATACCGCGTTCTGAAGGCTGTCTTTCCTATGTCCTCCTCCCTAACCCGGATTTGGTGGTATCCGGACATCAAATCAATCTTAGAGAAATGGCTGGAACCTCTAAGTTGATCAAATAAATCATCGATCCTGGGTAGGGGATACTTGTTCCTGGCTATCAGTTGATTCAACTTTCGATAGTCTACACACATACGCAGTGAACCATCTTTCTTCTTCACAAATAAAACCGGAGCTCCCCAAGCCGATGTACTGTTCCAGATACAACCCAGTCTGACCAGTTCATCATGGCCGAACCCTATGATGTCTAACCTTCCAATTTCTACATTGCATCCATTACCATTTTTTAATCCATAAAATAAACCCTAGTGGGGTTCGGCCATACACCATGGCCGAACCTCACTCATAGAGATAATCCAAACGTTCACATCAGTTTCTAAATTATTAACCCTTTTCCATGGGGTTCGGCCATACACCATGGCCGAACCCTATGGTTCATAATCTTTTTTCTAAAAAATCATTAATCCTTGATCTTCCATTTAATCAATCACCATATTAAGTCCATCTATATTTTTCCATGGTCTCCATTTAATCCCTTCAAAAACATTGATATTCCTTCCATGGTTTCCTACCCATAAAAATCCATTAAAAAATTAATCAATGTTCTTTCATGGGGTTCGGCCATGCACTATGGGCGAACCCTATGGTTCCTCCTTTCCATTAAAATTATCATAATCATTCCCTAATTTTCTTCCATGGGGTTCGGCCATACACCATGGCCGAACCCTATGGTTCCTTATTTTAAACAAAATTATCAAACTACTTACCAGTTCCGCGACTCCTCCGATTTTCCTTGGCTCTGACGTGTTCTTCCGATCCTTTTCTTCCGTAGCCTCTTTCTTCTTAATCTTTCACACAGCCGAGAATACCTTATTGCCAGAGCACCAGCTTCAACCCTTGTTGATTTGGATGTGCCGTGAGCCCCTTGTGTCTCTCCTTTTATCAACTTCCAATCGGTCCTAATTAGAAGGTGCCATGCGCCCCTTTGTCTTTTTGAGATAGCAATTGTCGTGCATATGCTTCCCACTTTGGAGAGTCCTTTATTTAGAATATGCCATGCGCCCCTTCCATTTAGCAAATCCCTAGTATCTCTTAATAAAGGGAAAGGACCCTTTTTAGAGATACTCTAACACATGCGCATATCTTGGATATGGATATCTAATATTCGGCCAAGAAAATCCTAAAATCTTTCCATCCATACCTTCCATTCTTATGCACAATATCCCCATACACCTCACACGCATATCCTTACCTTGGCTTCCACTCCATGCGCATGCCACTTAATCTAGATCCCTTATTTATAGATATTGCATTACTATTTTAATTCAGCCCCATTTAATTTAAATTGATCTCACTTGGTGGTCAACCAAGTTAACCATGACCCATTGGGTCCCAATTGGGCATTTTGACCCAAATAACAACATTGACCCCAATTAAATGTGCCTTACCCATTTACTTTAAATTGAACCTTATACCATAACCGTTGCGTCCTAATTAGGCCATTGACCCAACACCTTACCCATCTAAGGTTCATATCCGTTAATTCATAATTAAAATGGCAAATTCTGCAAATATTGGTAACTTGAAAGTCTGAAGTGTTACAATCTTAGCCCATATTTCTTCCACTTCCGGATCTGTCTGTTGTTCTTGCTCAATCTTGGAAACCATGCTGGACCGTACCATCAGATTGTACATACTTCCACGGATGGTGGTCAACATCTTCCATTCCTTCATAATCAAACTAGCCACTGTTGCATGTGTCATGTGACTGAAGGCATCCGCCACTTTGTTCGCCTTGCCAGGATGATATCGAAGTGCGAACCCATAATCTTGCAGATACTCCATCCACCTGCGCTGCCTCATGTTGAGTTCCTTCTGATCAAACAGATATTTCAAACTTTTGTGATCTGAAAATACCTCAAATTTCTCGCCATACAAATAATGTCTCCAGCTTTTGAAAACGAAGACTACCGCGACTAATTCCAGATCATGCGTGGGATAGTGGCATTCATGAATTTTCAAGTGCCTTGAACCATAAGCCACTATGTGATGACATTGAGTAAGAGAACACCCAAGTCCTTCTCCTGAAGCATCACAATATACTTCATAGCTTACCTCTTTCCGTCAGAATCAGAATAGGAGTAGTCGTAAACTTCTCCTTCAGGTCTTCAAACATTCGATTGCACACATCAGACCATTCAAATTTGACTCCTTCTGAGTGAGTCTGGTGAGTGGAGCTACAATCTCGAAGATGTCCATAATAAACTTCCGATAATAACCGGCTAATCCCAGAAAGCTGCGGATTTCGGTCACATTATTTGGAGCTTTCCAGTTTCTAACTACTGCCACTTTAACCGGGTCCACGGCTATTCCGTCCGCTGATATGACATGTCCTAAGAAATTGACCTCAGATAGCCAGAACTCGCACTTGCTTGCTTTGGCATATAACTGATTTTTCTTCAAAGTGTCTAGGACTATTCTCAGATGCTCAGCATGCTCCTCCCGACTTGTATAATAAATCAGGATATCGTCAATGAAGACAATTACGAACTTGTCCAGATAAGGATGAAAGATTCTGTTCATTAGATCCATGAACACAGCTAGTGCATTGGTGAGTCCAAACGACATGACCACATACTCATATAGACCATACTGAGTTCTGAAAGCCGTCTTCTCTATGTCTTCATCGCTGATACAGATTTGATGATAGCCTGACATCAGATCAATCTTAGAGAAATGACTGGAACCTCTGAGTTGATCAAATAGATCATCAATTCTGGGTAGAGGGTACTTGTTTCTGACTGTCAGCTAGTTCAATTTCCGATAATCTACACACATCCGAAGGGTGCCATCCTTCTTCTTGACAAATAATACCGGTGCTCCCCAAGATGAAGTGTTATTCAGGATACATCCCAGTTTGAGCAGTTCATCAATTTGTTTCTTTAGCTTAGACATCTCTGCTGGGGCTATCTGGTAATGCGGCAATGATACTAGAGCTGTGACAGGATATAGCTTGATCTCAAAATCAATCTCCCTCTTTGGAGGCAATAAAGGGAGTTTTGTCGGGAATGCTTCTGCGTACTCTTTCATCACCACCGGTAGTTCAGCCATTGGCACCTTGTCTAGTCTGATGTTGTTCAGTACTAGACGGTTCATTTCCTCATTCAATCTTCTAGTCATTGGAATGCTCTGTCTGTCGGCATGTACCACATATCATTTTCCCTCGGGTGACCAGAATATCACTCTGCGAAGATGGCAGTCAATGCTGGCCTGGAAATTAGCCAACCAATCCATGCCAAATATGATGTCGTATTCTATCATCTCGAGTACCAGATAATTGAACTTAAACCTGAACCCAACAAGTTCAGTGTCTACCGAAGTGCAGATCAGACCAAGTGATGTGTCTCCAATAGGGAATACAGTAGTAACTGCGGTGGACAATTGTTGTACTAAATTACCAGTAGCAGATATGTAGGCAACAGGTACAAAGGAGTGGGATGCTTCTGAATCAAATAATACAAAAGTATAAGAACTACTAACTACTGCCATACCTTGAATCAACTAGTGATCCACCGTCTCTGGAGGTGGAGCCAAAGTATACTGTCGTCCAGATCCTGTCGGGATAGGTGCCCGTCCTATCTGGTTATATGCTCTGGATGCCTGAGAATGCGCTGGTCGAGCTGGAGGACGGAAGGTACCCCTGGTGTGAGGAGGTCTACTGATCTGTGGGCACTCCCTCTTGAAATGGCCCTGTTGGCCACACTGAAAATAGGTGCAAATACCTCGAGGGACCTGAGAGATGGATCCTGATGTGGAGGGTTGATTGGGACGAAAACCTCCAATTGACCTAGTAGAAGGTGAGGTCTCCGAAAGTTAGGTCTGAATCTCTTGTTCGGGCGGAAAACATTTCCCCCGCTTTGACCTCGACGACTATCCACAAACTTGACCTTTTCCATCAGCTCTTGCTCAGCTATACTAGCTCGGCTGACCACTTCTGCCAAAGTCACTGATTTGAATATTGTGACCTTGGCTCTTAGGCTAGGTCGTAGGCCTTGTTCAAACTTCCGAGACCTTCCTGTATTCTGTGTCTACCATGTATAAAGCATAACATGATAAACGAAGAAACTCCTAATAGTAATCCGCAACCATCATGGTGCCCTGGACTAGAGATATGAATGCTTGGGTCTGGCGCTCCTTCTCCTCCTCTGGAAAATAATGATCCAGAAACATTACGACGAACTGATCCCATGTCACCTCGGTCCTTTCCTCCGCTGGAATCTGTGCTTGCTGTTGTTCTATAACTCTACACCATTTGCTGGCATCATCAACCAATTGTGCGGTAGCCAACAATATCCGGTCCTCATTACCGGTGATCTTGAGCAGCTTCAAGATTTTTGTGATGTTCTCAACCCAGTTTTCTGCTTCTACGGGTCCCTCTTTCCCTTTGAAACAAGGGGGACGCAGCTGTTGTAAATCCCTGACCATATTCCGGTCCTGTGATTCATTGGAGGTCGTGCCTACATTGTCGTTCTGATGTTGTTGTAGAAAGGAAGTGACCACTGCCTGTACTAGGCTCTGTAACTCAGGAGGTATTTCGGGAATATTAACACTGTTTTGCCCCTCTTCTTGTTGTGGGTGTTGTACCTCTTCCTCCTGATGTGGGTTTTGTCGGGTTCTTCTTCTTTTGGAGGCATTTTCCTAAGTAATTGAAGCATATCTTGACTTAGTTTTCTCATAAAGTTTTGTGTTTACATAGTTTGGGAAATTACCAAATCAGTATCTTGTATTTCATGTTTTGGGTAACTTTCCTATGTATCACATATTGTTTCTCGTTTTGGGGAAATCTTGATGTTTCTTGTTTTGGGGAAATATGTCCTACTTTGCTATGTTTGATAAATCCATACTTATTAATGATTGTCCTTCCCATGCTGTTATTCCTTTTTCATCGAATGTTCTCTCAGATTAAATGTTTCAGTCTGATTCTCAACAAAATAAATTAATTCGGCCCCCGTGCAGCAGACTCTGAAGAATCGGTCAGTTGGGATTCTTATCTTGTCAGTGAGATATGATACCATATTAATCTTACTTTGAAAGATTCACACTTCTGGTTTCGCTCTGATACCAACTGTAACGCCCCACCCTTTTTTACTTACCCGAAAATCAGAGTAAATTATTATTTTTTTAAATAAAGAGTGAGAGAGAACGGGAACTCAGGTGAGTTGAATAAAATAAGATTTGTGTCGAAATGAGTTAGGGTTGTGTTTTCTATTGGCACGTGAAATGGCATTCCTTGAATTCTTTTCCACCTATGTAAACTTAAATTTAGCATTTTTGAGCTCTCTTCATAGCTAGTATTCACCGTATTGGAATTACCACAACCGCTAGGCCTTGAAAGAGTCCATTATAATCTTTCCTTTCTCATGTTATTGCTCCTCTCATTAGTATAAAATTTAGTGCCTTTGACTTGTCTAAGAATTTAACAAATATAGATATTAGGTATTGGGGCAGCATACTAGTCTAACGTTGGTTATAAAGAGGAAAATTTAGGAATTTATAAAGGACTTGGATCACTCTACTTAATGGACTAATCTTTTGAACTGAATACTCAGTCCTAACATTAGAGTCTTAAATATATCATGATTATGGAGAAGAAGCCCTTAAAATGAGCTTTTGGTGTGAACCCTTTTGAGATTGAAGCATACTTGATAAGGTGTCTCACATTCATAAAATTTGAGAAATCTAAACCTAGTTTTTTTTAATGACCAAGGTGTCAAGGTCTCTTAGAGCACCCGACTAATTTTCTAGGCTTGTGCAAGCCTCTCTACCCACACACATCAGGTAACTATGAGGGGAGTAGCCCTTTGGAGTAGAGTGTGAATTGACCTCAGGACTCTCGCTTCCTGAGACGAGTTCCGACATGAGCTAAGTCGGGGTTTCCAAACCTGACCCGTAACTGGCCAACGATAGGTGTTCGTGGACCAAGTCCACTAAAACAGTTCACACACTTTATAAATTAACTGCAGAAATAATATATGAAAAGAATACTATCCATATCCATGATATAAATTAACAAGGAAACCAATCACTATTGATTTAACTAAAACTTAAATATCCAAAACAGTAATCCAACCATAGCAAAATAAACAAAGTTATTACAAACCCAAAATGCTAATTATCTCAAATACATTGTTCCAAAATCAATTAAGTAAAGTAAACATAATCAGCCCAAACTCCTAAGCTTGGCTTTCTTCATGTCCCATGCCTTTTCCATTTCCTGTTCTATCATCTAAAGGGTAGAAGTAGGGCGTTACTCAACACGCCCAGTAGGAATTGCAAATAGGGTTATACACATAGGATCAATATAAAAATCAGAATAAGAGCATCATATTAAAACTGTAACATATCATAGTACCAAAAATAGCACATGATAATCATAACCAAACCATGCAAATGTATGCATCATGTCATGGGTGTCATATGCCAATGGTCCCTCACCCAATCTCCATATCCAACACCATACAAATCATAACAACATTTTCCTTGATATAATGAAACCATATCAAGGTGTTCCCTTGGCCATTTACGTCCGCAGTGTTTTGTGACGGCACCACCAGGTCACTGTTATACTTCCCCACGTGTGTTAATCGGAATTACTGATGGAGAGTGGACTTCTATCTCTGCGTAGGGTTTTTGGACTGGTTACCCCGGAGCTCTTTGGCCCAAATTATGTCGTACCCCTATCTAGCAATCCCGGACAAGGCCAACAAATCAATGGTTCAGATAGCTTTACATAAACTTGTCTCAAGCTCCAAGTCATGTCCGGACAGCTCATAAGTTGGCTTGCTGCCCTATATACTCCCTCCCATGCCATACATGAGATCATGAATGCAAAATGCCATTTCATATCAAGTCATATTAAAAATCAGTTCATAAAACTTATACCATTTTGATTTACCAAAATAAACATTGTATTGAAATAAAAACCAGTAACATATAAGATCCATATGCATCTCAACAAGGTAGGAATCCTACCAATCCCAGTATTATCCTTGTTGTTTTGTGAAGATTCCGTACAACGATCACTTCGAAACCGAAACGCAAGCCCTATTGCAAAAACTTTTACCTTAATGAATTCAATCTTACACATTTGTCAATTTGATTTTCCTTTCAATTCCCATATTTTATAGAAGAGATGAAAGTGTGTTGTAATTTACCTTGTCGGTGCAAGGCACGTCAAGTGATGGCTACGATTGTACATGATGGGGGTTGCTCATTGCATGTACATATTTTATAGAAGAGATGAAAGTGTATTGTAATTTACCTTGTCGGTGCAAGGCACGTCAAGTGATGGCTATGAAAGTACATGATGGGGGGTGCTCATTGCATGTGCATATTTCATAGCATTGTTTTACCTGTTTGTATTGATCATGTATTATGATATGTATATGCATGTTTTAGATGCTAACATGTGGTATCCCTGATTCGGGAACCTACTGGGCGCGTTGATCTAACTCCCTAATTCTATGCTCAGAGGAGATTGCAGGTACAAGCAAAGGGAAAGGAAAGGTCATTGACCGGGAGGGGAGCTGAGCCTAAGTGCTTTAATGATGGATTTGGATTATGTTATATTACTGTCATTTGAATACTTTTGTTGGACATGTAATAATTCGTTATTTGCTATGGTTTGATTAGGATAATAACCTGTGGATGGTTGATCTATGTTATTTAATGTTTAAGACTGTTACTTGCTAGCTCGTCTTTCTATTCAGCAATTAATCTAGATTATTCCGCATGTTGATGTTAGTTCCATGTGTGATTCACTATCATGGTCTATTCCATATACACATGGGTGGCCAGTTAAGGTTCAGACTTGGGTAGTCTGAACTTAACTCACGTCGTGACACCGCCCGTTCTCTTCCGATGTTTATTTAAAAAAAAAAAATTAGACTTTGAAATTCAGCGGAAAGGACGGGGCATTACAATTGGTATCAGAACGAAACGGGAAGTTGAATCATCGAAGTAAGATTAAGACGGTTTCATGTCTCACTGACGGATAAGAATCCCAAATGACCGACTCTTCGGAGTCCGCTGCCTGGGGGCCGGATTAATTTACTTCGAGTGACTCGGGTTGAACAATCAATCTGAGAACGACAATGAAAGATAGCAAAGTAAAGTACAGTCATCATAATTGGACAAATCAAACGTAGCAAGGTAGGATGAACTCCCCTGAAATCCCCACGCTGAGAAACAAACAATAGGAAATTAGAGATTTCCCCAGAAAACAAAAGAACACAAAGAGTGATGATTTGGTGATCTTCCCAAACAAAGTACATGACTTTATGCATGATCAAATTCCCCTAAAAACCAAGGTTGGTTTATTAGAATTGTTGTTAAATATGCTTGTGTCCTATTGATATGATACAGATATGTCGAGTAATGTGGAGTACTCGGAATGGCACAGCGGAACTCCTAGCCATCCCATAGACTTGGTGTCTGCTTCTAACAACACCAACGTAGAAGCTCAAGTGGACCTTCAGGAGGGACCTCCTGAAGAAGATGAGATGGACTTAGCACCTGTTGTAGAGGATTTGATGGATGATATTCCTGGGATGGTGGAACCTCCTAAGGAAGAAGAGGAGGATCTGGGATTTTTCTTTTATGAGGATCCTATGGAAGATTTTCCTATAGTATTGGAATCGGCGGGGGAGGTAGATCCCTACGATACCTGTGAGTTGTGTAATCAGGGCGATCACAACAATTTGTATTGTCCTCATCCATTAGGAGTTGTATGTCCGGTTTGTGGACTGCACGGGCATGGAGAGGCGAGGACTAATTGTCCTTGTATAGGAGGGCCCGGGTTAATACCCTGCACAACATGTGAAGTATTGGGGCACACAGCGATGATGTGTCCTGATAACCGTTTCAAGTTCGCTTTTGATGAGGAGTCTTCTACGGAAGACTAGAATAGGAAGTAATAGTAGGGGTATTAAGAAAAAGGGTTATTTTGTAAAGGGTGCATAGTTTGTTATACATAGGGTTTTGTTTCACCCTGCCCACTCATGTACAAAGATGCAGTTTGAATTTATATAAAATATGTGATTTCATATTTTATGAGGATTCATGGCATTTGATGCATATTGATAATGGAAACTAAGTCTAAGATGTTTCCATGAATTATGAATAAATGGGGCCACAGAAAAAGGTGGTAAAGGATCCGAAGGGTAAAGAAAAAGTTTTACAGATCGGACTAGGTGAGGGGGTGTCAAAGAGAAGGACCCGTCAGGACGATAAAAAGAAAGATGACGTGCTCATCGTCACACCACAAGGGAGGGTGGTACCCCGACGCAAGAAGGCGTCATCGGAACCTGATAGAGAGCAGTCTGTTCATGACGAAGAGAGGTCTGTACATGAACAATCTCACAATAAGGAAGAGTCTAACCATTCTCGGCGGGAAGAAGAAGGGAGTGACCCTACGTATCAACAGGACGACGAGGAGGAATATGACTCGTCATATCGACGCGAGGAGGAGTAGAATAGTAACATGACTGTACCCTTTGTGCCTCCTGAACTGCACAGCTTGGTGCAAGCTGTGGTTACATTCGTCCTCCAACAACATTTGAACGGAGGGGGAAGTACGAGTGAAAATAATGACCGTAACATGGTCAGAGATTTTCAGAAACAACGCCCACCTTATTTCAAGGGCAGAGAAGGGCCTATTGGGGCCGAGAATTGGTTGGAGAAGATTTCACATATATTGACTCTTTTGAACATCAAGAGTCATGCCCATAAAATATTATTGGCCACGTCACAGCTGGTAGATGACGCTGCCAAATGGTGGAAGGTGGTGGAAAAACAGAGGCACTTGTGCCAAGAAGAGAAAGAGTTGCTATGACCTGGGAGCAATTCTCAGCGACATTCCTAGAGCGCTACTTTCCAGAGGAAGAAAGAGAAGGTCAAATTCAGGCCTTTATGACTTTAGTACAAGGTTCAATGACGGTGGCTGAGTATCACCAAGAATTCCTCAGCCTGTCAATCTATGCATACTATATAGTGGACAAGGAATATCGAAAGGCTCGCAAGTTCGAGCGTGGGTTACGGCCAAACATAAGGGCCAGGGTAACCGTATTCAAAGCAGCCACACTGGCAGAAGTGGTCAGCAGAGCAACCATTGGGGAACAAGAAATGGAGGAATTTGCAAAATTGGACAACCGTCGACCTCCGAGTGGGAGGGGTGCGTACCAACCCAACAAGAGGTTCAGATCGAACTTCGGCAGACCTTCGCCGTCTGTTGGATCAAGTGGGGGCTTCCGCCCCAACCAGCCCACTCAATCTGTAGCAGTCACTCAAGCATCTCGAGGAGTGAACACCTGTTTTCACTGTGATCAACCTGGTCACTACAAAAAGGACTGCCCAAAGCTCAACAGGCTGTCAAACTCTAGAGGAGCATTTCGTCCGCCATCTAGACCAACATACTCCAGAGGAGGCAGAATGCAGGGTCGGGGAGGTCGAGGATCTAACCCTGCTGGAGCTGGACGATTATTTACTCTAACTTCCTAGGAAGAAGAAGAACATTGCTGTGATACAAGGTATGGCGGTAGTGAGTAGTCCTTATGCATATGCACTATTTGATTCTGGAGCATCGCACTCCTTCATAGCTGCATCATTTATTTCTGCTACCGGTACACTAGTTCAAAGACTAGCCACAACACTTACTATTGTATCCCCTGTCGGAGATTCGGCATTGGGACTTATATGTACGGCGGTTAACACGGAATTAGCTGGACTCAGATTTGAGTTCAATTATCTAGTGCTTGACATGTCTGAGTATGATATAATATTCGGCATGGATTGGTTGGCTAAGTTTCATGCCAACATCGACTGTTATCGCCGAAGAGTGACATTTAAGTCACCCGAGGGCAAGCAATATGTAGTTCGTACAGATAAACAAAGTGGATTACAGGAAGGGTTAAACCACATGGTATTGAATAATATCACCATAAACAAAGCTCCAGTTACTAAACTTCGGGAAATTGTACAAGAATTTGTCGATGTATTCCCAAAGGAACTCCCTGGTTTACCGCCTAGGAGGGAGATTAACTTCGAGATCAAGTTATACCCTGGCACAACACCAGTGTCGTTACCACACTATCGAATGGCACCAGCAGAGATGTCGGAGCTAAAGAAGCAGATTGACGAACTGCTTAGGCTGGGTTGCATCTGGAACAGTACCTCATCGTGGGGAGCACCGTGCTATTCGTGAAGAAGAAGGATGGTTCACTACGGATGTGCGTGGACTACCGGAAGCTGAATCATCTAACAGTCTGGAACAAGTACCCTCTACCCATGATCGATGATTTATTTGATCAATTGAGGGGTTCTAGTCATTTTTCAAAGATCGATTTGATGTCTGGTTATCATCAAATCCGAGTTAGGGAGGAAGATATAGAAAAGACAGCTTTTCGGACGTGATATGGATTGTTTGAGTTCATAGTCATGCCATTTGGACTCACAAATGCGCCGGCTGTGTTCATGGATTTAATGAACAGAATCTTCCGTCCCTATTTGCATCAATTTGTAATTGTATTCATTGATGATATTCTGATATATTCCAAGAGTCAGGAAGAACATGTAGAGCACTTACGGATAGTCTTGAATACCCTGAGGCAGAATAAGCTATATGCTAAAGCCAGTAAATGTGAATTCTAGCTATCCGAGGTAAATTTCATGGGGCATGTGATATCTGAGGAAGGAATAGCCGTGGATCCGGCTAAGGTGGCAACAGTGAAAGATTGGAAAGCGCCCAAGAATGTAACTGAAATTCGTAGTTTCTAGGGATTGGAGGGTTACTATCAGAAATTTATCATGGATTTTTCCAAAATAGCGTCTTCGTTGACTAGACTCACTCAGAAAGGGGTCAAGTATGAATGGACAGATCAGTGCAACCGGAGATTTGAAATGCTAAAAGAGAAACTTACAAGAGCTCCTGTTTTAATTTTGCCATAAGGGGGCAAAGGTTACGAAGTACAGTGCGATGCTTCAGGAGAAGGACTAGGGTGTTCTCTCATGCAAGAACACCGTGTGGTGGCTTATGGGTTAAGACAGCTAAAAATACATGAACGTCTTTACCCCACACATGATTTGGAATTAGCTGCAGTGGTTTTCGCTCTCAAAAGCTGGAGACACTACCTGTACGGCGAAAAGTTTGAGGTATTTTCTGATCACAAGAGTTTAAAATATTTATTTGATCAGAAGGATCTCAATCTAAGGCAGCGTAGATGGATGGAGTATCTGGCGGATTATGAGTATGAGCTTCGATACCATCCAGGCAAGGCAAACAAAGTGGCGGATGCTCTCAGCCGTCTATCTCATGCGTCGGTAGCATGTTTGATCAGAACGGAATGGGAGATGTTGCACACCATTCGAGAGTTCAATCTTCATATCAACAACCGTGGAAGTATGTATAATTTGATCATAGAGTCCAAAATAGTCACCAAGATTGAACAAGAACAAAGAGCAGACCCGGAAGTGGAGGACATATGGGCCAAGATGTCTACTGGCACCATTGTACCGGAATGGGAATTACGACAGGGACAAGGTCTTTTATTCCGGGGAAGAACATATGTGCCAAAGAGTTGCAGGACAGAGCTACTGATTGAGGCACATCAATCTAAGCTCTCTATTCATCCGGGTAGCACCAAAATGTATCACGATCTGAAAAGGCATTATTAGTGGCATGGACTAAAAAGGGATGTGGCAAAGTTCGTGGCACATTGTTTAACTTGTCAGCAAGTTAAGACTGAACACTAAAAGCCACCAGGGTTACTCAAACCCTTAGCAGTGCCAGAATGGAAGTGGGAACACATTTCCATGGACTTTGTATCGGGGTTGCTAATGTCTTCAAAGGGCAATGACGCCATATGGGTCGTAGTCGACCGACTGACTAAGTCCGCACATTTCATTCCCATTAAGATGACAGATTCATCTGAAACGTTGGGTCGGCGGTATATTAAAGAGATCATTCGGCTACATGGAATTCCCCGAACGATAGTATCGGACAGAGATGGCCGTTTTACCGGCAGAGTATGGCAAAGCATGAAGTCAGCCATGGGGACAGACTTATTGACTAGCACCGCTTTCCATCCACAGACTGATGGACAGTCTGAAAGGATAATACAGACCTTGGAAGACATGCTGAGAGCATGTATGTTAGATTTCAAGGGTGGATGGGAGGGCCACTTACCACTGGTGGAGTTCTCGTATAATAACAACTATCAGGCAAGCCTTCAGATGGCTCCATACGAGGCCTTATATGGTAGACCGTGTAGGTCACCGGTATGTTGGACAGAGGCAGGAGAGCCTGCATTGATCGGACCGGAACTAGTCGCAGAGACTACTGCACAAATTAAGTTGATACGTCAACACTTGTTGACTGCACAGAGTCGGCAGAAGAGCTATGCTGATAAAAGGAGACGGTTTCTGGAATTTGAAGTGGGAGACTTGGTGTTTCTAAAAGTCTTATCACAGAAAGGACATATGAGGTTTGGCAAGAAAGGAAAACTGTCACCAAGATATGTGGGACCATTTTCCATCATAAGAATGATGGGGGATGTAGCTTACCAGTTAGCACTCCCATCACAATTAGCATCTCTACACGATGTGTTTCACGTGTCGATGCTAAGGAAATACAATCCGGATCCGTCCCATGTCTTGAATGTTCAAGATATTGAAGTACAAAGCGACGTGACGTACGTCGAGAAGCCGGTCAGGATAGTGGAGACAGAACAAAGGGTGTTACGAAACAGAGCGATTCAGTTCATGAAAGTGGTATGGGATCGTCATGGTGATGAAGAGGCCACATGAGAACTTGAGTCGGAGATGAGAACAGCTCACCCCGAATTATTTGTGTAATTTAATTTGAGAACCCTACTTCACTCGATTTTCGGGACGAAAATTTTAAAAAGAGGGTTATATTGTAACACCCCAGTTTCTCAATGAAGTGGAAAATTACCAAAATGCCCCTGAGTAGTTAAATTAATTATTTTGTGATGTTAAGGAAGGAAATAGTGGGGCCCATTGCTCAAATTAAAATCATATGAGCACATTATGAATGTTAAGTATGATTGGTTGGGTAATTTACATCATTTGGATAAAAAATGGCTAAATGGGTCAAAGGGCCCAAATGGGACCCATCGGGTCAAAATGGATGATTTGACCATTTTGTGAGCTTAAATTAAATGGGGTTAAGCCTATTTGATTAGAAATCAAGTGGAGAAGAAATGGGTAGGCTTGATCCATATGTGAAAACCATTTACAAATGACCAAAATACCATAATTGGGTCATGGAGTCAAAACCGGTCAAGGAGCTAAAAGTGGACCCAACGGGTCGAGTTGACTATTGTTGACCATGTGGACCCTCAAGGGAGCTAAAACACGAGTCAAATCAGTTGAGTGGGACTGAAGTGAGTTGGAATTAAATCAAGTAGTGAGTCAACACATGTGCATTAAATGAATTGCATTAAGTATGTGAGTTGGGTGAGTTGGGATGAAAATCTAAATATCTTGAGTTGGGTGAGTCAAAAGGGAAGTTGAAGGGGCTGTAAACTCACTGAGCTAAGTAGGAATTTGAAGAGGTTGGCTGGTCTCAAACCAACCAAAACAAGTCCCACACGTTGGGGACTTGTTTTGGTGAGTTCCATGTTGAATGGTAAATGAGAACACTTGGGATTGAGGTGAGTTGCTTGGGAAGCTGTATGGCTGCATGGGTAACTGCCAGGGGGTGCCTTGGAGGCACCCAATGCCCATCGTTTTGTGCATGAGTTGATGAGGAAGTGGAGGGGTGTTGATGGCTGAAATACAAAACCAATGAACACCATCACTTGGCCAATTTATCATTGCAAAGCCTAAGATTTTCCTTATCTCTCTCTCCCTCTCTCCACTCTCCAATTCGTTGTTCTTCTTCGCTGGAAAAGAAGAGGTTTTGGCATCAAATATTCAAGCACAAAACAACAAAAGAAAAGAAGAAATAAAAGGGAGAAAACAAGGATCAAAGACAAGGAGGAAGTTTGGAAAATTTGGTAAGTATCTTTATGATATTTTGGTTTAAAAACATAAAAATAAGTAGGGTATATATTGGGCCATGGTCATGGCCGAATACACCAATGTTTAATCTTGATTATGAAGGATTTAAAATGGTGAAAATATCCACTGGCTTCGGCCACCATGGAGAGCCGAACCCCATGTAAAAGATTGCATGGTTTTCATGTTTTGGAAACATGAAAACCATGGGTTTTATGGACTGATTTTTGGGTCATTTTGTGGCCGAAATAAGTAAGGTTTTAAAGTGTGATGATAAGGTTTAAAGGATGGAAATTGAGAACATGGAGTTCGGCCACTTTGGATGGCCGAACCCCATGGAAACAATTGGTTGATTTGCATGGTTTTTGGAATTTGAAACCATACAAGTATAGGACTGTTTTTAGATGTTTTATTGGACATAAAATGTATGTTTTAAAAAGGTTAAAACATGGACTTGAAGGTCATCAAGGACTGAAGTTTATATGGCCTAAATCAGTGGATTAAAGGAGTCGAAATGGACCATTGGGTTCGGCCACTTTGGGTGGCCGAACCCCATGGAAAAAGTTGATTAGTGTATATGGTTTTTGAAATTTAAAACCATGCACGTTGGGACTATTTTTACATGCGTTATTAGATTTAAAATACATGTTTTAAAGAGGGTTTCTAAGAGGTATAAAGGCAGCAAATAGGGTACTGATATTGCATGATTTAAATAACACCTAATGCATGTTTGAAGGATCAATTCATGGACATAGGATTCGGCCAACTTGAATGGCCGAACCCCATGAAAGAGATTGATGATTGTTGTGAAATTAAGAAGTTAGAAACCATGCAATACCATGGGGTTTCTATAGGATTTTAAATAGAATTATGTTTGCTGTTTCTTATGCCTAAGATACATGGTAAATGATGAAAGATCATTAAAAGAATTGGATTCAAAGGACCATGAGGTTCGGCCATGTGAGTGGCCGAACCCCATCGGTTACTTTATGGTTTTTATTTGGTTTATATATGGTTATGCTTACTGATTGGGTTGTATGATTTTGACTCAAGAATTATGTATGTATCTATGTACTTAATATCAGTAAATAACCAAGCATGTTGATGGACTTTATGCTAATTCATGGTGAATGGGTTAAATAGGCTAAACTTATGAGTAGTAGTTGGTAATGGTTCTATGTTGATTTAAAAGGTTTAAAATATCCTAATGGAGAACCATATGGTAATGGATAAAAGAACCATTGGGTTCGGCCAAAAGTATGGCCGAACCCCATGGAGTAAGTTTGGTGGATTAAAGATTGGATGACTAAGTAGATTGGTTGGAACCAATGGCAAAAATTGTAAATATGGGCAATAAGGGAAGGACTTGAAAGAAGGACCAAATCAAGATGTTTTGGGTCTTATATGTGAATGGATATTTAAGTGACAATATTATTTACTGATTATTGTATCACAAGGTGACGAGAGTTGAACGACGAACGAGTCGTGACCGGATAAAGCCTAAGAAAGAACGGACGCTGAATTGATTCTTCAGTAGGTTTCCTACCTACTTGTAACCACGGTTTTTACCCAGTTTTCTTATGATACTCTTGTTTTAATATATGTGTTTCAAATGATATATTATGCATTAACAAATGGCATACAGGCATTGGCATCTCATGCATAGGCATGGGATAATGAATGAAGTTCTACAGTGATGGCTACGAATGTACATGATGGGGGTTGCTCATTGCATGTACATATTTTATAGAAGAGATGAAAGTGTGTTGTAATTTACCTTGTCGGTGCAAGGAACGTCAAGTGATGGCTACGATTGTACATGATGGGGGTTGCTCATTGCATGTACATATTTTATAGAAGAGATGAAAGTGTGTTGTAATTTACCTTGTCGGTGCAAGGCACATCAAGTGATGGCTACGATTGTACATGATGGGGGTTGCTCATTGCATGTACATATTTTATAGAAGAGAGGAAAGTGTGTCGTAATTTACCTTGTCGGTGCAAGGCACGTCAAGTGATGGCTATGAAAGTACATGATGGGGGATGCTCATTGCATGTGCATATTTCATAGCATTGTTTTACCTGTTTTTATTGATCATGTATTATGATATGTATATGCATGTTTTATATGCTAACATGTGGTAGCCCTGATTCGGGAACCTACTGGGCGCGTTGATCTAACGCCCTAATTCTATCCTCAGAGGAGATTGCAGGTACAAGCAAAGGGAAAGGAAAGGTCATTGACCGGGAGGGGAGCTGAGCCTAAGTGCTTTAATGATGGATTTGGATTATGTTATATTACTGTCATTTGAATACTTTTGTTGGACATGTAATGATTCGTTACTTGCTATGGTTTGATTAGGAGAATAACCTATGGATGGTTGATCTATGTTATTTAATGTTTAAGGCTGTTGCTATCTCATCTTTCTATTCCGCAATTAATCTAGATTATTCCGCATGTTGATGTTTGTTCCATGTGTGATTCACTATCATGGTCTATTCCATGTACACATGGGTGGCCAGTTAAGGTTCAGACTTGGGTAGTCTGAACTTAACTCGCGTCGTGACGCCGCCCGCTCTGTTCCGATGTTTATTTAAAAAAAAAAATTTAGACTCTGAAATTCAGCGGAAAGGGCGGGGCGTTACATGCCGGATCATCGCCCACTAGTGATGTGTCACCATACTAGACACAAATTTTCCAAATTTTTTTATTTTGTTTTGAAAACTTCCCTTTTGTTTTTCAAAAGCATACATGGTATACACAAATCATACATAGCATGATAAGCAACACATATACCTTACAAGCATCTTGCAATTGATCAAATTGAAATTTACATATCAAACCTAAGCACATTTGATCTAAACTATGCAAGAACAAGCTACCGAGTCATACACATTCAAACATGCAAACCAACAACCATGTTTAACGTTTTGAAATTGAAGTTTTACACTTGGAAACTGTATTTCCATGGTACGTATGGTTTTCTAAGAAAGACTGATGCTATAGCCAGGAAAAGCATAGTCTAAGCTTGTAGTCACCAATTTCCTATCACGTGTCATAGAACTTAGGCTATTTGAACTCACCTGCCACTAGAGTTTAATTTGTAATGGTTTAAGATATGAAATTCAATCATAAACCAAAACAAAACATGATTAAATGTTGGTTTATCTCCTAGATACCCAAATGGCTGAGTTTGGTCTCTCATACACATTTCTTTGGGTATACCTTGGGGGTCCAAACATAGGTTGCCTTAACTCCTTCGAGACATGGTATAATCATCTCAACAAGGAGTCTTGCCTTGGGTCCACCTTCTTTGGGGGTAATACCTTGAACCTTAGGCCTTGATGGATGCATTTTAGGCTTTCCATTAAAGGTTGGTGGGTTTTTTATAACCTTAACATTTGGGATGTGGTTAGGGGCTTCATTTTTCGTGTGCCTCTTTCTTAGGTTGCTTTCTAATCTTGTAATGTCCAACCTTATTACAATAAAAGCATTTCCCCTTGGGGGTCTTTGGCACATTTCCCTAACAAACATCCTTTGGCTTTTACATCCATTGGTTTCCAATGTGGAACCAAGATTTGAACTTTTTACCCGACTTTAAAAGTCTTTCCAATCTTTGTTCACCTTGGGTAAATTTATCTTGGAACTTCTCTTTGCGTCTTTTAAGTTCCGTTAATTCATGAGTTAGTTTCCTTACTTCCACTTCAAGATTACCTTTGATTTTCGATAGCTTTTCTACATCTTTACAACGTATTTCCATTTCATCTTGAAGGGCCTCCTCATTATCTTTAAACTTAATGATTTCTTCATTAAAGGTTTTTAGTGCCTTGGCTTGGCCGAGTCCCTAGTTTGTCAATTCAATGACTCGGAAAGAAGCACTTGCTAAAAGCTTGAAGATCCAAAGTTATCAAGAGTGAAGATCATGCTCCACCAGATTGAAGCTCCTCGTTATGGAAATCACAAAACAAGTATATGGCCATAGATGACTTTAGGTGGTACCCACACCTTAGAGAGGACCATCCCTAGGCTTAGTTGAACAAATGATTAAATCATTAAAAACCTATAAAGGAAGCTTGACAGTGAATTGGAACCCAACTTGGAAATATGTATTTGGTTTCACTGTCAGCTCAACTAGTCGCTCTCACTGACTCCTCGGTGGAGACATGATTGACCCATCACGGTCAAAGACTGGTCGACCGAATAGAAATTGGTTCTGGATCAAAGAACTGTCATTCTAGGAAAGCCTCTAATCGAGAGTCTCGTATGCACCAACCCCTCCGTAAAAGGCTGAAAAGACTCATCATTGACAACGACTCTTTGATAAAGATGGAACTTAGAACACAATGGGCTCTCGAGAAAACAGACATATCGGTAGTTTAAGACCGATCGAAGGTACCAAGAACGACCCCTCCGTAAAAGGTGACAAGTCGTTCAGGGTAAGACAAGTTTCTAAACTTAAAACTACTGTTAGCATGGTGTTGCCCTAGATCGAGACCATCGTATGGACCGACCTCTCAGTGCCATAAATGTCGACTCATCGGCGACACCGACATGTCAACCAAGAAAGAATATTACCGGGGGGAGTGCATTATTGCCCAACGGTCGGGTTGTTAAATGGTAACATTTTTAGTCACGACGCCTCAGTGTGCTCGACCTGTCGGTACATTACCGTTGCTGTAACTGGTGGCCTTCTCTATATAAATCAATCTTTATTCAACTAGCTGGTATCCTTTGGCAAAATTAGTTGTGTAACACCCCAATTTCTCAATGAAGGGGATAATTACGAAAATGCCCCTGATGTGTTAAATTAATTATTTTGTGATGTTAAGTAAGGAAATGGTGGGGCCCATTGCTCAAATTAAGATCATATGAGCACATTATGAATGTCAAATTTGATTGAATGGGTAATTTACATCAATTGAGTCGAAAATGGCTAAATGGGTCAAAGGGCCCAAATGGGACCCATCGGGTCTTACTGGATTATTTGACCGTTTTGTGAACTTAAATTAAATGGGGTTAGGCTGATTTGATTGGAAATCAAGTGGAGGAAAAATGGGTAGGCCTGATCCACATGTAAAAACCAATTACAAATGACCAAAATACCCATAATTGGGTCATGGAGTCAAAAATGGGTCAAGGAGCTAAAGGGGGACCCAACGGGTCGGGCTGACTTTGTTGACCGGGAGGGGAGCTAAGCCTAAGCGCTTGAATGTTGGACTGGACTTCTTTTTATTACTGTCATTTGAACTATATTTTGTTGGACATGTAATAAGTTAATACTTGCTATGGTTTGATTAGATTATTACCTATGGATGGTGGTATACCTTAATTAGTAATTGAGACTGTTACTTGCTATCTAGTTTTTCTATTCCGCATGTTGTTATTAGTTCCATGTGTGATTCATTATCATGGTCTAGTCCATGTACACATGGGTGGTTAGTTAACGTTCAGACTTGAGTAGTCTGAACTTAACTCGCGTCGTGACGCCCCCCGCTCTCTTTCGATGTTGTATTATTATTTAAATAAAATAAAATTAGACTCTGTTTTCTCGGAGAGGACGGGGCGTTTACAGTTGGTATCAGAGTGAAACGGGAAGTTGAATCATCGAAGTAAGATTAAGACGGTTTCATGTCTCACTGATGGATAAGAATACCAACTGACCAACTCTTCGGAGTCCGCTGCCTGGGGGCCGAATTAATTTACTTCGAGTGACTCAGACTGAACAATCAATCTGAGAATGACAATGAAAGATAGCAAAGTAAAGTACAGTTATCATAATTGGACATATCAAAATAGCAAGGTAGGATGCACTCCCCTGAAATCCCCACACTGAGAAACAAACAACAGGAAATTAGAGATTTCCCCAGAAACAAAAGAACACAAAGAGTGATGATTTGGTAGTCTTCCCGAACAAAGTACATGATATTAAGCATGATCAGATTCGCCTAAAAATCAAGAGTGGTTTATATAGAAATGTTGTTGAATATTCTTATGTTCTACTGATGTGATACAGATATGTTGAGTAACGTGGAGTACTCGGAGTGGTACAGTGGAACTCCTAGCAATCCCATAGAGTTGGGGTATGCTTCTAACAACACCACCGTGGAAGCCAATGTGGACCTTCAGGAGGGACCTCCTGAGGAAGATGATATGGACTGAGCACCTGTTCCAGAGGATTTGTTGGATGACATTCCTGGGATGGTGGAACCTCCTGAGAAGGAAGAGGAGGATCTAGGATTCTTCCATGAGGATCCTATGGAAGATTTTCCTATTATATTGGAATCGCTTGGGGAGATAGATCCCTACGATACTTGTGAGTTGTGTAATCAGGACGACCACAACTGTAGGTATTGTCCTCATCCTTTAGGAGTTGTCTGTCTGGTTTGTGGACTACACGGGGATGGAGAGGCGAGGACTAATTGTCCTTATATTGGAGGACCTGGATTAATACCCTGCACAACATGTGAAGTATTGGGGCACACGGCGATGACGTGTCCTGATAACCGTTTCAAGTTCGCTGATGATGCGGAATCTT
Source organism: Chimonanthus praecox (assembly GCA_022113865.1). Lineage (NCBI taxonomy): Eukaryota > Viridiplantae > Streptophyta > Magnoliopsida > Laurales > Calycanthaceae > Chimonanthus > Chimonanthus praecox. The sequence goes on from CM039094.1 coordinate 43,296,309, forward strand.
TTATGGAAGACTAGGATAGGAAGTAATATGAAGGGTATTAAAAAGAGGGTTATTTTGTAAGGGTGCATATTTCTTTTATATATATAGGGTTTTGTTTCGCCCTACCCACCTTTGTACAAAGATGAAGTTTGAATTTATATAAAATATGTGATTTTATGATTTTATAAGGATTCATGGCATGTAATGCATATTGTTAATGGAAACTAAGTCTATGATGTTTCCATAAAATAGGAATAAATGGCGCCACAGAAAAAGGTGGTAAAGGATCCGAAGGGAAAAGAAAAAGTTTTACAAATCGGATTAGGTGAGGGGGCATCAAAAGGAAGGACCCGTCAGGACGGTAGAAAGAAAGATGAGGTGTTCATTATCACACCACAAGGGAAGGTGGTACCCCAACGCAAGAAGGTGGTACATGAGAAGGTGCCATCGGAACCTGAAAGAGAGCGGTCCGTTCATGACGAAGAAAGATCTGTTCATGAAAGATCTCGCAATGAGGAAGAGTCTCACCATTCTCGGCGGGAAGAGGAGGAGAGTGACCCTACGTATCAACAGGACGAGGAGGAGGAATATGACTCCTCATATCGACGAGAGGAAGAGGAGAACAACAACCTAATCGTACCCTATGTGCCTCCTGAGCTGCACATCTTGGTGCAAGCTGTGGTTACGTCTGTCCTCCAACAACATATGAACGGAAGGGGAAGCACGAGTGAAAATAATGACCGTAACATGGTCAGAGATTTTCAACAACAGCGTCCACCTTACTTCAAGGGCAGAGAAGGGCCTGTCGGAGCCGAGAACTGGTTGGAGAAGATTTCTCACATACTGACTCTTTTGAATATCAAGAGTCATATTCACAAAATTCTATTGGCCACGTCACAGCTGATAGATGATGCTGCCAAATGGTGGAAAGTAGTGGAGAAACAGCAGGCACTTGTGCCGAGAAAGAATTGCTCACTTGGGAGCAATTCTAAGCGACATTCTTAGAGCGCTATTTTCCGGAGGAAGAGAGGGAACGACACATTCAGGCCTTTATGACATTAGTGCAAGGTTCAATGACGGTGGCTGAGTGCCACCAAAAGTTTCTCAGCCTGTCAATCTATGCATTTTATGTTGTGGACACAGAATATCGGAAGGCTCGCAAGTTCGAGCGTGGGTTACGGCCTAACATTAGGGCCAGGGTAACCGTGTTCAAAGCAGCGACGCTGGCGGAAGTGGTCAACAGGGCTACCATTGTGGAACAGGAAATGGAGGAATTTGAAAGAGTGGACAATCGCCGAGCTCCGAGTGGGAGGGGTGCGTATCAACCCAACAAGAAGTTCAGATCGAACTTCAGCAGACCCTTTTCGTCTGTTGGATCTAGTGGGGACTTTCGCCCCAACCAGCCCACTCAATCTATAGCAGTCACTCAAGCATCTCGAGGAGTGAATACCTGCTTTCACTGTGATCAACCTGGTCATTACAAAAAGGACTGTACAAAGCTCAACAAGCTGTCATACTCCAGAGAATCATTTCGTCCGCTAGCTAGTCCAGTAAACTCCAGAGGAGGCAGAATGCAAAGTCGGGGAGGTCGAGGATCTAACCCTGCTGGAGCTGGGTGATTATTTACTATAACTTCTCCGGAAGAAGAGGACCATGCTGTGATACAAGGTATGGCGATAGTGAGTAGTTCTTATGCATATGGACTATTTGATTCTGGAGCATCACACTCCTTCATAGCTGCATCATTTATTACTGCTACCGGTACATTAGTTCAAAGATTAGCCACAGCACTTACTATTGTATCCCCTGTCGGAGACTCGACACTGGGACTTATATGCACGGTGGTTAACACTGAATTAGCTGGACTCAGATTTGAGTTCAATTATCTAGTACTTGACATGTCCGAGTATGATATAATATTCGGCATGGATTGGTTGGCTAAGTTTCATGCCAACATCGACTGTTATAGCCGAAGAGTGACATTTATGTCACCCGAGAGCAAGCAATATGTAGTCCGTTCAGATAAACAAAGTGGATTGCAGGAAGGGTTAAACCACGTGGTATTGAATAATATCACCACAAACAAAACTCCAGTTACTGAACTTCCGGCAATTGTATAAGAATTTGCAGATGTATTTCCAAAGGAACTCCCGGGTTTACCGCTTATGAGGAAGGTTAACTTCGAGATCAAGTTGTACCCTGGCACAGCACCAGTGTTTTTACCACACTATCGGATGGCACCAGCAGAGATGTCGGAGCTAAAGAAGCAGATTGATGAACTGCTTAGGCTGGGTTGCATCCGGAACAGTACCTCATCATGGGGAGCACCAGTGCTATTTGTGAAAAAGAAGGATGGTTCACTTCGGATGTGCGTGGACTACCGGAAGCTGAATCAACTAACAGTCCGGAACAAGTACCCTCTACCCAGGATCGATGATTTATTCGATCAATTGAAGGGTTCCAGCCATTTTTCAAAGATTGATTTGATGTCTGGTTATCACCAAATACGGGTTAGGGAGGAAGATATAGAGAAAACGGCCTTCCGGACGCGGTATGGACTATACGAGTTTGTAGTCATGCCATTTGGACTTACAAAAGCGCCGGCGGTGTTCATGGATTTGATGAACAGAATCTTCCGTCCCTATTTGGATCAATTTGTAATTGTATTCATTGATGATATTCTAATATATTCCAAGAGTCAGGAAGAACATGCAGAGCATCTACGGATAGTTTTGAATACTTTGAGGCAGAATAAACTGTATGCCAAGGCCAGTAAGTGTGAATTCTGGCTATCTCAATTGAATTTCTTAGGACATGTTATATCTGAGGAAGGAATAGCTGTGGATCCGGCTAAGGTGGCAGCAGTGAAAGATTGGAAAGCGCCCAAGAATGTAACTGAAATTCGTAGTTTTTTGGGATTGGCGGGTTATTATCGGAAATTTATCATGGATTTTTCCAAAATAGCGTCTCCGTTGACTAGACTCACTCAGAAAGGAGTCAAGTATGAATGGACAGATCAGTGGAACCGGAGATTTGAAACGCTAAAAGAGAAACTTACAAGAGCTCCTGTTTTAATTTTGCCGGAAAGGGGCAATGGTTACGAAGTGCAATGCGATGCTTCAGGAGAAGGACTAGGGTGTTCACTCATGCAAGAACACCGTGTGGTGGCTTATGGGTCAAGACAGTTAAAAATACACGAACGTCTTTACCCCACACATGATCTGGAGCTAGTTGCAGTGGTCTTCGCACTCAAAAGTTGGAGACACTATCTTTACGAAGAAAAATTTGAGGTATTTTCTGATCATAAGAGCTTAAAATATTTATTTGATCAGAAGGAGCTCAACTTGAGGCAGCGTAGATGGATGGAGTATCTGGCGGATTACGAATTTGAGCTTCGATACCATCCAGGCAAGGGAAACAAAGTGGTGGATGCTCTCAACCGCCTATCTCATGCATCGGTAGCATGCTTGATCAGATCCGAATGGGAGATGTTAAATACCATCCGAGAGTTTAAACTCTATTACAACAATCGTGGGACCATATACAATTTGGTCATACAATCTAACATGGTCACCAGGATTGAACAAGAACAAAGGATAGACCCGGAAGTGGAGGACATGTGGGCCAAGATGTCCACTGGCGTAGACATACCGGAATGGGAATTACGGCCAGGGCAAGGTCTTTTATTCCGGGGAAGAACATATGTGCCAAAGAGTTGCAGGAAAGAGCTACTGATTGAGGCACATCAGTCCAAGCTCTTTATCCATCCGGGCAGCACCAAAATGTACCATGATTTAAAAAGGCATTATTGGTGGCATGGACTAAAAAGGGATGTGGAGGAATTCATGGCACATTGTCTAACTTTTCAGCAAGTTAAGACTGAACACCAAAAGCCACCAGGGTTACTCAAACCCTTAGCAGTGCCAGAATGGAAATGGGAACACATTTCCATGGACTTTGTATCGGGGTTACCGAGGTCTTCAAAGGGCAATGACGCCATATGGGTCGTAGTCGACCGGTTGACCAAGTCCGCACATTTCATTCCTATCAAGATGACGGATTCATCTAAGACGTTGGGTCGGCGGTATATTAAAGAAATCATTCGACTACATGGCATTCCCCGAATGATAGTATCGGACAGAGATGGTCGTTTTACCGGCAGAGTATGGCAAAGCATGCAGTCAGCCATGGGGACAGATCTATTGACTAGCACCGCATTCCATCCACAGACTGATGGACAGTCTGAAAGGACAATACAGACCTTGGAAGACATGCTGAGAACATGTATGTTAGATTTCAAGGGTGGATGGGAGGACCACTTACCACTGGTGGAGTTCTCGTATAATAACAACTATCAGCCAAGCCTTCAGATGGCTCCATACGAGGCCTTATATGGTAGACCGTGTAGGTCACCGGTATGTTGGACAAAGGCAGGAGAGCCTGCATTGATCGGACCGGAACTAGTCGCAGAGACTACTGCACAAATTAAGTTGATACGTGAACATCTACTGACTGCACAGAGTCGGCAGAAGAACTATGCTGATAAAAGGAGAAGGTTTCTAGAATTTGAAGTGGGAGACATGGTATTTTTAAAGGTCTCGCCACGGAAAGGACACATGAGGTTTGGCAAGAAAGGAAAACTATCACCAAGAAGTAGGGCGTTAGTACAACGCGCCCAGCAGGTATTCCAATTAGGCTTAACACATGGGTTACTACCAACAATCCAGATATAATATATATCAAAACCAGTTATAATAAATCATTCCATACTTTCAAAACATTGTATCCAAAACAGTGTATGATAATAGAGATCCAATCATACCGATAAAACCAAAAATCTTGCATGATAATAAAGATCATAATCATGCCGATTCAATGCCATGCCATGCCATGCTATCATATGCAATGAATCCCACCCATCATAAAACATAGGTTATACTCTTGATGGAATTCTCCTCATCAAGGATCTTCTTGGTGGAATTATCACCACCAAGGTCTTCTCTCTTGATGGAATTCTCCTCATCAAGGTATTCACTACAGTTGCCTTACGAACATTCCGACGGAATGTGGGCTCCGGTTACTTAGTATCTTCTTGACGGGATTATCATCATCAAGGTATCCCCTGATGGAATGCTCATCACCAGGGTCTTCATACATAGTATCCCCTGATGGAATGCTCATCACCAGGGTCTTCATACATAGTATCCCCTTGATGGGATTTTCATCATCAAGGTATCCCCCACTAGTGCTTTACGGACTCCCCGACGGAGTGTGGTCCCCAGTTACCTGTCATCCCTCCCATGCCATGCATGAGATGCAAATACCACATGCTATGCAATTATACAAAATCATAGCATTTAAACGCTCATATTTAAAACACATGCTATTTTATCAAATAAACATAGCATATAAAAATCACCATTTGAAACATAACCTTTGCAATATAAATTCATTAATTCAAGATAAAAACAATGTACATAAACCCATGGTTTCAAAGAGGTGGAATCCTACCAAAGATCACTAAGTGTCCTTGCGTCTTTTGTCTGGTAACCGCTCACGATCGTAAACACCTGGTGAGGTCCCGTTACCTTATAATATAGAATCAATTAAAACCAAGTCCCACTTGATTTATCACATTTATAGTCCATTAACCAAACTTGTGGGGTTCAGCCATACCCATGGCCGAGCCTCACCCTTTTTGTTCATTTATCCCATTAATTACCAAAATGCCATTGATCTAATCTTTAATTAACAATTTATTCATTTTAATTACAAGAATGCCATTATACTTATCCATAGCCATTTACCTTCCTTATTTCTCATATATTTACAAGATTGCCATCCATGGCTAATATAACCCGTTTTAGCAAGTATTTACAACCTTGCCATTGCCTCCAACAATTTAGGCCTAGGTTCCAACACATAGATCCATTTGTTTATTTTAAACATCCATAATACTCCCAATAACCCTTTTAAAATAATTCATAACTGATTCCATCAACTTATGTTTGAGTTTCAAAACATAGTTCCAATAATTCTACATAATTACCATACTGCCATCCAAGGCTATAATTCCATTGTTCTCATCCTTCATCCCTTTAAAAATACACCTAAACATAAACTCATAACTGATTCATAAATTTTATACATTATACATAACACTCCAATAATCCACAACCATAGATCCATAAATAAAACCTTCCCTTCCTTTAATCATATTAGGCTCATTCAAGACCCATAAAATTGGTTCATCATCTTAGGTCCATAAATGACCCATAATCTATATCAAGTCCACAAAATCCATAATCATTCAAGGTCCATGCTTAGATAGTTCATAAATAGAAACTTCCTAAATTTAATATATAAATTCCATACTTAGAAAGTTTCCAACTTAAATCTCCACCTTCCATATTTAGAAGGTTTCCATACTTAGATAGCTTCTAATTTAATCTCCACTTTCCTTAATTAGAAACTTTCCAATTTAGTCTTTACCTTTCAAAATTAGAGACTTTCCAATTTAATCTCTACTTTCCAAAATTAGATACTTACTAATTTAAACTCCAATTTCCAAACTTAGAAACTTACTAATTTAATAACCATTTTCCATATTTAAAAGGTTTCCACACTTTGCATGCATCTTTCCATGCTTGGATAGTTTCCAAATTTAGATTCCATAATTAGAAAGATTCCATTAAACCAATCAAAATCCATCAACCTTAACAAAACAACTCCATGGGGTTCGGCCATACACCATGGCCGAACCCTATGGTTCACCATCCTTTTTATTAAAAGATTTAAACCCCTTTTTAACCAACTCCAATCAAATTCCATTAATAAATTAAATCCATAAATATAGTTGGTGGGGTTCGGCCACACACTATGGCCGAACCTCACCCCTTTCTTTTTTTAATTCTTTTGATCCAATCAAACAACATAATAACCTTTCTAAAATCATAAGCATGAATCCATAATCTTCATGCTTGAAACCCCATAAACTTATTAACAATTTCCATGGTTTTCAATATTAACAATCCAATAAAATAAACCATCAACCTTCTATGGCGTTCGGCCATGATCTGATCATGGCCGAACCCTATGGTTCATCAACTTCTCATTAAACCATTCAAAATCCCTTTTTAAAACATGTAGAATTAGTCCATGGTTTTTATCCTTAAAAATCCATACATTAACCATAATAATATGACTAATGTTTCTTCTATAAAATCACCAAAACCCTTCCATGTGGTTCGGCCATGTACCATGGCCGAACCCTATGGTTCATCCATGATCATCTCTTAAATCTTCTTCCATGGGGTTCGGCCATACACCTTGGCCGAACCCTATGGTTCCTTATCTTAAATAAACAAAGATCATAAGATCACTTACCGGTTCCGCGACTCTTTCGGTTTTCCGTCGGTGAATCTTGTTCTTCCAATCCTTCTCCTTTCCTTAGCCTTTTCTTGTGTATGCCGTGAACCACTTTGTGTTGCTGCTCTTGTGTTTGCTGCTGCCTCTCTTCCTTGATAATAATTGCCGTGCATGAGAGTGAGAGAGAGAGAGAGAGAGAGAGAGAGAAAGAAAGAAAGAAAAATAGGAGAAAGATGTGAAATCCATGCGCCCATGTCCTTCTCTCCTTTATTATTTTCACTTGGTTCCATCTTTGGAAGTTGCTTAAGATAATACTCACTCCAATGCCGTGTATGTAATAGCCCGGATTTTTAAATCAATACATATGTTGGCTATTATTTATTTTAATGAGTGAAATTAAGAATTTTGATGGAATGGATGTTTAATTGATCAAAATTGGGGCAATGGCCCAAGTAGGGTCCAATGGACCAAGGATTGGATTAATTTCATTTAAATGGGTCAATGATACTTAATTGGGTCAAGGATGGTCAATTGGGTCAAATATCCATTTGGGACCCAATGGGTCAAGATGGTTTGAGCATTAGGGTAAATGGGTAAGAGGTGAATTTAATTGGGCCATGGGCCCCATGGTGATCCAAGTAGATGGAATGGAATGAAGTGAGTAAAATCACCTAAGTTAAATTGGAATGAGTCAAGATGGCATAAACAAATGGGACCCAACTCCACCTCACCAAGTGAGGTGGCGTGTGGACCATGACTTAGGTGGGGCCGACCACCATGGTTGACTTGGTCAACCATGGATAAGTCAAAGGGAATTAAGGAGGATCAAAGGAAAATAAGTTGAGTTAAATTAATTTAAATCACCTAGGTTAAGTGCGAATAAAATCAAGGTGGCATGATCAAGTGGGACCCACCTCCACCTCATCAAATGAGGTGGCGGGTTGGCTAAGGAATTGGTGGGGCCGGCCACCATGGTTAACTTGGTCAACCATGAGTGGATTCATGGAAAATTAAAAGGGAACTAAATGGAATTAAATTATGGAATTAAATAACCTAACTTAGATATCAAATTAAATAAATGGGTGAGTCAAATGGGTGAGTCAAATGAGTGAGTCAAGTGGGTGGTTTCATCTCATGGAAACCAGCCAAACCACCAAACTTAGACCCACCAAAACCGTTGCCATGGGTGGTGGTGTCACCTCATCCAACAAGATCCATAAAATGGGGGTAAGATTGGACATGCTTTGACCCATTGTGCGGTGGTGGTTCCACCTCATCCCTGTAACGCCCGCCCCTTTTCACCCAAAAATCAGAGTCTATTTTGTTTTAAAATATTAAAAGTGACAAAGAGTACGGACGTCACGACGCGAGTTAAGTCTGAGCTTCTAAGCCTGACCCTTAACTGGCCAACCCTACGTGCGGGTGGAACGAAGTCCACGAGAACGGTTCACACGTAGACGTAAGCTCGCGGAATATCCTACCAGTTTTTAGATAGCAGGGAAGATCACATTCAACTAATTACTAAAATACCCTTGATTCACAATGTTCATAATAAAAACTAAAACATAGCAAGTAGACTAAATTTATTACATTCCAACAATCTAAGCTATTCAAATATACATTTTTAAAATAAAACTTAAACAAGCTATCTAGCCCGTTTTCCCAAGCTCCTGAGCTTGGCTTCTGTCTTATCCTTCTACTCCGCCGTCTCCTGTGTCATCAGCTAGGGTAGAAGTAGGGCGTTAGACAACACGCCCAGTAGGACTCTGAATAGGGCTAGCACATGGATTAGTAATAACCAACATATATGAAATCATATAAGGAAAACTATAAGATGAATGTCATGCCATGGGTGCATTATGCCATGTGTCCCACCCATCATCCTTACTATCATGATGCCATATTCCCCTTGACGGAAAAACCTCGTCAAGATATAACCAATCACAATGTATCCCCCTTGACGGTAAGGCCTTGTCAAGGTGTCCCCATGCTTGCTTCTCGGTCGCCCCGACGGAGCATGGACTCCTGTTTATTTATTTACTTCTGCCCATGCCATGCATGAGATGTAAATTCATAATGCTCTGTTATATATATAAATCATAGCATTAATATAGAATTTATAACCTTTCAATATGACATGTATATAAATCATAACCATTAAGACCCATCATAAACCATATAATATAATTACCAAAAATAAGTCAAGAACCATCACATAACAACTAATCCAGGGCTTACAAAAAGGTAGGAATCCTACCAAATACCAACTAGCGTCCTTTTCCGTTTTCGTCCGATAATCCGGTCACCAATACACGTACTGCTTGCGACGTCCAGTACCTTATTATACATTAATAATTAGTCCATGTTTTTAACCTTTTAAGTTCATTTAATGATTCCTAACTTAGGCCCGTTAATGACCCATTAACCATGTCATATGCTCATAAAAAATTAGCCCTTTACTTAAACTAATCCTTATTCATTTAAACCCACACAAAACCCCATATTTTATCCAATTCCCAATCATCTAGACATATGCATGGACTTAACCTTAGCCCCCAAATGACTTATAAATGGGTCATGGGTTCGGCCATACATCATGGCCAAACCCATGATGTCTTTCCCTTATTTTTTCTTGAGTCTTTTACAACATTTTTGACCCATACAAGGTCCCTCCATGAGGGGATTCCATTACACATTTAAATCATCATTTTTTATCATCATTGGTTACATTTTTTAATCCATCAAAACCGTCAATATTCCCCCATTATTTTCATAATTTATACCCATTAAAAACACTAATACATTACCATAGGGTTCGGCCATACACCATGGCCGAACCCATGGTTCATTGTTCATCATTCATTTGTAATATTTAAGACCATGAATGACTATTAACCTTTTTCTATGGATTCCATCACTTACAACCCTTAAAAAAATTCCTTAACGTCACCCATTTAAAACTTTTAAACCATCAACACCCTTGCATGTTCTTGATCTTTAAAAACTCTTTAAGCTAACCAACATTTCCTTATTTAAAATCCTTTCAAAATTACTACATTTAATTATTTATCAGTTACAACCCTAAATTATTCTCCATGCTTCCATTCTTATAAACCCTAATAAAATACTCCATCATCTACCATTGTTAAGGCCATCAACATCATTCACTTCTCCCATGCATTTCTTCATTTACCATCCCTTTAAAACAATTTACCAACATTTAATCATTAAACCCTAAAACCAGAATTCATCCTCCAAAATTTTAACCCTAACACCCCATTAAAATTTCCTCAATTATTTACCATGGAGTTGGGCCATACTACATGGCCGAACCCTATGGCCTTTGATTTCTTCACCAATCTTCACTTCCAAAAATATTTACATATATCCAATGCTTAATCAATTTAACTACACAATATCCTTAATCCCTTTGTTTTTTTCTTAACCCTAATTTATCCACTTTGTCCATTTTTCATTTCATCTTTTGTATGGATTTTAAATCCAAGGCCATGATATTTTTGGCCACCTTAAATCCAAGAAATGGACCCATTTCTAAACCTCTTAAACCCTAAGAAAAATTTAATCTCTTGTTTAGAAAATACTTACGATCCGACTCCTCCTCCGACGTTCGTTACTCCCGTCGGCTTCCTTAACCTTCTTTCTTCTCCTTCTCCTTTGTTGGTTGGCTAAAATGCTTAATCAATGGTGAAAACCCCCAAGCTTGGGTTTGGCCATGGTAGGGTTAGATTTGAGAGAGGGAGAGGAGAGGATGGAGATGAGAAATAAAATTCTATGGCTTGATCTTGGAGTGATGGCCAAGCTTACACCTTTCTCCTCTCTTTTCTTCCAAGCTTTTCTTCTACTTTCTCTTGGTTTTCTTCCTTTCCTTCTCCTTGGGTGTGGGACGTTAATGAGAGAGATGAAAAGAGGGAGAGAGTGAAAGAACTCGTTGGAATGGAGAGAATGAGATGAAAAGTCATCTCATTTCTTGGTTGTTTAAGATATACCCACATTAATTCCTCCCACCAGCCCATGGGATATTTTTCATACTTTATGGTGGTGGTTGGGATAACCACCACCCTAGCCAACGTGTTTGGTGTTTAGAAAGGGTTGGTTTTGGTCTTCCATTGACCATTTGACCACCACTTAATTAGATTAATTAATTAGTTAATTGGATCATTACTTAGGTTAATTTAATTCCCATTTAATTTAATTCCATTAAATTTCTTCCATGAAATCCACCCATGGTTGACCAAGTCAACCATGGTGGCCGGCCCCACCAATTCTTGGTCCACACGCCACCTCACTTGGTGAGGTGGAGGTGGGTCCCATTTGGCCATGTCACCTAGGTTATTCCATCACCAACTTAGGTGATTCAAATTTCATTAAGTCCATTCCAACTAGTTGGATCACCATTGGGCCCATGGCCCAATTACACTCACCCCTATCCATTTACCTTAGGGCTTACACCATCTTGATCCATTGGGTCTCCAAGTGGGTATTGGGCCCAATTTGACCTCCTTGGCCCAATTGACCATTTAAATGAATTAAATCCAATCCATGGTTCATTGGGCCATACTTGGGGCCTTTGTCCAATTTTGGTCCATTTACCATTTATTCCATCAATTTTTCCCAATTTCCATCATTACAATAAATAATATTCACATATTCATTGACTTACAAATTCCGGGCCATTACAATCCCAACCACCACCACTAAGGGACAAGGGGCCTAGGATTAAGGGCATGCAAGGCCATACCCCCCCCCCATTTTGGTTTGGTCAATGGACTCATGGGGAAGACTCCACCTTAATGATGGTGGAGTCTTAACCCAAGCTAGGATTCCATCCCATTTCCCATCTCATTTCCATCTCTCCATCTCTCACTCCCTCTCCAAACCGTCCTCTCCCCCTCTCATCCAAAAAGAACACCAAGAAGAAAAGAGAGAAAAGACTTAGAAAAAAAGACGGGAAAAACCCAAGCTTGGCCGACCACTTTCAAAGACCAAAAACCTTAGGACATCTTCCATTCTCTCCTCTTTCCCCTCTCTCAAACCTATCTTTATCTTGGCCGAACCAGCCCTTGGAGATTTCATTGGGATCAAGCTCACCATTGGCCGAGCACCAAGGAGAAGAAAGAAGGAGAAAGGCTAAGGATCAAGAGGAGCAAGAGGCAACCGGAAGAACCACGGATTGGTAAGTAGTCCTCAACAAGATTTTGTTTTTAAAGGGTTAAAAAGGAGATCATGCAGTCCATTTTCTTGGATTAGATGGTGGCCAAAATATCATGGGCCATGGATTTAAAATCCATCCAAGAAAGGGGATGGGACATGGACAAACCCTAATGGGTAAGGTAGGCTATGAATAATCAAACAAATAAGGACATTATGTATGTATATGGATTATGCATGCATGCATGGCATGATGGGTCAAGGATCATGGTTCGACCATTGCATGGCCGAACCCTAAACATTATGGAGATGTGGAAAGGACCCCATGCATGGCAAGAATATGATGAGTGAACAAGATGTATGGTTTGGCCTTTGCATGGCCAAACCCTAGGGTTTCTTGTATGAGAACCATCATGTATCAAATCATGGAAGTATGACTTTTGAAGAAATAATAAACCATAGGGTTCGACCATGTTGTATGGACGAACCCCATGGAAGGATTTTAATTATTTCTCCATGGGTTGAAGGATGAAAACCATGGAATGTTTGGTTAATGGCTTTAGGGCTTTGAATGGTTAAATGTTAGAAAATTTTAAAGGGGTTAAGTGAGGGAATCCATGGAGAAATGTTAGTAAGTGTTTATGGTCTTAAACCTTATAAATGAGGATGAACCATGAACCATGGCCGAACCCTATGGAGGTGTATTAGTGACTTTAATGGTTGAAAAAGATGGCAAATAATGAGGAAATGTTGGGGGCTTCAATGGACTCAAAATGGACTAAATGATGATAAAAAATGGTGATCTAAATGTATGATTGAAACCCCCTCAAGAAGGGACTGTTTGTGAATAAAAAATGTTGTAATAGATCCAAGAAAAAATGAGGAAAAGACATCATGGGTTCGGCCATGGTGTATGGCCGAACCCATGACCCATTTTAGGAGACACTTAAGGGCTAAGTTAGGGTCTATGCATGATTAAAATGAATGGGTATTAAGTTAAGAAAGTGTATGATGTATATTGATTTTTAAGTCATGATTAATGAGGCATTGAGGGATCCAAGTTTGTGGATCAGTTAGGGATATGCACATGCCCAAATGAAAGGTGATTAACCATGGAAAGGGGGAGTGGCAAAAACGTAAATAATGGCTAAAAGTGAAGAACCATGGGTTCGGCCATGGTGTAGGGCCGAACCCCAAGGGGGATATTTGTGGACTTAGGGGCTTTTAATAATGATCTTATTTGCCGGATAAATGAACCAAAGGGTGGCTGATTTTGGACTCACATGATTAAAAATAATCTATGTATGATGGACTTAGGCATGGTTAAAACATGGGTTAATTTGTTGATGTGTAATAAGGTATCGGGATCATCGCAAGCGGTGCGCGATTAGGTGACCGAATTCTTAGACGGAAACGCAAAGGAACACTAGTTGGTATTTGGTCGGATTCCTACCTTATTGGAAGCCATGGATTATGTGTGTATGAATATTTTACTTGATTTATTTTGGTATTCAAATGATATGTTTTAAGATGGGATTTAAATGATATGGTTTGAAATATTATTATATGGCATGTTGCACTTACATCTCATGCATAGCATGGGAGGGATGAAATGGAACCGGAGTCCATGCTCCGTCGGGGCGACCGATAAACATACATGGGGATACTATGTGTTTATGTTATCTTGATGAGGGTTCTTCCATCAAGAGGGACATTGTATAATGATGATATGGATGATGGGTGAGACTCATAACATATGACACCCATGGCATGGCATTCATTGCATGGTTTTACTGTACTATTACTTATGTGTTTTATTATCATTAATCCATGTGTTGACCCTACTCGGAGTACCTACTTGGTGCGTTGTCTAACGCCCTACTTCCACCTTAGATGATGACACAGGAAATGGAGGAAATGAAGGACGTGATGGCAGCCAAGCATAGGAGCTTGGAGGAGTGAGCTAGCTTATTTATTTAAGTTTATTCCATGGATATGTAATTTGAGTAGCTTAGCTCGTTGGACTGTAATAACTTAGACTGTTGCTATGGTTTGGACTTTATCTTGGACACTATAATTTTGAGGTAATTATTAATTAAGTGATGTAATTCTTTGCTATCTAAAATTGGTAGGATAGACTCTATTACAACTCCACTTTAAGTTACATTCCGCAATGCTTACTTTCTACATGTGAACGGTTCTTCGCAGACTTAGTTTCACGCACACGTAGGGTTGGCCAGTTAAGGGCCGGGCTTTGGAAGCTCGGACTTAACTCGCGTTGTGACGTCCCGCGCCCTTTGTCACTCTTTAATTCAAAAAAAAAATATACTCTGATTTTCGGCTAATTAGCAAAATTGAAAAAGGACGGGCGTTACAGTTGGTATCAGAGCGAAATCGGAAGAATGAATCTTTCGAAGTAAGATTAAGACGGTTTCATGTCTCACTGAAAGATAAGAATCCCAACTGACCGACTCTTCGAAGTCCGCTGCACGGGGGCCGGATTAATTTACTTCGTTGGACTCAGACTGAAGCATTCAATCTGAGAGCAACATTTGACAAAAAAGAATGATAGCAAAAGAAGGACAATCACTATAAGATGGATTTATCAAACATAACAAAATAGGAAAATTTCCTCGATTTCCCCAAATTGAACAAACATTTGATACCTAGGAAGTTTGTCCCCAAAAACAAAGTATGCGTATTTGGCAATTTTTCCCCAAAATTAAAAAAAGAATATTTGATACTTAGGAAGTTTTCCCCAAAACTAAGTATGCTTATTTGGCAAATTTCCCCAAAATATGAAAACGCCAATTTTATGAAGGAACTAAGTCAATAAATGTTTTCGATGACTTAGGAAATGCCTCCAAAGAGAAGGACTCGCCAAAACCCACGGGTGGAGGAAGAGGTGCGACAACCTCATCCGGGGGAAGGGGGAAACAGAGTGAACATCCCCGTAGTGCCTCCCGAGTTGAAGGACTTAGTTCAGGCGGCGGTCGCTTCTGCTCTTCAACAGCACTTGAGCGGAAATGTGACCACCAGCGACTCAAATGACCGGAGGATGGTCAAGGATTTCCAGCAACAGCCCCCCCTTACTTCAAAGGGAAAGAAGGGCCTGCCGGAGCAGAAAACTGGTTGAGGAAAGTTACTCAGATCTTGAGCCTACTAAAGATCTCGACTCATGAGGACAGGATCTTGCTGGCTTCCTCACAACTGATAGACGAGGCCGGCAAGTGGTGGGAGGTAGTAGAGCGACAGCGGACGCTCATTCCAGAAGGAGAGAGGACTGCAATGACATGGGAGCAGTTCTCAGCCATGTTTTTAGACCACTACTTCCCCGAGGAGGAGAAGGAGCTCCACATCCAGGCCTTTATATCTTTGGTACAAGGCAACATGACGGTGGCAGAGTACTACCAGGAGTTCCTTCGTTTGTCCTGCTATGCCCTATTTATGGTGGACACGGAGTACCGGAGGGCCCGTAAGTTTGAGCAGGGCCTTCGGCTGAGCATTAGAGCCAAGGTGACCATCTTTAAGGCACCTACCCTAGCAGAAGTGGTCAGCAGGGCCACTATAGTGGAGCATGAGATGGCCGAGTTAGTGCGATTTGACAACCGCCGAGGTCAGAGTGGGAGGGGTACATTTTAGCCCAACAAGAAGTTCTGCCCGAACTTTAACAGACTCTTACCTTCCATTGGGTCCACGGGGGGCTTTCGCCCCAATCAGTCCTCCCCATCAGCATCAGTCACTCAGGTTCCCCAGGGTGGGAACACATGCTACCAGTGTGGCCAACAGGGCCACTTCAAGAGGGAATGTCCACAGAATAGCAGACCTTTTCACTCCAGGGGTTCCTTCCGCCCTCCAGCTAGACCAGCTTAGTCACGAGGAACTAGGGCCTACAACCAGGCAGGACGGGCGCCTAACCCCACGGGATCTGGACGGCTATATACCTTAGCTCCTCCAGCAGCAGTGGATCACTCCGTGATTCAAGGTATGGCCGTAGTTGGTAGTTCCTATGCCTTTGTATTATTTGATTCTGGAGCTTCCCATTCATTTGTATCTGCTGCATTCATATCTGCTACGGGCACATTAGTATAGAAACTGTCCACACCATTTACTATTGTATCCCCCGTCGGAGACACATCTTTGGGACTTATATGCACCACTGTGAACACTGAACTCGCTGGATTCAGATTCGAGTTCAACTATCTGGTACTCGACATGACTGAGTACAATGTTATTTTTGGCATGGACTGGTTGGCTAGCCTTCAGGACAATATTGATTGCCATCTTCGTAGGTTGATATTTTGGTCACCCGAGGGAAAGTGGTATGTGGTGCATGCTGACAAACAAGGCATCCCTAGAAGGCTGCATGAAGAGCTGGACCGCCTGGTATTGAATAGTATCCGGTTAGACAAGGCACCGGCACTTGGACTTCCGGCGGTAGTGCAAGACTACGCGGAGGTATTCCCAGCAGAGCTCCCTGGATTGTCACCTAAGAGGGAGATCGACTTTGAGATCAAGCTATATCCTGGCACTGCTCCAATATCATTACCACATTATCGGATGGCACCAGCTAAGATGTCCGAGTTGAAGAAGCAGATTGATGATCTGCTCAGACTGGGGTTCATCTGGAACATCACATCATCATGGGGAGCCCTAGTATTATTTGTGAAGAAGAAGGACGGCACCCTTCGGATGTGTGTGGACTATAGGAAGTTGAACCAGCTGACTGTTAGGAACAAGTATCCTTTGCCCAGGATTGATGATTTGTTTGATCAACTTAGGGGTTCCTCTCACTTCTCCAAGATTGATCTGATGTCCGGATACCATCAAATCCGGGTTAGGGAGGAGGACATAGAGAAAACAGCCTTCAGGACATGGTATGGTTTATATGAGTATGTGGTCATGCCATTTGGACTTACAAATGCATCGGTTGTATTCATGGATCTGATGAACCGGATCTTCCGTCCTTACTTGGATCAGTTTGTGATTGTATTCATTGATGATATTCTGATCTATTCCAAAAGTCAAGAGGAACATGCTGAGCACCTGCGGATAGTCTTGGACACCTTGAGGAAGAACCAGTTGTATATCAAAGCCAACAAGTGTGAGTTCTGGTTCTCCGAGGTCAACTTCTTGGGGCATATTATATCAGCAAAAGGTATAGCCGTGGACTCGGCTAAGGTAGCGGCAGTGAGAGAGTGGAAAGCACCGACGAATGTGACCCAGATCCGCAGCTTTCTGGGATTGGCCGGTTACTATCGGACGTTTATCATTGACTTCTCCAAGATTGCATCTCCACTTACCCGACTCACTCAGAAAGGAGTCAAATTTGAGTCGTAAGATTTGTGCAACCGGGGATTTGAAACGCTGAAAGAAAGACTTACAAGGGCTCTTATTTTGATTTTGCCAGAGAGAGGCAAGGGTTATGAAGTACAATGCGACGCTTCAGGAGAAGGACTTGGGTGTGTCCTTAGTCAAACTCATCGTGTGGTGGCTTATGGTTCAAGACAGTTGAAGATTCATGAACACCACTATCCCACCCATGATCTGCAACTAGCAGCAGTGGTCTTCGCCCACTTCACCTGATCCTCTTTAATTCACCCATGAGGTCACCCATGGTTGACCAAGTCAACCATGATGGCCAGCCCCACATGTGCCTTAGTCCACACGCCACCTCAGTT
The DNA here is from genome assembly GCA_022113865.1 of Chimonanthus praecox. Taxonomy (NCBI): domain Eukaryota; kingdom Viridiplantae; phylum Streptophyta; class Magnoliopsida; order Laurales; family Calycanthaceae; genus Chimonanthus; species Chimonanthus praecox. The sequence goes on from CM039094.1 coordinate 43,314,506, forward strand.
GATGAGGTGGACTTGGGTCCCACTTGGCTATGCCACTTTGATATTACCTCCTGCACTTGCCACCTCACTTGATGAGGTGGACCCCATGCCTTAGATCTTAATTGGGTCCATGACCTGATTAAATCCATTCCTTACCCATTTACCTTAATCATCAATTCATCTTGACCCATTGGGTCCCAATTGGGCATTTGACCCAATTGACCACATTAATCCAATTAAATAGAATTAATCCTGTCCATGGTCCATTGGATCATACATGGGACATTACCCCAACTTTTATCCATCTAACATCCACTCCATCTATAAATATTAATTTCTAACAATTAAAATAGATAATAACCAATATATTTATTGCGTTGAAAATCCGGGCTACTGCAGAGAGTCTCGTATGCACCGGACCCATCAGTGATCAACTTGAACGACCCCTCGTGGTCAACGACTCGTCGGTACAAAACGTATAAGTTCTAGACTGGGAACTAATAAGGGCTCTTAATAAAACAGACATATCGGCAAGCAAAGATCGATCGAGAGATACAGGACCGACCCCTCGGCAAAAGGCTACAGGTCATTCTGGGTAACAGATTTCCAAAGTGGAAACTAATGTCAATAATGTTTTTGCACCAGAACGAGCCTCTCGTATGGACCGACCCCTCGGTGCCATAAGTGTCGACCCATCGGCGACAACGATATGTTGGCCAGGAAGTAATAATGTCGTTGAGGGTACATTTAATGCACAACAGTTGAGTGGTTGAACGGTAATAAATATGAACACCGACCCACCGGTGCCACCGACCTGTCGGTCCTGGACAGTCAATATGACTGTTAAATCTCCTCTATAAATATGAGTATTGTGTGATCGTTTTACTATCTTCCAGTAACGCTCCACCCTTTTTCACTCGCTTTCCGAAAATCAAAGTCTATTCTTTTTTTTTTATAAATAGAAGAGTGAGCGAGAGCGGGACGTCACGACGCGAGCTAAGTCCGAGCTTCCAAAGCCCGACCCTTAACTGGCCAACCATACGTGTGCGTGGACCAAGTCCACTAAAATGGTTCACACGTACTCAAGTTAACATGAGGAATAGCCATTGCAGAAATAACAATAGGAAAACAATCCTATTCCATTTTAGATAGCAAAGTAGTCCAACACTTACCAATAATTATCTTAAGTTAAATATCCAAAATCAACCATCCAAACCATTGCGAATATATCTACGTTATTACATTTTCGACTACTAGTTACTCAAATACATCATTCATGAGTAACTTAAGCAAAATATAACTTAATCATCCAAGCTCCTAAGCTTGGCTCCGATCTCGTTCCTCGTTCCGTTCATTCTATGTGTCATCAACTAGGGTAGAAGTAGGGCGTTAGACAACGCGCCCAGTAGGTATTCCAATTAGGGTCAAACACATGGGTTAATGTAGAAAATCCAAATATAATACATCATAATACATCATACCGTACTTGTAAAGCATTGTAACCAAAACCATGTATGATAATAGAGATCCAATCATACAGATAAAAACCGGAAACATTGCATGATAATAAAGATCATAATCATGTTGATTCAATGCCATGCCATGCTATCATATGCAATGAGTCCCACCCATAACAAAACATCCTCTTGATGGAAAGCTCCTCATCAAGGTATCAAACACATAGTATCCTCTTGATGGGAAACTCATCATCAAGGTATCCCCACAGTGGTCTTTCGGACGCCCCGAAGGAGTGTGGCCTCCGGTTTCCTCTTGATGGAAAACTCATCATCAAGGTATCCCCACAGTGGTCTTTCGAACGCCCCGACGGAGTGTGGCCTCCGGTTACATATCCTCCCTCCCATGCCATGCATGAGTTGCAAATGTCCACATGCTATGCAATTATACAAATCATAGCATTTAAAATCCCATACTTGAAAACATATCACTTATACAAAACAACTCATCAAAATATGAATTAAAATCATAATACATGTCCCATGGTTTTAAAGAGGTAGAATCCTACCAAAGACCACTAAAGTGTCCTTGCGCTTTTGTCCGGAAACCGTTCACAATCGTACACCCCTTGTGAAGTCCCGTTACCTTATAACATGCCAAACAATCAATCCCATGTCCCATTTGATTTCCAATCTAAACATAAATCCATAAACCAACCTTAGTAGGGTTCAGCCATACACCATGGCCGAACCTCACCCATTTGAATTTGGTCCCTCTTTTGAATCCCTTGATCTTTTAAATTAAGTCCATGATCATATCACCTTTAATTCATTAATCTAATCATACATAAGTTCATCATCTAACATACATAAAATCCTAAGTCCACCAAACATTCCCCATGGGGTTCGGCCATACACCATGGCCGAACCCATGGTCCGGTATTTTCACTTATTTACATCCTTGCCATTATTCCATCCATGGCTATTTACCTTGCTTATTTACATAATGCTTATGTTCCAAAAATGATCACACATAGTTCCTTAATCCAAACACATGATCCATGGGGTTCGGCCATACACCATGGCCAAACCTTATGGTCCTTTAATTTCCTTTTTTGGCCATTCTTTCCATACATGGTAATCACATACTTAAGTTACCCACACTTGGGTCCATCTCTGATCCATAAACCTAGTTTCATAAAAGGTTCATCAAATCAAGATATAATACCAAATGGCCCATAAAAAAATGGTTCATGGAGTTCGGCCATACACCATGGCTGAACTCATGATGTCTCATTTTCCCATCTTCTCCTTTAATTATTTACAATCTTTAATCCCTAAGACAAGTCCCTCCATGGGAAATTTAATCATAACCTTAGGTCATCCTTTACAATCCCAAAGTCCATCAACATAACTTCCATTTTAAACCTTTTACAAATCATAAACATACATCTATGATTTTCATGTTTCAAATCCATTAAAATTAACTAATGTCCTTCCATGGTTTTCATCCTTCAAAAACCATTTACAATTACAAATAAACTCCCATGGGGTTCGGCCATGTTCATTAATTCCTTTTTAAATCATATACCAAGATTTATATTCTTTGATGGGGTTCGGCCATACATCATGGCCGAACCTCATCCACCCCTTTTTGTCCTTGGTGGTCCATGTATATTAACCTTAGGGTTTCGCCATGCAAGGCCAGCCCATGATCCATAATCATAATCCTTATAAGGTCCATGCAAGAGGTCCTTTGCCATAATAAGACTAGGGTTCGGCCATAAAATGGCCGGGCCACTTTCCTTGACCATCTTACTTAATCAAAATTCTATTAAGTACTTATCGGTTCCGTGACTCCTCCGGTTTTCTTCTCTCCTTCTTGTTCCTTTGATCTTCCTCTTCCTTAGCCTTTTCTTCTTCCTCCTTGATCCTTGGCCGAGTGTGTGAGCTTGAGAGGTCTTGAGATGAAACTTCAAGAAGAGGGTTCGACCAAGAGTGTGGGTTTGAGAGAGAGAGAGGCTTGAGATAGAAAACTCTTAAGTCTTTTCTCCTTTGTCCAAGAGAGTGATCGGCCTGGAGTGAGAGAGGGAGAGAGTGAGATAAAACAAGGAATTCTCCTTGCTGCCCAATGTAAATCAGCCAAGGGTGGTGTCCTTTGGTTGATACCCCTTGGTAACTCCCATGACCTTTCATCTCCCCATTGATACTTACTTTGGGGGTTTCATCCCATGAGATGGAACTCCCCACCATATGACCCTTGGGTTTCCATCATGAGGTGGAAACCCTCCATGTTCCGACGTGTATGCATGGTATGTGTTATGTAACATCAAAACCCTCCAACTTCCTTATCTTGCTCAATGAGGGTCGGCCAAGGGTGGTGTCCCTTGGTGATACCCCTTTGTAACCACCATGTCTCTTCACCTCCCTCATTAAAGATCCTTTTGAAGTTTCATCCAATGAGATGAAACTCCCACCATTCCAACGTGTATGCCTTGTGAAGGCTTGTGTAACCACCACAACCCTTCATCTCCCTCATTAAAGATCCTTTCGGAGTTTCTGTAACGCTCCGCCCTCTCCGAGAAATCAGAGTCTAATTTTTTTTAAAAATTAAAACCGGACAAGGGGGAGAGACGTCACGACGCGGGTTAAGTTCGGACTTCCAAAGTCCGACCCTTAACTGGCCACCTATGTGTGCATGGACTAAACCCACGAAAGACATGTAAAGCCCGCCCCTTTTCACCGAAAATCAGAGTCTATTATTTTTTTTATAATAAAAATGACAAAGGGCGCGGACGTCACGACGCGAGTTAAGTCCGAGCTTCTAAAGCCCGACCCTTAAATGTCCAACCCTACGTACGCGTGGAACGAAGTCCACGAGAATGGTTCACACGTAGCCGTGAGTTCACGAAATATAACTTAATGCGGAATGCTATAATAAAGACTATCCTACCAATTTTCAGATAGCAGGGAAGAAACGTTCATTTAATTACTAAAATACCTCAAAAGCATAATGTCCAACATAAAATCCCAACATAGCAAGTAATCTAAAATTCATTACATTCCGGCAAGCTAAGCTATTCAAATATACATTCCCAAAATAAAACTTAAAATAGACTAAGCAGCTCGCTTCCCCAAGCTCCTAAGCTTGGCTTCCGTCTCGCCCCTCCGTTCCACCATCTCCTGCGTCATCAGCTAGGGGAGAAGTAGGGCGTTAGACAACACGCCCAGTAGGACTACGAATAGGTCTAGCACATGGATTAGTCATAGCAGCATACAGATAATAACAAAATGAAAACTGGTAAACCATCGTATAATGAAACTATAAAGTGAATGCCATGTCATGGGTGTCTATGTTATGAATCCCACCCATCATCCCTAACATCATGATGTCATTTCCCCCTTGACGGCAAGACCTCGTCAAGGTATCCCCATGTCTGTTCTCGGTCGCCCCGACGGAGCATGGACTCCGGTTATAGCCTATCATGCTATCTCCATGCCTGTTCTCGGTCGTCCCGACGGAGCATGGACTCCGGTTTGTTTCTTTTTTTTCCGCCCATGCCATGCATGAGATGTAATGCATTATGCTATGTAATATTTATAACTCGTAACCTTAACATATCATACATAGCCTAAACTTATAATGCATAACTTTAAAACATAATTCATAGCCATATTCCATATAATACTTAATCATAGCCATAAGAATCCATCTTAAACATATCATAATCTTAAAACCCATCATACAACCAATCAATATAATTACTAAAAATAAACCAATAAACCAATTACATAGCATCTAATCCATGGCTTACAAATAGGTAGGAATCCTACCGGATACCGACTCGCGTCCTTTTACGGTTTCGACACGGTTACCGCTCGCGATATCCAATACCTTATTATATACACATAATTAGTCCATGTTTTTAACCTTTTAAATCCATTAATCACATACTTAAGGTTACCATAATTGCACTTATGTCCATGATCATTTCTCATGGAGTTCTTGAGTTTGGCCTTCACTTAATTAATTACTCATTTTTATTTCTCCATTCTTAGACCCATGATAGATCCAAAATCTTGGATCCATTAATGATTTATCAACATGTCACAAGATCACTAAAATTCCACCATCTAATTAGCCTAATCCTTATTAATTTAAACACACATATAGTCCCATACTTAACCCATCAATTGTCTCATAAAATTGGATCGCGGGTTCAAAATACCCCATTCCTCAAATCTTTCCATGGGGTTTACATCATGCATTTAAACTACAATGAGTCCATTGCCCACTCATTCCCTTTGGAGGTCATAAACATCATTAACCCTCCAATTTAACCCACCAAAAGGCTCACAATTGGGCCATGGGTTCGGCCATACACCATGGCCGAACCCATGGTGTCCTTTTCCCATTTTTTTCTTTGGCCTACTTATACATTTAAACTCACCATAAGCCCTTCTATGAAGGGGCTCAACTTATACATTTAAACCACCATCCTTAATCACATTTGAGTCAATTTACATCTATCAACAAACCATCATACAACCATCATTTTTCCATTCATTTTTCCATTACTTCACATACATCATCATTCCACAATTTCACCATTTGATCACCATAGGGTGAACCCATGGTTCATGATCCAATATTCCTTTATGCCATTTTAGACCATAAAACAATTATACTCATCCATGGATTCCATCATAAAAACCTCTTCAAAAACTACTTCCATTTAATCATTTACAACTCTACAAATCATATTCATTCTCCATAGCTTTAAACCTTAAAACCCTACTTAATTCATCAAGCCTTTTTCCATGGGGTTCGGCCATACTACATGGCCCATCAATTCATTTAAAACCCACACTTCCATGCTTAATCAACGCCTAATTATACAAGGCACTTAGTCCATTTAATTCTTTCCTTCCCCTAACCCTAATTTACCCATTTAGGGTTTTGTCCACTTTCCATTCTTCAAATTGATGTATTTAAGATCCATGGCATAAAATTATTTGGCCACCATTAAATTTAACAAAAATGAATCCCAAGTCTTAAACCCTAAAAATCCAAAACTCTTGTTTAAGAAATACTCACAATCCGTCGTCTCCACCGACTTCCGCCACTCCGGTCAACTTCCTTAGTCTCCTTTCTCCTTCCTCTTGATCTTTGGTTGGCCAAGATGCTTGATCAATGGTGAAACCCTCCAAACTTAGAATCGGCCAAGGTAGGGTTTGCTTGAGAGAGGGAAAGGGGAAGATGGAGATGAGAAAATAGGATTCTATAGTTTGATCTTAAAGGGATGGCCAAACTTACAACTTCCTCCTCTCTTTTCTTCCAAGCTTTTCTTCTTCTTCTTCCCTAATTTTTCTTCTTCTCTACCTTGGGTATGAGGGACGGCTAGGAGAATGTGAAAGATGAGGAGAGTGAAATGAGAGTAAAGGAGATGAAAAGAAAAGAGATAAGAATAATCTCCTTTGGTGCCTTTAATTCCCCCACCAACCAAATGGGATTTTTATCTTATTTTATGGTGGTGGTTGGGATAACCACCACCCAACGTTTTTGCTTTGTGTTTACAAATGAGATGTCTTTTGGTCTTTTATTTGACCCTTTGACCATTTGACCACCTCATTTGATTATTTTAATCATTTAATAAATTAACTAATTACCTTAGGTTAATTAATTCCCACCTAATTTAATTCTATTTCTTAACTTCCGTCTATCTATCCACCTATGGTTGACCAAGTCAACCATGGTGGCCGGCCCCACCAACTCTTGGTCAACACACCACCTCACTTGGTGAGGCGGAGGTAGGTCCCATTTGGTCACACCACCTTGGCCTAATCCAAATTAACTTAGGTAATTTAAATTTCATTAAGCCCACTCCAACCAATTGGATCGTCATTGGGCCCATGGCCCAATTACCTTCATCCTTACTCATTTATCTTAGGGCTTACATTATCTTAATCCATTGTGTCCCAAGTGGGCATTGGGCCCAATTTGACCACCCTTGGCCCAATTGGCCATCATCGACCACTTAAATGATTTTAAAATCCAATCCATGGTCTATTGGGCCATACTTGGGCCTTTATCCAAATTTTGGTCCATTTACCCTTTATTCCACCAATTTTCCCAATTTTCATCATTAAAATAAATAATATTCACATATTCATTGATTTACAAATTCCGGTCCATTACAAGACAAACCACACATGTAACTAAACAATGTCTTGCGGAATAAACTAGATTAACTGCGGAATTAGATTGAATAGATAGCAAATACAAGTCTTAATTAATAAATAACTTAAACCAACCATCCATTGTTAATATCATAAACAAACCATAGCAATGTATCAACTTATTACATGTCCACAAAATATAACTCAAAAGACAGTAATAAAGAAATCCCAATCAACAATCAAGCGCTTAGACTTGGCTCCCCTTCTGGTCATCGACCTTCTCTTTCCCCTTCCTTGTTCCTGCATTATCCTCTAAGGATAGAATTAGGGCGTTAGATCAACGCGCCTAGTAGGATTTCCAATCAAGGCTACCACATGGTTAGATTATAAATCATGCATATATCAAATGTATGATTATCAAAAACATATAAAACCATGCTATGTATGTATGCAAATGTAATGAGCCCCACCCCATCACACATACATATAGCCATCACTTGACGTGTCTCATATCAACATATTAATCCTCTTGGCGGGACTTTCACAGCCTAAGGAGGCCCCATAGTTGCATCACGGGCATTCTGACAAAGTGTGGGCTCCGGTGTCCATAATCATCAGATAATCCTCCTGGCGGGACCCTCATCGCCTAAGGAGGCCTCACAATTGCATCACGGGCATACCGACGGAGTGTGGGCTCTGGTTTCCACAATCATCATCCCATGTCCATGCATGAGATGCCAATGTATATATAAAACATGTAAATAATATCCATCATTCAAAACCAATAAAATAAAACATGAGTCTCATAAAAACCAAGATAAAACTGTGGTTACAAGTAGGTAGGAAACCTACTGAAGATTCACTTCAGTGTTCGATCTTTCTTAATCGTCACCCGTTCACGACTCGTACGCCGTTCTCGCAAGTCTTGATACCTTATTTACATATCAGCAAATCACACATTCGTCCATGTAATTCCAACTTGGTCTAAGTCCCAAAAATGCACTATATGGGGTTTGGTCATACCCCATGGCCGAACCTCATCTATTTACAATTTGGTCTCTCTTTTATTTAATCCTTATAAAACCTCATATACCACAAAAATACCTTGGTAGGGTTCGGCCATACAACATGGCCGAACCATACCACTTTGGTTTGGGTCCATACATCCAATCCCATGATCATTCCATCTATAATTACCTTTATGCCATTGCTACCAATAAATAATTTTATCATGCACTAACTTTAAAAACCAGCAATTCTTTCCATGAAATGGATTCATAAAGCCCATGGTCATGGTCCATGGGGTTCGGCCATACATATGGCCGAACCCTATGGCTTTCCCATTTAAACCTTTTCATCATATCTTAGCCATAAAAACCCTATGGTTCGGCCATGAAATGGCCAACCCATATCTTGTCGAATTGTTCACTTAGAACCCTTTAAAATACCTCATATTGTTCCATAATCTTCAAACTTGGAACCCTTTGATTCAACCAAAACAGTCCATATAAAATGGTCCATGGGGTTCGGCCATACACATGGCCGAACCCAATGATTCCCTCCTATGTTCTTAGCTTAGGTTCTACTATTTTAACCATGATAACCCCATGGTTCAGTCATCCAATGACTGACCCAAAATAGTAACCATATCTCCATTTTAATCTCATAGAAACCCCATGATATTGCATGGTTTCTAACTCTCAAAATCCATACCAATCATCAAATTCTTTCATGGGGTTCGGCCATCCAAGGTGGCCGAACCTTATGTCCATGACTTGGTCCTCATAAACATATTTATGTCTCATTAAACATGTAATAATCAGTATAATATTACTGGGTTTTTACCTTTCAAAACCATCTAATAACCAACCCAATTTCATGGGGTTCGGCCATCCAAGGTGGTCGAACGCAATGATGCATTTTATCAATCTATACCACATTTATCCAAGGTTAAATTCCTTGATACATTCGGCCATTCCATGGCCCAAAACATGACACTCAATACTTTTCAAAACATGCATCTTAGGTCTAAATAAAACATCCAAATCAGTCCATCACTTTGCATGGTTTTCACTTTATAAAAACTATCCACATGACCATAACATTTCATGGGATTCGGCCAGCTAATGATCCCTTTCATCATTTTATACCCAAGGTTTAGACCCATGATACATTCAGCCATTCATGACATCCAAATCCATGTTTTAAACCTTTTTAAAGCATGCATTTTAAGTCTAATAGAAACATCTAAAACAGTCCCACAATTGCATGGTTTTCATGTTTCAAAGACCATCAAAACCAACCAATTATTTCCATGGGGTTCGGCCCTCCAAGGTGGCCGAACCCAATGATTCCTTTTTGTAATTTTTAAACCTCCATTACCCAAGGTTTAAACCTTGATGCATTCGGCCATACCCATGGCCCAAGACATGTTCCATTTGTTCCATCTTATTAAACAAAATACCCATGGGAATACTTACCAAATTCCAAGCTTTTCTTCTTGCCTTTGCTCTTTACTTCCTATTTTTCTTAGCCTCCCTTCCTTTGCTAGTTTATGCTTGATCAATTGGTGCAAACACCACTGCTGGTTCAGCCAAGAGAAAGAGTTTGGAGAGAGGGAGAGAGAGATGGGGATTCTTAAGATTTTCTATGTGAAAATCGGCCAAATGAGGTGGTCTATCTCTTTCGTAATTCAGCCACAAAATTCATTCATGTCCCTCATAACTTCTTGGCAAAATCGATGGGTCATTGGGTGCCATCCAAGGCACCCCTTGGTACCAACAGTCACCACTCTTGGCATCAGCCATTGTACCCATTCAGTTCTCCATTAAATCTTACCTCATTTCCATGCAACCCATTTAACATATGCATGGGTATCGCCATTACAAGTCCCCAACGTGTGGCATTCTCCATCGTCCCTTCAACTCACTCATTTTTACAGCCCCTTTGATTTCCATTTTGACCCACACAACTCACAAGTCCAACTCACCACATTAAATGACACTCATTTAATGCACTTGAGTCAACTCATTTCTTAATTCAAAACCAACTCAATTCAGTCCCACTCAACCTGATTTGACTCACCATTGAGCTCATTTGAGGGCCCACACTGTCAGCCATGGTCAAACTTGGTCAACCCGACCATTGGGTCCCCTTTTTAGCTCCTTGACCAGTTTTGACAACATGACCCATTTATGGGCTGTTTTAGCCATTTGCATTTGCTTTTCACATGTGCATCAAGCCTACCCATTTTTGCTCTACTCGATTTCCAATCAATTTAGCTTAACCTCATTAAATTTAAGCTCACACAATGGTCTAATAAGTCCATTATGACCCATTGGGTTCAATTGGGTCCTTTGACCCAATTAACCATATTGACCCAAATTGATGTTCATTACCCATTCATGATAATTTGACCCTTATAATATGTTCATATGATCTTAATTTGAGCAATGGACCCCACTATTTTCTCATTTAACATCATAATTAATAAATTTACCAATTCAGGGGCATTTTCATAATTATCCATCTCATTGAGAAATTGGGGTGTTACAGTTTCATCCAATGAGATGAAACTACCACCATTCCAACGTGTATGCCTTGTGTAGGCTTGTGTAACCACCACAAAACATTCACCTCCCCATTTAATGCTTCCTTTGGAGTTTCATCCCATGAGATGAAACTCCCATGTCTCCAACGTGTGTACCCATGATATGCTTTGTGTAACAACCAAAAACTCTTCATCTTCCCACTCCACTCACTTAAAATGAAGATCCCCATAACTTCCCATCCAACTCATTTAACTGAACTCATCCATTTAACTCAACTCACCTCTTTAATTCAACTCATTTAATTCACTTGAATCAACTCAATTATTTGATTCCATTCTAACTCAATTCAGCCCAAATTATTTAGGCTTGAACTCACTTGGTGGTCAACCAAGTCAACCATGACCCATTGGGTCCCAATTGGGCATTTTGACCCAATTAAATACATCTCACCCATTTAATTCAATTGAACCATGTCCACCATCCGTTGGGTCTTAATTGGGAAATTGACCCAGCACCTTGCCCATCTAAGGTCCATATGCATTAATTCATAAATTAAATGGACAATTTCCATATATATCCATAGCTTAAAAATCCGGAGTGTTACACTTCCTTGAGCTTAAAAGAGTTAAACACTTTAAGGAACGATCAACACTCTTGAGAGAAAGATCATAAACAACCAATCTTCGGATTGTGTTTGCAAGTGAGAAAGAGAGGAGGAGAGAAAAATTATAAACAACCAATCTTCGGATTGAGTTTCCAAGTGAGAAAGCTATAAATTAGGAAAGCTTTCGTTAAGCCAGGTTTCCTTGTCACCCAAATATTGTGATTGCTATACGACAACTGGAAGAAGGAGCGTTGACACAACTCTGGTGGGATCTTCTAGAAGCACACATCAGCGAGAAAGAGCTTTAAGGCAAGTGCTTCTTGGTTTTTAATTTTCTTTTTAAAAACCTGTAACCCGATAGTGGATTAAAGGGAGGTACCCTGGAACCACTATAAAAAAACTCTAGAGCGTCGTCTCGGGCACAATAGTGTGTTGGAAGTCCCAGTCGATTAAGTGAGGTGGAATTCCTTCTCTAATTGTGAGGGTGTAAGTTTCTACATAGTGAATTTGGAGATAGCTCATGGTTGATCGAGTCCTAACAGTGGATGTAGGTTGGCGAACCGAACCACCATATATCTTGTGTCCATGTGTTTGTGGTGTTAGAGACAAACTCTTGTCTTGATTGTTGTTTCCACTGCATTTAAATTAATCAATCAAGTAAATTAAAAAAGGACCAACGAATTTGGATTGACCTATTCACCCGCCCTCTAGGGTCAATCAGGTTGTTCTAGCACCCGTGTAAAGGGTACTTTCAAAAAGCATCATCTCAGCCATTACCTGCTCCAGCAAGTCAGATGATACAGTCCCTCATCCACCTCCTCCTATTGGTGCTGCTATTTAGTTTTTCATGCTTTATAATTTTGTTCCTGAAAAACTTTATTTTGGAAATGTAAACTTTAAGCACCCTTGGTGCAAAACCATGTTATGCTTATGAATGGTATTTTGTTTTCATATGCCATGGTTTGGATTTATTTGTGATGCATTACTCTGCTATGCTGTATCTCTGATGCATGTTTACCTCTATCTCTCTCCTAACTCTCAAACTTGTGCTCAATATCGGTTTATTAAATAGACATTCATGTAAGACTACATGAGTTGGTTTCAAATTGGAATGTTTGAGATGAGATCTTTGGATCTTTGTTTCTTGCTTAAGGATACTGAAAGTTCCCTCAGTGCTTAAAAACAGATTAACCCTAGAAGGGGGTGAATAAAATATGGGGCTTTTTTAAATTTTCTTGATTAATAGAGTCCTGAATTAAAATAATTAATCAAGTGTGTGATTTTTAGAGTGTGCAGGATAATCAATCAACCATAAAAAGAGATTATAGTGGTTCGGTTAATCAACCTACATCCATTGTTGAGACTTACCCAACCTTGGGCTATCTCCAATTACTAAGCGTTGGAATTACACCAACACAATACAATAAGACTGCCACCTATCCAATTGATTGGGACTTTCACCCAATTCCTATCCACTATTTTTTATAGTGGTTCAAGAGAAAAACTATCTCTTTAATCCCCTTCACAATAATATGATTTTTAAAGAAAAATCAAACTAGGAAGCACTTACTTTGAAGCTTTGCGAATGTGTAGATGTGCTTCCAAAACGATCCACCCATTGTGAGATCGTACAATCTCGACGTTGATGAAGACCCGTCGTGTAGAGAAACCACAATCCTTGGGTATCTAGAAAATTGGAGGTCCAATGTCTATCTTAAAGCTTTGTCTTAATCATTCTCTCTTAATCTCAATCTGTACCAATTGGATACTTGAATGGTTTGCAAGTGAATTGCCAAAAGAGAATAAGCCTATGATTTTTGCCTTTGGCCTTGAGATTTTTGGACTGGTAGGTGAGGCTCTTTAATGCTCAAGATGTCTAACCAAAAACTCACTAAACATTGATATATTTATAGGCAAACATAAATTTTTCATATCACTGCAACACACAATTGATCGTGTACAGGCGATCACCTCGCCCGTGTTTGAATTCCTCTTCACCAACCTAATTGTTGAGCATTTAATGCATGGTAACGGATCTAAAATGGTTACCTCACGATACACTGCACCATACGACTGATCGTTTTTGTTTCTTGGTGACAGATCGCGGGTTGGCAAATGTATCGGCTTGAGACTGATTGTATTTTCCAGTGTCAAGTCTCATCCAGGCCTAGGGCAATTCACCGTGATACCGATCTGTTCCTGACCTGTACTCACGATCGATCGTATACCCGATTGATCGTATGTGATTAGGATTTCCAGGATTTGTTTAAGTCCAACCTATGTCCTATCTCAGCAATGTATTGCTCCATACGATTGTATCAGCATGGTATCCCACGATTGATCATGACCATGATTGTATTGGCAATGACTCGTTCTGAGATCACATGCGTTTGACAGTTCTGACAACAAGAACCCTCGACTTTCCACACTACATATCGCAAAACCTGTAACGCCCCGCCCTTTTTCACTCACCAAAAATTAGAGTCTAATTTTTTTTTTTTAAATGGAAGAGTGAGAGAGAGCGGGACGCCACGACGCGAGCTAAGTCTGAGCTTCTAAGGCCCAACCCTTCACTGGCCAACCGTACGTGTGCATGGACTAAGTCCACGAAAAAGGTTCACAAGTACTCAAGTTAACTTGCGAAATAAAACATAACTGCGGAATTATAATAGAACCTAATTCTATTCCATTTTAGATAGCAAAGTAGTCCATGTCTTAACCATAATTATCTTAACTTAAATATCCAAAGTAAACCATTCAAACCATAACAAAATATCTAAGTTATTGTATGCCCGAATTCTAGCTACTCAAATTATATAGTCCGTGAGTAACTTAAACAAAATGAAATTAAACACATCCAAGCTCCTATGCTTGGCTCCGATCACGTTCATCCTTCCCTTCAATTCCTGTGTCATCCACTAGGGTAGAAGTAGGGCGTTAGACAACGCGCCCAGTAGGTATTCCAAGTAGGGCTAACACATGGGTTAGTACCAAAATCTACATAGATAATATAATAACAAAACCATGTAAAACAATGCCATGCCATGGTGTCTTATGAAATGAGTCCCACCCATCACAAACACATGTATCCTCTTGATGGAATTTTCTTCATCAAGGTATCCCCACAGTTGCCTTACGGACGCCTCGACGGAGTGTGTTCTCTGGTTATTTCTTGATGGATAATGCACATTAAGGTCTTCCTACGAATGCCTTACGGACGCCCCGACGAAGCGTGGCCTCCGGTTACAAATCATCCCTCCCATGCCATGCATGAGATGCAAATGTCCATATGCTATGTACAAGTATAAACCATAGCATAAAACCTCCACATTTGAAACATAACATTTGTTACAAAATAACTTATAAAAAACATGTACTAAAATCATGTTACTTGTGAGGTCCCGTTACCTTATAACATATCAATCAATTAAACCCATGTTCCCTTTGATTTACAATATTTAAGTCCATAAATATGTCTTGGTGGGGTTCGGCCATACAACATGGCCGAACCTCACCCACTTGGTTTTAGTCCATCTTTGGAGTCCTTTGATCCTTTAACTTAAGTCCAAGATCATATCACCTTTAATTCATTAATCTAATCATACATAAGTTAATCATCTAACATACATAAAATCCTAAGTCCATAAAATTTCCTTAGTGGGGTTCGGCCATACAACATGGCCGAACCTCACTCACTTGGTTTTGTGCCCTTAGTCCCTTGATCTTTCAATTTAAATCCAATAACATAATCCATGGGGTTCGGGCATACACCAGAGCCGAACCCATGGTCCTTCAATTTTCACCATATTTACATCTTTACCATGTAGCTAATCACTTCTTTTATTTTCCCATGCCTAAGTCCATAAAAACATTCCTCATGGGGTTCGTCCATACACCATGGCCGAAACCATGATCTTTCATTTTTGCCTATTTTACTTCTTTGCCATTATTTCCATCACCTTATGT
Organism: Chimonanthus praecox; assembly: GCA_022113865.1. Taxonomy (NCBI): domain Eukaryota; kingdom Viridiplantae; phylum Streptophyta; class Magnoliopsida; order Laurales; family Calycanthaceae; genus Chimonanthus; species Chimonanthus praecox. Next base: position 43,330,240 of record CM039094.1, read on the forward strand.
TTAGGTCCAAAACATAGGTCAATGATTAAACATTTCATGTACAAATAATCCATCAACATAAAAACCCATAATCAAATCCTTCCAGCTCCTAACATAATCATTCACCTAAACATGATAAGTCTATGAATGACCCACTAAAATTGTTCATGGGGTTCAGCCATACACATGGCCGAACCCATGGTCCTTTGTTTCTATCCTACCATGGTCAAACCACCTTTTAAAACCATTAATACTTCTCCATGGTTTTCATGCTTAATTGAAATCAATAACCTCCCTTCGTGTATGGCCGAACCCTATGGTTCTCATTTTCTTTTAAAAAGAATCTTACATCTATGGTTTGATCCTTTGATGGTTCTCATACATACATCCATTTAAACCCTTTAAAACCTTTTAAAATCAAACACATACATCTATGATTTTCATCCTTCAAAATCCATTAAAAATAACCAATGTCCTTCCATGGGGTTTGACCATACAACATGGCCAAACCCTATGGTTCATCATCTTCTCTTAAAATCACTTAGACCCATATAAATTCCTTAATACCTTTCCATAGGGTTCGGCCATACAACATGGCCGAACCCTATGATTCATCATAGAGTCTTTAGCCATAATAAGAATTAGGGTTCGTCTATGCAATGGCCGAACCATGTCCTTGACCATCTTTTCTTATGTATGTAATCTTATCGACCACTTACCGATTCCGCGACTCCTCTGTCTTCTTGCTCCTTTCCTTCCTTAGCCTCTTCTTCCTTCCATCTTGATCCTTGGCCGAGATTGATCTTGATGAAATCTCTTGGAGTGGTTCGGCCAAGTGGTATAGGTTTGAGAGAGGGAGAAAGAGAGAAGATTTCAGATAAAACTCTAAGTTGTTCTCCCTTTGTCAATGAGAGGATCGGCCAAGCCTGATATCAAAACTACTCTAAGTTTTTTTCTCTTGAGATGGGATTGGCCTTGAGTGAGAGCTTGAGAGAGAGAGAGTCTAAGATGCAACCCCTTAGTCTTTTCTTGTTTAATGAAATTCGGCCAAGGTGGTGTCCTTTGGTGACACCCCTTTGTAACTCCCATGCCCTTTCACCTCCCTCCTTAATGATCCAATTGGAGGTTTCATCCATGAGATGAAACACTCCTACCGTTTGGCTCTTGGGTTTCCATCTTGAGATGGACCCCCCCCATGCTTCCAACGTGTACTATGTGTAACCTTGGGTAACATCACAAAACCGTCCACCTTCCCATTAATGATACATTGGAGTTTCATCCCATGAGATGAAACTCCCATGTTTCTAATGTGTATCCTTGTGTAGACTTGTGTAACCACCACAACCTTTCACCTCCCCATTAATGATTTATTTGGAGTTTCATCCCATGAGATGAACTCCCATGTTTCCAACATGTATCCGTGAGTAGTCTTGTGTAACCTCCACAACCCTTCACCTCCCTCATCAATGATCTATTTAGAGTTTCATCCATTGAGATGATACTCCCATCTCCAACGTGTATGCCTTGTGTAGGCTTGTGTAACATCACACAACCGTCCACCTCTCATTTATGATGCAATTGGAGTTTCATCCCATGAGATGAAACTCCCATCTCCAACGTGTATGCCTTGACTTGAGTCTCATGTGATGCATCTCTCTACCTACTCCACTCACTTAAGTTCAAGGTCCCATTAACTTCCCATCCAACTCACCATAACTCAATTATTTTTCATTCTTTTAAACTCAACTCACTTAACTCAATTACATAATTCCATTTCCAACTTATTTCGGCCCCAATTAAGTAAGCTTGAACTCACTTGGTGGTCAACCAAGTCAACCACGACCCATTGGGTCCCAATTGGGTATTTTGACCCAAATGACAATTTTGACCCAATTAAATAAATCTCACCCATTTAATTCAATTGAACCATATCCACCATCCGTTGGGTCTTAATTGGGCAATTGACCCAACACCTTACCCATCTAAGGTCCATATCCATTAATTCACAAATTAAATGGGCAATTTCCATAAATATTTATAACATGAAAATCCGGGGTGTTACAAAACCACGATTGACCGTGTGTTGTCTTTAACGAATGATCACCCGACACAATGTGTCGCCCTGGCAGTGAATTCAGAATTCCAAGTTGGATTTAAGTCATTGTCAAACACATGTTAAGCTTGATTAATTATCCTGATGTGATCTCTAAGCCTAGCATGGTCCACCTACGGTCTGGGTACCACCTAAGGTCATCTATGGCCACTTACCATCAGTGATTGCCATACACATTGATCCGATGAGTCTCCACACTTCAACCAACGCTTGAGATCATGAGTCTTGAGCTTCTCCCTTCAATCTCCCCCTTGTGGATTGACCTAAGTCACAAACTTTGACAAACAGGTGACTCGGCAAGCCGGGGCGCTAACAATCTCCCCCTTGGTCAATTCGTGACAAATCCTATAAGCTAATCAAATATAGACTCAAAGGACGAACCGAACCCAATTATACATCATTTGAATAAAAAATATACAGATTACAAGATTACTTTCAAATGACACATGATCTTGGCCTAGCTTCATATTCTTGCTCAGCTTCCTCTATTTTTAAAAAATACCTGTGAACATAAACAAGCTGTAGAAGACTAGAGAGATATCAATAATGTTAGTCGAAACATAAACAATGTATCCATGGACCTAACATTCAATCACATTGACATTCATACTCATACTCCCCCATACTTCAATGAGTATTTTCAAGAGTTTCTCCGCCAAACTACAAGTTATTCCATGCTTGCAATTTCTCCATTAACAAATTAGTCCAAGCTTGCAATTTCTCCATTAACAAACTAATCCAAGTTTTCAATTTTTCCACCATTATACTCCAAGTTTTCTTCCAAGCTTCTACAATGTTTCTCCTTTCTTGCCCAAAGACTTTTAGCTACAAAATTCTCCCCCATTTTGTCACTAACTGACATAGGGCTAAACAAACACATATTTTGTGCTTCCCAAAACTTCAACATGTCATTCAACCATTCATGCATATATATTGAAACAAAACCATTCAATAAACATGCATAATTGATCATATGAGACATTCAACATGGCATACATGGAGAGAGAATATCAATTCATCACAAACCATAGCAACATGATGGTAAACATCATTCATTGCATAAATAAGGTTTGCTCCAATGAGCTTACAAATTCCAAAATCCAAAGTTTTTCAAAAGACAATACAAATCATGAAAAACTATCCTATGACTGGTCAGCTGGAAGGGATGAGGATCGACAAGGAGAAGTGTCATCCTTTTTGCAGGAGATGGCGGAGAGAATGCTCTGAAATGCTTCCTTCATAGATCTTGCAAGAGCTTCAAATTTTCCTTCCAAAACCATGAATTTCTCATTCACTCGAGCTTCAAAAATTCAAAGGCGCTCCTCAAGGAACCTTTGACTAAAAGAATCAAAGACATGTTATATTTTTTCCTTTTTCTTTTTCTTCATCTTGTTCACTTTCATTATCTCCCTTACTCTCTTGATTTTCCTTATCTCCTTCTTTTGCAACATCTTCCACTTTCTCATTTTCCTCTTGGGAAAGGATCTTAGTCTCTTAGTTGGAGGAGAGGAACCAATGGGGTCTTCCTCGGAGAATGGAGTCTCATAATTCTCAAACTTTTTCGTCATAACCATTTTCATCGATTTTCCCAACCACCCTACAAAGCTAAAACGGAGTGGAATCAATATAGGCTTAACCAAACAAGGACAACTCACAAATCCATGAGGAGGAGGGTCTTTGATGAAGTAAAAACTTCTTCTCCTGCCTATTCCAGCGAAAAGTCCAATGGAGGATGGACTTTGGGAAGCTAGGGCAAGACCTATCAGGAGTTGCAGAGGGGTATTTGGAGAAGACGGTCGTAAGTGAGGGAAATAGAATCTGCTTTCGAAAACAGCAAGGGTTTAACTTAAACAACTGCTGCTCAACACAGACGATACATCGTCCTTGACGATTGGTCTTCCTGCAGATGCAAAGTCTCCAGACGATTTGTCGCCATGACTTGAAACTGGATTTTTGCCTAAGTCCATTTCTACCTACGGCAGATGCATCGTCACTTGACGATAGTTCGTTTTGCAGAAGCATCGTACACTAGCGATGTGTCGCCATACCAGACACAAATTTTCCAAAAAAAATGATTTTATTTTGAAAATTTCCCTCTTGTTTTTAAAAAACGTACATGGTATACACAAATCATACATAGCATGATATGCAACACAGATGCCATACAATCATCTTACAATTGATCAAATTGAAATTTACATATCAAACCTAAGAACATTTGATGTAAGCTATGCAAGAACAAGCTACCGAGTCATACACATTCAAACATGCAAACAAACAACAATGTTTAACATTTTGAAACTGAAATTTTGCACTTTGAAACCGTATTTCCATGGTGTATATGGTTTTCCAAGAAAGACTGATGCTATAGCCAGGAAAAGCATAGTCTAAGCTAGTAGTCACCAATTTCCTATCACATGTCATAGCACTTGGGCTATTTGAACTCACTTGCCACTGGAGTTTAATTTGTAATGGTTTAAGATATGAAATTCAATCATAAACCAAAACAAAACATGATTAAATGGTGGTCTATCTCCTAGGTACCCAAATGGTTGAGTTTGGTCTCTCTTACACATTTCGTTGGGCATACCTTGGGGGTCCAAACATAGGTTGCCTGAACTCCTTCAAGACATGGTATAATTGTCTCAACAAGGAATCTTGCCTTGGGTCCACCTTCCTTTGGGGTACATACCTTGGAACCTTAGGCCTTGGTGGATGCATTTTAGGCTTTCCATTAAGGTTTGGTGGGTGTCTTTTAATTTAACATTTGGGATGTGGTTAGGGGCTTTATTTTCCATATGCCTCTTTCTTAGGTTGCATTCTATCCTGTGATGTCCAACTTTATTACAATAAAAGCATTTCCCATTGGGGTCCTTGGAATATTTCCCCTAACAAACATTCTTTCGCTTTTACATCCATTGGTTTCCAATGAGGATCCAAGACCCGATCTATCGCCAAACGTTTTACCCGAGTTTGAAAGTATTTCCAATCTTTGTTCACCTTGGGTAAATTTATCTTGGAACTTCTCTTTATGTCTTTTAAGTTCCGTTAATTCATGAGTTAGTTTCCTAACTTCCACTTCAAGATTACTACCAAAATTCAAGATGTCACTGAAGAACATGTTAAACTTCGCCTCTTTCTTTTTTCTCTCAAAGAAAAAGCGAAATCACGGTTGAACTCCCTTCCCGTAAATTCAATCAGAACATGAGATCAATTGGTAAATAAATTCTTGAATAAATTTTTCCCGATATCTAAAAGGGACGCCCTCAAAACAAAATTTTCAAATTTTACTCAGAAAGGGGGTGAACAATTCTTGGAGTCATGGGAAAGATTCAAGGATGTATTAAGCAAATGTCCCCAGCACGAGGTTGAAACTTGGAGACTCGTACAATTTTCCTAATATGGCTTAATCACATCTAGCTGTACTTTGGTCGAGTCTATGAAGAATGGGGCATTTTTGGAACAAAGTCAAAACGAAGGATGGATTTTCTTGGAAAACTTGCCAGAGAATTCTCAGCGATGGGACTTCTCTAAAAAGGATAGTTCAGGACAAGCATCCAAGAAAGAGGTTTGTACGATGTCAATAATGATTTTGATATTAAAAATGCAATTGCAAATTTGACTAAAAAAATAGAGGCCTTAGCAATGACTCAAAGGGTGAGTCCGTCAATGAACGTGTAGTCTGAGGTGTGTGCTTTGTGTCTTAACCTGGGATACACAACACAAACATGTCCTTCCCTAAACGGAAATCCGGAGTGCCTAGCTGAAAACGCTAACGTACTAAATAATTTTGGGAAGCAGCAGGGGACTCCATTCTTTGTTACCTGTAACCCCAATTGGAATAATCACCCTAATTTCTCATGGAGTTGGAACAAGCCTATGAATCAGGAACCTCATCAGTTTGAAGCACCCGGTCAGCCATTCCACTCACCTGGTCAACCATTCCATCCACCTCAGAGTCAGTCCTGTCAACCTGGTGAACAACAACATAAACCCTCTCTGGAGGACAGACTGCAACAATTCATGCAGTCCACTCTGTACTCCTTGTAGTCAAATTCCCAAGATATACTGAAGCTTGAAACACAAATAGGGCAACTTGCAAGTGCTATCGGAGAGAGGGAAAGGGAAAATTCCCTAGTTAAACCATTCCCGATCCTAAGGGTCAGTTCGAAGTGGGGCCTTCAACTACTTCCACCATGCATCATGGAGATGTTAGATCTATCATCACTCTTAGGCCACGAAAGATAGTTGACATTCAGGTTACAGTGCCAGAAGATAAACAATAGGACAACCAAAGCCATGATCAATCTGAACCATCAAACGACACTGAATGCCCGCCTGAGAAGGAACCCAAAGAGTCAGTCATGAATGATTTTGTCCCAAAAACTCTTTACCCTCAGAGATTGATTCCAATTAAGAAAGATACACCACATAACAACGTGTTAGAGGTGTTCAAACAAGTCCGCATAAACATTCCTCTTCTCGAAGCTATTAAACAAATACCTTCTTATGAAAAATTCTTGAAAGATCTCTGTATGGTAAAGAGGAAGACGAATGTTCCAAAGAAAGCATTTTTTGCTGAACATGTGAGTGCCATTATACAACAGAAAACTCCTGTCAAGTACAAAGATCCCGGATGTCCTACAATTCCTTGTCATTGGTGACCATTCGATCGATCGGGCCTTACTTTATTTAGGTGTCAGCGTTAATTTGTTACCTTACTCTGTATACAAGCAATTGAGTCCAGGAAAACTGAAACCCACACCTGTTACACTTCAATTGGCCGACAGGTCAGTCAAAATTCCTAGAGGTGTAATAGAAGATGTTCTAATCAAGGTTGACAAGTTCTATTTTCTAGTGGACTTTATAGTCCTTGATACACAACCAGTGATGAACACCAGTGGACAAATTTTGGTAATTTTGGGACGACCCTTCTCGGCCACCTCCAATGCAATCGTCAATTGCAGGAATGGAGTGCTTAAACTGTCTTTTGGTACTATGACTGTAGAGCTCAACATGTTTAATTGTGGCTACCAACCTCCAGACACGGATGACCTATGTGAGGTAAACATGATTGAGAGTACAATCCCTGAATCCTTCCTGAACTTTATCGACGATGATCCATTTGAGGAATGCTTTCCAAATTTTGTAATAACTTCAATGAAAAAAGGGTTAAAAAAGTGAATGCTCTACAGGAATCCACCCCATTTTTGGAGACCAGTTATTGAAAGGAAAAAATTGAGTCTCTCCCCGTCAGTGATGAAAAGCCACCAATATTGGACCAAGGTTGATTAGTAGGTTTGTCAACCAAGTCCGAGTCAGTCTATCGGTGTATCTGTAGATTGTGATTCTGTTGAGTCAGTCTAGTCTAGGATTTTTTTTTTTTAAATTCGTTTGAGTCTGTCAGTCTTGTGTGAGAGTCAATCTAGAGTCCTTGTTGTTGTGTTTGTGTTTTTGTTGTCTATTTGATTTTGCAGGTTTTGAATAAAGAAAGCCATCTCAGGTATTTCTGAACTCAAAAAGTTTATTTCTAAAACTTTCTTCTAATTTCTAACTGATCACTGTATATTAGAGAACATTGAGGACAATGTTAAATTTAAGTTTTGGCGGTATTGGGGGGATAAACTTTGTTTGTTTTGAGTCCATTTAAAAAAAAAATGAAAAATCTTAAAAAAAAAAAATCACTTGTGTCTGTGTTAAAAAAAATTGAAAAAATTGAAAAAAAAATGATTATTTTTAGCATTAATATGTGGACAAAAAAAATTTATATCACGCTTTTCCAATTGAATTTTATGAAATTTATACTTGGAATATTTTACACAGCCTTATTAATGTTAGCCTAAAAAAGAAGAATATTCATGAGTCAAGTGATCACTAGAAGAATACCAGTGGAGACTTATACCTAGTGAGTTTTAGATCCATTCGATTTTTTAGAGGGCTATAAATACAGTCTTTATTTACTTTGTTATGTGCATTATTTCTGTTCTTGATCTCATTATTCTTTGATTTTGGTCAAATTACTGAGAATGACATAAATTTTGGATTATTACACCTGAATTTTTTCTAAATTTATTTAAAGCAATAAAATCACCATATGAAGCTTAGGAAGTGATATAGGCCATTTTTTGGATCATTTGAATCTTTGAAGCCTACCTATGTTGGTCATATGTTATCTTGATAGTCCCCATTTTGAGCCTTGAATGTGAATTTAGCCTGTTTTTGTTGGTTAACCATGTTATCCATACCCAACTCTGGTTATGGAGTTTGAGCCTAAATTGAAAAATCTATGACCTATTCTAGGGCTCAGAAAAGGTTAGAGATGACAAATTGGGATGGTACTCTGACGAAAATATGACCCTTGAAAAAAAATCGAATGATTTAAAGAAAGAAATAAAAAAGAAAAATAAAAAAAAAGGGAAGAGAACATCCATACATCAAAAAAAGGATGTGAAAAAAAATAGAGATGAGAAAAAAATGCCTTGAAAATTCTGTGAAAAAAAAATAGAGGAAGAAATATCGTGTCTATAAAATATGAAGACTTCTAACTTTTCGGTTCAAAGTATTATTTTTGAGTTTTTTTATTCGTCTTTGATATACCCGGTCCTATGCCACGTTTCATCCTATTAATAAGTCCTCATTGATCCTTAATTAATATGGTATTTAAAGTGGAGAATAGATGAGGAAAAACTGTAACACTTCGGAATTCCATGTTATCAATATTTACGGAATTGGACACTTTTATTGTGAATTAATGGATATGAACCTTAGATGGGTAAATTGTTGGGCAATTGCCCAATTGAGACCCAACGGATTTTGGATATGGTTGCAATTGAAATAAATGGGTAAGATGTATTCAATTGGGTCAAGATTGTTAATTGGGTTAAAAATTGTTAATTGGGTCAAAATGGCCAATTGGGACCGAATGGGTCGTGGTTGATTGGGTTGACCACCAAGTGAGTTCAAGCCTAATTAAATGCGGCTGAATTAAAATGGGAATGCAATTCAAATTCAAACAATGGTTACACATGGAGAGATAATGGAGGTGGTTTAATTTTCAAATTCAAACAAGGCTACACGTTGGAGAGATAATGGGGAGTTTTGGTTTAATTTTCAAATGGTTACACGTTGGAGAGATGGAGGGGTTATGGTTATTTCAAATTCAAACAATGGTTACACGTTCGAGAGATGGAGGGGTTGTGGTTAATTCAAATTCAAACAATGGTTACACATTGGAGAGATAATGGAGATGCTTATACATTTGAAATTCAAACAAACCCGAACTCTCCCTCTCCCTCTTGGTTGTTCCTCTCCCTCAAACCCGCTCTTACCCGATCACTTCACAAGGACAAAAGAGAAAAGAACTTAGAGTTTACATCCCAAACTCCTCTCCCTCTCACTCAAGGCCGATCCTCTCTCAAACCCACATAATTTGGCCGAACTCTATCTCTCTCTCAAGCTCTCACACTCGGCCAAAAGATCAAGAAGAAGGAGGAAAAGGCTAAGGAAATAAAGGATCGAAAGAACAAGCCGGAGCAAAGGAAAACCAGAGGAGTCGCGGAACCAGTAGGTATTTTTATATATTTTGTTTAAAGAAAGAAACCATAGGGTTCGGCCATGGTGGATGGCCGAACCCCATGGAAGAAAAATTAGGAGATGAATATTGTGTTTTAATGGAAAGGATGGACCATAGGGTTCGGCCATGGTGCATGGCCGAATCCCATGGAAGGACATGGGTTATATATTTTTAATGGATTTGAAAGATAGAAATCATAGAAGCATGCTTGTGATTTTAAAAGGAGTTAAAGGGTTTTGGATGGAGGTATGAATGGGAATCATTAAAAGATCAAACCATATGGTTATGATACAATTTTAAGGAAAATAAGGAACCAACATGGCCGAACCCCATGGAAGAGTATTTGATGGAACATATTAAAGGAACATTTAGAGTTGTTATGCATGGAGGATTGAACAAAGAAATAATGGATTTAATTATATATATATCTATGTTCATGGATTATGTTAATGGTTATGGATTTGTATAAATGGCAATGTTGTAATTATAGGCTAAAATGAAAGATCATGGGTTCAGCCATGGTGTATGGCCGAACCCCATGAGGAGTGTTTTTTTTTGTTATGGACTTATGTGGTTACCAAGTTTAGATGATTAAGTTAAAGGATTAAAATAGTCAAAGGAAGGACCAAAACCAAGATGGTGAGGTTCGGCCATGTTGTATGGCCGAACCCCACTAAGGTATATTTGGTGGACTTAAGGTTTTTATGAATGATCAATTTTGGACCTAAGCATGAAGGGATGGGAATAATGGCAAATGTGTAAATATGGGAGGAAATGATAGACCATGGGTTCGACCATGGTGTATGGTCGAACCACATGAGAAAAGTTTTGTGGACTTAAGTAGTTATTAATGTTTAATAATTATTGTATAAGTGATTAGAGTTATGATTAAAAAATGGCAAGATTTTGGATCAAAGGATTACAAAGAGGGGCCAAACTCAAATGAGTGAGGTTCGGCCATGTTGTATGGCCGAACCCCACTAAGGTTGGTTTATGGATTTATGTTAAGAGTTTAAAGGATTAACTTGGTGATGAATGATTAAACTTAAAAGATCAAAGAACTCAAAGGAGGGAACTAAAACCAAAGAGGTGAGGTTCGGCCATACCACCAAAGTTGGGTTTATGGACTTAGACATAAATAGAAATCAAATAGAACATGGTTTGATTGATTGTTGTGTAATAAGGTGACGGGACCTCACAAACGGTGCACGATAGTGAGCGGTTGCCGGATAAATAAGCAAGGACACTATAGTGGTCTTTGGTAGGATTCTACCTTTTGAAACATGGTTTATGTATGATGGTTTTATCTTATTTTGATGAATTTATGTTGTAAAAGATATGTTCCAATGTGAGTTTTAATGCTATGTTTATAATATAAAATAGCATGTGTTTCATTAGCATCTCATGCATGGCGTGGGGTGAAGGATATGTAACCCGAGGGACCACACTCAGTCGGGGCGTCCAAAAAACCTATGTGGGGTACCTTGATGTGCATTTTCCATCAAAAAGAAACCGGAGGGGCCACACTCCGTCGAGGCGTCCGAAAGACCTATGTGGGGGTACCTTGATGATGAGAATCCCATCAAGAGGTTATATGTACTTGTGATGGGTGGGACTCATTGCATTTGACATCATGACATGACATTGTTTTATATGGTTTTGACATTATGTTATTATATATGATTGTACTAACCATGTGTAGACCCTAAATAGAATACCTACTGGGCATGTTGTTCTAACGCCCTACTTCTACCCTAGTGGATGACACAGGAAAGGAAAGGGACGATGAACGTGATCACAGCCAAGCATAGGAGCTTGGATATGTGATTGGGTTATATTTTATTTATGTTACTCATGGACATGTAATTTGAGTAGCTAGACTTCGGGCATGTAATAATTTAGATATTTGCTATGGTTTGAGAATGGTTACTTTGGTTATTTAAGTTAAGTTAATCATTTATAATTGACGGAGTACTTTGCTAGCTAAAATAGAATAGATCTAGGTTCTATTATAATCCGCATGTTTATATTATTATGTGTGAACCGTTTTAATGGACTTAGTCCATGCATACATAGGGTTGGCCAGTTAAGGGTCGGACTTTAGAAGTTCAGACTTAGCTCGCGTCGTGACGTTCCGCTCTTTATCTCACTCTTATTTTTTTTAAAAAAAAATAGACTCTGATATTTTCAGAAAGCGAGTGAAAAAGGGCTGGGCGTTACAAAAACAATGGTGTTTAATTCAACATTCTCAGTAAACTGACATCCATTAATGAGATCTATATTTTCTTTGTTATAGTTCGTTCTTTGTTGATAAATATGTGATATATTTGTATTTGAAAAATTATTCCGCTCATATATATTTTTGAGAGAAATATAACCCAATCTCCGAGTGAATGTCTTTCTGAGAGATATACCTTTGTGAGATTTGGAGTCGAAACGCATTTTCAGCTGGTGGTTGACAAACTTGTGTATATTTTGAAAAAAAGAAGGTTATGTTAATATCTAGCTATCGCAAACTACACTTCAGGTATAATTTTTGTGAAATAATTTTGGAATTATTTCATGATTAAATTTTTCTTTATATATTTTTGCTGAAATTTGAAAGTTGATGTTTGTGGGTGTCATCACTAGAAGCCCTCACAAGACTATAACTCATCCACTAGTGGTGAACTAGGGGTTTAAAGGCTTGTTGCATACGCTAAATGCAATCGAGAGTGCAAGCGAACATAGTGTAATTTAGGATTTTTAATTTTTAATTTTTGTTTTACTCGAGGACTAGCAAAATCTAAGTGTGGGGGTATTTGATGAACACAAGAAACTGACATATTTTACCTCTATATTTAGATCAGTAAGCCCTTGTTTTATGTAATTTTGAGATGTTCATTGGAATTTTGAGAGTTTTACAGATATTTCATGAGAATATGTGAAATCACAAGAAAAACCAATAAATTGGCCAAGAAAGTTATTTTTGGAAAATGTTGATTAATAAAATGGCCCTGCAAATTTATCACCAGATTGACCGAAGAAAGTGTGGGCCTGCCAAGAAATCCAAATGTTTGAATTTAATGAATGATATCGCTTGAGAAGTAGATAATATGCAATGGATTGTTGATATTTTAATTGAAAAGAATATGAGTAAAGAGTTTGTGAAAATCTGGGTTGTTCGGACAAGACTTGCAAGTCTTCTTTATAAGTATTAATATGAAATTAGCTGAATCATAACTCAGCTGTGTATAGTGATTGAAGACAAAAGAAAAATATGTTGTATCTAGAAGGATGCTGAGATTTCCAATTTCAAGAGAGGGAAATTGCTTTTTGCACAATGAGTTTTTCATCGTGAGTACATGGAAAATCAAGTTACAAATTGAAAATACCTATCTCAAAGATCTGTTCCTTTATACCAGTATCCATGAATCACCATTGAGGTTGCCAAAGGAGCTTAGTTCGTTTACAAAGTTTCAAGTGCACAAGGGTTCAATTTTTACCATGAAAGTTCTGTTCTGAATAGTCAGTCACTGAGAACAACAATAAGAAGAGATCTGCATCTATTTTACAACACTTGAAAACAATACCAATAAAGAATCAACCAATTGTTGTTCGATGCTGCAACAAAAATAGGACATCACATGAAAAAGAATCCGATTGGCCACACTCAATGTACTGTCGATGAAAGTTGTAACACTCCGAATTTTCATCACATGTAATATAATGGAGTTGGTCTATTTTGAATTACAAATTTATTGAATTTAATATTGATGGTTGAAATGGACCTTAAATGGGTAAGGAATTAGGTCAATTACCCAATAAAGATCCAATGGATCATGGATAGGACTTGATTTGAAAGTAATTGGGTAAATATAATTAAATGGGCCAATTGCCCAATTGGGACCCAATGGGTCATAGATGAGATGAATTAAGAAAATACGTAAGGTTTAATTAATTGGGTCAGCTACCCAATTAAGGCCCAATGCATAAATCCACCTCATCAAGTGAGGTGGCATGTATGTGAGGTGCCACATCATAAATGACATGGCAAGGATATGACCCACGTGCTATGTGGTGACCATTTCACCACATGCATGGTCGGCTAAGTCATGGTTGACTTGGTCAACCATGAATGGGTGAGCTCAATTGAGTTCCAATTAGATTGAGTTCACATTGAATTGAGTCCAAGTATTGAGTGTAAAAGAATTAAGTTGCTTGAGTTAAGTGAGTCCAAATGAATGAGTCCAAGTGAGTAAATAAGACTTGAGTTGAGTATGATATAAGATGGAAATTGAGGAGACTTCCATCTCAAGGTGAGTTGAGGGAGAATATGAGGAGTTTTCTATCTCAAGCGAAAGGAACCAAGGAAAAACGTGGGAAGGCAAAGGGTCTCCTTGGTTTTAACCAAGGGACACCTTGATAAGATAAAACATTAAAGGAGGAGATGAAAGGGTGAATTGTTATATAAAAGGATACCAACCAAGGGGCACTTCACACCCCTTGGCCGATCACTCTCTCCAAAACAAAAAGATTTCTCATCTTCTTCTCTATCTCTCTACACCACTTACACCATCCATTCCTAGAAGATTTGCTGAAGCACAAAGAAAGGAGGGAAGGAGAAAGGAAAGGAATACAGACCAAAATAAAGAAGGAGACGGGAAAAGGTATGAGAATAATATAGGATTAAGATTAAGAGGAAACCATAACTTAGCCATGGAGTGGCCGAATCTATGGATTCCATAATGGATGAAATGGAATGGCTAAAATGTTTTAAGGCCATGGAAATTAGAAAATCCATTCAAATGATTAAAGGTTGAAAGCAAACATACGATGATATTCGAATCCATGTTGTGATATTAAGATTGAATGGTTATGAAAAGGACTCTAGCTTTGGCTAGTGGGTAGAGTAAAACCAACTAAGAGTGTATGGATGATGTTAAATATGTTTTAAATTAGTAAGGAATGGGTTCCATGAGCAAAGGTCTAGCCATGGAATCAAACAAAAGAGACTGACAAACAGTCAGTCGACTGAATCAGGGATTTAATCGACTGAACTGGTGTGGCTGAAGACAGAAAACCAGTTCTGGGAGTTTCAGTTGACTGAATCTTGTGATTCAGTCGACTGAACTTGGGCTGGATTTAAATATATAAGGTATATTGGTGTTTCAGCCGACGGAATCTGGGATTCAGTCGACTGAACACAGATGTAACAAATAAGAAAAAAGGGATCTGGGATCTGGTATGTTACAGCCGACTGAATCTAAGATTCAGTTGACTGAATAATTACTTATCAAACACGGAAATCGTTGGTTGAGGATTCAGCCGACTGAATCATGGATTCAGTCGATTGAATCTATACTGGCTGAACACACAGTTAATCTGATCCAAAGTCAGCTGACTGAATCCGTGATTCAATCGACTGAAAGGGGATTGACCGAGAATACAAAGGGTTTGACTCAGAGTTGGCCGACTGAATCATCTGAAAGGTAGCGAGTCAAGGAATAAACAATACTGAGTTGGGTTTCAGCCGACTGAATGTGTATTTCAGTCGACTGAAATTCTACGGTAAGGGAGAACACTGTAGCTGAGCATGATTCAGTCGACTGAAATTAAAAGTTGATTTTATTTGATGATTTCAGAAACCTCAGTCTATCTGGGAGGATGTAAGTGATGATATAAATTATATGGATAATCAAATTGACATAAGTATGTGATTAAATTCATTAAGGTGAAGAAATTTGGGAAAAGGGTTAGTGATTCGTTGTGACGTGATCGTCGTACAGAATCTTCGCAGACAGCAAAGATATTATATTGGGATTTGGTAGGATTCCTACCTTATTGAAATACATGTGGATCTTAATATATATCTGTGTTACTGATTTGTATTTCCCAACATGATGACTTACTTTGATTTATGAAATGTATATGTGTATGAACTGTTTCGATGGCAATATGTAATTGAAATGAAAAGGCATTGTTTCATTCATGATCTCATGGATGGCATGGGAGGGAGAATATGGGGCAGCAAGGAAAGTTATGAGTTGTTCGGACATGACTTGGGGCTTGAAAACTAGCTTGGAAGAAACTATGTGAACCATTGATATGTTGGCCTTGTCCAGGATTGCTAGATAGGGGTACAACATAATTTGGGCCTAAGGGCTCCTGGGTAACCAGTCCAAAAACCCCGCGCAGAGGGAGGAGTCCACGCTCTATCGGTAATTCCGATTAACACACGTAGGGAGGTATAACAGTGACTTGGTGGTGCCGTCACAAAACACTGTGGACGTAAATGGCCAAGGGAACACCTTAATGATTTCATTATATCAAG
This sequence comes from Chimonanthus praecox, assembly GCA_022113865.1. Lineage (NCBI taxonomy): Eukaryota > Viridiplantae > Streptophyta > Magnoliopsida > Laurales > Calycanthaceae > Chimonanthus > Chimonanthus praecox. Next base: position 43,346,218 of record CM039094.1, read on the forward strand.
GAAAATGTTGTTATGATTTGTATGGTGTTTGATATGGAGATTGGGTGAGGGACCATTGGCATATGACACCCATGACATGACATATACATTTGCAAGATTTGGATATGATTATCATGCGTTGTTTTTGGTACTATGATATGTTACAGTTTTAATATGACGTTCTTATTCTTATTTTTATATTGATCCTATGTGTATAACCCTATTTGGAATTCTTACTTGGCGCGTTGACTAACGCCTTAATTCTACCCTTTAGATGATGGAACAGAGAATGGAAATGACATGGGACGTGAAGGAAGACAAGCTTAGGAGGTTGGGCAGATTATGTTTACTTTACTTAATTGATTTTGGAACAATGTATTTGAGATAATTTGCATTTTGGGATTGTAATAACTTAGTTTATTTTGCTATGGTTGGATGATATTTTGGATATTTATGTTTCAGTTAAATTAATAGTGATTGGCTTCCTTGCTTATTAATATCATCGGTATGGATAGTATTCTATTCATATATTAATTCCACAGTTAATTGTAAAGCGTGTGAACTGTTTTAGTGGATTTGGTCAACGCACACGTATTATTGGCCAGTTAAGGGTCGGGTTTGGAAACTCGGACTTAGCTCGCGCCGTGATGTCACCCGCTCTCTCTCACTCTTTATTTTTTTTAAAAAAAAATATACTCTAATTTTCGGCGAGTGAAAAAGGGCGGGGCGTTACAAAAGTAAGAGCGGCCCATGTCGTGATTGTGCATTACAAACAACAGAATCCAAGCAGCTGTAAAGATGAAAGAAAAGAAAGAGAATTTGTTAACAACTGAATACAGAGATGAAGAAGACAACAGATGAGCCGATGAGTCAAGAAAAATACAGTGGAAGCATCAAGAAGCAACCCACCTTTATCTGTTTGCTGAATAGTGTAAAGAGAAGGTAGGGTCGGGAAAAAATAAAATGAAAATAGGAACAACAGAAACGGTGAAGGAGTTTCCACCTCCTATGTATATGAAGATAAAATGAGGTGGTCTTGTATGGATTAGGTGGTTGTAAAATAATGGTCGACTGAAGAAGTCAGAGAAAATCGGTGTATGAAAAATTAGATGTGATGCTGGCCGATTCAGCAGAGAATAGAAAAAAAAAAAAATAGGAGGAAATAGAGGAAGGTGCCACCATCGTTGATTCCTTAACAAGCAAGGACCAAAAATAAGAAACTCCAGCAACGATGGAAGAGTCGGTCAACATAATAAGAAATTTTGGAATTTAGAAGGACCCACACGAGTTACCTCTTGCTAAACTAGCAACCCACGATTCTTATAAATAGAGGCACAGTGAATAGATCGAGAATAGAGGCATGGAGAGGACTGAAGCAGAGAGAAGGCGTGGCATTGGCTCCGATGACCAATCGGGTCCTATTTTTCATGTCATTTCATTTTAATTCTTTCATGATATCTGGCTAATTTTCTGTATTGAGGTTGAAGAAGAAACCCCATTAATGAAATAATTTTTCAGTTATTTATTTATTGATTCTCATATATATGTGTTTATTGTTTAATGATTTTGACTTCATTAGATTAATTAAATATTCATTATTTTCACCATTAATATCATGTATTTTTGGTAATTAATAATATTATTTAATTAATCAAGGGCTTGACATTTTAATTAAAAAGATAGTTTTCTTTGATTTAATGTTTTTCAATTTAATTAGATACATTGGAAGCTTAGATTATTTTCTTTGTTCAATTGTCTTTTAATTTAAAATTGGATACATTAAATGCTTAGGAATTATGTTTTTAAAAGGGAAGGAAAATCTGGTTTTCGAACACCATATTAATGAACTTAAATGTTTAAATCTCTTAAAATTGGGAATTGATAAATAAATAATTAGAAGATTATGGATGTAATGATGGTGGAATCCGATGCCTTAGTAATTTCTCTCACTTGATTAAATCTCCATTTTTTTTAGTTATTTTAATTTGCATGTTTAATTCAATTATTCTCCATTAAAAAAAATGTTAACTAGGTTAAGGTTAAATTGTTAGGCTTTTTAATTTGTTTTCTCGTTCATTATAAAATCAAGTCCCTATGGGTTCGACCTCGCATTTGCATATCTCTATACTCCAATTTGACTCGTACGCTTGTGAGTAAATATAAATTTAAAATTTTCACAACAATGATCTCGACATATGACTGAAAACAGTTAATGTATGTCTGACTTGGTTGATTTTAAGGGAGGATCGGTTGTCTTTGGTGATGGAAACATAACTAACATAATTGGGAAAGGTTCATTGTGTCTCTCAACTTCTGGTGTCATTAATGATGTATATCTTATTGATCGTCTTAAACACAACTTTCTTAGTATATCTCAATTGTGTGATAAGGATAATGAAGTCACCTTTAGAAAAAATGATTGCCATGTATATTCCAAAGAAGGTAATGTAATTTTAAGTGGTATACTAACTTCTAATGATTGTTATGTCTTGGATAGTGCATCAACTCTCATCAAACATAGTTGTTTTATGTGCAAAATATGTGAGGCTGAATTATGGCACCAAAGGTGTAACGCCCGCCCCTTTTCACCGAAATATCAGAGTCTATTTTTTTTTTTTAAAAGAAAAGTGACAAAGGGCGTGGACGTCACGACGCGAGTTAAGTCCAAGCTTCTAAAGCCCGGCCTTTAACTGGCCAACCCTACGCGTGCGTGGAGCCAAGTCCACGAGTACGGTTCACGCGTAGACGTAAGTTCAAGGAATATTACTTCTCAGTGCGGAATTAACAACAAAGACTATCCTACAGATTTAAGATAGCAGGGAAGATAACATTCATTTAAATTTCTATAATACCTCAAAACCATAATGTCCATAATAAAATCCCAAAACATAGCCAGTAATCTAATTTATTACATTTCGACAAGTTAAGCTACTCAAATTACATTTTTCCAACATACACTTAGACAACATAATTAATCTGCCTTCCCAAGCTCCTAAGCTGGACTCCCGTCCCGTCCTTTCGTTTCGCCACCTCCCGCGTCATCAGCTAGGGTAGAAGCAGGGTGTTAGACCACGCGCCCAGTAGGACTCCGAGTAGGGCTAGCACATGGATTAGTAATAACAGCATACAGATAATATTATAGCAAAACCATGCACTTTGGGCAATGTTATGCAATGGGTGTTCTATGTCATGAACCCCACCCATCCATCTCATCCTCATCGTATAATGTCCCTTTTTCAACCATACACAGTGTTCCAAATAAAATCCATACGATCATCGTGCCATGATCCTCTTGATGGAAAAGCCTCATCAAGATGCGATCCACGCTAGGCATCCCCCCTGATGGAAGAACCATCATCAAGGTATAATAAATACATAATGAACATCCCCATGCGTTTATCGGTCGCCCCGACGGAGCATGGACTCCAGTTTCATTTCATCCTTCCCCTGTCATATCCCTCCCATGCCATGCATGAGATGTAGATGCCATGTGCCATGTAATATATATAGTTCAATAGTAACACAAAAACCCATCTTAACAATTACTTGATTATCAAATAAATCAAAGGGAAAAACATCCCATAATATTTAATCCAAAACCCATCTTAAGACATTCACATGATTTCCAAAATAATTTAAAGGAAAACATCATAAGATACATAATCCAAAACTCATCTTAAAGGCAACCACATGCTTTCCAAAATAAATTAAAGAAAACATCACCCAATCCATGGCTTACAAAAATGTAGGAATCCTACCGAATACTGACTCGCGTCCTTTTACATTTTTCGTTCGATAAACCCGGTCGCCGATCGCGCCCTGCCTGCGATGTCCAATACCTTATTACACATTAATCATTAGTCCATGTTTTACCCATTTCTAAGCCCATATGAAAAACCGATCACTATTTAGGTTTTGTGGGTCCCATGTCATCTATTAAACCTTTTAATCCCATAAATCTTAAAATTCAGCCACCCTAGGCTTTATTGATCACTTATAAGGTTATTACATTAGATCCCCTAAGCCCATGATCAATTTCCATGGAATTCTTGAATTTGGCCACTAATTACGGTTTTGCCACTACCTCATTTTTCATGCTTAATCACTCATTTATCCATGCATGATTAAGTCCATAATTGATCATCAACTTAGATCCCCAACTTAGGTCCATTAATGATCCATTGAACCATGTCACATAGCCATTAAAATTAACCATTTAATTAATCCAACCCACCATTAACTAATCACATACCTACATCCTTCATTAGCCCATAAAAATTGACTTTCCATTAAATCAAGTCTCTTAGTCATACCTTGAGTCCATAATTGATTCCTCTACCACATTACAAGATCACTTACCTCAACCATCTTATTGACCTAATTCCATTAATTTAAACTTAACATACACATTTAACTTTAGACCCATTAATGATCTAAAATTTGGGTCATGGGTTCAGCCATACACCATGGCCGAACCCATGATATTTCTTTCTCCATTTTTCTTGGATCCATTCATAACATTTTAGATATGAGGGGTTTACATCATGCATCTAAACCATATTCTCTTATTCATTTCATTGCTCCAAAATACCTACATTCACCAAAATATTAAACCCATCTTTTATATCCTTTAAACCCATCATTTGATCCCAATTTCATCACCATAGGGTTCGGCCATACACCATGGCCGAACCCATGGTTCACGATTCATCATTCATTGCTCCATAATACCTATATTCACACAAAATATTAAATCCACCCATCTTCCCATTTTCCATGGCTTTTTAAACCCTAAAACCCTAGCTAATTTCACACATAACAACCTAGGGTTCGGCCATGCACCATGGCCGAACCCATGGTTCACAATTCCTTCTCTTTTATGCCTTCTTAATGCCATAAAATCCCATTGCATTTTTCATCAGAAAACCATTTTAATACTCATCCACATTCATTCATTTACAACCCAAAAATCCATTAGCCACCTTCATTATCTTCCATTCATTAACCCTAACCATTTTACATCAAATGGCTAATCACCCACCATGGGGTTCGGCCATGCTACATGGCCGAACCCTATGGCCAATAATTTTTCTTCCAATCATCCCATTCTATGCTTAATCTCATAATTTACATAATGCACATAACCCATTTATTCATTTTCTTTCCCTAACCCTAATTTAGCCATTTAGGGTTTCCTCCATCTTCCACCCTCTCATTTGATGGATTTAACATCCATGACACACATTTATGTAACCACCATTAAACTCTACAAAAATAAATTCCAATTCTTAGACCCTAAACATCCAAAATTTCTTGTTTAAGAAATACTCACAATCCGATGTTTCCTCCGATTTCCGCCGCTCCCGTCGGTCTCCTTAGCCTCCTCTCTCCTTCCTCTTGATCTTTGATAGGTCAAGACTCTTGATTAATGGTGGCAATACCTAACCCTAGAATCGGCCATGGTAGGGTTTGTGTGAGAGAGGGAGAGGGAAAATCATGAGAGGAAAGATGTTAGCCCTCACCTTAGAGTGATTTCCCTCCAATTTATTCTACTCCTTTCTGCTCTCCTTCTCTTCTCTTTTCCTTAGCTCTTTTTCTCTCCTTCACTTGGATGTAGGGGACGACCATGGGAGAGTGGAAGAGGTGGAGTTTGTGAAAAGAAAATGAGAATGGGAGGACCAACAAAACTTATCTCATTTGGTGACTTAAAGACTTTTACTTTACATTAATTGGTTTCACCAACCTTATGAGATATTTTTAAGATCTTTTCTTTGCTTTATGGTGGTGGTCATCTAAACCACCACCAAGCCCAACGTGTGTAAATTTTGAGGTGGGGTAGCTTGGTCTCCATTTGACCAATTTTAACACCCTTTGCCACCAATTTAATAAATTAGTTACTTAATTAATTTGATAATTACTTTAGGTTAATTCATTATACTTAACCTAATTCCATTATTCCACCCATGGTTGACTAAGTCAACCATGGTGGTCGGCCCCACCAAACATTGACCCACATGCCACCTCACTTGATGAGGTGGAGGTGGGTCCCACTTGGCCACACCATCTTAGTTTAATTTTTTTTAAACCACTTAGGTGATTTAATTTCATTGAATTCACTCTAAATGGATCCCCATTGGGCCCATGGCCCAATTACACTTCCATCTAGCCCATTTACCTTAGAGCACAACCATCTTGACCCATTGGGTCCCAAATGGGTATTTGACCCAATTTGACCATTCTTGACCCATTTAACTGTAACGCCCCGCCCTTTTTCACCCGTTTTCCGAAAATCAAAGTCTATTTTTTTTTTTGAAATAGAAGAGTGAGAGAGGGCGCGGACGCCACGACGCGAGTTAAGTCCGACCTTCTAATGCCCGACCCTTAACTGGCCATCCCCACGCGTGCGCGGAGCTAAGTCCACAAGAATGGTTCACGCGTAGGAAGTAAGCTCGTGGATTATGATTATTGCGGAACATGATAATAGAATCTATCCTACCGGTTTTTAGATAGAAGGGAAGATACAACATTGAATTACCAAAATGCCCTTATGTTCACATTTATATCACAAAATATAAACGTCCATAAATAACGTCCAAACCATCGCAAGAAATGTAAACTTATACAACCCGACAAGCTAAGTTACTTTAAAATTACATCTCCAAAATGTAAACGTAAATAAACTAAGACTGCGCTGCCCAAGCTCCTAAGCTTGGCTCCTGTCATGTCCACCGCTTCCGCCATCCCCTGCGTTATCAACTAGGGTAGAAGTAGGGCATTAGTCAACGTGCCCAATAGGACTCCGAGTAGGGCTAGCACATGGATTAGTGATAACACATATACCGATAAAATAACATATAACAAAATAAACATGTGATGAATGCTATGCCATGGGTGCCTATGTCATGTGTCCCACCCATCATCCGTATGATCATACAATGTACCGTCCCCATGTTTGCTTCTCGGTCGCCCCGACGGAGCATGGACTCCGGTTATCGAACTATCGCCATGTTTGATTCTCGGTCGCCCCGACAGAGCATGGACTCCGGTTATAGCCCTCAGGCTATCCCCATGTCTGATTCTCGGTCGCCCCGACGGAGCATGGACTCCGGTTTCATTATTTTCCCGCCCCATGCCATGCATGAGATGTACGTGCATTATACTATGTAGTATATAGATAAACCATAATTTTGATATACCATACATAGCCATATAATGCATAATATTAAAATATAATCCATATGATTCATAACTTAAAACACATCATAAGATAAATCATAATCATAAAATCCATCATAAGCCAAATCAAAATAATTTAAAACACCATCACATATCCATCGCTTACAAAAAGGTAGGAATCCTACCGAATACCGTGTCTGTTCCGTTACGCGTCCCGTTCGATAATCCGGTCGCCGATCGCGTACCGTTTGCGACGTCCGATACCTTATTATATTTACCGAATTAGTCCATACGTCATCCATGATTAAGTCCCTAACTTAGCCCATTATCCATTGGTTTTAGACTCATACATAAATCCGATTTTGGCCAATTTTAAAAATTCCGATTTGCGAGCCTAAAACACAGCATCTATCCGTTTCATTTAAATCATTCGTAATATCCGATTCCATGTCTAATCCCCATAGTTTCCTAGTTTCAAATCAAGCAACATGTTGAGGGCCTTTTTATCTCTCAAACAAAATATGCAAAGGAACTTGTGAAGAGATTTTGCCTTGATGGATGCAAATAATCAGCTACCCCCATGAGCACAACAGTTAAGCTTTTCAAGGATGCAAGTGGAAAGAATGTTGACCCTAGCTTGTATAGAATCATGATTGGAAGCCTTTTGTACCTTACAACTAGTAGACTGGACATTTCATTTAGTGTTGGAGCTTGTGCAAGATTTCAAGCTCAACCCAAGGAGTCACATCTCAAAGTGGTTAAGAGGATAATCAAATATGTGGCTGGAACTACAATGTATGGTATTTGGTTTCCATATGATACATCTTCCAAGATTGTGGGATACACTGATGCAGACTGGGCATGAAACATTGATGACAGAAAGTGAACAAGTGGAGAATGTTTCTACATTGGAAATTGTTTAGTGGTTTGGCATAACTGAAAACAATCCTTAGTTTTTCTCTCCACAGTTGAAACAGAGTATATTGCAGCTACAAGTTGTTGCACTCCATTGATTTGGATGAAGCAAATGTTGGTGGATTATGGGATTGGGCAAGATTCAATGACTCTCTAATGTGATAACAGAAATGCAATCAATATCTCCAAGAATCCAGATCAACACTCAAGGACCAAGCATTATGACATTAGGCACCACTTCATCAGAGAATTAGTGGAAGAGAAGACCATTGAGTTTGAGCACATTGGTACGGATAATGAATTGGCAGATATCATGACCAAACCCTTGGATTCGACCAGGTTTCTCTTTCTTAGGAAGTCCATTGACATTTGTGTTTCTACCTAAAATGCTCTCTTTCTCACTTATATGCTTAATTTTGTTAATAGTCTTTCTTGTGAGTATGCTTGAGTTGTTTCCATATTGGCATTTCCCTATCTCTCTCTTCTCCCTACCTAGTCCAATGATTGGGACTTTTTGAAGCACTCACTTTGGGATATCTCTTTGTGCTTCAGACCCTTTGTCAATTTATGACAAAAAAGGAGAGAAAATTTAGAAGTTAGAATAAGCTTTGGGCGTGAATTGAGGGGGAAGATATTTTGCTTCCACCTACTATATTAGCATTTGTATACAAGTAATCCATTACAGGCACATCTTGAGGGGAGCAATATGAAGAAGCTTAGTGTCCTAGGATTTTCATTTGAATATGATCTTGTAATTGTTGTAATATTTTATTCAAATGAGTTGTGAAGGGTTGAGGTTTGAGTTTGTATTCATTAGCTTCAAGGTTTTTGTCACGAATTGACAAAGGGTGAGATTGTTAGTGCCCCAGCTTGCCGAATCACCTATTTGTCTAATTTGTGAATTCAATGAAGCATTGCCTTGGAAGATTCAAGCCAATAAATCAAGCCTCAAAGCATTGAAGATCAAGTGAAGATTCCCAGTTCATCAATGTCAATGGTAATCACTCAAGGTAAATTGGCCATAGATGACCTTAGGATGGAACCCACACCCTTAAGTGGACCTTGCCTGGGCTTAGAAATCACATGTCGGTAATTTAATCAAGCCTATGGGACCTTTAACATCCAACAAAACCAAATGGACTTAACCTTGAAAAGCTGATGAACTGTCAGGCCGGCCGATCGTATCCGACGATATTTCGTCTAGGACAGAGACGACCCTTCGTGGTCTAACGATCCATCATATGGGACGGGGACGACCCTTCATGGTCATACGATCCATCGTCCAAAATTGACAAGGTTCTGGTTGGAAAATTACTGTTAAAGATGTTTCACCTCAAGCCTATACATTCATGGGAAACACGATCGATCGCGATGATCAGGACATGACCCATCGTGGTCACTATCCATCTTGTGGACGAGACACGACCCATCTTAGTCACGACCTGTTGGCTGAAATCTTCAGAGTTCTGGAACTGATCTCACTCTGTAAATTTCATTAGCTCTCTGGACGATGCTATAGTTAGAGCACGGTCTATCGGCAACAGGGCTCGACGATCCATCATGACTCACGAGCCATCGTGGTTCGTGGAAGGGAAACTCAGGTCACCACAATTGATTGTCAAGCCACGACCCATTGTGAGACTCTGAAATTTGAAATTTCAAATTTTCTTATTTAAGCTCCGAATTTCCTTTTGATGGGCAGACTCTTGATCTTGAAAAATCAGAGGAAATCATCTTAGGTCCCTACACTCTCAATCTCTCAACAATTTTCATTTTGGAATATCATTCAATCAACTCTTCATTGAGAAATAGAGCGAAAGATGAAGAAATAAAAGTAGCATAAGAATAGGAAAATCATAAATCCTAGAAACCCTCCCAAGCTTGTGATTGTGCATGCATTGGATCATTTTCTACATCAAGAGATCAAAGCTAGGGAGAACTTCTCAAGCACATCTACATTCAAGCGACCTACAAAGGAAAGTGCTTCATTTTGATTTTAATTTTAATCATCATCTTGTGAAGTGGGTTAAGGAAAGGTCTTTAACCACTATAAGACTAGAGGGATAAGGAATTAGACCTGAGTTGATCGAAGCTTTCAAAATCTAAGATTGTGTAGATGAAATTCCTACTCTATTAGTGAAGGTGTAATTCGCCACATAGTAGATTTGGGATAGCCCAAGATTGGGTGTGTAACGCCCCGCCCTTTTTCACTCGTCAGAAATCAGAGTATATTTTTTTTTTTTTTATAAATGATTGAGAGAGAGAGAGGGAACGTCACGACTCGAGGTAAGTCCGGGTTTCCAAGCCCGACCCTTAACTGGCCAACAATACGTGTGTGTGGACTGAGTCCACTAAAACAGTTCACACGCTATGTAAATTAATTGCGGAAATAACATATGAATAAAATACTAACCATAGACTTGATATTAAAAAGCAAGGAAGCCAATCACTATTAGATTAACTTACGATTAAATATCCAAAATCATCAACCAACCATAGCAAAATAAACTAAGTTATTACAATCCCAAAATGCAATTATCTCAAATATATTGTTCCAAAATCAATATTAAATAAAGTAAGCATAAGCTGCCCAAGCTTCTAAGCTTGGCTTCTTTCATGTCCATCGTCCTTTCCATTCCTTGTTCCTCATCTAAAAGGTAGAAGTAGGGCGTTAGTCAACACACCCAATGGGGATTCCAAGTAGGGTTATATACATAGGATCAATATAAAAATCAGAATTAAAAGTATCACATTAGAAACTATAAACATATCATAGTATCAAAATCAGCGCATGATAATTATATCTAAATCATGCTCATGTATATGTCAATGCCATGGGTGTCATGTGCCAATGATCCCCCACCCAATCTCCATATCAAACATCATTCATATCATCACAACATTTTCCTTGATATAATGAAACCATATCAAGGTGTTCCCTTGGTCATTTACGTCCGCAGTGTTTTGTGACGGCACCACCAGGTCATTGTTATACCTCCCCACGTATGTTAATCGAAATTACCGATGGAGCGTGGACTCCTCCCTCTGTGCAGGGTTTTTGGACTGGTTAGCCCGAAGCTCTTTGGCCCATATACGTCGTGCCCTATCTAGCAATCTCAGACAAGGCCAACATAACAATGGTTCACATAGCTTCTTCCAAGCTAGTTTTCAAGCCCCAAGTCATGTCCGGACAGCTCATAACTTGGATTGCTGCCCTATATACTCCCTCCCATGTCATGCAGGAGATTATGGATGCACAATTATCATTTTGTATCAAAATACATATTTAATTGAAAAACAATTCATAAAACATATTCCATTAATTGAACCAAAATGATTCATCATGTTTGTAATTCAAACCAAGAACACATACATATATAGATCCCTATTTATCTCAATGAGGTAGGAATCCTACCAAATTTCAGTTTACTGTCCTTGCTATTTCGTGAAGATACTGTTCACCGAATCACGTCAAAACCGAATTGCAAACACTTTGCGAATCTCCTTTTCCCTATTACATTTAACACATATATAAATCAATTTGATGATCCATTTGATTTCCATCATCCCCTACATCATCCCATGTTCATTTCTCAACGCATCATAGTCCTTAAACCGGTTAAGACCCTCAATGGGGTTCGGCCAGATAACATGGCAGAAATGTGCTCATGTCCACAAAAACCCATCAATGGGGCTCGGCCACACAACATGGCCGAACCTCATTCTTTGGTTTTTGACCCTCTTTTTAATCCTTGTTTTATTTTAAACAATGCAAGTCAATCATCATACATTTTTTTTTTATTTCTTAATCTAATAATCCCTAGTTAGTCATTTAACTTTTTAAACATACCTAGATCCATAAAACCATCCATGGGGTTCGCCCATACAACATGGCCGAACCCATTATCCTTCTTTTTCATCTTCTTTCCATCTTATATCACCTTGAGGATGGGTTTTTCTTAAAAATTTACATCCAACATGTTTTAGGTCACTTGATGGGGTTCGGCCATACAACATGTAATGGCCCGGAATTTTTAAATCAATATAAATGTGGATATTATTTATTTTAATGATGGAAATTGGAAATTTTATGGAATAAATGGTGAATGGATCAAAATATGGACAAAGGCCCAAGTATGGCCCAATGGACTATGAATTGGGTTTAAGTTTACTTAAAGGGTCAAAGATGGTCAATTGGGCCAAGAATGGTCAAATTAGGCCCAATACCCATTTGGGACCCAATGGATCAAGATGATGTAAGCTTTAAGGTAAATGGGTAAGATGAAAATGTAATTGGGCCATGGGCCCAATGGTGATACAATTGGAATGAATTGAATGGGTTCAATTCACCTAAGTCAATTTGAAGTTGACCAAGGTGATGTGGTCAAGTGGGACCCACCTCCACCTCACCAAGTGAGGTGGCATGTGGACCCAAGGTTTGGTGGGGCCGACCACCATGGTTGAATTGGTCAACCATGGGTGTATGCATAAAGGCAATTTAAGCAAGTGGGATTAAGTTCAAGTGGGAATTAATTAACTTAATCAAATAATCCAATTAATTAGTTAATTAAACTAAGCTAAAGCGGTGGTCAAAGAGGGGAGACCAAAACACCTCATTCCAAGCTTAAGAGAAGAAAAAACGTTGGCTAGGGTGTTGGGGTCAAAAAGCATATAAAATATCTATGGGTTGGTGGGAGAAGTAATGGGAAGCTTTATCTTAACCAATCAAGAGGAGATAAGTTTTATCCAATTTTCTTATCTTTTCCATCTAACTCTCATTTCACTCTCTCCCCATTTTTCTCTCTCATGGCCGTCCCACCCTAGCAAGAGAAAGAAGAAGAAAAATTTGGAAAAAGAAGGAGAAGAGCTTAGGGAGAGGAAGAAGACGTTGGCCCACCACCTCAAGGTAAAGACTTTGAGACACTTTTCCCATCTCCATCCTCTTCCCTCTCTCAATTCAAACCCTATTATGGCCAATCCTAAGATTGGAGATTGTCACCATTGATCAAGCATCCTATCTGATTAAACAAGGAGAGGAAGGAGAAAGGAGGCTAAGGAAGCCGACGGGAGTGGCAAAAGTCGGAGGAAGCGTCAGATTGTAAGTATTTTCTTAAACAAGAAATTTTGGATTTTTAGGGTTTAAGATTTGTGATTCATTTTGTAAATTTAATGGTGGCCAAATGATTTTATGCCATGGATTTTAAATCCATCAATTTGAAGGATGGAAAGTGGACAAAACCCTAATGGGTAAATTAGAGTTAGGTTAAGGAAAAATAAATGGATTGAGTGCATTGTGTAATTAGGTATTAATCAAGCATGGACCATAGGGTTCGGCCATGTAGTATGGCCGAACCCCATGATAAAAAGGGTTGATGAATCTAATTAGGGTTATGTAATTAATGTGTAAATTTTTTAGGGTTTTAAGGAATGGAGGACATTATGTAATGTAGTTAAATTGATTAAGCAATGGATATATGTAAATATTTTTGGAAGTGAGGACTGGTGAAGGAATCAAAGGCCATAGGGTTCGGCCATGTAGTATGGTCGAACCCCATGGTAAATAATTGAGGAAATTTTAATGGGGTGTTAGGGTTAAAATTTTGAAGGATGAATTATGGTTTTAAGGTTTAATGATTAAATATTGGTAAATTGTTTTAAAGGGATGGTAAATGAAGAAATGCATGGGAGAAGTGCATGATCTTGATGGCCTTAACAATGGCAGATGATGGAGTATTTTAATTAGGTTTTGTAAAATTGGAAGCATGGAGAATGTTTTAGGGTTTTGATATGGTTAATGATTTAATGTAGGTAATGCTTGAGGAGGTTTATTATGATGGAATCCATGAATAAATGTGAGTGTTTTTATGGTAAAAAAGGGCACCAATGGAATAGTGGACCATGAACCATGGGTTCGGCCATGGTGTATGGCCTATGGTGGTGAAGTGATGAAATTAATGGATATAGGGATATGGAAATTAATGGAGGAAATTGATGGACAAAGTGAACCTAATGTTGATTGTTGGGATGGAAAGGTGATTAAGGAATGATGAATCAAATGTAGGGTTTAGGTTCTCTCAATGGAGGGACTAATGATGAATCTAATGTGTAATCAAAGACCAAGGAAAATGGGGATTTGGTTAAGTTAAAAGGGGTTGATTGTTAATGAACCAATGTTAGATCATTTTGGCCTAAGACTAATGTGTAGGTATATGTATAAATAAATGGACTTTAGGTTAAAATAAAATGGCTGATGTAAGTGATCTTGTGATATGGGTGATGGGTCAATTATGGACCCAAGAATGTGCCTAAGAATGATGATTTAATTATAAGTCGTTTTTAAGGACAAAGGTTAAAGTGTATGCATGTGGATTTATTAATGGGGATTAGATTAAGTAAATGGTTATTTTTAATAATTTTTATGTCATGGTTGATGGGTCATGAATGGATCCAAGTCTATGATCAATTATGAACTTAGTTGGGCAAGGGTGAATGAGTCATTAACCATGGAGAAGAGGTAGTGGCAAAACCGCAATTAATGGCCAAATTCAAGAACTCCATGGGAGATGACCAAGGGCTTAGGGACTCTAAGTATCAAGTCTATGTATGGTTAAATAAAACCTAGGATGGCTAATTTGTTTTAAATTCACAAATTAAAGGGGTTTAATGGATTAAATGGGACCCACAAAACCTAAATGGTGACCGATTATTCATGTGTACTTGGAAATGATTAATGGGCTTGGAAATAGTTAGAAACATGGACTAATTATTAATGTGTAATAAGGTACTGGACATCGTAAGCAGTGCGTGATCGGCGACCGGGTCTGTCGGACGGAAACGGAAGAAAGAACGCTAGTCGGTATTCGGTAGGATTCTAACCTTTTTGTAAGCCATGGATTGACTGATGGTTTCTATGAATTATTTTGGAAATTATATGGTTTGTTTTAAGATTGGTTTTGAATTATGTATTATGTAAGGTTTTTACTTGATTTATTCTGGTAAGCATATGAGTGGTTTAAAATGGGTTTTAAGGCTATGATGTGATTTTTGAGGCTTTGCTTGATCTATTTTTGATAATCAAGTTATATGTTTTATTGATGGGATTTTTTTAAAATGTCATGATTTGTTATTATATTCATTACATGGCATATGGCATCTACATCTCATGCATGGCATGGGAGGGATATGACAGGGGAAGGATGAAATAAAACTGGAGTCCATGCTCCGTCGGGGCGACCGATAAACAGACATGGAGATATTTTGATGTGTTTGATTTATCAGGGATGTTGTATGTAATTATGATACCTTGATGATGGTTCTTCCATCAAGGGAGATGATGTGTGATTGTTTATACCTGGACGAGGTTTTACCGTCCAGGGGGATGATGTGTGATTGTTTATACTTGGACGAGGTTTTGCCGTCTAGGGGGATGATTTGTGATTATTTATACCTGGACGAGGTTTTGCCGTCCACGGGGATGATTTGTGATTATTTATATCTTGACGAGGTTTTGCCGTCAAGCGGGATATGACAATCCATGTGTTAGCCCTACTCGGAGTCCTATTGGGCGCGTGGTCTAACGTCCTACTTCTACCCTAGCTGATGATGCAGGAAATGATGGAGTAAAAGCACGAGACAGGAGCCAAGCTTAGGAGCTTGGAAAGGCGGACTAATTATTTTGTTTAAGTTTATTTTGGGAAATGTGTATTTGTATAGTTTAGCTTGTCGGAAATGTAATATTTTAGACTTACTGCTATGATTTGGATTTTATTGTAGACATATGATGTTATGACATTTTGGTAATTAAATGATGAAATCTTCCCTGCTATCTAAAAATTGTAGGTTAGTCTCTATTGTAATTTTCGCACTTAGGGTAGTATTCCTCGAGCTTATTTCTGCGTGTGAACCGTTTTTCGTGGACTTCGTTCCACGCACACGTAGGATTGGATAGTTAAGGGCCGGGCTTTAGAGGCTTGGACTTAACTCGCGTCGTGACGTCCGCGCCCTTTGTCACTTAAAAAAAAAAAAATAGACTCTGATTTATCGGTGAAAAGGGGCGGGTGTTACACAACATGGCCGAACCTCATCTAGTCTCTCTTTGAGTCCTCAAATGATCCTCATAAAAAAAATAGGGTTCGGCCATGCAAGAGGCCGAACTTGTTCTTTAATTATTTTCTCCTAAACTTAGTATTACAACATAATTTCGAATATCCTTCCACATTTGTTTCAACCATCTAACCATTCCTTTAATGGATTTCAAGTCCATGGCCTTATAACCATTTGGCCGTCCATTTCAATCAAATATGAACCTCATGGTTTCGGCCATTCCATAGCCAAAACCATGGTTCCTTTAATTTCTTTCACACATTATTAAACTCATCCATACAACTCTCGGTTGGTTTTCAATATCTATCCATTCCTTGAATGGATACCAACTCCATGATCATTTTATTCTAACATTCTTGGAGCCCATTGATTTGGCCACCTATGGCCAACTCCATGACTTCCTTAATTACATTCCTATCTACATAAGCATGGAACATACCTTTACCCGTCTCCTCCTTTCTTTGTTTCGGTCTTTCCTCCTTAATCCTTCTCCTTTCTTGGTGTTTTGTTGGTCCTCTAAGTGTAGTGATGAATTGTGGGAGAGAGAGAGAAAAGAAGATAGAATCTCTTTGTTCTCAAATGAAGAGGTGTCAGCTAAGGGGTGTGAAGTGCCCCTTGGTGGTGTCTCCTTGTAATCATACCAAACTCCTTTCAATCCTTTCCTTTCTTGTTCTTCACTGATTTCTCTAAGTATAGAGACGAATTGGGAGAGAGAGAGATGAGAAGAGAATGCAAATCTCTTTGTTTCAATTTGTGGAATTCGGCCAAGGGGTGTGAAGTGCCCCTTGGTTGTACCCCTTTGTAATCAGCCCAAGGCTTTCTCACTTCCCTCTTAATAGTTTCATCTTAACCAAGATGTCCCTTGTCTTAACCAAGGTACCCCTTGGCTTCCCAACGTGTGCATGGGTGTAACGCCCCGCCTTTTTTCACTCGCCTAAAATCAGAGTCTATTTTTCTTCTTAAACAACAGAGTGAGAGAGAGCGGGACACCACGACGCGAGCTAAGTCCGAGCTTCCAAAGTCCAACCCTTAACTGGCCAACCATACCTGTGCGTGGACCAAGCCCACTAAAACGGTTCACACGTACTCAAGTTAACATGCGGAATAAATCATAGATGCGGAGATATAATAGATTAATAATTCTATTCCATTTTAGATAGCAAGGATGTCCATCACTTAATCATAAATATCTTACGTTAAAATATCCAAAATTGACATTCCAAACCATAGCCAATAATCAACATTATTACAGTCCCACGAACTAATTACTCAAATACATTATCCATGAGTAATTTAAACAAAATGCAACCTAATCATCCAAGCTCCCAAGCTTGGCTCCGATCACGTCCTCGTTCAGTCCATTCCCTGTGTCATCAACTAGGGTAGAAGTAGGGCGTTAGACAACGCGCCGAGTAGGTATTCCAATTATGGTCAAACACATGGGTTAGTATAAAAATCCAAATATAATACATCATGTCGTATCTGTAAAACATCGTATCCAAAACAGTGTATGATAATAGAGATCCAATCATACAGATAAAAACCAGAACCAGTGCATGAAAATAGAGATCATAATCATGCTGATGCAATGCCATGCCATGGGTGTCATATGCCATGAGTCCCACCCATCAGCGATAACACAATCACCAAAACATCTTCTTGA
Source organism: Chimonanthus praecox (assembly GCA_022113865.1). Classification (NCBI taxonomy): domain Eukaryota; kingdom Viridiplantae; phylum Streptophyta; class Magnoliopsida; order Laurales; family Calycanthaceae; genus Chimonanthus; species Chimonanthus praecox. Next base: position 43,364,054 of record CM039094.1, read on the forward strand.
TGGAATCTCCTCATCAAGGTATCACAATCACATAGTGTCCCTCTTTATGGAAAAGTCCTCATCAAGGTATCCCTCACGAATGCCTTACGGACGCCCCGACGGAGCTTGCACTCCGGTTACCTCTTGATGGGATAATGCACATCAACGTACCCTCACGAATGCCTTACGGATGCCTGACAGAGCGTGGTCTCCGGTTACATATCATCCCTCCCATGCCATGCATGAGATGCAAATGTCCACATGCTATGCAATTATACAAATCATAGCATTAAAATCTCATATTTGAAACATATCATTTATACAAAATAACTCATCAAAATAAGAATTAAAACCATCATACATATTCCATGGTATCAATGAGGTAGGAATCCTACCAATGACCAACTATGTGTCCTTGCGTTTTTGTCCATAACTGCTCACCGATCGCGTCAAGCCGATCATACACCGCTTGTGAGGTCCCGTTACCTTATTACATATCAATAAGTTAAACCAACGTTCTGTTTAACTTCCAACCGTACTTAAGTCCACAAAACACCTTTGTGGGTTCGGCCATACCACATGGCCGAACCTCACTTACTTGGTTCTGGGTCCAAGGTCATCCCATCTTTGATTCATTATTCCAACACACATAAGTTAATCATCTAACATTCATAAAACCCTAAGTCCATAAAACTTTCTCCATGGGGTTTGGCCATACACCATGGCCGAACCCATGGTCCATCATTTTCAACCCATTTACATCTTTAGCCATTATTTCCATCACCTCATGCTTAGGTCCAAAACATGATCCATGACTAAACAAAACATGCCTAGATTCATAAATAACCCATTAAAATGGTTACAACATGTCCGAACCAATGGTGTCTTATTTTAATCCTCTCCTTAAATCATTTACTACCTTAGGTCCATAAATCAAGTCCCTCCATCTCCTAGCATAATCATTCATTTATTTAATCATACATATATCTCTAAATGACCCTTTAAAAATGGTCCATGGGATTCAGCCATACACCATGGCCGAACCCATGATGTCTCATTTCCCATCTTCTCCTCTAAATGATTTACACTCTTAGGTCCATAATCAAAGTCTCTCCATGGGAGTTTAAACATACATTTAGGTTCATCCTTTTGGATCATCATTAACCATATTTAAAATCAATTAAAATGACCAACACTCCCCCATCATCTTCATGGTCCAAAACATCTATGTCCTCAATATCTCTCCATGGGGTTCGGCCATACAACATGGCCGAACCCATGGTCCAAGGTTCTTCATCATTATAACATTTGAGACCATTTTAAAAATTAATAACATTCCCCTTTATTTCCATGATCTAAATACATGTACATAATTCAATAATTCTTCATGAGGTACGGCCATACTCCATGGCTGAACCCATGGTGTAAGTTCTTCACCAACATACATCCATTTAAACCCTTTAAAATCCTTAATATCTTTCCATGGGGTTCGGCCATACAACATGGCTGAACCCTATGGTTCATTATTTTCCTTAAAATATATCATAACTCCATGACTGATCCTTTGATGGTTCTTGTACATACAATTTAGGCAGGGCCAAACCATGATCCTTAATCATCCACCATTTCATACATGGTTCATGCATAGAGTCCTTAGCCATAATAAAGATTAGGGTTCGGCCATTGTCCTTGACCATATTTTCTTACTTACGCAATCTTATCAAGTACTTACCGATTCCGCTGTAACGCCCCGCCCTTTCTCACTCACTTTCGGAAAATCATAGTCTATTTTTTTTTTAAGAGTGATAAAAAGCGAGACGTCACGACGTGAGCTAAGTCCGAACTTCTAAAGTCCGACCCTTAACTGGCCAACCCTATGTGTGCATGGACTAAGTCCATGAAAACGGTTCACACATAATGATTTAAACATGTGGATTATAATATAACCTATATCTATTCCATTTTAGATAGCAAAGTACTCCGTCAATTATAAATGATTAACTTAAATAACCAAAGTAACCATTCACAAACCATAGCAAATATCTAAATTATTATATGCCCGAAGTCTAGCTACTCAAATTACATGTCCATGAGTAACATAAATAAAATATAATCCAATCACATATCCAAGCTCCTATGCTTGGCTCCGGTCACGTTCAGCGTTCCTTTCCTTTCCTATGTCATCTACTAGGGTAGAAGTAGGGCGTTAGAACAACGCACCCAGTAGGAATTCCATTTAGGGTCTACACATGGTTAGTACAAATCATATATAATAACATAATGTCAAAACCATATAAAACAATGCCATGCCATGATGTCAAATACAATGAGTCCCACCCATCACAAGTACATAAGTACCCCCACATAGGTCTTTCGGACGCCCCGACGAAGTGTGGCCCCTCCGGTTACCTCTTGATGGAAAATGCACATCAAGGTATCCCCACATAGGTCTTTCGGACGTCCCGACGGAGTGTGGCCCCTCCGCTTACCTCTTGATGGAAAAAACACATCAAGGTACCCGACATAGGTTTTTCGGACGCCCCGACGGAGTGTGGCCCCTCCGGTCACATATCCTTGACCCCATGCCATGCATGAGATGCTAATGAAACAAATGCTATTTTATCTTATAAACATAGCATTAAAACTCACATTTGGAACATATCTTTTACGACATAAATTCATCAAAATAAACCAAATAAACTATATTACATAAACCATGTTTTCAAAAAGGTAGAATCCTTTCTTTCCTTAGCCTTTTCCTCCTTCTTCTTGATCCTTTGGCAGAGTGTGAGAGCTTGAGAGAGAGATAGAGTTCGGCCAAATTATGTGGGTCTGAGAGAGAATCAGCCTTGAGTGAGAGGGAGACGAGTTTGGGATGTAAACTCTAAGTTCTTTTCTCTTTTGTCCTTATGAGTGCTCGGCTAAGAGAGGGTGTGAGGGAGAGAAACAACTAGGAGAGAGAGGGAGAGTTCGGCCTTGTTTGAATTTGAAAATTAAACCAAAACGCCCCATTATCTCTCCAACGTGTAGCCTTGTTTGAATTTGAAAATTAAATAAAAAATCCCCATTACCTCTCCAAAGTGTAGCCTTGTTTGAATTTGAAAATTAAACCAAAACTCCCCATTATCTCTCCAACGTGTGCCTTGCCTTTGTTTGAATTTCAAATGTATAACCGTCCACCCCATTTGTTTGAATTTGAAATATGTAACCACCTCCATTATCTCTCCATGTGTGAGTTTCATCCATGAGATGTAACTCCAAGGCTCCAACGTGTATGCCATTATTTGAATTTTGAAACAACCAACCACCTTCATCTTCATACTCCACTCACTTGAGATGAATATCCCCATAACTTCCTATCCAACTCATTTTACTCAACTCATTCATTTAACTCAACTCACCTCTTTAATTCAAATAATTTAATTCACTTGAATCGACTCCATTATTTGATTCCATTTGCAACTCAAATCAGCCCCAACTAAATTAGGCTTGAACTCACTTGGTGGTCAACCAAGTCAACCACGACCCATTGGGTCCCAATTGGGCATTTTGACCCAATTAACAATTTTTAACCCAATTAACAATCTTGACACAATTGAATACATCTTACCCATTTATTTCAATTGGAACCATATCCACAATCCCTTGGGTCTTAATTGGGTAATTGACCCAGCATTTTACTCATCTAAGGTTCATATCCATTAATTCACAATAAAAATGGCCAATTTCGTAAATATTGATAACATGGAATTCCGAAGTGTTACATCTGTGACTCCTCCGGTTTCTTTCACTCCGTCTTGTTCCTCCTCTCTTTTCCTTCCTTAGCCTCTTCTTCCTTCGTTCTTGATCCTTGGCTGAGATTGATCTTGATTAAGATAAAATCTCTAGGAGTGGTTCAGCCAAGAGGTATAGGTTTGAGAGAGGGAGAAAGAGAGAAGATTTAAGATAAAAACTCAAAGTGTTCTCCCTTTGTCAATGAGAGTGGTCGGCCTTGAGTGAGAGAGGGAGAGAGTGAGATAAAGCAAGGAATTCTCTTTGCTGCCCATTGTAGTTCGGCCAAGGGTGGTATCCTTTGGTTGATACCCCTTTTTGTAACTCTCATGACTCTTCACCTCCCCATTGATACTTATTTTTGGGGTTTCATCCCATGAGATGAAACTCCCAATCTTATGCCCCTTGGGTTTCCATCATGAGATGGAAACCCTCCATCTCCCAACGTGTAGCCTTGGATGACTTTGTGTAACAACCAAAATCCTCCAACTTCCTCATAATGATGGTGTCTTCCCAAGTGTCCCTTGGCTTGGCCAAGACACCACTTGAGATGGAACACCCCTCCATCTTCCAACATGTAGCCTTGGTTACTTTGTGTAACAACAACGAAACCATTCACCTCCCCATTTAATGCTTCCTTTGGAGTTTCATCCCATGAGATGAAACTCCCATGTCCCCAACGTGTATACCCATTGGTTTTGGTATTATGAGATGCAACTCTCCATCTTCCCACTCCACTCACTTAAAATGAAAGTCCCATTAACTTCCCATTCAACTTATCTCTTTAACTCAACTCATATCTTTAATTCAACTCATTTAACTCACTTAAAATCAACTCAATTACTTGATTCCATTTTCAACTTAATTCAGCCCCAATTTAATTAAGCTTGAACTCACTTTGTGGTCAACCAAGTCAACCATGACCCATTGGGTCCCAATTGGACATTTGACCCAATTGACAACCTTGACCCAATTAAATAAATCTTACCCATTTATTTCAATTAAACCTTTATCCATAATCCGTTGGGTCTTAATTGGGCAATTGACCCAACACCTTACCCATCTAAGTTCTATCTCCATTAATTCACAAATTAAATGGACAATTGTCATATATAATCATGACCTAAAAATTCGGGGTGTTACAATGGGTTTCATCCATGAGATGGAACTCTCCATTTCCAACGTGTGTCCCTTGGGTTGGTACCCCTTGAGATGGAAACTCTTCCATTTCCATTTCAACTCACTTTGACACAAGCATTTTAATCTTGAACTCAACTCAAATAATTTAATTCATTTGAACTCATTAATCAACTCAAGTCAATTTAACTCAGCCACAACATATCATTTATTCAATTCCTTTGAACTCACCCATGGTTGACCAAGTCAACCATGGCTTAGCCGACCATGCACTACATGGCATTTAGGGTCCCACTTAGCCATTTCGTTTACATGCCACCTCACTTGATGAGGTGGATCTCATGGCTTGGGTCTTAATTGGGTATTTGACCCAATTAAATTAATCTTACCCATTTACTTCAAAATTAGTTCACCTTGACCCATTGGGTCCCAATTAAGCAATTGACCCATTTATTTAAGGCTTACCCAATTATTTCCAATTCAACCTTAACTATGACCTGATGGGTCTTGATTGGATAATTGACCCAACTCCTTACCCATCTAGGGTCCATTTCCATTATTTAATTTCAAATTCCATCAATTCACAAATTAAATGGACAATTCCAATATATATTTATGATATGAAAATTCGAGGTGTTACAGGGTGAGTTTAATAATGGATGTAGGTTTGTTTAAACCGAACCACTATACATTGGGTGTCTATGTGATTGGTCGATTGCTTGTATGAATGTTAACATCATATGTACACCTCTTGTTCACACAATACTTTCCAACTTGATTAATTTTGTAATTTTGCTATATTATTTTTGTTGATCAAGATATTTGCAAAGAATAAAAAAATGGGGTATTATCCTATTCATCCTCTTCTCTCTCTAGACAATCTTATTCTAACACTCCGAGACTTTCAGAGAGGTTGTTGTAGTAGAGACACATCCTCACCCTGTGGTCGTACTGACCACAAACATGACATCTGTAGATCCCGTTTCCTTTAGAGAAAGGATGGTTTCCTCTGGAATGATCCATGATCTTGTATTTTGCACACTCTTGATCTAGTGCGTAGAATAGTAGTCCTTGGTATGCCCGATTGTGCACAAATCTCACATAGTGTCGGTCTAGAAGGTCCAACAACACTAGACCTTGATAGCAAAACTTTCTTCCACACGAGAGTCGTAGACTGATGATCAGAGGAAGAAATCACCACCACTTCAGGTGGAGGAAGTGTTTCTTGAGTATACTCCGGAGAGTCAGGGTTGCTATCTGATGAGATCTCAATTGAATCAGCTCTCCTCTAGATGTTTGGCTCAATGTTGTGAGTTGGAGGTTGAACTCTCTAGAAACCAAGGTCACAATAATCATCGATCAGACTATTATGGTTGGTTACCCCTTCTACCATGATTAGAGAGAAGATTATCCATTCGATTCCAAGCTCCGTAACTGCTCTAATATACTTTGGGTTTCCTGTGAGAGTTTCATTCTTACTGCAGTGATTTGGTGCACTAGACATTGCTGTTTGAAAACTTGATATCAGTTCACAAACAAACAACATTGTAACACCCCGGATTTTCAATTTATGAATATATATGGAAATTGTCCATTTAATTTGTGAATTAATGGAAATAGACCTTAGATAGGTAAGGAGTTGGGTCAATTGCCCAATTAAGACCCAACGGATTATGGATAATGATCAATTGAAATAAATAGGTAAGATTTATTTAATTGGGTCAAGGTTGTCAATTGGGTCAAATGCCCAATTGGGACCCAATGGTTCATGGTTGACTTGATCGACCACCAAGTGAGTTCAAGCTTAATTAAATTGTGCTGAATTAAATTGGAAATGGAATCAAGTAATTGAGTTGATTTTAAGTGAGTTAAATGAGTTGAATTAAAGATATGAGTTGAGTTAAAGAGATGAGTTGAATGGGAAGTTAATGAGATTTTCATTTTAAGTGAGTGGAGTGGGAAGATGGAGAGTTGCTTCTCATAAGACTAAACCCAAAGTGTACACACATTGGGGAGATAGGAGTTTCATCTCATCAGATGAAACTCCAAAGGAAGCATTAAATGAGGGAGGTGAAAGGTTGGTGTTGTTACACAAGGATATCCAAGGCTACACGTTGGGGAGATGGAGGGTTTCCATCGTGAAAGCACATGGTTGGAGTTTCATCTCATGGGATGAAACCCCCAAAGAATGTATTAATGAGAGAGGTGAAGAGGTATAGTGGTTACAAAGGGGTATCACCCAAAAGACACCACTCAAGGCCGACCACTCTCGTTGAATAAGAAAAGAATTGGAGTTTCATTTCACTCTCTCCCTCTCTCTCTTGGCCGATCCCCCTCTCAAGACAAGAAACACTTAGAGTATTTTCTATCTCAAGCTCCTCTCCCTCTCACTCAAGGCCGACTCTCTCTCAAACCTACACTCTTTGGCCGAACCCTCTCTTTGGTGTTTTCATCTCAAGACCTCTCAAGTTCACTCTCAGCCAAGGATCAAGGAGGAAGAAGAGGCTAAGGAGGGAGAAGATCGGAGGAGCAAGAAGGAGCGAAGGAAACCGGAAGAGTCGCGGAATCGGTAAATACTTGATGAGATTTTAATAAGTAAGAAAAGAATGGTCAAGGATCATGGTTCGGCCCTTGCATGGCCGAAGCCTAATTGTTATGTATGTATGGAAAACATCTCATGCATGTCTAAGATAAGGTATTATGATCAAAGATCATGGGTTGGCCTTCCATGGCCAAACCCTAAGGTTGATATGCATGGACCATTAAAGACAAAGGAAGGGTTAGATGAGGTTCGGCCATGATGTATGGCCGAACCCCATCAAAGGATATATAAACATGGTTATATGATTTGAAGAGAAAATGATGAACCATAGGGTTCGGCCATGGTGTATGGCCGAACCCATGGAGATATATAAATGATTTTTAATGGGTTTAAAGGATGAAAATCATAGATGTATGTTAGTGATTTTAAAAGGGTTTCTAAGGGTGAGAATGATGGAAGAATATTTGTAATGCCCCGCCCTTTTTCACTTTGCTTTCCTAAAATCAGAGTCTATTTTTTTTTTTTTTTGTAAAAGAGTAATAGAGAGCGGGACGTCATGACGCGAGCTAAGTCCGAACCTCTAAAGTCCGACCCTTAACTGGCCAACCCTATGTGTGCATGGACTAAGTCCGTGAAAACGGTTCACACATAGCAATATCAACATGCGGAATTAAAATTAAAACATGCGGAATTATAATAGAACCTAGTTCTATTCCATTTCAGATAGCAAAGTACGTCAAGTCTTTATCCATAATTAAAATATCATAATTATCCAAATAAAACATCCAACCATGTCAAATCATCTAAGTTATTACATATCCGAAGTCTAGTTACTCAAATTACAAGTCCATAAGTAGCTTAATTAAAATATAAATTAAAAGCATCCAAGCTCCTATGCTTGGCCCGTTTCGCGTTCATCGTTCTCCTTGTTTCCTGTATCATCCACTAAGGTAGAAGTAGGGCGTTAGAACAACGCGCCTAGTAGGTATTTCAATTAGGGCTAACACATGGTTAGTACAAAACATATATAATAATATCATATTGTCAAAAACCATATAAACCATGCTATGTCATGATGTCAAATGCAATGAGTCTCACCCATCACAAGTACATATGAGTACCCCCACATAGGTCTTTCGGATGCCACGACGGAGTGTGGCCCCTCCGGTTTCTTCCTGATGGAAAAGCACATCAAGGTATCCCAGATAGGTTTTTCGGACGCCCCAACGGAGTGTGGCCCCTCCAGTTACATATCTTTCACCCCATGACATGCATGAGATGCTAATGAAACACATACTATTTTATATAATAAATATAGCATTAAAACTCACATTTAAAACATATCTTTTTGAACATAAAATCATCAAATAAGATAAGAAACATTGTACATAAGCCCATGGTTTCAAAGAGGTGGAATCCTACTAAAGACCACTAACGTGTCCTTGCGCTTCCGTCCTATAACCATTCACGATCGTACACACATTGTGAGGTCCCGTTACCTTATAATACATCAATCAATTAAAACCATGTTCCATTTGATTTCCTATTATGTTTAAGTCCATCAACCATTCCTCATGGGGTTCGGCAATACACCATGGTCGAACCCATGATCCATCACTTTCACCCTTTATTACAACTTTGCCATTGGTCTAATCCTTAGTTAACATTTCATTCATTTTAATCTACCATACATAGTTCTTTAATTCAAACAAATGATCCATCAAATAGTTCATGGGGTTCGGCCATACACCATGGCCGAACCCTATGTCCATTATTTTCACTTATTTACAACATTGCCATCCATGGCTAACATAATCCATAATCCAATAACATAATCCATAAGCATATATTTGTATCCTCCAATTAATTATCCATTTAATCAACCACTATATTAAGTCCATAACCGATTCCTTACTCCAAACATGATCCACCAAATATTTCCCATGTGGTTCGGCCATACACCATGGCCGAACCCGTGGTCTTTCATTTTAGACCATATTTACATTTTTGCCATTACCTTATGTTTATGTCCAAAACCTATCCATAACATTGATTCATGGGGTTCGGTCAAACACCATGGCTGAACCTTATGATGTCTAACTTTCCAATTTTATCAATTCCCATTCTTGAATCCATAATTCAAGGTTCCTTCCTTTTTGATCCAAAAGTCCACAATTAGAAACTTTCTAATTTAATAACCATCCTTCATAGGGTTCGGCCATACACCATGGCCGAACCCTATGGTTCATAATCTTCTCTTTGACAATCATTAATCCTTGATCTTCCATGATCCAAATACATGTAGCCAATTCTATATTTCTCCATGTAAACCTTTTAAAAATATGAATAATCTTCCATGGAGTTCAACCTTCAAAAACCCATAATCATTACCAACACACCTCCATGGGGTTCAGCCATGCAACATGGCCGAACCCTATGGTTCTTTAATTTCTTTAAAAATCATACAACTAAGATTACATCATTTGATAGTTCTTATTCATACATTCATCCAAACCTTTTAAAGACCATTCTAAATTATTAACCATCTTCCATTTAATCCCTTCAAAAGCATTGATATTCCTTCCATGGTTTCCATCCTTAAATCCATAAATTAGACCATGTCTTTCTATGGGGTTCGCCCATGCAGCATGGCCGAACCCTATGGTCCATCCTTTCCATTAAAAGACCATAATTATTCCCTCAATTTTCTTTCATGGGGTTCGGCCATACACCATGGCCGAACCCTATGGTTCCTTTTCTTAAACAAAATATCAAACTACTTACCAGTTCCACATATGGCCGAACCCTATGGTTCCTTATCTTAAACAAAATATCAAACTACTTACCAGTTCCGCGACTCCTCCTGTTTTCCTTCGCTTGTTCTTGCTCTTCCTATAATATCCTCAATTTTCAATATAGCAATATTTACGAAAATTGCCATTGAAGTGGTGAATTAAAAGGATATAACCTTAGATGAGTAAATTGTGGGGTTCATTTGTTCAATCTAGACCCAATGTACATGTTATGTAGATTAAACTAAATTAAATGGGTATGGTACATTTATTTGGGTCAAAGAAGTTAAATGGGTCAAAGGACCCAAATGGGACCCAATGGGTCGTTGTGGACATAATTGACCATTGGGTGAGCTTAAGATTAATTGGTTTAGGCTGAAGTAAATGGGAGTGTCAACAAGTATTTAGTTAACTCAAATTAAATGGATGAGTTGAGTTTAAAAGGTGGAGTTGAATTTATTATTGAGTTGAATTAAATGAATGGGTTGAGTTGAGGAAGTTAAATTAATTTTAAGTAACTGATGTGTGTGAATGTGAGTGGAATGGATTGATTTCAAGTGTAAAACAAAGAAAAACATGGGCTGCATGGGGAAGTTATCTTATGCATGTAACTCCTACTTAAGTGCTAAATGTTGGTGGAGGTTTTGGGAGTTACATGTGGTGGGGAGTTGTATTTCAAAGTTTAAATCCATATACACGTTGGAAGTGCATGAAACTCCAAATGGAGGGGTTGTGTTTTAAATGTAAGATGTAATACACGTTGGATTGCATGAGAATTATTCTATGCATGAGAATTAAAGGGGAGTTGGAAGGTTGAGTTGGTCCAAGTGAATCAAATGGGTTAAGTTTTATTTAATTGGGTCAAAGTTTGTGAAATGGGTCAAAATGGCCAATTTGGACCCAATGGGTCGGGTTTGACTTTGTTGATCACTAAGTGAATCCAAGATTGATTAAATTGGGGTTGTTTGGAGTTTGAAATAAAATCATATAGTTGAGTTAAATAAGTGAGCTGATTTGGAAATAAATTATAAGTGAATGAGTTGATTTGAAATAAGTTATGAGTAAGTGAGTTGCTTTAAATTATAAATGGTGGAGTTTAGTTGAGCTAAATTTATGAGTTAAATTAAGTATAAGTGGAGTGTTTGTAATTCCAAGTTTTAAAACAATAAAAAACGGTGGTTGCATGATGATCCCATGCATGTAACTTCTAGGATGGAGATAAATGGAATTACTGTTTCATGGAGTTAATTTTGGAGAGGTGGTGGTTAACTTAAGCCAAACAATGGCCACACGTTGGAATACATGGGAGTGGTATTATTTGTATGTAACTCCAAGGATGGAGAGTGAATGGAGTTGCTGTTATGTGGAGTTTCAAAAGGGGTTTTTGACATTTTAAATTCAAAATACAAGACTACACGTTGGAGGAGGGTGAAAGGTTTCATCTCAAATATGAAACCCCCATGTGAGATGATAATGAGAGGAGGAGGAAAAGGGGAGGTTACACCAATGAATCCATGAGTGACGTTGGAAGCTTGGGGAGGTTTCATTTCAAAGATGAAACCCCCAAGTAAGCATAAAGGGCATTGGTTAATGTGGGAGTTACATGTGAGGTTAACCTTGGGCTAGTTTTGATTAAACAAAGAGTTCTCATTTCACTCTCTCTATCTCTCTCTCTCTTTGCCGTCTTCTACATTCCAAGATCAAGAACATCAACTGGTTGCTCATTTCAATCAGTCCTTGGGTGATCCTCTCATCAAGACAAAAATCAGCAAAAGAGTTTGGCACCAAGGTTTAAGATCAAATATCTATCTCTTTCTCTCTCAAATCCTTGTCACCTGGCTGAAGTATTCCAAGGAGGTTGCAGCAAGATTAATCTCAGTTAGGAGAACAAGAAGGTAGAGGGAAGGCTAAGGATCTAAAAGGAGTCAAAGAACCGAAGGAGTCCCGGTGTGGTAAGTGCACTTTGAACAATTGATAAATAAAGTTGGTTAAGGGAATGAGATCTGGCCATCGTATGGCCAGATCTAGGATTATGATGTTTAAAAATGGTAAAATATGGACCATAGGGTTCGGTCCCTTTGGATGGCCGAACCCCATGGGAAAACTTGATGATTTTAATGGTGTTTGAGGGATAAAGTCCATATTGGGTAATGAAGATTTTTAAAGGATTTAAAGTGAAGATAGCTTACTGTTTTTGAGTAGCTATGGCTTGGCTGAAACATATTATTGTTATGGCTAATTTATGGATTAAAAACATGGACAAATGTTGGAAGGATTACACCAAGAGAACCATAGGGCCGAACCCCATGGACTGTTTTGGGTAGATAATTGGATTATGATTTAAGAATAATATATGTTTGTTTATGGACTTAGTATAGGTATATAATCAGCCATCATGGATGATGGAAAGGTGAACAAAAGAAATCAGTTTGGTGAGGTTCGACCATGTAGTATGGCCGAACCCCACTAATGGTGATTGATGGACTTAATGATTAATTTGTATGGTTAAGTGAAGGATTTAAAAGGACCAAATTAAGATGGTGAGGTTCGGCCATGTGCTATGGCCGAACCCCACTAAGATGGTTTTATTTTAGGCTATGGAAGTTAGCAAAAATAAGCATTGGTTAGACCAATGGCAAAACTGTAAATACAAGATAAATTGTATATGTGAATGGATTGATCAAAAGACTTAAAAAGAGGGGTCCAAAATCAAGTGGTAAGGTTCGGCCATGATGTATGGCCGAACCCTACCAAAGTATGTTTGAGGTGTGATGTGAATTAAGTATGACTATTGGTGTTTAAGATAAATTAAACAAAAAGATAGTCTAAATGACATTATTGTAAATTATGGATGAAATGATCAAAGATAAAATGATCATGTGATTGGATAAATGGGCCAAAACCAAAGTGGTAAGGTTCAGCCATAATGTATGGCCGAACCCTACCAAGGCTTATTTGGAGGTTTGGTTAAATTGTATGGTTGTATGAAAGAGAGACAAATTGAAAATAGGTGAGGTTCGGCCATGGGGTATGGCCAAACCCCACATAGTGGATTTTTAGGACATAGACCATTGGAATGATATGGTTGAATGTTTGATTTGCTGCTATATAAATAAGGTATCGGACTTGCTTGAACGGTGTACAAGTTGTAAACGGGAGACGGTTCAAGAGAAGAGTCAAATTAAGTGATCATTGTGTAGGTTTCCTACCTTTATTGTAACCACTATTCCATATGTTGTTTTATGTTGATTTCGATATCTTATATGATTGTAAAGTTATGTTTCTAAATGACATGTTTGCATAGACATCTCATGCATGGCATGGGATGATGGTGTTGTAACCGGAGGCCACACTCCGTCCAGGCGTCCGAAAGACCACTGTGGGGTACCCTGATGATGAGAATCCCATCAGAGGAATCCGGAGGCCACACTCCGTCGGGGCGTCCGAAAGACCATTGTGGGTTACCTTGACGATGAGAATCCCGTCAAGTGATGGCTATGTTGAATGGTGATGGGTGGGACTCATTACATGTCCATTTCATTCATAGCATGTTTTTATGGAATTTTGTTACACATGTATTATTATTATCCTATTTGCATGTTTTTGACTAACCATGTGGTAGCCCTATTAGGAAACACTACTAGGCGCGTTGATCTAACTCCCTATCTATATCCTTAGTGGATGATGCAGGGAAATGGAAGTGTGGATCGAGAAGAAAACCAAACATAGGAGCTTGGGCATTTGGAATGGATTTGAATGGACATGAATGGACTATTTATGTATTTGTTATTTGAATTCGGACAATGTAATTTGGTAATTAGTTATGTTGGCATGTAATAAGTAGTTAGGTAGATGCTATAGTCGCTTCATTTTGGATGGTTTGGAATGAATGGTAGACTAAGGTTATTTGGTAATTTTGGAAAATAAATCTTGTACTTTGCTATCTTAAGTTATAAAATGGATTAGTCTTAGGATCTATTATCACCTCAGTTAGACTAAGACTAAGTATATTCCGCATGTTGTATTTGCACCATGTGTGGATCCATTCTTATGGACTTAATCCATACGCACATGGGCTTGACCAGTTAAGGGTCGGACTTTAGAAGTCCGAACTTAACTCGCGTCGTGACACTCCGCCCCGATCACTTGATTATTATATTTAAAAATAAAAATAAACTCTGAAAATTAGAGTGAAAAGGGCGGGGTGTTACTCTTCCAATCTTTCTCTTCCTTGCACACTTACTGGTTGCCCTCTTTTCCTTTGTGTATGCCGTGAACACCTTCTTGCTAGAGCTCCCAACGTCAAGACCTTCTTGATGGTTGTGTGTTACCGTGCGCCCCTTTATGTCATGCTGCCCCTCTTCTATAATACTTCCCATCGGTCCAATATTAGAAGGTGCATGTGCCCCTCTTGCCTTTCCTTTATAAAACTTCCTCTTGATCCTAAATAGAAGGTTCCATGCGCCCCTCTTGCCTATTCCATTTTTATCCAAGGAAATAGACACCATTGAGCGCATCCTCTTGAATATGGATATCTCCTATACACGGCTAAGACATCTTCTATATTTAGCAATTCCCCTTGTATCACTCTTAATCAAGGGAAGACCCCTTTTTAAATGATCTTATGCACATTAACTTGGATATGCAAATCTCATATTCGGCCAAGCAATATCCCATACACGGCCATGCAACCTTTATTTAATTTTTAGACACATTGCATTACCTTTTTAATTCAGCCCCATTAAATTTAAATTGAAACCATTTCCACAACCGTTGGGTCTTAATTGGGCAATGACCCAACACTTTACCCATATAAGGTCCATATCTAATAATTCACAAATTAAATGGGTAATTTTCATATATATTAATAACTTGAGAGGGATCAGGATTGTACTTCCTCAACATCGATATATGGAACACATCGTGCAAAGATGCCAACTGTGAAGGAAGTGCCAATTGATAAGCCACGTCCCCCATCCTTCTTATGATTGTAAACGGTCTCGCATATCTTGGTGACAATTTCCCTTCTTTCCAAATTTCATGTGTCCCTTTCGTGGCGAGACGTTCAGGAACACCATGTCCCTCACTTCAAATTCAAGGAACCTCCTCCTCTTATCAGCATAGCTCTTCTGACGACTCTGCGCAGTCAATAGATGCTGCCGTACCAACTGTATCTGCGCTGTAGTTTCTGCAACCAACTCAGGTCCAATCAGTGCAGGCTCACCGGCCTCTGTCCAGCACACGGGTGATCTACATGGTCTTGTAACACCCCAGATTTTCAATTTATTAATATATATGAAAATTACCCATTTAATTTGTGAATTATTAAATATGGATCTTAGATGGGTAAAGGGTTGGGCCATTGCCAATTAAGACCCAACGGATTGTGGAAATAGTTTTAATAAAATTAAATGGGGTTGAATTTAAATTAGTATTGCAATATTATATAAATAAGGAAGGAGATAATTGTGCATGGCCGAATATTGGTTATGCAAACTATGAATATGCGCATAAGGGGATTACTAAATAAGGATATATTGCATGGCCGTGTGAATGGGATTTGCACATCTAAGGAGATATGCGCATGATGTGTTAGAATATATCTAAAAAGGGTTCTTTCCCTTGATTAAAAATCGGCACTAGGGGAATTACTAATTGAAGGGTCGGCAACTACTAATTATAGGCAACACAAGGGGTGCATGGCACTTCCTATTTGAGACACAAGCAAGGGCGCACGACATAAGGGAATTACTAACTTGGTACCTTCTAAATTGGGACCAATTGGAAGTAATAAAAGAGGCAACAAGGAGGGGCGCACGGCTTACACTGTAACGCCCCGCGCTTTCCGAGAATTTCAGAGTCTATTTTTTTTTTTAAAAGTAATAATAGAACATCGGAAGAGAGTGGGCGGCGTCACGACGCGAGTTAAGTTCAGACTACCCAAGTCTGATCCTTAACTGGCCACCCATGTGTACATGGACTAGACTATGATAATGAACACACATGGAACTAACATCAACATGCGGAATAATAAGACTAGATAGCAAGTAACAGTCCTAAACATTATTTATCATAGATCAACCATCCAAATGTTATCAACCTAATCAAACCATAGCAAGTAGTGAATTATTACATGTCCCACAGAAGTATTCAAAAGACAGTAATATAAAGTAGTTCAGTCCTTCATTCAAGCACTTAGGCTTGGCTCCCCTCCCAGTCAACGACCTTTCCTTTCCCTTTGTTTGTACCTGCAATCTCCTCTGAGGATAGAATTAGGGCGTTAGATCAACGCGCCCAGTAGGTTCCCGAATCAGGGCTACCACATGTTAGCATATAAAACATGCATATACATATCATAATACATGATCAATAAAAACAGGTAAAACAATGCTATGAAATATGCACATGCAATGAGCATCCCCCATCATGTACTTTCATAGCCATCACTTGACGTGCCTTGCACCGACAAGGTAAATTACGACACACTTTCATCTTTTCTATAAAATATGTACATGCAATGAGCAACCCCCATCATGTACAATCGTAGCCATCACTTGACGTGCCTTGCACCGACAAGGTAAATTATAACACACTTTCATCTCTTCTATAAAATATGTACATGCAATGAGCAACCCCCATCATGTACATTCGTAGCCATCACTTGACGTGCCTTGCACCGACAAGGTAAATTACAACACACTTTCATCACTTCATCACTGACTGATTCATATCACGTATGAGTCCTCCAGGCGGGACTCTCATCGCCTAAGGAGACCATTGTGACTATGATCATCATGTTACTCTTCCTGGCGTGACTCGCACCGCCGAAGGAGGACGTAACTCATAACTTGAAACACTGTAGAACCTCATTCATAATCCCATGTCTATGCATGAGATGCCAATGCCTGCATGCCATTTGTTAATGCATAATATATCATTTGAAACACATATAATAAAATAAGTCTCATAAGAAAACTGGGGTAAAACTGTGGTTACAAGTAGGTAGGAAACCTACAGAAGGATCACTTCAGTGTCTGTTCTTTCTTGGGCTTTATCTGGTCACCGCTCGCAGTCGTGCACCGTCACAGATATCCGTCACCTTATTCACATAAATCATGGACCAACTTTTAATCCCTTACTTTATTTGATTCCCATTGTTGAGTCTAAGTCCACAAATACCAACTCATGGTTGTGACATTTATTTACAAACATGCCATTGCTACCCATACCTTGATTAAACTTTACAGCTTACCCACAACCTTAACATGGTTCAGCCATGTTTTGGCCGACCAAATGAGCAAACATAATTCCATTTTTAATCACACCCACATCCATAAAATGGCCCATGAAACAGTCCATTGGGTTCGGCCATACTCATGGCCGAACCCTTATGGTTCCTTTGCTCAATAATGTCCTTTAAATACTAACTGGTTTTACCCCCTAAGCCATGTTAAACCCATGGTTTAGCCAACCCATGGCCAACCCAAAATCAGTAACCTTATTACATAGAAACCTCCCAAAACAGTCCACAAAGGTCTATGGTTTCCATGTTTTCCAACATGAAAACCAACCCTCTTTTACATGGGGTTCGGCCCTCCATGTTGGCCAAACCCAATGGTCATTCTTACTATATTTAAACCTCCAATAATCATATATAAACAGTGTATTAATATCAGGTTTTTAACTCTCAAAGAAACCATCCAAAACAGTCCATAAAAAGATCTATGGTTTACATGAAAACCAACATTCCTTTGCATGGGGTTCGGCCCTCCATGGTGGCCGAACCCAATGGCTATGTTTACTATTTTTAAACTTTAGATAATCATGTAGTAACAGTATATTAAAATCATATTTTTACTTTCAAAGACACCATCCAAAAATCAACATCAAATCATGGGATTCGGCCATCCAAGATGGCCGATCCCCATGGTCCATTTTTTCCAATTTTAATCTACTGATTTAGACCACATAACTTCAGTCTTTTCTAAATCTAAACCCATGTTTTAACTCTCTTTAAACATGCATTTTAAATCTATTACAACCATCTAACATCAGTCCTAACTTATATGGTTTTAACTTCTAAAAACCATCAAAACTAACCGCTTGTTTCCATGGGGTTCGGCCATGCTAAGTGGCCGAACCCAATGGTCCATTTCCATCTTTTAATCCACTGATTTTAGACCATATAACTTTTAGTCCCTATGTCATTCAGATCCATGGTTTTTAACCATTCTAAAACATGTATTTAAATCTTAATTCAAAACCCAAAACAGTCCACAAAATCCATGCCTTTCATGTTTCAAAACATGAAAACCAAGACATCTCTTTACATGGGGTTCGGCCCTCTATGGTGGCCGAACCCAATGGTCATCCTAATCATTTCTAAACCTCCATTTAATGAAGGTTAATCATTGGTGTAATAGGCCATGATCATGGCCCAATCCACACCCTACTTGTTCCATGTTTTTCAACAAAACTCAATGAAAAACTTACCAATTTTCCCTAGCCTTTCTTCTTGACTTTTGATCCTTGTTTCCTATCTTTTATTTCTGCTTTTCTTCCTCAATTCCTTACTGGTTGTCTGCTTGAATATTTGGTACCAAAAGCCTCTGCTGTTCCAGCCAAGAACACCGATTGGAGAAATGGAGAAAGAGATGGGAACACTTGGGTTTCCTTTGACAAAAACGGCCAAGAAAGGCAACCTTTGCCTTTTGTAGTTTCAGCCCCCAACTCCCATTTATTTCCTTCTTTACTTCTTGCTAAAAACGAGTGGATGTTGGGTGTCAACCAAGACACCTCTTGGTGCCAAACGTTGCAACCCTTGGTGCCAAACATTGTATCTTTTGGGAATGAATCATTGCAACCCTTCATGAAGAGGTGCCGCCAACCTTGGTGTCTTTTGGCTTTGCCAAAGCACCCCTTCACATTCAACGGCTGTGATGAGTTTGATCAGGTGTCGAGTGCGATTACAACTCATTTCTACCTCCTCTTGACTCACTTAATTCATGATATTTTTATTTTAAACCAACTCATCCAACTTATCATATTTAATGCACCAAGTTTGACTCAACTCATTTCTTAAATCTAACTCATTTCAAATCACCCTAACTCAAGTTGAATTAACCCAAACTTGAGTTCAATTGAGGGCCCATACGGTCACCCGTGGTCAAATTGGTCAACCCGACCCATTGGGTCCCCTTTTAGCTCCTTGACCCTTTTTGGACTCCATGACCCGATTATGGTATTTTGGTCATTTGTAAGTGGTTTTCTCATATGGATCAAGCCTACCCATTTCTTCTCTACTTGATTTCCAATCAAATAGGCTTAACCCTATTTAGTTTAAGCTTACACAATGGTCAAATCATCCATTTTGACCCATTGGGTCCAATTGGGCCCTTTGACCCATTTAGCCATTTCCAACTCAATTGATGTACATAACCCATCGAAATCAACTTGATATATATATAATGTGCTCATATGACCTTATTTTGAGCAATGGGCCCCAACATTTCTTATTTTGACATCACAAAATAATTAATTTACTAACTCAGGGGGATTTTGGTAATTTTCCACTTCATTGAGAAATTGGGATGTTATATACACACATAGCTAAATTCTCTCTCCCTCTCAAGATCATTCTCAGCATTACACAAAGAAAAGGAGAAGGCAGCCAGCAAGAGGCGTTCTCAGTTTTGGAAAAAAGTCAAGAAGAAAGGAGAAGGATTGGAAGAGCAAGAATCAATCGGAACCGGTTAGTATTTTATAAATTTTGTTTAAAAGAAAAGAACCATAGGGTTCGGCCATGGTGTATGGCCTAACCCCATGGAAGAAAATTGGGAGATGAATGAGTATTTTTAATGCAAAGGATGAACCATAGGGTTCGGCCATGCATTGATTATTTAATGGAATTTTGAATGATGAAAATCATGAAGGATGTTTGTTATTTTAATGAAATTGAAAGATGAAAATCATAGATAAAGGTTTATGATTTTAATGGGTTTTAAATGATAATTTTGTGAAGAACCTTAGACCATGGGTTCGGCCATGGAGTATGGCCGAACCCCATAAATAATTATGGGATGATCATGGTATTAAATTTAATGGAAAGACATGGTTATTGGTTGGAAACCATGGAAGGAATATCAATGTTTTGAAGGGATTAAATGGAGACCATGGAATAAGATTAAGGGATGAATGTTGATGTTTAAATAAAAAAGGATGAGCCATAGGGTTCGGCCATGTGGCATGGCCGAACCCCATGGAAAGGATATTAATAAATTTTAATGGATTTAAAATAATGGGAAATGTTATTTATGTCTTAATTTTAAATGGAGACCATGGGAAAATATAGATGGATTTAATTTGGTGATTGATTTAATGGAAGATCAATGTTTATTAATTTTTAGAAAGGAGAACATTATGAACCATAGGGTTCGGCCAAGGTGTATGGCCGAATCCTATGGAGTTGTATTGGTACGGTTAATGTATTGTTTTATGAATAATGTATGGATCGGTTTTGGATTTAATTTGGTGATTGATTAAATGAAGATCATGGAAGATGATTATTAGTTTGGAAAGTTTCTAATTACGGAAAGAACTTAGAATTTTGGATTCAAGAATGCAATTGCTAAATTTGGAAGCTTTCTAATTATGGATTATTGATGAAAATGGAAACTTAGACATCATGGGTTCAGCCATGTGTATGGCCGAACCCCATGAACCAATTTATGGGTTTTGGACATATACCTAAGGTAATGGCAAAGTTGTAAATACATGCTAAGATGGAAGGCTAGCCATGAATGGCAATATTGTAATTTAAATGGAATTAAGATATCATAGGGTTCGCCATGTTGTGTAGCCGAACCCCATGAATCAAGTTAAATGGATTTTATGAACTTAAGATAATGATTGGATTAATGGAGAGACAATGATAGAGGTAATGACATTTTTGGTAATTAAGTGAAAATAAAGGACCATGGGTTCGGTCATGGTGTATGGCCGAGCCCCATGGGGAATGTTTGCTGAACTTAATGTTTGATGTATCTTAGATGATTAATTGGGTTATCATCAGATTAATACATAAAAATGGTAAGAATGACATTATTGTAAATATGGTCAAAACTGAAAGGTCATGGGTTCGGCCATGGTGTATGGCCAAACCCCATGAGAATCGTGTTTATGGACTTAAAATATTGAAAATCAAGTGGGACTTGGTTTTGATTGATTGTTATATTATAAGGTAACGGGACCTCATAAGGTGTTTACGATCGTGAGCGGCTACCGGACGAAAGACGCAAGGACATGTAGCGGTCTTTGGTAGGATTCCACCTCTTTGAAACCATGGGTTGAATGTACAATGTTTTATCTTATTTTGATGAATTTATATTGCAAAGGATATGTTTCAAAATGTGAATTTTAAATGCTATGTCTATTTGTATAAAATAACATTGTTGGATATGTTTCAAAAGGTGATTTTAAATGCTATGTTTATGTTATAAAATAGCATGTGTTTCATTGGCATCTCATGCATGGCATGGGGTGAAGGATTTGTAACCGGAGGGGCCACACTCTGTTGGGGCGTCGAAAAACCTATGCCGGATACCTTGATGTTCTTTTCCATCAGGAAGAAACTGGAGGGTCCACACTCCGTCGAGGCGTCCGGAAGACCTATGTGGGAGTACTTTTATGTACATGTGATGGGTGGGACTCATTGCATTTGTCATCATTGCATGGCATGGTTTTATATGGCTTTTTGGACTATATGTTATTATATATGTTTTGTACTAACCATGTGTTAGCCCTAATTGGAATACATACTGGGCGCGTTGTTGTAACGCCCTACTCCTACCCTAGTTGATGATACAGGAAACAAGGGGAACGATGAACGCGAAACGGGCCAGGCATAGGAACTTGGATGATATTAGTTTATATTTTGAATAAAGTTACTTATGGACATGTATTGGAGTAACTAGTTTCCAGGCATGTAATAACTTAGATGAATTGCTATGGTTGGATGTTTGATTGATTAATTATGATATTTTTATTATAGATAAGGACTTGACATACTTTGCTATCTGAGAATGGAATAGAACTGGGTTCTATTATAATTCCGCATGTTTTGATTTTAATTCCGCAGTTATGATTTTATTATTCCGCAAGTTGATATTGTTATGTGTGAACCGTTTCCATGGACCAAGTCTATGCACACATAGGGTTGGCCAGTTAAGGGTCGGACTTTAGAAGTTCGGACTTACCTCTCATCGTGACGTCCCACTCTCTATCGCTCTTTGGTTATAAAAAAAAAAAAAAAATAGACTCTGATTTTCGGAAGAGAAAGCGAGTGAAAAAGGGCGGGGCGTACAGGTCTACCATATAATGCCTCAAATGGAGCCATCTGGAGGCTTGCCTGGTAACTGTTGTTATATGAGAATTATACCAATGGAAAGTGATCCTGCCATCCACCCTTGAAATCTAGCATGCTTGCTCTCAGCATTTCCTCCAATGTCTGTATTGTCTTTCAGACTGCCCATCAGTCTGTGGATGGAATGTTGTACTAGTCAATAAGTCTGTTCCCATGGCTGACTGCATGCTCTGCCATATTCTGCCCATGAATCAACCATCTCTGTCGGACACAATAGTCCGAGGAATACCATGCAATCTGATGATATCTCTGATCTGCCGCTGACTTAAAGTCTCAGATGAGTCTGTCATCCTGATGGGATTGAAATGTGCAAACTTGGTCAGTCGGTCTACCATGACCCACATTGCATCGTTGGCCTTTGAAGACCTTGGTAACCCTGTCACAAAATCCATGGAGATGTGCTCCCATTTCCATTCCGGCATTGGTAAGGGTTTGAGTAACCCTGGTGGCTTCTGATGTTCCGTCTTAACCTGTTGACACGTTAAGCAATGAGTCACAAATTCTGCCACATCTCTTTTGAGTCCGTGCCACCAGTAATGTCTCTTCAAGTCGTGATACATCTTGGTGCTGCCCGGATGAAAAGAGAGTTTGGTCTGATGTGCCTCAATCAATAACTCTTTTCTACAGCTCTTAGGCACATATATCCTTCCTCGGAATACAAGACCCTGTCCAGGTCATAACTCCCATTCTGGTATGCCTTCACCAGTAGACATCTTGGCCCATATCTCCTCCACTTCCGGGTCTATCCGTTGTTCCTGTTCAATCTTGGTAACCATGTTGGACCGTATGATCAAATTGTACATACTGCCATGATTACTGATATATAAATTGAACTCTCGTATGGAATTTAGCATCTCCCATTCTGTCCTGATCAGATATGCCACTGATGCATGTGATATGCGGCTGAGGGCATCCACCACCTTGTTCGCCTTGCCAGGGTGATAACGAGTGCGAACTCATAATCCTGCAGATATTCCATCCATCTGCTCTGCCTCAGGTTGAGCTCTTTCTGATCAAATAAGTACTTCAAGCTCTTATGATCTAAAAACACTTCAAATTTCTCGCCATATAGATAATGTCTCCAGCTTTTGAGAGCGAAGACCACTGCGGCTAGTTCAAGATCGTGCGTAGGATAGAGGTGTTCATGTATTTTCAATTGTCTTGAACCATAAGCCACCACACGATGAGTTTGATTGAGGATGCATCCAAGTCTTTCTCCTAAAGCATCGCATTGTACTTCATAACCCTTGCCTCTTTCCTGCAAAATTAAGATAGGAGCAGTTGTAAGTTGCTCCTTCAGCGTTTCAAATCTCCGGTTGCAAACATTTGACCACTCAAATTTGACTCCTTTTTGAGTGAGTCGGGTCAGTGGAGATGCAATCTTGGAGAAATCCATGATAAATTTCCTGTAATAACCAGCCAATCCCAAGAAGCTATGGATTTCGGTTACATTCTTTGGTGCTTTCCATTCTCCCACTGCCGCCACTTTAGCCGGATCCACGGCTATACCTTCTTCTGATATAACATGCCCCAGAAAATTAACCTTGGGTAGCCAGAATTCACATTTGCTGCCTTTGGCATATAACTTGTCCTTTCTCAGAGTGTCCAGAACTATCCTCAGATGCTTAGCATGTTCTTCCTGAGTTTTGGAGTAAATCAAAATGTCATCAATAAATACAATGACGAATTGGTCCAAGTACGGACGGAAAATCCTGTTCATAAGATCAATGAACACAACCGGTGCATTGGTGAGTCAAAACGGCGTGACTACAAACTCATATAATCCATACCACGTTCTGAATGTTGTCTTTTCTATGTCCTCTTCCCTAACCTGGACTTGATGGTATCCGGACATCAGGTCAATTTTAGAGAAATGACTGGAACGTCTAAGCTGATCAAATAGGTCATCGATCCTGGGTAGAGGGTACTTGTTTCTGACCGTCAGCTGGTTCAGTTTTCGGTAATCCACACACATACGGAGTGAACCATCCTTCTTCTTCACAAATAAAACCGGAGCTCCCCAAGCTGATGTACTGTTCCGGATGCAACCCAGTCTGAGCAGTTCATCAATCTGCTTCTTTAGCTTGGACATCTCCGCTGGTGACATCCGATAGTGTGGTAATGACACTGGTAGTGCCAGGGTACAGTTTGATTTCAAAATTAACCTCCCTCATGGGAGGCAAGCTAAGGAGTTCTTTTGGGAATACATCCGCATAGTCCTTTACTATTGCTGGAAGTTCAACCAGTGGTGTCTTGTTGATTCTGATACTGTTCAATACCAAGTGATTCAACCCTTCATGCAGTCTGCTTTGTTTGTCAGCACGTACCACATGTTGTTTTCCCTCGGGTGACCAAATAGTCACTCTACGGTGATATCAATCAATGTTGGCCTGAAAACTAGCCAACCAGTCCATGCCGAAGATAATATCGTACTCTATCATGTCGAGTACCAAATAGTTGAACTCAAATTTGAGTCCAGCGAGTTTAGTATTCACTGTTGTGCATATAAGCCTCAATGATGTGTCTCCGACGGGGGATACTGTAGTGAATGATGTGGACAGTTTTTGTACCAATGTACCAGTAGCAGTTACAAATACAGCAGATATAAAAGAGTGTGATCCTCGAATCAAATAATGGAAAGGCGTAGAAACTACTGACTGCTGCCATACCTTGAATCACTGAATGATCCTCTGCTGCTGGTGGTGCTAAAGTGAATACCCGTCCAGATCCTGTAGGTAGCCGCCCTGCCTGATGAACTGTCCTGCCCCCACGTGAATTTGCTAGCCTAACTGGTGGACGAGATGGCCCTGTTGACCCAGTAGATGGTGCGGGTCTGCTAGAGTTCGGTCGGAACCTCTTGTTGGGCTGGAATGTACCCCTCCCACTCTGACCTCGGCGATTGTCAAGCCGCGTCAACTCAGCCAATTCCCACTCTGCTATTGTGGCCCTGCTGACCACTTCTGCCAATGTGGGTGCCTTGAATATAGTTACCTTGGCCCTTATGCTAGGCCGAAGGCCCCTCTCAAACTTCCGTGCCCTTCGATGCTCAGTATCCACCATATAAAATCCATACACAGATAGACCGAGAAACTCTTGGTGGTATTCTGCCACCGTCATGGTACCCTGTACCAAAGATAGGAAAGCCTGTATTTGACGCTCCTTCTCCTCCTCAGGAAAATAATGTTCCAGGAAGGTAGCTGAGAACTGATCCCAAGTCATGGCAGTCCTTTATCTTTCTGGAAGAAGTGCTCGCTGCTGCTCTATCACCTCCCACCATTTACAAGCATCATCAATTAGCTGTGATGTGGCCAATAAAATCTTATGAGCATGACTCGTGATATTCAATAGAATCAGAATCTGAGAAATCTTCTTTAGCCAGTTTTCTGCTCCGACAGCCTCTTTTCTTCCCTTGAAATAAGGAGGGCGTTGTTGCTGGAAGTCCCTGACCATACTCCTGTCATTGGTCCCGTTGGCGGTTCCATTCTCATTCATATGTTGTTGGAGCACTGAAGTAACAACCACTTGAACCAGATTCTGCAATTCAGGAGGTACCACTGGTATGTTTACACTGTTTTCTTCCTTTTCGTGGTGAGAGTGATGTTCTTCCTCATGATCAGAATGTTGTTCCTCCTCATGATGAGAATGTGGTTCCTCCTCATGATGAGAATGTCGTTCCTCCTCTTCACCCCCTTTTTGGTTTTGTCGGATATTTCTCGTTGACTTTCCTTTTGGAGCCATTGTTTCCCTAAGCCATTAAAAACATCAAGACTTAGTTTCATAAGCAAAATTTGTATTTCCTACCTGTTGGGGAAAATTTCCAAATAAGCATTCTTGATTTTTGCCTTGTTTCCAAGGGAAATACGTCCTATGTTGCTACGTTTGATAATCCGATTATTTTGACTGTACTTCCTTTGCTATCATCCGTCTGAGTCTAACGAAGTAAATTAATGCACCAGACCGGATTAATTTACTCCAAGAGATTCAAGTTTCGGGTTCGCTCTGATGCCAACTGTAACGCCCCACCTTTTTTCACTCGCTTTTTCCCGTAAATTCAGAGTATATATATATATATATATATATATATATATATATATATATATATATATATATATTTTTTTTTTTTTTTTTATAACTGAGTAGAGTGATAGAGCGCGGGACGTCACGACGCGAGCTAAGTCCGAACTTCCAAAGTCCGACCCTTAACTGGCCAACCCTATGTGCGTATGGACTCAGTCCAATAAAACGGTTCACACATAACAATATCAAGATGCGGAATAAATATCATAACCTGCGGAATCATAACATCAAAATGCGGAAACATGATAGAACCAAGTTCTATTCCACTCAGATAGCAAAGTACGTCAAGTCCTTAATCATTATTAAAACATCATAATCATCAAACTAAATCATTCGACCATCTAAGTTATTACATTCCGAAATCCAAATACTCAAATACAAGTTCATGAGTAACTTTATTCAAAACATGTAAAGTAAATCTTCCAAGCTCCTATGCCTGGTCCGTCTTACGTTCATCATTCCCTTGAATACCTATATCATCAACTAGGGTAGAAGTAGAGAGTTAGAATAACGCGCCCAGTAGGTATTCCAGTTACGGCTAACACATGGTTAGTACAAAACATATATAATAACATAGTAATGTCAAAACTTTATAAAATCCATGCCATGCAATGATGACAAATATACAATGAGTCCCACCCATCACATGTACATAAATGTACCCACCACATAGGTCTTCCCGATGCCGCGGAGTGTGGACCCTCTGGATTCTTCTTGATGGAAATCACATCAAGGTAATGCACATAGATTTTTCGGACGCCTCGACGGAGTGTAACCCCTCCGGTTATAAATCCTCCACCCCATGCCATGCATGAGATGCCAATGAAACACATGCTATTTTATTAACATAAACATAGCATTTTAAATCACATTTTGAAACATAATCAATCCATGCTATTTAAACAATTTAAACATAGCATTTGAAATTCAATTATAAAGCATATCCTTTGAAACTTAATTTCAGCGAACATAGGATAAAACAAAGTACATAAATCCATGGTTTCAAAGAGGTGGAATCCTACTAAAGACCGTTCACGAGTCCTTGCGTTTCCAGTCTAAGATTCGATCACTAATCGTGCACCGCTTGCGAAATTCTGTTACTTTATAATATAATGATAAATCAACACCAAGTCCCACTTGATTATAAGGTCCTAAGTCCATAACAAAACCCCATGGGGTTCGGCCATACACCATGGCCGAACCCATGGCTTACCATTTTTTACACCTATTTATGAAAATGCCATTGTTTCCCTCTTTCCTTTAAATCTTCCATAATTAGACCCTATAAATTTCCTTAACCAAACAAATCCATCAAACACAACTCATGGGGTTCGGCCATACATCATGGCCGAACCCATGGTTCTTCACTTTGGTGTGTAATTACATTTTAGCCATTCCTTTCACCATCAATCCATAACATGCATTGTATCCTTTATTTTATTTACAAAACACAAAGCCTAACCCACAATTTTTGATTCATGGAGTTTGGCCATGTGTATGGCCGAACCCATGATACCTTTATTTCCAATCTTATCTTCACTTTCTAAATTAATAACCATAAATTTATTTACACTAAAATACCAAACCAATTCCATGGGGTTCGGCCATACCCATGGCCTAACCCTATGGTTTCCAAAATCCTCATTTAGAAAGTCCATAATTAGGTAGCTCTTAAATTAGCAACCTCCTTCCATAAATGGAAGCTTTCTAAATTTAGCAAACACTTTCCTTAATTGGATTATTTCCATAAATAACCTACACCTTTCCATAATTGGAAACACCTTCCAAAAATAGAAGGTTTCCAAAAATAATAACCTTCCTTCTATATTTAGATTTCTTTCCAAATTTAGCAACCATTTTCCATGCTTGGATGCTTTCTAATTTTAGCAACACTTTCCATAATTGGATGCTTTCCAATTTTAGCAACCAATTCTAAAATTAGATAGTTTCCTATTTTAATCTCCATGCCCAAAACTACTCCATGGGGTTCGGCCAAGCACCATATCCGAACCCTATGGTTCATGACCTTCATCAATAATCTAGATCCATTAAAAATCAAACATCAATCCATTAAAATATTTGGTGGGGTTCGGCCATACACCATGGCCGAACCTCACCCCTTTTTTTTCATTAATATTGATCCAATCACTTAACCATAAAACAATCATGGTTCTGCCATGCCATGGCCGACCCATATTCTTTCATTGTCTTCTTGAATCTAAAACCAACAACCATCAAAGGTTTCTATGATCTAAAATCTAAGAACATAAACCCAATAATTCAATCAAGTCTTTCCATCATAATATAACCCATGTCCTTTAAATTTAATAAATCGGTCCTCATGATTTAATATCCATAAACCTTAAATCCATATAAATATTTGGTGGGCCATGGCCGAACCTCACTCATTCTTTTCTATTCTTATGATCAATCCTATCTACCTTTTCAAATTATCATGATCATCTTTGATCTTGTTCCATGGTTTTCAATATTCATAAACCAACAAAACAAATCATATCTTTCCATTAAATCATTGAACCAATCCACAATCTTCTTCCATGGGGTTCGGCCAAACACCATGGCCGAACTCTATGGTTCTTTTTGTTTCAAAATAAAACTATTGCATTAAGATACTAACCTCTTTTCAATTCCTTGCTCTTCTAATCTTTCTCCTTTCTTCTTAATTTTTCTCCAAACAAGAACTCCTTCTTGTTGCTGCCCTTTCTTCTTCTCTTTGCTCTTGCCGTGTGAGAGAGGACTTAAGAGAGGGAGAGAGAAGAATAAACTCAACAATGAAGGATGTCAAAACCGTGTATCCCTCTTGATCTCTCCTTTTATCACTTTCCTTGATCCAATATTAGAAAGTGTTTTAAGATAAGCAACCCCCTCCTTTGGCCGTGCGCCCATCCTTGCCTTAGATGGCAGTGCCGACCTACCTTGCCTTAGATGGCAATGCCGACCTCCCTTGCTTAATTTAAGACCTTCCCTTAATTCTATCTCTATCTAAATTAGATAGTTTCCTTTGGCTATTAATCCATGTGCATAATATAGATATTAATATCCAAAATTCGGCCATGCTTAATCTTTTAATTATTTCATAGATATCTCATCCATTTTTAAATATTCTAGCATATCATTGTGGATTTAGAATCCCACATATCTCTCATGCGCATACTTTATGGATTTCACATTCAAAATTCGGCCATGCACTATCCCATTTAATTTTTGATAAAATCAATGCCATAATTTAATTGGGTCCTAATTGGGTCATGACCCAATTCTTTATCCATTTAAGATCAAATCTAAAATTCACAATTGAAAATGGATAAATTTCATAAAAATAATAAATTGAATATCCGAGGTGTTACATCTGGAGGCTTGCCTGGTAACTGTTGTTCTATGAGAATTCTACCAACGGCAAGTGATCCTCCCATCCACCTTTGAAATCTAGCATACATGCTCTCAGCATATCCTCTAGTGTCTGTATTGTCCTCTTAGACTGTCCATCAGTCTGTGGATGGAATGCTGTGCTCATCAGTAGGTCTATTCCCATGGCCACCTGCATGCTCTACCATACTCTGCCGGTAAATCGACCATCTCTGTCAAATACAATACTCCGAGGAATACCATACAATCTGATGATATCCCTGATATACCGCCGACCTAAAGTCTCAGATGAATCTGTCATCCTAATAGGAATAAAATGTGCAAACTTGGTTAGTCGGTCCACCATGACCCATATTGCATCATTGCCCTTTGAAGACCTTGGTAACCCTGTAACAAAATCCATGGAAATGTGCTCCCATTTCCATTCCGGCATTGGTAAGGGTTTGAGTAACCCTGATGGCTTCTGATGTTCCGTCTTAACCTGCTAACAAGTTAAGCAATGTGCTACAAATTCTGCCACATCTCTTTTGAGTCCGTGCCACCAGTAATGTCTCTTCAGGTCGTGATACATCTTGGTGTTGCCTGGATGAATGGAGAGTTTGGTCTGATGTGCCTCAATCAACAACATTTTTTTTTACAGCTTTTTGGCACATATATTAAACCCCGGAATACAAGACCCTGTCCTGGTCGTAATTCCCATTCCTGTATGACCACGCCAGTAGACATCTTGGCCCATATCTCCTCCACTTCCGGATCTGCTCGTTGCTCTTGTTCAATCTTGGTAACCATGTTGGACCGTATGTTTAAATTGTACATACTCCCATGGTTTGTGATATATAGATTGAACTCTCGAATGGTATTTAGCATCTCCCATTCTATTCTGATCAAACATGCCATTGATGCATGTGATATGCGACTGAGAGCATCCGCCACCTTGTTTGCCTTTCCCGGATGATATTCATCTGCACTGCCTCAGGTTGAGCTCTTTCTGATCAAACAAATACTTCAAGCTCTTGTGGCCTGAAAACACTTCAAATTTCTAGCCATATAGGTAGTGTCTCCAGCTGTTGAGAGCGAAGACCACTACGGCTAGTTCCAGATCATGTGTAGGATAGAGGCGTTCATGTATTTTTAGTTGTCAAGAACCATAAGCCACCACACGATGACGTTGCATGAGTGAAAACCCCAGTCCTTCTCCTGAAGCATCGTATTGTACTTCATAACCCTTGCCTCTTTCCGGTAAAATTAAGATAGGAGCAGTTGTAATTCTATCTTTTAGCTCCTCGAACCTCCGGTTGCACAGATCTGTCCACTCATATTTGATTCCTTTCTGAGTGAGTCGATTCAATGGAGATGCAATTTTGGAGAAGTCCATGATGAACTTCCTGTAATAACCAGCCAATCCCAAGAAGTTGCGGATCTCGGTTACATTCTTTGGCGCTTTCCATTAACTCACTGCCGCCACCTTAGCCGGATCCACGGCTAT
Source organism: Chimonanthus praecox (assembly GCA_022113865.1). Taxonomy (NCBI): domain Eukaryota; kingdom Viridiplantae; phylum Streptophyta; class Magnoliopsida; order Laurales; family Calycanthaceae; genus Chimonanthus; species Chimonanthus praecox. The sequence continues at coordinate 43,395,646 of CM039094.1, forward strand.
ACCGTTTGCTGTTATAACGTGTCCCAAAAAGTTGACCTCATGTAGCCAAAATTCACATTTACTGGCTTTAGCATATAGTTTGTTATTCTTCAAAGTGTCCAGAACTATTCTCAGGTGCTCAGCATGTTCTTCCTGAGTTTTGGAATAAATCAAAATATCATCAATAAATACAATAACAAATTTGTCCAAATAAGGACGGAAGATCCTGCTCATTAAATCCATGAACACATCCGGTGCATTGGTGAGTCCAAACGGCATGACCTACCGCGTTCTAAAGGTTGTCTTCTCTATGTCCTCCTCCCTAACCCGGATTTGGTGATATCTGGACATCAAATCAATCTTAGAAAAATGACTGGAACCTCTAAGTTGATCAAATAAATCATCGATCCTGGGTAGAGGGTATTTATTTCTGACCGTCAGCTGGTTCAGTTTCCGATAATCCACACACATACGGAGTGAACCATCCTTTTTCTTCACAAATAAAACTAGAGCTCCCCAAGCCGATGTACTGTTCCAAATGCACCCCAATCTGAGCAATCTGCTTCTTTAACTCGGACATCTCTGCTGGTGCCATCCGGTAATGTGGTAATGACACTGGTGCAGTGCCAGGATACAACTTGATTTCAAAATTGATCTCCCTCATGGGAGGCAAACCAGGGAGTTCCTTTGGAAAGACGTCCGCATAGTCCTTTACTATTTCCGGAAGTTCAACCACCGGTGCCTTGTTGATTCTGATAATGTTCAATACCAGATGATTCAACCCTTCATACAATCTGCTTTGTTTATCAACACGCACCACATGTTATTTTCCCTCGGGCAACCAAAATGTCACCCTGCGACGATAACAATCAATGTTGGCCTTAAAGCTAGCCAACCAATCCATGCCAAAAATAATATCATATTCTGACATATCGAGCACCAAATAATTGAATTCAAATCTGAATCCAGCGAGTTCAGTATTCACTGCTGTGCATATAAGTCCAATGATGTGTCTCCGACAAGGGATACAATGGTGAGTGATGTGGACAATTTTTGTACCAATGTACTAGTAGCAGTTATAAATGCAGCAGATATGAAAGAATGAGATGCTCCCGAATCAAATAATGCAAAGGCGTTGGAACTACTGACTACTGCCATACCTTGAATCACAGAGTGATCCTCTGTTGCTGGAGGTGCTAAGGTTAATACCCGTCCAAATCATGTAGGCAACCGTCCCGCTTGATTAAATGTCCTGCCTCCATGTGAATTAGCTGGCCTAAGTGGTGGACGAGATGAACCCCTTGTATTAAGAGGGCTTGTTGAGTTGTGGACATTCCCTCTTAAAATGACCAGGCTGATCACAATGAAAACAGTTGCTCCCAGCTCTTGGAGCCTGAGTGACTGATGCAGATGGGGAGGGTTGATTGGGTCGAAAGCCCCCTGTTGACCCAGTAGATGGTGAGGGTCTGCTAGAGTTCGGTCGTAACCTCTTGTTGGGCTGGAATGTACCCCTCCCACTCTGACTCGGCGATTGTCAAAATGCGTCAACTCAGCCATCTCCTGCTCTGCTATAGTGGCCCTGCTGACCACTTCTGCCAATGTGGGTGCCTTGAATATAGTTACCTTGGCCTTTATGCTTGGCCGAAGGCCCCGTTCAAACTTCCGTGCCCTGCTATGCTCAGTATCCACCATATAGAATGCATACACAGATAAACTGAGAAACTCTTGGTGGTACTCTGCCACCATCATGGTACCTTGTACCAAAAGATATAAAAGCCTGTGCATGGCGTTCCTTCTCCTCCTCAGGAAAATAATGCTCCAGGAAGGTAGCTGAGAATTGCTCCCAAGTCATGGCAATCCTCTCCCCTTCCGGAATAAGTGCCCGCTGCTTTTCTATCACCTCCCACCATTTACCAGCATCATCAATCAGCTGTGATGTGGCCAGTAAAATCTTGTGAGCATGACTCGTGATATTCAATAGAGTCAGAATCTGAGAAATCTTCTTCAACCAGTTTTCCGTTCTGACAGCCCCTTCTCTCCCTTTGAAGTAAGGAGGGCGCTGTTGCTGGAAATCCCTGGCCATGCTCCTATCATTGATCCCGTTGGCGGTTCCATTCTCATTCAGATGTTGTTGGAGCAGTGAAATAACTACTACTTGAACCAGATTCTGCAATTCAGGAGGTACCACTGGTATGTTCACACTGCTTTCTTCCTTCTCGTGGTGAGATTGTTCTTCCTCATGGTAAGAGTGTTATTCCTCCTCATGGTGAGATTGTTCTTCCTCATGATGCGAGTGTCGCTCCTTCTCATCACCTCCCTTTTGGTTTTGTCGGGTATTTCTCATTGACTTTCCCTTTGGAGCCATTTTTCCCTAAGCCATTGAAAACATCAAGACTTAGTTTCCATAAACAAAATTTGTATTTCCTACCTGTTGGGGAAAATTTCCAACTAAGCACTCTTGATTTTTGTTTTGTTTCTGGGGAAATACATCCTATGTTGCTATGTTTGATAATCCGATTATTTTGACTGTACTTCCTTTGCTATCATCCATTTGAGTCTAACGAAGTAAATTAATGCACGGAAACCGGATTAATTTACCCCGAAAGATTCAAGTTTCGGGTTCGTTCTGATACCAACTGTAATGCCCCGCCCTTTTTCACTCATTTTTTTCCGTAAATTCAGAGTTTATTTTTATTTTTATAACTGAGTAGAGTGATAGAGCGCGGGACGTCACGACGCGAGCTAAGTCCGAACTTCCAAATTCCGACCCTTAACTGGCCAACCCTATGTGTGCATGGACTAAGTCCACGGAAATGGTTCACATATAGCAATATCAACATGCGGAATAAAATCATAACCTGTGGAATCATAACATCAAAATGCGGAATCATAATAGAACCAAATTCTATTCCATTCAAATAACAAAGTACGTCAAGTCCTTAATCATTATTAAAAACATCATAATCATCAAACTAAACACCCGACCATCTAAGTTATTACATTCCGAAACTTGTTACTCAATTACAAGTTCATAAGTAACTTTATTCAAAACATATAAAATAAGTCTTCCAAGCTCCTATGCCTGGTCTTTCTTACATTCATCGTTCCCCTGTTTACCTGTATCATCAACTAGGGTAGAAGTAGGACGTTAGAGCAACGTGCCCAGTAGGTATTCCGGTTACGGCTAACACATGGTTAGTACAAAACAAATATTATAACATAATATCCAAAACCATGTAAAATCCATGCCATGCAATGATGACAAATATGCAATGAGTCCTACCCATCACATGTACATAAATGTACCCACCACATAGGTCTTTCGGATGCCCCGGCGGAGTGTGGACCCTCCAGAATCTTTTTGATGGAAATCACATCAAGGTAACATACATAGGTTTTTCGGACGCCTCGACGGAGTGTGACCCCTCCGATTATAAATCCTCCACCCCATGCCATGCATGAGATGCCACTGAAACACATGTTATTTATAACATAAACATAGCATTGAAAATCCCTTTTGAAACATATTCAAACACATGCTATTTTAAACAAATAAACATAGCATTCCAAATTCATAAAAAGCATATCATTTGAAAACTTAAATTTCACCAAACATAAGATAAAACAAGTGTACATAAATCCATGGTTTCAAAGAGGTGGAATCCTACCAAAGACAGTTCACGAGTCCTTGCGCTTCTGTCCAAGAATCGATCACTGATCGCGCACCGCTTGCGAGATCTCGTTACCTTATATTATAATAATAAGTCAACACCAAGTCCCACTTGATTTTGCAATATTCTAAGTCCATAATAAAACCCCATGGGGTTCAGCCATACACTATGGCCGAACCCATGGTCCATTTTCATACCTATTTACGAAAATGCCATCCATGGCTATCATTCCATAATCCCATCTTTTCCATCATTAAAACAATTGCCTAAGTTAATGTTTAATCCACAAAACATCTCATGGGGTTCGGCCACACATCATGGCCGAACCCATGATCTTTCAATTTAGACGATATTTACCATTTTGCCACTAGCTTAGGTTCATGTCTTCCCATTAATCCAAACATCATGTTAAATCCAAACAATCCATTCCACTTGATTCATGGGGTTCGGCCACACACAATGGCTGAACCCTATGACATCTTAGTTCTATCTTAGGTCCATAAAATAAGCTTAACTCATAGAATTTATTCATGGGGTTCGGCCAAGCACCATGGCCGAACCCTATGATGTCTAGGTTTCCTTTTTCCATCATCTTACATTTTTAGCCAATCCATAATTGGATAGTTTCCAAATTTAGATTTTCTTAATTAGAAAGTTCTCAACTTAAAACTTTCTAATTGAGTTTCCACATTCCAAAAATAGAACTTTCCCCTTTTTAATGTCCTCCTTCTATTTTTAGAAACTTACTTATAAAACAACCTTCTATAAATAAAAAGTTTCCAAAAATAAAACCCTAGTGGGGTTGGGCCATACACCATGGCCAAACCTCACTCATGGCAACCAATCCATTCATTTAATCTAAGTTCCATAATTAATCTTCACCTTCCATTCTTGGATAGTTTCCATAAATAATCTTCATGGTCTATAATTAGATATTTTCTAATTTCAATATCCACTTTCCAAGAATAGAAACTTTCCTATATTAGACAAACTTGTATAAATAGATAGCTTCCTAAATTAGAAACCATCTTTCCATTATTGGATGCTTTCCAAGTTTAGCAACTCTTTCCATATGTGGAAGGTTTCCATATTAAGCAACCAAGATACTGTAATAGCCCGAATTTTTAAATCAATACATATATTGGCTATTATTTATTTTAATAGTTGAAAATTAGAATTTTGATGGAATGAATGGTAAATGGATAAAAAAAAATTGGGCAATGGCCCAAGTAGGGTCCAATGGACCAAGGATTAGATTAATTTCATTAAATGTAGTTAATGTTAATCAAAAGTGATGATTTAAATGTATGATGGAATCCCCTCAAGAAGGGACCTTGTGGTGGATCTGAAATGTAGTAAAAGACCCAAGAAAAAATGAGGAAAAGACATCATGGGTTCGGCCATACACATGACCCATTTGTGAGCCATTTTATGGGCTAAATTTGGAGCTATGCATGTGTTTAAATGAATGGGAATTAGGTTAAATAAATGATTGATTTTAATGATTTGTGTGTCATGGTTAAGGAGTCATTGATGGATTCATATTTATGGATCAGTTATGGACCTAAGGATATAAAAAATAAAATGAGAGTTAACCATAGAAAAGAAGAGTGGCAAAAATGTAATTATGGCCAACATGAACCATGGGTTCGGCCATGGTGTATGGCCGAACCCCATGGGGGCTTTTTGTGGACTTAGGGGCTTGTAATAATGATCTTATTTGCTGGATAATGAAACAAAGGGTTGCTAGTTTTTAGACTCACAAAATTAAAATGATCCATGGATTAACATGGGACTCGAAATCAAGTGAGTGAGGTTCGGCCATGGTGTATGGCCTAATCCCACTAAGGCATGTGTTAGGGACTTAAGTATGGTTAAAACATGGGTTAATTTATTGATGTTTAATAATGTATCAGGATCATCGCAAGCGGTGCGCGATTTGTGACCGAATTCGTAGACGAAAGCGCAAAGGAACACTAGTTGGTAATTGGTAGGATTCCTACCTTATTGTAAGCCATAGATTATGTGTTTATGGATGTTTTTCTTGATTTATTTTGGTAATCAAATGACATGTTTTAAGATGGGTTTAATGCTATGATTTGTATCTTATATGACATATTGCATTTACATCTCATGCATGGCATGGGAGGAATGAAGTGAAACCGGAGTCCGTGCTCCGTCGGGGCGACCGATAAACACACATGGGGATACCTTGATGTGTTTCATCCATCAAGGGGGTACTATGAGATTTGTAATACCTTGATGAGGGTTTTCCATCAAGGGGGACATGATGTGTGATTGATGATTGACATTGTATGATGATGATGTGCATGATGGGTGGGACTCATGACATATGACACCCATGGCATGTCATTTATTTCATGGTTTTGCTATAATATTATTTGTGTTTTGTTATCACTAATCCATGTGTTGGCCCTACTCGGAGTACCTACTGGGCGCGTTGTCTAACGCCCTACTTCCACCTTAGATGATGACGCAGGAAACGGAGGAGATGAAGGACGTGACCGGGGCAAAGCGTAGGAGCTTGGAGGAGCGAGCAAGTTTATTTACTTAAGTTTATTTTGGAAATGTAATTTGAGTAACTTAGCTCGTTGGACTGTAATAACTTAGACTATTGCTATGGTTTGGACTTTTATTTGGACATTATAATTTTGTGGTATTATTCTTAATTAAGTGATGTAATTCTTTGCTATCTAAAATTGGTAGGATAGACTCTATTATAATTCCTCTTTAAATTTATATTCCGTAAGCTTACTTTCTACGTGTGAACCGTTCTCGTGGACTTAGTTTCCACGCACACGTAGGGTTGGCCAGTTAAGGGCCGAGCTTTGGAAGCTAAGACTTAACTCGCGTCGTGACGTCCTGCGCCCTTTGTCACTCTCTATTTACAAAAAAAAAAAATAGACTCTGATTTTTTCGGCTAAGTAGCATAGTGAAAAGGGGCGGGGCGTTACAGTTACATTTACCAATCCAAAATTTTTATGGCCGAACCCTATGGTTCATGATCTTGACCATTAGTTTAGATCCATTAAAATCAATCACCAATCCATAAAATATTTGGTGGGGTTCGGCCATACACCATGGCCGAACCTCACCCCTTCTTTTCATTACTTTTGATCAATATCTTTGCCATAACAAAATCATGGTTCGGCCATGCAATGGCCAACCCATATCCTTTCATTAAAATTCATTAATCTAATCATTCTTTCATGGTCTTCTTGAATCTAAAACCAACAAAATAAATTAAATGTTTCCATGGGGTTTGGCCATACACTATGGCCGAACATTATGGCTCTTCCTTTTCCATTAAAATCATCCAAACTCAACCCCAATCTTCTTCCATGGGGTTCGGCCAAACACCATGGCCGAACCCTATGGTTCTTTATTTCAAACATAATTATCAAATAAGAATACTAACCGGTTTTTGCTCTTCCAATCTTTCTTCTTTCCTTAGCCTTTTTCTTTTTTTTCTTGATCTTTCTCTTCCAATCTTCTTCTTCCTTGCTCTTTGGCGTGAGACAGAACTTGAGAGAGGGAGAAAGAGATATAAAACTCGGCAATCAAGAATGTAAAAACCGTGTGACCTTCCTTGCTTCTCCTTTTATTACTAGCTCTTAATCCCAAGTTAGAAGGTGCTAATGCCGTGTAGTCTCCTTCCTTGTTTAGTGATTGCTGACTCCCCTTTCTATTTTAAACCTTCCCTTAACTTAGTAACCTCCCAATCGGCCAAGGCTAAAAATAAATACCACAATGCCGTGTGCCCTTACTTAAATGATTTTATTCGCATATTATAGATATGGGAAATCCCTATAATCGGCCATGCACTCTTTTATTTAATTCTTAGATATCTTCTTGGATTTAATAATTAAAATTTGGCCATGCACTATCCCATACACGGCTATACAATCTTTAAATATCTTCTCAAGATATTGTAGCATATTATTTAATCTTTAGTCCCATTTAATTTTCATTGGAACCAATCCCCCAATTCGTTGGGTCCTAATTGGGTCATGGCCCAATTCTTTATCCAAATAAGATTCAATCTAAAGTTCATAATTAAGAATAGATAATTTTCATATAAAATAACAAATTGAAAATCTGGGGTATTACATTTATAATACTTCCCATCGGTCCAATATTAGAAGGTGCCATGGCGCCCCTCTTGCCTTTCCTTTATAAAACTTCCTCTTGATCGTAAATAGAAGGTACCATGCGCCCCTCTTGCCTATTGCCGTTTTTATCCAAGGAAATAGACACCATTGAGCGCATCCTCTTGAATATGGATATCTCCTATACACGGCTAAGACATCTTCTATATTTAGCAATTCCCCTTGTATCACTCTTAATCAAGGGAAGACCCCTTTTTAAATGATCTTATGCACATTAACTTGGATATGCAAATCTCATATTCGGCCAAGCAATATCCCATACACGGCCATGCAACCTTTATTTAATTTTTAGACACATTGCATTACCTTTTTAATTCAGCCCCATTTAATTTAAATTGAAACCATTTCCACAACCGTTGGGTCTTAATTGGGCAATGACCCAACACTTTACCCATATAAGGTCCATATCTAATAATTCACAAATTAAATGGGTAATTTTCATATATATAAATAACTTGAAAATTTGGGGGTGTTACAATTTTAGCAGTGTAAATGGTCTCAAATGTTGTAAAGGGTGGAGAACCATGGACACCATGGCCGAACCCCATGGAGAAAAATTAATGGATGTATTATGGATCCTAGGGTTTAAATGATGAATCTAAGTGTATGATTAAACACCCCACACCCCCCCCCACCCCACCCCATGGAGGGACTTGGGTTATGGATCTAATATTGTAAATGATTTAAGAAAGAGGATGAAAAGTGACATCATGGATTTGGCATGTTGTATGGCTGAACCCCATGAACAATTTTATGGACATTATGGATCTAAGCATGCATGTTTAAATGAATGGATGATTAGACTAGGAAATGGATGGTTTAATTATAGATCTATGTTCATGGATCATGTTTGGATCTAGGTATGTATAAGCGACCTAAGTGTAGGTTGGAATCATGGAAATATGGTTAAAATGATGGACCATGGGTTCGGCCATGGCGTATAGCCAAACCCCATGGAGAAGGTTGTGGACTTAGGTTTTATTAATGACTAACTCATGCATGATTGATTAAGGAATCAAAAGAGGGACCCAAACCAAGTGAGTGAGGTTCGGCCATGTTGTATGGCTGAACCCCACTAAGGCATGCTTATGGACTTAAACATGGGTGGAAATCAAAAGGGATCATTGTTTTGATTTATTGATATGTAATAAGGTAACGGGAGGCGATCGCCTTGACGCGATGGGTGAGCTGTTTTCGGACAAAAACGCAATGACACATTAGTTGGTCATTGGTAGGATTCCTACTTTATTGAAAACCATGGATTATGTATTTGTGAATGTTTTAAATGAATTATTTTGGTATCAAATGATATGTCTTAATGATGGGATTTTAATGCTATGATTTGTATTATTACATAGCATGTGTTCATTTGCATCTATGCATGGCATGGGAGGGATGAAATGTAACCGGAGACCCACGCTCCATCGGGGTGTCCGTAAGTCATTCGTGAGGGTACCTTGATGTGCATTATCCATCAAGAGATAACCGGAGACCCACGATCCATCGGGGCTTCCGTAAGGCATTCGTGAGGGTATGATGTATATTGATTTGTAACCGGAGATCCACGCTTCGTCGGGGCGTCCGTAAGGCATTCGTGGGGATACTTTGATGTATGTGATTGTTATATGGTTGATGGGTGGGACTCATAGCATATAACACTCATGGCATGGCATTGACTTGCATGTTTTTGGATATTATATTATCTATGTGATTTTTGTACTAACCCATGTGTTGAGCCTACTTGGACTACCTACTGGGCGCGTTGTCTAACGCCCTACTTCTACCTTAGTTAATGACACAAGAAATGGGCAGAACGATGGACGTGATCGGAGCCAAGCTTAGGAGCTTGGATGATTTAGTTTTCGTGTTATTTAAGTTATTCATGAACAATGTAATTTGAGTAGCTAGTATTGGGACTGTAATAACTTAGATTATTTGCTATGGTTGGAATGTTAATTTTGGATATTTTAACTTAAGATAATTATTATTAAGTGATGGACATCCTTGCTATCTAAAATGGAATAGAATTATGATTCTATTATAATTCCGCATCTATAATTTATTCCGCATGTTTAACGTGAGTATGTGTGAACCATTTTAGTGGACTTGGTCCACGCACACGTATGGTTGGCCAGTTAAGGGTCAGACTTTGGAAGCTCGGACTTAGCTCGCGTCGTGACGTTCCCGCTCTCTCTCACTCTTTTATTTAAAAAATAAAATAGATTCTGATTTTCTCCGAGTGAAAAAGGGCGCGGCGTTACAAACATGATACCAACTCAAAATAAATATACAACATATGCACAAAGTCTAATGATCCAAGCACAAAGAAGAATAATATCACCAAAAACCCTATCTTAGTCTAGGATTTCTAATGCCCTATTACTAATGAGCACTAAGCTATTTCTAACACTCACTATACTAAGTTGTCTCTATCTATATATAGATGTGTAATTCCCTACATAGTCAGAGGTAGTTGAACCTAACGTTCTGACACCAATCTATCATGCCCCGCACCCCTAGCGTCCGAGACGAGACTGGTAATTTTTTTTTTCTAACACTGTACATTCATCTTAGCGAAAGTCTCACATATTATGGGCTTTTACTAATATTTACTCAGAAGTTCAAACACAACATTAGACAAGCTCAAATCCAACCAACACACGGCCGGTTAAGTTCCCAGACAACTGGAGGGGTCACAATGGTCCTGCTTAAGCTCCAGATCCACAGACAGAACCCACCTAGGCATCGTGGTATGAAGGATACACTGTTAGTGCCCTGGCTTACCGAGTCCCTAAGTTTGTCAATTTCATGACTCGGGACGAAGCATTTGTTAGAAGCTTGAAGACTCAAGGTGATCAAGAGTGAACATCATGCTCCACCAGGATTAAATCTCATCACTATGGCAATTACAAAACTTGTATTTAGTCATAGATGACTTTAGGTGTACCCACACCTTAAGAGAACTGAGTTATGTTCATAGACACCTTGTCTATGTTAAAACAAGGAAATACCGCATCTCATGGCATCACACACTTGGGCAATATGTTTTAAATAGTAAATTAAATGTGCCCAAGGTACTTGGATTGGTTTGGATCTAAGAAAATAGATCCGTAATCCATATTTGTGCCTATCTTTAGAAGGATGTGTTGAATCTTCAAATGGCACAAAACCTGTGTGAATGTACGTATCTACACTGGAATTGAAAGGTATATAAGCAAAGCTTGATGAACTATGAACATTAAAGCACACACACACACCCCCAGTCATCCTTCAAAATTAAAAACCCAGGTTGAAGGATAGACTAGTCGGAGGAACGGACATGTCGGTACTGTTGGAAATCAGAACACTGTCTGAAAGGGGGAAAAATTGAAAGGAGACACAGGTCGATACTTATTGACATGTCGACATAGACCGGTTGGTTGTCACGACCCGTTGGTGAGTCAGAAAGATTAAATTAAAAGGTCTCTTTCTGTGAAAATGACAGATTATTTCGAAATCGTCGTTTCTTCTCCCGTTGAGCTCTGGTGATTTCCTCATGTCTTCTTGTGCCCTACACCAGTCGATAGGACATCTCGGAGGGATATCTTGTCGAAAAACGTTAAGGTTTTTGCTTCTTTCACTTCAAGAAGCAAGGGTTTCACAGTGCTAGTAAGATTTAGTGGTCCCCCGGGTAAGCCTTAGACATCCCAAGCAACCATGTCAAAGAGGGAGACTGCTAAATCTTGGTCTTCAACCTCCAGAAAAGTCTTTAAGTCTAGCTCTCATTTTCTCAGGAGATCACCTAGGTTCGTGTAGGGTACTCCCGAATCAAGCTTTGCTCCTAAAAGTACCCTCACAGAAAAATCTCTGCCCCTAGGACTGGATCCAGACGTCGATATCTTCTCAGGTCGCAATCAAGACATAACCTGAGAACCGAAATAGAAGTGATTTTTGTTGTGGACAGTTCTGGTGATAAAGAAGGGGTAAATGTCAAAAATATTGACTGCTCTGAGTCTAGTAATACCCACTCCTTCAGTAACCCTGCTGCAAAATAAGGATTTGGTGAAACAAAACCACATGTGTCGCAACCCCTGACTCGATTTGTCTGTAAAACCGAAATACAAGTATCTCAAATAGAGGAGCAGCTGGACTCACTAGATAGTCATGTGGAAAATTTAGCTCAAAGATTTCATGACGACTACCTTGCCCTGCGTCATCTTCTCTCTCGACAAAAATCCCCTTTCCCTTCAGCATCACTTCCTCTGGATGGCTCTGCTTAGAATAGTTTTTCATGCTTTAAGTTTTATATTTTGGAAAAACTATATTATTGGTATTTTGTCTAAGCATCCATGATGGCCCCTCCTAAACCATATGTACTGATTTGTTTATCAATGAAATGATATGGTTTGATTTTGTAATGCCCCGCCCTTTCTCACCTTCACAAAATCAGAGTATATTTTTTTTAAATGAGTGAGAGAGAGAGCGTGTAACACCCCATTTTCTCAAAGATATTGATATTTACAAAAATGCCATTGGAATGGTAAATTAGAAGGTTATGATTGTAGATGAGAAAATGGTGGGGCCCATTGTTCAAATTAAGACCATAAGAATATATTATAAAGGTCAATTTATCATGAATGGGTAATGAACATCAAATTGGGTCAATGTGGTAAATTGGGTCAAAGGACCCAATTGGGACCCAATGGGTCATAATGGACTTATTTGACCATTGGGTGAACCCAAATTTAATGGGGTTAAGCTGAATTGATTGGAAATTAAGTGGAGCATAAGTGGGTAGGCTTGATGCAAATGGGTAAACCACATTCAAAGGGGCTAAACCACTCATAATTGGGTCTAGGCGTTAATTGGGTCAATAAGCTAAATGGGGACCCAATGGGTCGTGTTGACCATGTTGACCATGGTTGACCGTGTGGACCCTCAGGTGAGCTCAAATGTGAGTCAAATCAGGTTGAGTTGGGACTGAAGTGAGTTGGAATTAAATCAAGTAATGAGTTGACTCAAGTGCATTAAATGATATGCATTAAGTGTAGCGAGTTGGGTGAGTTGAGTTGGAAATCAAGGGACCTTGAGTTCAAGTGAGCCAAATGGAATTTTAAGGGGTGTCTTAACCTCAAACATCACCAAGGAAGCATGTCGCACACGTTGGAAGTGAAGGGGTGCCTTGGCCCAGCCAAGGGTCACCATGGTTGGGGCGGCATTAATGAACAAAGATGGAGGGGTATTTCCATCTCATGAGATGCATTGGCTGATATCAACTGTAACGCCCCGCCCTTTCCGTGATTTAGAATCTAATTTTTTTTTAAATAATAATATAATAACACCGGAAGAGGGCGGACGACGTCACGACACGAGCTAAGTTCGGACTTGCATAGTCCGAACTTAGCTCGCGTCGTGATGTCGACCGCCGTCTTCCGGTGTTATTATATTATTAGTTAAAAAAAAAAATTTAGACTCTGAATCACGGAAAGGGCGGAGCGTTACAGAGGGGGACGCCATGAAGCGAGTCAAGTCCGAGTTTCCAAATCCGACTTTAACTGGCCACCATCGCGTGTGCGTGGACCAAATCCACTAAAACATTTCATACGTTTTTCTGAATACTTGCGGAATTATTTATATGAATAAGTTACTATTCATATACTAGTCATTATAAGTCAAGGAAAACCAATCACCGTATACTTAAAATGAAACTTAAATATTATCAAACCATAGCAAATAAGTCTAAGTTATTACAATCCAAAATATAGTTCTCCCAATACATCATTGAAATTAAGACTAAGTAATTATAATATTGTAACACCCCGGATTTTCAAGTTATTAATATATATGAAAATTACCCATTTAATTTGTGAATTATTAGATATGGACCTTAGATGGGTAAAGTATTGGGTCATTGCCCAATTAAGACCCAACGGATTGTGGAAATGGTTTCAATAAAATTAAATGGGGCTAAATTAAATTAGTAATGCATTATGTCTATAATTAATTATTATGCGCATAAAGGGAACTTGGAGGATTATTATGGCCGTGTATGTGGGATTTTCATATCCACATTGATGTGCTAGAATATTTTAAAAAGGGGATTGCTAAATTAAAAGGTTGCTTAGGCCGTGTATAGGGATTTCCATATCCATGAAGATGCGCACAATGGTGTCCTCTTTCCTTGGTTAAAAACGGCATTAGGTAATTGTCTAATTAAATAAAGATTGTATGGCCGTGTGTGACATTGCATATCCATGTGATATGCGCATACAAGATGAGATATATTAGAGTATCTTTTTAAAAGGAGTCCTTTCCTTATTAGGAGTAATAATAGGGAATGTGCTACAAGGAAGGGGCGCACGACACTAAGGCAATTGTTAAACACAAGGGGCGCATAGCACCTTCTAAGTTGGCATCAAGAGGAAGTTGTTTAAAAGAAGGGCAGCAAGGGCGCATGCACACATAACATCAAGATCAGTCTCGGCAATATCAATAGAAGGAGAAGGCAGCCAGCAAATGGGAAAGATCAAGAAGGAGAAGGATTGGAAGAGCAAGAACAAACGAAGGAAAACAAAAGGAGTCGCGGAACCGGTTAGTATTTCGATATTTTTGTTTAAAGAAAGGAACCATAGGGTTCGGCCATGGTGTATGGCCGAACCCCATCAAAGAAGATTAGGAGATGATTATGGTAATTCAATGGAAGATGATGAACCATAGGGTTCAGTCATGTTGAATGGCCGAACCCCATGAATGAAGATTGGTTATATTTTAATGGCTTTGAATGATGAAAACCATGGAAAATTATATATGTTTTAAAAGAGTTTAAATGGAAGCTTGGAGGATAAAAATCGTGGACCATGGGTTCGGCCATGGTGTATGGCCGAACCCCATGGAAAAATAAAGATGGACTTAATTTGGTGGTTGATTGAATGGAGATCATAGAGATGATGACAAGGTTGTAAATACATGCTAAAAATGGAGGATCATGGGTTTGGCCATGATGTATGGCCGAACGCCATGAGGTCTTTTATGGACTTAAGTTATTAAGGAAATTTTATTGGATGAATGATTTTTAAAAAGAGGATTATGAGCCATAGGGTTCGGCCATGGTGTATGGCCGAACCCCATGGAAGATGTATATTAATTTAGAAAGTGATGGAACGGTTGGATTGTCTCTATGAGTGAGGTTCGGCCATGGTGTATGGCCGAACCCCACTAAGGTTTATTTTATGGAAGATGGTTATTAAATTAGAATGTTTCTAATTATGGAAGGAACCTTGAATTATGGATTCAAGAATGGAATTGCTATAATTGGAAAGTTATGCATCATAGGGTTCAGCCATGGTGTTTGGCCGAACCCCATAAATCAATTCTATGGTTCAATTATGAATCTAATATTGCCTATGTATGTTTTAATGAATGGTTCACCAAACCAAGGGATGAAGGGTGAGAATAATGGAATTATAGCCTTGGATGACAATATGGTAATTTTGTAGAATTAATGGATCATGGGTTCGGCCATGGTGTATGGCCAAGCCCCATAAAGAAATATTTGGTAAACTTGGGGGTTTTATGATGAGTTTTATGAATGATCAATTTTGGAACCCAAACATAAGTTGATGGAATCAATGGCAAAGTTGAAAATAGGTGAAAATGATGGCCATAGGGTTCGGCTATGGTGTATGGCCGAACCTGTAATGGCCCGGAATTTGTAAATCAATATATATGTGGCTATTATTTATTTTAATGGTGGAAATTGGAAATTTGATGGAATAAATGGTGAATGGATCAAAATATGGACAAAGGCCCAAGTATGGCCCAATGGACCATGGATTGGATTTAAAATCATTTAAATGGTCAATGATGGTCAATTGGGTCAAGGATGGTCAAATTGGGCCCAATACCCATTTGGGACCCAATGGGTCAAGATAATGTAAGCTCTAAGGTAAATGGGTAAGGGTGAATGTAATTGGGCCATGGACCCAATGGTGATCCAATTAGTTGGATGGAAAATTAAATCACCTAAGTTGGTGATGAATTGACCAAGGTGACATGGCCGATTGGGACCCACCTCCACCTCACCAAATGAGGTGGCGTGTGGACCAAGGATTGATGGGGCCAGCCACCATGGTTGAATTGGTCAACCATGGGTGGATACATGGAGGGAATTTGAGGGAATGGAATTAGGTTAAGTGGGGATTAATTAAGTTAAGTAATGATCTAATTAATTAAATAATTAAACTAGTTAAAAAGTGGTCAAATGGTCAAAATTGGATGACCAAACCACCTCATTTTCAAAGGCCAAAACCGTTGGCTAGTAGTGGTTTATCCCAACCACCACCATAACGCATGAAAAGCCCATGCTTGGTTGGTGGGAGGAGTTAATGTTGGAGTGTATCTTAAGCAACCAAGGGATAAGATGACTTTTCATCTCATTCTCTCCATTTCACTCTCATTTCACTCTCTCCCTCTCTTGCTCTCGCATTGCCGTCCCCCACACCAAGGATAAGGAAAGAAGAAAACTAAGAAGAGAATAAGAGAAGAAAAGAGAAGTGCAAGCTTTGGCCCATCACTCCAAGACCAAGACCTTGGGTTAGTTCTTCCCATCTTCTCCTCCTTTTCCTCTCCCAAACACACTCCATCTTAGCCGACCCAAGTTTTGATGTTTTTCAATTGATCAAGCTCATCTTGGCCGACCAATCAAAGAGAAGAAGAAAAGAAAGGGCTAAGGAAATCAAGAGGAGAAAGAAAAGCCGGAGGAGTCGTCGGATTGTAAGTAATTTTTAAACGAGAATTTTACATTTTAAGGGTTAAGAGGTAATTATGGAACCCATTTCTTGGATTGGTTGGTGGCCAAATTGTCATGGGCCTTGGATCTCAAATCTATCCAATGAAAGGAGGAAGAATGGGCAAACCCTAATGGGTAAATTAGGTCAAAAAAATGAAGGATGCATTAAGAATTTTATGTATTAAAATTTACTTAAGCATGGAGGTATGTAATGTTGGAAGAAATTATGGGCCATAGGGTTCAGCCATGTAGTATGGCCGAACCCCATGGTAAGTGATTAAGTGATTTATTAGGGTTTTAAAGAATGAAAGCCATGGAAAGATGATTATGAGTTTTAGGGTTTAGATGATTAAATGTAGTGATTTTAAATGAGGAAATCCATGGGCGATGTGAATGGTGTTTATGGCCTCAAAAGGCATGAATGGATAATGGACCATGAACCATGGGTTCGGCCATACACATGGTGATGTTATGGTGGTTTTAAATGGGTTTAAAGGGATAGAAAATATGGAGTAATGTGTTAATGAATTGGAGGCTTAAAAGGGTCAAATGTTTGTAATTTTTTAAGGGATCTTTGTGAAGAAAATCATGGAAGGTACTAATGAATTCTAGTGGCCTCAAAAAAAAATGGTAGATGGGAATGAATCGGCCATGGTATATGGCCGAACCCACCCTAGGGTGATGTGTTTGTAAATTTAAAGGGTGTAAAAGGGGGAAAAATGATTAAGAATGTTGATGGTTTAAATGGATTTTTAAGCATAGTTTATAATGTTTTAAAGGGGTGGAAATAATGATAAACCATGGAGGAAAATTAGTGATTATGCATGGCCTCAAATGTTGCAAATAAAGGTGAGCCATGGACCATGGGTTCGGCCATGGTGTATGGCCGAACCCCATGGAGAAATTTTGGTGGACTTGGGTATTTTGGAACCATGGAATGAATAGAAAATGTGGTTAAGATAAGGGACTCAATGTGGTTTAAATGCATGATGGAATCTCCTCATGGAAAGAATTATGGTGGATCTAAATGTTGTAAATGGATCCAAGAAAAATGGGGAGAAAGACATCATGGGTTCGGCCATGGTGTATGGCCGAACCCATGACCCATTTTACAAGCCAATTGATGGGCTAAGTATGGGACTATGTATGTGTTTAAATGAATAAGGGTTAGGTTAATTAAATGGCTGACGTTAATGATGTTATCATGATTAAATGAGTCACTAATGGATTTGAGTTAATGATCAATTATGGACTTAATTATGCATGGATAAATGAAGTGATTAGTCATGGAAAGGAGTAGTGGCAAAACCGTAAATAATGCCCAAATTCAAGAACCCCATGGAAGATGATCATGGACTTAGGGGCTCTAAGTAATAACCTTATGTATGATTAATAAAGCCTAGGGTGACTGATTTTGTAATGGCCCGAAATTTTTAAATCAATAAATATGTGGTTATTATTTAATTTTAATGGTGGAAATGGGAAATTGGATGGAATAAATGGTAAATGGGCCAAAATTTGAATAAAGGCCCAAGTGTGGCCCAATAGACTATGGATTGGATTTAAACTCATTTATGGGGTCAATAATGGTCAATTGGGCCAAGGATGGTCCAATTGGGCCCAATACTCATTTGGGACCCAATGGATCAAGATGATGTAAGCCTTAAGGTAAATGGGTAAGATGAAAATGTAATTGGGCCATGGGCCCAATGGTGATCCAATTGGAATGAATTGAATGGGTTCAAATCACCTAAGTTGGTGATGAGTTGACCAAGGTGATATGGTCCAATGGGACCCACCTCTACCTCACCAAGTGAGGTGACGTGTGGACCCAAGGTTTGGTGGGGCCGACCACCATGGTTGAATTGGTCAACCATGGATGGATGTATGAAGGTGATTTAAGTAAATGGAATTAAGTTAAAGTGGGAATTAATTAAATTAACCTAAGTTAATTATCTAATTAATTAATTAAATAAATTATTCAAATAAGGGTCAAAGGTGGTCAAATGGTCAAAGGACCAAAAGCCATGTTATCTTTAAAGACACCAAAACGTTGGGCATGGTACCATAAAAAAAAAAAAAATGAAAATATCCCATGGGTTGGTGGGAGGAGTTATTGTGGAAAATATCTTAAGCAATCAAGAGGTGAGATGACTTTTCATCTCACTCTCCATTCCAACGAGCTCTTCACTCTCTCCCTCTTTTCATCTCTACCACCGTCCCACACCCAAGGAGAAAGAAAGGAAGAAAACCAAGAGAAAGAAGAAGAAAAGTTTGGAAGAAAAGAGAGGGAAGTGGAAGGGTAAGCCATCACACCAAGGTCAAGACTAGGTACTTGTGCTTTCTTTCTCATCTCCATCCTCTTTTCTCTCTCTCTCAAGCAAACCCTATCTTGGCCAATCCTAAGCTTGGAGGTTTTCACCATTGATCAAACATCTTGGCCCACCAAAGATCAAGAGGAAGGAGAAAGGAGGCTAAGGAAACCGACAGGAGCGAAGAAAGTTGGAGGAGACGACGGATTGTAAGTATTTTCTTAAACAAGAGTTTTGGATTTTTAGGGTTTAAGATTTGGGATCCATTATTGGTGAATTGAATGGTGACCAAATGACCATAGATCTTGGATCTCAAATCCATCAAATGAAAGGATGGAAAGTGGACCAAACCCTAATGGAAAAATTAGGGTTAGGATAAGGAAAAATAAATGAATTAAGGGTGTAATGTAATTAAAATTAAGCAAAGAGTTGTGTAAATTGGAAGAAAATTATGGGCCATAGGGTTCGGCCATGTAGTATGGCCGAACCCCATGGTGGGTGATTAGGTAATGTGTGTTATGTTAGGGTTTTAAGGAGTGGAAGACATGTAAGCTAATTTGGAGATTTAATGGAATTTTAAGGTTTAAAAATCATGGAAGGATAATTTGTAATTTTAGGGTTTTAATGGTTAATGTAGGAAATTTTAAAGGGGCTTACATGGGGAAATGTATGGTGAGGTGTTGTAAAATGTGATGATTTGTGGGTGTAAGAATGTGGGAATTGATGGAGAAGGTGATGGGTTTTAAATGGACTATAAGCATGGAGAATAATTTAGGGTTTTAAGTTGTTAAATGATTAAATGGTAAGTTTTAAAAAGGGGTTTTTAAATGAGGGAATCCATGAATGAAGGTTAGTATTTTTATGGTCTTAAGTGTCACCAGTGGATGATGAACCCTAAGGTTATGTGGTTGTAAATTTGAAGGGTGTAAAAGTAGGAAAAATGATGGAGAAGGTGCATTGTTTTAAGTGGAGTTTAGGTATTATAAATAAGGTTTTAAAAATAAAACCATGGAGAAAATTGTGGTGAACTTAGGTGTTTTGGAATCATGGGAAAAATAATGGGGGAGTATTGGTAGTTTGATGGACCAAAATGAGCCTATTGTTGATCAAAGGGGTGATTTAAATGTATAATGAAATCCCCTCATGGAGGGACTTGTAATGGATCTAAAATGTGGTAAATGACCCATTTGTAGGTCATGTTATGGGTTAAATTTGGTAATATGCATGTGAGTAATGAATGAGGATTAGAGTGTTTAAATGGCTAAGAAAAGAAGATTCAATAATAAGTCATTTTCATGGGCTAAGAAAGGGTTTATGTATGTGCTAATTAATGTAGGTTTAGTTAAGAAAAAGGGTTGTTTTAATGATATTATGGCATGATTGAAGGGGTCACTAATGGACTTAAGTGTATGGATCAATTATGAACTTAGTTAGGCAAGGGTGAATGATTGATTAACCATGTAGAAGAGGTAGTGGCAAAACCGTAATTAATGGCCAAATTCAAGAACTCCATGGGAGAGAACCATGGACTTAGGGGCACTAAATAATAAGTTTATGTATGGTCAAATAAAGCCTAGGAGGCTGATTGTTAGACTCATGTAATTAAAATATGTAATGGATTAAATGGGACCCACAAAACCTAAATAGTGACCGATTTTTCATATGGACTTGGAAATGATTAATGGGCTTAGAAATAGTAAAATGTGGACTGATTATGTGTATGCAATAAGGTATTGGATATCGCAAGCGGTGCGTGATCGGCGACCGGGTCTATCGGGCGGAAACGAAAGAAAGAACGTTAGTCGGTATTCGGTAGGATTCCTACCTTTTTGTAAGCCATGGATTGAGTGATGGTTTCTTTGAATTAGTTTGGAAATTATATGGTTTGTTTTAGGATGGGTTTTGAATTTTGGTATTATGTGATGGGTTTCCTTGATTTATTTTGATAATCATGGCATTGTTTTTAAGATGAGTTTTATGACCAAGAATTACATATATGACATGGCATATGGCATCTACATCTCATGCAAGGCATGGGAGGGATATGACCGGGGAAGGATGAAATGAAACCGGAGTCCATGCTCCGTCGGGGCGACCGATAAATAAGCATGGGGATTATTCAAATATGTATTATTATACCTTGATGAGGCTTTGCCAACAAGGGGGACCTTTATAATTATGATACCTTGATGATGGTTCTTCCATCAAGGGGAATGCCTAGTGTGGATCGCATCTTGAAGAGGCTTTTCCATCAAAAGGGTCATGGCACGATGATGGTATGGATTTTATTTGGAACACTATATATGGTTGAAAAAGGGACATTGTACAATGATGATGAGATTGATGGGTGGGATTCATGACATAGAACACCCATTGCATGACATTGCCCAAATTGCATGGTTTTGTTATAATATCATCTATATGCTTTGTTATCACTAATCCATGTGTTAGCCCTACTCGGAGTCCTACTGGCGCGTTTTCTAACGCCCTACTTCTCCCCTAACTGACGACACAGGAGATGGCGGAATGGAGGGGAGAGACGGGAGCCGAGCATAGGAGCTTGGGGAAGCGACTGCTTAATTTATTTATATTTATTTTGGATAATGTAATTTGAAGTAGTTGTAACACCCCAATTTTTCAATAAAATGGAAAATTACGAAAATGCCCCTGAGTTATTAAATTAATTATTTTGTGATGTCAAAATAAGAAATGTTGGGGCCCATTGCTCAAAATAAGGTCATATGAGCACATTATATATATATATCAAGTTGATTTGGATGGGTTATGTACATCAATTGGATTGGAAATGGCTAAATATGTCAAAGGGCCCAATTGGACCCAATGGGTCAAAATGGATGATTTGACCATTGTGTAAGCTTAAATTAAATAGGGTTAAGCCTATTTGATTGGAAATCAAGTAGAGAAGAAATGGGTAGGCTTGATCCATATGAGAAAACCACTTACAAATGACCAAAATACCATAATCGGGTCATGGAGTCCAAAACGGGTCAAGGAGCTAAAAGGGGACCCAATGGGTCGGGTTGACCAGTTTGACCACGGATGACCGTATGGGCCCACAATTGAACTCAAGTTTGAGTTAATTCAGCTTGAGTTAGGGTGATTTGAAATGAGTTAGATTTAAGAAATGAGTTGACTCAAACTTGGTGCATTAAAGATGATAAGTTGGATGAGTTTGTTTAGAATAAAAATATCATGAGTTAAGTGAGTCAAGAGGAGGTAGAAACGAGTTGTAATCTCACTCGATACCTGATCAAACTCATCACAGTCGTTGAATGTGAAGGGGTGCTTTGGCAAAGCCAAAAGACACCAAGGTTGGCGGCACCTCTTCATGAAGGGTTGCAATGATTCATTCCCAAAAGATACAATGTTTGGCACTAAGGGGTGCAACGTTTGGCACCAAGAGGTGTCTTGGTTGACACCCAACATCCACTCGTTTTTAGCAAGAAGTAAAGAAGGAAATAAATGGGAGTTGGGGGCTGAAACTACAAAAGGCAAAGGTTGCCTTTCTTGGCCGTTTTTGTCAAAGGAAACCCAAGTGTTCCCATCTCTTTCTCCCTCTCTCCAATCGGTGTTCTTGGCTGGAACAGCAGAGGCTTTTGGTACCAAATATTCAAGCATACAACCAGCAAGGAATTGAGGAAGAAAAGAAGAAATAAAAGATAGGAAACAAGGATCAAAAGTCAAGAAGAAAGGCTTGGGAATATTGGTAAGTTTTTCATTGAGTTTTGCTGAAAAACGTGGAACAAGTAGGGTGTGGATTGGGCCATGATCATGGCCGATTACACCAATGATTAACCTTGATTAAATGGAGGTTTAGAAATGATTAAGATGACCATTGGGTTCGGCCACCATAGAGGGCCGAACCCCATGTAAAGAGATGTCTTGGTTTTCATGTTTTGAAACATGAAAACCATGGATTTTGTGGACTGTTTTGGGTTTTGAATTAAGATTTAAATACATGTTTTAGAATGGTTAAAAACCATGGATCTGAATGACATAGGGACTGAAAGTCATATGGTCTAAAATCAGTGGATTAAAAGATGGAAATGGACCATTGGGTTCGGCCACTTAGCATGGCCGAACCCCATGGAAACAAGTGGTTAGTTTTGATGGTTTTAAGAAGTTAAAACCATATAAGTTAGGACTGATGTTAGATGGTTGTAATAGATTTAAAATGCATGTTTAAAGAGAGTTAAAACATGGGTTTGGATATCAGAAAAGACTGAAGTTATGTGGTCTAAATCAGTAGATTAAAATTGGAAAAGATGGACCATGGGGATCGGCCATCTTGGATGGTCGAATCCCATGATATGATGTTGATTTTTGGATGGTGTCTTTGAAAGTAAAAATATGATTTTAATATGCTGTTATTACATGATTATCTAAGGTTTAAAAACAGTAAACATAGCCATTGGGTTCGGCCAACATGGAGGGCCGAACCCCATGTAAAAGAGGGTTGGTTTTCATGTTGGAAAACATGGAAACCGTAGACCTTTGTGGACTGTTTTTGGAAGGTTTTTATGTAATAAGGTTACTGATTTTGGGTTGGCCATGGGTTGGCTAAACCATGGGTTTAACATGGCTAAGGGGGGTAAAACCAGTTAGTATTTAAAGGACATTATTGAGCAAAGGAACCATAAGGGTTCGGCCATGAGTATGGCCGAACCCCATGGACTGTTTTCATGGGCCATTTTATAGATGTGGGTGTGATTAAAAATGGAATTATGTTTGCTGATTTGGTAGGCCAAAACATGGCTGAACCATGTTAAGGTTGTGGGTAAGTTGTAAAGTCTAATCAAGGTATAGGTAGCAATGGCATGTTTGTAAATAAACGTCACAACCATGAGTTGGTATTTGTGGACTTAGACTCAAAAATGGGAATCAAATAAAGTAAGGGATTAAAAGTTGGTCCATGATTTATGTGAATAAGGTGACGGACATCTGTGACGGTGCACGACTGCGAGCGGTGACCGGATAAAGCCCAAGAAAGAACAGACACTGAAGTGATCCTTCAGTAGGTTTCCTACCTACTTGTAACCACGGTTTTTACCCAGTTTTCTTATGATACTCTTGTTTTAATATATGTGTTTCAAATGATATATTATGCATTAACAAATGGCATACAGGCATTGTCATCTCATGCATGGTCATGGGATGATGAATGAGGTTCTACAGTGTTACAATTATGGGTTACGTCCTCCTTAGGCGATGAGAGTTCTGCCAGGAAGAGTAACATGATGATCATAGTCACAATGGTCTCCTTAGGCGAAGAGAGTCCTGCCAGGAGGACTAATACGTGATATGAATCAGTCAGTGATGAAGATAGGGAAGTTGTATTGTGATTTATCTTGACGGTGCAAGGCACGTCAAGTGATGGCTATGAATGTACATGATGGGGGATGCTCATTGCATGTGCATACATCATAGCATTGTTTTATCTATTTTGATAATCATGTATTATGATATGTATATGCATGTTTTATATGCTAACATGTGGTAGCCCTGATTCAGGAACCTACTGGGCGCGTTGATCTAACGCCCTAATTTTATCCTCAGAGGAGATTGCAGGTACAAGTAAAGGGAAAAAGAAGGTCGATGACCGAGAGGGGAGCCAAGCCTAAGCGCTTGAATGAAGGACTGAACTACTTTATATTATTGTCTTTTGAATATTTTTGTGGGACATGTAATAATTCACTACTTGCTATGGTTTGATTAGGTTGATAACATTTGGATGGTTGATCTATGATAAATAATGTTTAAGACTGTTACTTGCTATCTCGTATTTCTTTTCCGCAGTTAATCTAGATTATTCCGCAAGTTGATGTTTGTTCCATGTGCGTTCATTATCATGGTCTAGTCCATGTACACATGGGTGGCCAGTTAAGGTTCAGACTTGGGTAGTCTGAACTTAACTCGCGTCGTGACGCCGCCCGCTCTCTTCCGATGTTCTATTATTACTTTAAAAAAAATTTAGACTCTGAAATTCTCCGAAAGGGCGGGGCGTTACAGTAGTATAGCTTGTCAGAAATGTAATAACTTAGATTACTTGCTATGTTTTGGGATTTTATTTTGGACATTATGCTTTTGAGGTATTCAGTAATTAAATGAATGTTTCTCCCCTGCTATCTGAAAACTCCTAGGATAGTCTTTATTATAATATTCCGTATTGAGTTGTATTCGACGAGCTTACGTCTACATGTGAACCGTTCCTGTGGACTTCGTTCTACGCGCACGTAGGGTTGGCCAGTTAAGGGCCGGGCTTTAGAAGCTCGGACTTAACTCGCATCGTGACGTCCTCGCCCTTGTCACTCTTTATTTTTTTTAAAAAAATAGACTCTGATTTTGGTGAAAAGGGGTGGGCGTTACAGATTTTTAGATTCATGGGATTAAAAGATTTAATGGATTAAACGGGACCCCCAAAACTACATAGTGAGGTTCGGCCATGGTGTATGGCCGAACTCCACTAAGGCATGAGTTAGGGACTTAATGATGGTTAAAAACACGGACTGATTATTCGTATGTAATAAGGTATCGGGACATCGCAATCGGTGCGCGATTGGCGACCGGATTCGTGAACGGAAACATAAAGGGACGCTAGTCGGTATTCGTTAGGATTCCTACCTTTTTGTAAGCCATGGATTATGTGTTATGTATGGGTTTTTCCTTGATTTATTTTGTTAAGCATATGATTGTTTTAAGATGGGTTTTAAGGCTATGATGTGTACATTGATGCTTTGCTTGATCTATTTTTTATAATCAAATTATATGTTTTATTGATGGGATTTTAAATGCCATATTATATGGTTTGTGCTATCATATATATTATATGGCATATGGCATCTACATCTCATGGATGACATGGGAGGGATTTGGCATGGGAAGGATGAAATGAAACCGGAGTCCATGCTCCGTCGGGGCGACCGATAAACAAACATGGGGATATTTTGATGTGCTTGGATTCATCAAGGAGGTTATTATGGGCTCTATGATATGTTGATAAGGTTATTCAAACAAGAATGTTACTATGTGTTTATTATACCTTGATGATGGTTTTTCCCATCAAGGGGGGGATGTTATATTTATTATTATACCTTGATGGTGGTTCTTCCATCAAGGAGGATGTTGTATTTGTTATTATACCTTGATGATGGTTCTTCCATCAAGGGGGATGTTGTATTTATTATTATACCTTGATGATGGTTCTTCCATCAAGGGGGATGTTGTATTTGTTATTATACCTTGATGATGGTTCTTCCATCAAGGGGGATGTTGTATTTGTTATTATACCTTGATGATGGCTCTTCCATCAAGGGAGATGTTGTATTTATTATTATACCTTAATGATGGTTCTTCCATCAAGGGGGATGTTGTATTTATTATTATACCTTGATGATGGTTCTTCCATCAAGGGGGATATTCGTATTTGTAGTTATACCTTGAGGAGGCTTTGCCATCAAGGGGGACATTATGTATGGTTGAAAAAGGAACATTGTACAATGATGGTATGGATGATGGGTGGGACACATGACATAAAACACCCATGGTATGGCATTCATTTTATAGTTTTCATTATATTATACCTATGTGCTTGTTATCACTAATCCATGTGTTGGGCGCGTTGTCTAACGCCCCACTTCTACCCTAGCTGATGACGCAGGAGATGGCGGAAACGAAGGACGAGACGGGAGCCAAGCTTAGGAGCTTGGGAAAGCAAGCTACTTAGTTTATTAAGATTTATTTTTGAAATGTAATTTGTGTAATGTAGCTCGTCGGACTATAATAATGTAGATTTCTTACTATTTGGTCTTTACTTTGGACATTATCATTTTGAGATATAATTATGAATTTAGAGGTATTTTAATAATTTAAGCGCCGTACTTCCTTGCTATCTAAAACTGGTAGGATAGTCTCTATTATAATGTTCCGCATTAAGTTATATTCCGCGAGCTTACGTCTACGTGTGAACCGTTCACGTGGACTTCGTTCCACGCGTACGTAGGGTTGGCCAATTAAGGGCCGGGCTTTAGAAGCTCGGACTTAACTCGTGTCGTGACATCTCGCGCCCTTTGTCACTCTTTACTTAAAAAAAAAATAGACTCTGATTTCGGTGAAAAAGGGGCGGGCGTTACAGAACCCCATAAACTATTTGTATGGATTATTTTGGAACATAAACCTTATGAAAATAAGCAAGGTAAATGGCTATGGATATGTATAATGGCATTGTGGTAAATAAAAGTAAAAATGAAAGATCATGGGTTCGGCCATGGTGTATGGCCGAACCCCATAAGGAATGTTTTATGGACTTGGACTTTATGGTAAATCAAATGGGATATGGTTTTAATTGATTGATATATTATAAGGTAACGGGACCTCACAAGGTGTGTACGATCGTGAGCAGTTACTGGATGAAATTGCAAGGATGCATTAGTGGTCTTTGCTCCACCTCTTTGAAACCATGGGTTTATGTACATTGTTTTTATCTTATTTGATGAATTTATGTTGAAAAAGATGTGTTTCAAATGTGATGTTTTAATACTATGTTTATTATATAAAATAACATGTGTTTCATTGGGAAAAAGATGTGTTTCATATGGGATGTTTTAATCTTATGTTTATTATATAAAATAACATGTGTTTCATTGGGAAAAAGATGTGTTTCAAATGTGATGTTTTAATGCTATGTTTATTATATAAAATAGCATGTGTTTCATTAGCATCTCATGCATGGCATGGGGTGAATGATATGTAACCGGAGGGGTAACACTCCGTCGGGGAGTCCGAAAAACCTATGTGGGGTACCTTGATGGTGAGAATCCCATCAAGAAGAAACCGGAGGGACCACACTCCGTCGGGGCATCCGAAAAACCTATGTGGGTACCTTAATGGTGAGAATCCCATCAAGAAGAAACCAGAGGGGCCACACTCCGTCTGGGCGTCCGAAAAACCTACGTGGGGTACCTTGATAGTGAGAATCCCATCAAGAAGAAACCGGATGGACCACACTCCGTCGGGGCGTCCGAAAGACCTATGTGGGGGTACCTTGATGATGAGAATTTCATCAAGAGGATACATGTGTTTATGATGGGTGGGACTCATTGCGTACTACACATGTCATGGCATTGTTTTTATATGGATTTATTATTATGTTATATGAATGTTGTGTACTAACCATGTGTTAGCCCTAATTGGAATACCTACTGTGCTCGTTGTTCTAACGCCCTACTTCTACCCTAGTAGTTGATATAGGAAACGAGGGGAACGATGAACGCAAAAGGGGCCAAGCATAGGAGCTTGGATTTGGGATTAGATTATATTTAATTAAAGTTACTTATGGACTTGTATTTGAGTAACTATTTTTCGGACACGTAATCACTTAGATGATTTGCTATGGTTAGATGGTTATTTGGATAATTATGATATGTTAATGATGATTAAGGATTTGACGTACTTTGCTATCTAAAATGGAATAGAACTAGGTTCTATTATAATTCCGTATGTTATGATTTTAATTCCGCGTGTTTATATTGTTATGTGTGAACTGTTTTCATGGACTTAGTCCATGCACACATAGGGTTGGCCAGTTAAGGGTCAGACTTAGCTCACGTCGTGACGTCCCTCTCTCTATCACACTTTGTTTATAAAAAAAAATAAAATAGACTCTGATTTTCGGAAAGGAAAGCGAGTGAGAAAGGGCGGGACGTTAAAAATATAATCTTTCCAAGCTCCTATGCTTGGTTCCCTTCCTGTCCATCGTTCTTTTCATTACCATTCCCTGTTCCATCATCTATAGGGTAGAAGTAAGGCATTAGTCAACATTCCCAGTAGGTATTCCAAGTAAGGTTATGGTACAGATAGAAATAATATAAATCAAGGTAGATACATCATATCATATTTGTAAAACATCTCATAAGTAGTAAAAACAATGCACGATGTCCATACCATAATCATGCTTAATTATGTGTCATGTCATGGGTGTCAATGACAAATGATCTCTCACCCAATATCCATAGCAAATCACGTCATAAATAAATATCAATGGTTTCTTTGATAAATCATCATATCAAGGTTTATTTGGCCAATTACGCCCGCAGTGTTTTGTGCAGCACCACCAAGTCACTGTATATCCATCCACAAATTAATGGGAATTATCGATGGAGTGTGGACTCCTCCCTCTGCGCAGGGTTTCGGGACCTTCCCAGGAGCTCTTTCGCCCAAATTACGCCGTACATATTTCTATCAATCCCGGACAAGGCCAAATCTCAATAGTTCATATAGCTTTAATACAAGCTAGTCTCAAGCACAAGTCATGTCCGGACTGCTCAGAACTTGGCTTGTTGGTCATATATGTTCCCTCTCTGCCATGCATGAGGAAATGTATGCAAGGATTCCATTTCATTTAAAACATACCACATCATTTGAAAATCAGTTTATAAACATACACAATTTGTATAATCAAAGTAATCATCATATTTGAAGTAAAAACCAGTATCATATCATATTCCATTGTGTTCTCAATAAGGTTGGAATCTTGCCAATGTCAGTACACTATCCTTGCTATCTTGTGAAGATAAGGTTAATGATCTCGTGAAACGAATCACAACCCCTTTGCGAATTTCTTTACCTTCATCGAATTCAATGATATATTTTAATTTCCTACAAGAGGTTCTGTAAGATAATCCAAAAATTTAAATTTACAATTCAGTCGACTGAATCATACCTAGATACCATCTTTGCTTTACCCGCAAACTTTTAGTCGACTGAATCTATGATTCAGTCGGCTGAAAATACAACTATGTATTGTATAAACTTGACCCGTAGACTTTCAGTCGGATGAATCACAGATTCAGTCGGCTGACTTTGGGTCAAATCCTATGTGTTCTCAGTCAGTACACATTCATTCAACTGAATCATAGATTCAGTCGGCTGACTTTGGATTAGATCATTGGTGTGTTCGGCCAGTATGAATTCAATCGACTGAATCAAGGATTCAGTCGGCTGAATTACCAACAATTTGTTTATGTGCTTGATAAGTATACCTTTAGTCGACTGAATCATAAGATTCAGTCGGTTGAAACACACCAGATCACTTACTTGTTTGGTACGTATACGTTCAGTTGACTGAATCAAAGATTCAGTTGGCTGAAATACCAATAGACCCCATCTGTGTGTAGCCAGTGAACTTTCAGTCGACTGAATCATATGATGTAGTCGGCTAAAACACCCACATATCACTTATGTGCTCGGCCAGCACCCTTTCAGTCGACTAAATCATAAGATTCAGTTGGCTGAAATACCCAGATATCCTTTGTTTGCTTTACCAGTACAAGTTTAGTCGACTGACCTTTTGTCATTTTGCTCTGTTTGTATGCATGGTTAGGCCTTTCTTCTTGAAATCCGTTCTTATCATCTTTAACCATGGAATTCATCTTCCATACTTCTCTTAGTGAATTTACTCTACCCACTAGCCAAGGCTAGGGTCTTTTCCATAATTCATTCAATTCTTAATATCATAGCATGGATTCGAAATATCACCTTATGGTTGTTTTGTTTTCAACCCATAACCATTTCTTGGATGGATTTCCAACTTCACAGCCTTAACAAAATTTGGTCATCCATTCCAACCAATCATGGAACCCATGGGTTCGGCCACACCATGGCCAAACCTATGGTTTCCTTTGAATCATTCCTATGTATTAAGCTTTAAACATACCTTATTTCTATCTCCTTCTTTTCTTTTTAATCTGTCTTTTCTTCCTTAATTTTTCTTCTTTCCTTCTTTGCTCTTCTACGCCTCCCAGTATAGAGGTAGATGTGGGAGAGAGAGGAGAGGGGAAGAAAGAAATTCTTTGTTTAATGCGAAGGAATTGGCCAAGGGGTGTGGAGTGCCCCTTCGTTTGCTTCTTTTTGTATAACAGCCTTAAACCATTCATTTTCCCTCATCATGGCTTGGTTTAACCAATGTGTCCCTTGGTTTAACCAAGGAGACCCTTGGTTTCATGCCTCTTGAGATGAAATCCTGTCATCTTCCTAACTCAACAACACCCTAACTCGATTGAACTCATTAGTGGTTGTGCAAGTCAACCATGACATGGCCGGCCATGCATGTGGTGACTTGGTCACCACATGGCACTTGGATCCCATCTTGGCCATGTCACTGGATGATGTGGCACCTTGCTAAATTGGCCTCCATGTGATGACATGCATGCCACATGGCAATGCCACATCGCACACATGCCACCTCACTTGATGAGGTGGATTTTAATGTATTAAATACCTTAATTATTCAATTCAAATAGTTTAATTAAACTTATCCAATTACTTTAAAATTAAGTTCATCTATGATCCATTGGGCCTTAATTGGGTAATTGACCCATTTACTTTTAAGCTTACCCAACTCTTTTAAAAATCAAGCTCACCCATGATCCATTGGGTCTTATTGACTTACTTTAAGCTTACCCAATTACTTTAAAAAATCAAGTTCACCCATGATCCATTGGGTCTTAATTGGGTAATTGATCCATTTATTGCCAATCTAATGTCAATTTCCACTTTTAAATCTCAAATTCCATTAATTCGCAATTCAAATGGACTATTCCAATATATTCATAAGTAAGGAAAATCCGGAGTGTTACAGATTTAGTGTGTGTGCTAGTTTAATGGAATGCCTTCTATCTCATGTTTATTATTAACATGGATATTGTTAAATAGACTAATATGAACGTTGTGATGAGTTGGTTTTGTATTGGCATGTTAAAGAGATAGGGATCGGGCTAAGATATTGAACACACCTTTGGAGTTTGGAGGAGCACAAAATATGTGCTGATTAACACCTGTCACTGGTCATGACAGTGCAAGGAGGAAGGTTGATACAAACTTAAAAGGAAGCTTGATGAAAAATGAACTTAGATGCAACTAAGTTTATGGGGGACATGAGTCTAATAAGCTAGAGAAAATTGCTTGGAGAATGGGGGAGAAGACTCCAGGGAAGCTAGGTAAATTATCTTGACTCATGGAAGAAATCAGCTAAACTGGAACATACCTTGTGCAAGGGCAAATAAACTTTGATGCACGAGAAGTGTGCATTGAACCGTGGGGGAGAACCATGAGTTGGAGTAGAACTTATTTAAGCCCTAAATGCAAGAAGCATGGGAGGGTGATTGAAATCCAATCGAGGTTTGCTTACTGATCTTTGTCAATTATATGACAAAATGGGGGAGAAATTAGTAAAAGCTATAAGACATCAAAACCAATTATAGGGAGTAATTGGTGAAGCCTAAGTGCTTGGGCCTCTAGAAAGAGAGAACCATAAAGGCCATAAAGGGGAGGAATATGAAGCAGCCAATGGACATGGGAGAATGTCTATGCTTGGAGTTTCGGACTTCAAAGTCAAAGAAGATTGGGGAAGAAAATCTTCTCAACATTGATAGCTGTAATAAGCTATGGGTAGTGTTGGTTACTAGGAAATCATGGTGTATGGGGGATCATGAATACAAATCTATTTTAGTCAATGGATGCATATTTATGTTTTGGACTAACCCCTCTAATGATTTTCTAGTGTTGCTTGCATATGTGTTTGAACAAGAAAACATGAAATGAAGCAAGCTGAACAAGAATATGCGAAGATCAGAGTCTTGTTGTTCATTTGAATATGTACAAGTAATCAATGTAATATTTTTATTCAAATATGATGTGCAACACCCTGCCCTTTTTCACTCGCCCAAAATCAGAGTCTATTTTTTTCTTTGAATAGAAGAATGAGAGAGAGCGGGACGCCACAACGCGATCTAAGTCCGAGCTTTTAAAGCCCGACCCTTAACTGGCCAACCATACGTGTGCGTGGACCAAGTCCACTAAAACGGTTCACACATACTCAAGTTAACATGCGGAAAAATCATATATGCGAAATTATAATAGAATAACAGTTCTATTCCATTTTTGATAGCAAGGATGTCCATCACTTAATTATAAATATCTTACGTTAAAATGTCCAAAATTAACATTTACTTTGGAAACCATAGCAAATAATCTACGTTATTACAGTCCCATGAACTAATTACTCAAATACATTATCCATGAGTACCTAAAACAAAATGTAACTTAATCATCCAAGCTCCTACGCTTGGCTTCGATCACGTCCTCGTTCAGTCCATTCCCTGTGTCATCAACTAGGGTAGAAGTAGGGTGTTAGACAACGCGCCCAGTAGGTATTCTGATTAGGGTCAAACACATGGGTTAGTATAAAAATCCAGATATAATACATCATGTCGTATCTGTAAAACATCGTATCCAAAATAGTGTATGATAATAGAGATCCAATCATATCAGAAAAAACCAGAAACAGTGCATGATAATAGAGATCATAATCATTCTGATGCTATGCCAGGCCATGGGTGCCATATGCCATGAGTCCCACTCATCAGCCATAAAACAATCGCCAAAACATCCTCTTGATGGAAAGCTCCTCATCAAGGTATCCTCACAAAACATAGTATCCTTTTGATGGAAAACTCCTCATCAAGGTATCCCCACAGTTGTCTTACGGATGCCCCGACGGAGTGTAGTCTCCGGTTACCTCTTGATGGGATAATGCACATCAAGGTACCCCTCACGACTTACGGACGCCCCAACGGAGCGTGGGTCTCCGGTTACCTTCCATCCCTCCCATGCCATGCATGAGATTCAAATGCCAACATGCTATGGAATATTACAAAATATAGCATGAAAATCCCATAATTGCAACATATTGTTTAAAAGCAAAATAACTTATCAAAATATGAATTAAAATCATCATACATATCCCATGGTTTCAATGAGGTAGAATCCTACCATTGATCAACTTAATATGTCTTTATGTTTTCGTCCGGAAACCGCTCACCGATCGTACCCGCTTGTGAGGTCCCATTACCTTATAACATATCAATAAATCAAAACCCATGTTCTATCATGTCTAAGTCCATAAACACACCTTTGTGGGGTTCGGCCATACGAACCTCATTCACTTGATTTTGGGGGTTGTTTAACAAAAGGAATTCACCATTCATTTGGCCGATTGTCACTCCATGAAACCATAGAATTCATCTCTCTCTCCCTCTCTCAAGAACATACCCTCTTGGCCGAATTATCCTTGGGTGTATTTCACCATTGATCAAGCACATAATCAGCAAAGGAAAGGAGGCTAAGAAAGATAGGAAGCAAGGATCAAAAGCAAGAAGAAAGGCTTAAAGAATTGGTAAGTATTTCATGGAATTTTATTTAATAAAGTTGGTTAAATGGAACATGATTTGGCCATGGTATGGCCAAGTCTACCAAAGGTTTAGATTATGAATAATGACGTTTAAAAGATAGAAAACATGGACCATAGGATTCGGCTACTTTGGACGGCCGAACCCCATGAAATAATATGGTTATGATTGATGGTTTTTGTAAGTTAAAAACCATGCAATATGATGGACAGTTTTTAAATGCTTTAATTAGACCTAAGATACAAGTTAAAAAGGGCTTTAAATCCTGGATTTGAATGTCATGATTTGGCCATGGAATAGCCGAATTCATCAAGGGTTTAAACCTTGGGTAAAGGTTGTTTAAAAATGATAAAAATGGATAATTGGGTTCGGCCACTTTGGATGGCCGAACCCCATGAAATTATTTGGGTATTTGATGGTTTTTAAAGGCTAAAAACCATGCAAAACCATGGAGACTTTCACATGTTTGAATAAGACACAAAGTATGTGTTTAAGAGGTTCAAAACATAGGCCATAGGGTTCGGCCACTTGGGATGGCCAAACCCCATGAAAGGATTTAATAGGCATAAGGTTAAGGCATATGGTTAATTTCGATGGTTTTGAAAGATAAAAAACATACAAGTTATGGAGGGTGTTAAAAGGTTTTTGAATGAAGATAAGTTGATTATCTTGGGTCGGCCATGGGATGGCTGAACCATATAGTTTTTATGGCTAAAAGTATTGAGCCTAAGATATGTGTAAATGATGGAATCAATGAACCAAGAGAACCATAGGGTTCGGCCATGTGTATGGCCGAACCCCATGGACCATTGAATGGGTATTTGGATTCAAGTATATGGGTAGAAATTATTGATTGGTTTTATAATAAAAGGGTCTAAGTTATGACTACATAGTGAAGTATGATTGGTGATCTATAGGGTTCGGCCATGGGTATGGCCGAACCCCAAAGAAAGAGGTATATGTCATGATTGGGGTTTGAAGGATTGAAATGAGACTCAATTTGGATTGGTGAGGTTCAGGCAAGTAATATGGCCGAACCCCACCAAGGTAGATTTATTATGAACCTTGGTTATTAAGGAAAATAAACTAGGCTTAGCCTAGTGGCATTATTGTAAATATGAATGAAAAGAGCAAAGGACTTAAAAGAGGCGCTCAAACCAAAATTGTGAGGTTCGGCCATAAGTTATGGTTAATAGATTAAGGTTTGTAAATAAAGTTATTTGGAGGGTGTTGGTCCAAAACAAATGAAGGACAAATCCCAAAGTGGGTGAGGTTCGGCCATAGGTTTATGGGATCTAAACTTGATTAGAAATCAAGAAGATTAAGTATTAACTTGTTGTTGTATAAACAAGGAAATGGAAGTTGAACGGCATGCGAGTCGTGATCGAGTGAAGCTTAAAAAGGAACGGACACTTAAGCGAAGTTTCTGTAGATTTCCTACCTACTTGTAACCACTGTTATATTTGGTTTTATCATGTTTTTATGAGATATGTTGTATTGATATTATGTTTCATATGGTCTTGAATGATGAGATATATTTACAAATGACATATATACATGGACATCTCATGCATGGCATGGGGTGATGATTATGGAATAACTTAACGATGAGAGTCCTATCCAGAGGAAATGAGGAGTACTCTAGATTGTCTTGACATAAGAGTTCTATACAGAGGAAATGTGGAGTACTTTGGCTTACTTTGATATGAGAGTTTTATTCGGAGGAAATGTGGAGTACTCTGAATTACCTTGACGTGGGAATCCCGTCAAGTGATAGTTATGTATACTTGTGATGGGTGGGACTCATTACATTTGCACTTGCATACATGGCATTGATTTCAGATGTTTTTGGATGATCATATAATATATATATATATATATATATATATATATATATATATATATATATATATATATATATATATATATATATATATATGCAAGTTTTATATACTAACCATGTGGTAGCCTTGATCGGAAAACCTACTGGGCGCGTTGATCTAACGCCCTAATTCTATCCTTAGAGGATAATGCAGGAAAAGGAAAAGGAAAAGGGAAAGAGAAGGTCGAGGACCAGGAGGGGAGCCAAGCTTAAGCGCTTGGGTGTTGGAGTGGATTTATATTTTACTGGAGTGGATTTATATTTTACTGTCATTTGAATTACAATTTTATGGACATGTAATAGCTAGTAACTTTGCTATGGTTTGTTTATAGTTTGATAATGGATATTTAGTTTAACTAGTTTTAATGGGAGACTTGTACTTGCTATCTATTCAGTTTAATTCCGCAATTGGTCTAGTTTATTCCGCATGACTTGATTAGTTCCATGCGTGGTTTGTTTTAATGGGTTTAGTCCATGCTCACATGGGTGGCCAATTAAGGGTCGGACTTTGGAAGTCCGAACTTAACTCGCGTCGTGACGTCGTCCGCCCTCTTCCGGTGTTATTATATTATTATTTTTTAAAAAAAAATTAGACTCTAAATCTCGGAAAGGGTGGGGTGTTACAGTTCACCCCTCTGGGAGCCTGAGTGACTGATGCAGATGGGGAGGGATGATTGGGACGAAACCCCCCTGTTGACCCAGTGGATGGTGAGGGTCTGCTAAAGTTCGGTCGGAACCTCTTGTTGGGCTGAAATGTACCCCTCCCACTCTGAGCTCGGCTATTGTCAAAACGCACTAACTCAGCCAATGTAGCTGCCTTGAATATGGTTACCTTGGCCCTAATGCTTGGCCGAAGGCCCCGCTCAAAGATAGAAAAGCTCCTAGTGGTACTCTGCCACCGTCATGGTACCTTG
This sequence comes from Chimonanthus praecox, assembly GCA_022113865.1. Taxonomy (NCBI): domain Eukaryota; kingdom Viridiplantae; phylum Streptophyta; class Magnoliopsida; order Laurales; family Calycanthaceae; genus Chimonanthus; species Chimonanthus praecox. The sequence continues at coordinate 43,432,624 of CM039094.1, forward strand.
TACCAAAGATAGAAAAGCTTGGGTCTGGCGCTCCTTCTCCTCCTCAGGGAAATAATGGTCTAAGAAGGTAGCTGATAACTGATCCCAAGTCATTGCAGTCCTTTCTCCTTCCGGTAGAAGTGCTCGCTGCTTCTCTATTACCTCCCACCATTTACGGGCATCGTCGATCAGTTATGACGTGGCCAGTAAAATCTTGTCAGCATGACTCGAAATCTTGAGCAGGGTCAGGATCTGAGTGATCTTCTTCAGCCAATTTTCTGCTCCGACAGCCCCTTCTCTCCCTTTGAAGTAAGGAGGGCGTTGTTGTTGAAAGCCCCTGACCATGCTCCTGTCATTGGTCTCGTTGGTGGTTCCATTCCCGTTCAAGTGTTGTTGAAGCACCGAAGTGACCACTGCTTTAACCAAGCTTTGTAGTTTAGGAGGCACCACCGGTAAATTCACGCCGCTTTGTTCCTCCTCTTCTTGGTGGGATGATTGTTCTTCCTCTTCATGTCGAGATTGTCATTCCTCCTCTTCATGTTGAGATTTCTCTAGCTCCTTTTCATGTTGAGAGGTTTCTACCTCCTTTTCCTTCCCTTTCTGGTTTTGTCGGGTATTTCTCTTTGGAGGCATTCTTCCCTAAGCCATTGAAAAATATCATGACTTAGTTTTCATCGTAAAGTTTGTATTTTCCTATTTTGGGGAAATTTCCAAATAAGCACGCTTGATTTTTCTTTGTTTTTGGGGAATATATCCTATTTTACTATGTTTGATAAATCCAATTATTTTGACTGTACTTCCGTTGCTATTATCCATTATTGTTCTCAGATTGAATGTTCCATCTGAGTCTAATGAAGTAAATTAATGAACGGGGGCCGGATTAATTTACTTTGAAAGATTCAATCTTTCTGGTTCGCTCTGATACCAACTGTAACGCCCCGCCCTATTTCACTCCACGCTTTCCGAAAATCAGAGTCTATTTTTTTTTCTAATAACAGAGTGAGGAAGGGCGGGACGTCACGACTCGAGCTAAGTCCGAACTTCTAAAGTCCGACCCTTAACTGACCAACCCTATGTGTGCATGGACTAAGTCCATGGAAACGGTTCACACATAACAATATAAACATGCGGAATAAAATCATAACTGCGGAATTATAATAGAACCTAGTTCTATTCCATTTTAGATAGCAATCAAATCCTTAATCATAATTAATATAACATAATTATCCAAATAAACATCCAACCATAGCAAACCATCTAAATTATTACATGTCCGAAGTCTAGTTACTCAAATACAAGTCCATGACTAACTTAATAAAAAATATAAACTATAATCATCCAAGCTCCTATGCCTAGCCCGTTTCGCGTTCATCGTTCTCCTTATTTCCTGTATCATCCACTAGGGTAGAAGTAGGGCGTTAGAACAACGCCCCCAGTAGGTATTCCAATTAGGGCTAACACATGGTTAGTACAAAACATATATAATAATATCATAATGTCAAAAACCATATAATCTATGCATGTCATGACGTCAAATGCAATGAGTCCCATCCATCACAAGTACACACAAGTACCCCCACATAGGTCTTTCGGATGCCCCGATGGAGTGTGGCCTCTCCGATTTCTTCTTGATGGAAAAGCACATCAAGGTATCCCACATAGGTTTTTCGGATGCCCTGAAGGAGTGTGGTCCCTCCGGTTACATATCCTTCACCCCATGCCACTACGTGTCCTTGCGCTTTCGTCCGGTAACCGCTCACGATCGTACACACCTTGTGAGGTCCCGTTACCTTATAATACATCAATCAATGAAAACCATGTTCCATTTGATTTCCTATTATGTTTAAGTCTATAAACCATTCCTCATGGGGTTCGGCCATACACCATGGCCGAACCCATGATCCATCACTTTCACCCTTTATTACAACTTTGCCATTGGTATAATCCTTATTTAACATTTCATTCATTTTAATCTACCATACATAGTTCTTTAATTCAAAGACATGATCCACCAAATATTTCCCATGTGGTTCGGCCATACACCATGGCCGAACCCATGGTCTTTCATTTTAGACTATATTTACATTTTTGCCATTACCTTTTGTTTATGTCCAAAACCGATCCATAACATCGATTCATGGGGTTCGGCCAAACACCATGGCCGAACCCTATGATGTCTAACTTTCCAATTTTATCAATTCTCATTCTTGAATCCATAATTCAAGGTTCCTTCCTTTTTGATCCAAAAGTCCATAATTAGAAACTTTCTAATTTAATAACCATTCTCCATGGGGTTCGGCCATAAATCTTCTCTTTGACAATCATTAGTGCTTGATCTTCCATGATCTAAATACATGTAACCAATTCTATATTTCTCCATGTAAACCTTTTAAAAATATGAATAATCTTCCATGGAGTTCAACCTTTATAAACCCATAAGCATTACCAACATACCTCCATAGGGTTCGGCCATGTTGGTTCTTTAATTTCTTTAAAAATCATACAACTAAGATTACATCATTTGATTGTTCTCATTCATACATTCATCCAAACCTTTTAAAAAACATTCTAAATTATTAACCATCTTCCATTTAATCCCTTTAAAAGCATTAATATTCCTTCCATGGTTTCCATCCTTAAATCAATAAAGTAAACCATTTCTTTCCATGGGGTTCGGCCATGAACCCTATGGTCCATCTTTTTCATTAAAATTGCTATATTCATCTCCCAATTCTCTTCCATGGGGTTCGGCCATACACCATGGCCAAACCCTATGGTTCCTTATTTCAAACAAATTTATCAAAATACTAACCGGTTCCGCGACTCCTCCGATTTTCCGTCGATTGTTCTTGCTCTTCCAATCCTTCTCTTCCTTTAGTCTTTTCCTCCTTCTTCTTGATCTTTCTCACTTGCTGGCTGCCCGCTCCTTCTCTTGTTATTCCATACGCCTCTCTCTTAATTTTGGGTGTGTCGTGCGCCCCTTGTTCTCTCCTTTTATTACATCCAATTGGTCCCAATTTAGAAGGTGCCATGTGCCCCTTCTTCCTTTATTAATCGCTAATTGGTCCCAATTTAGAAGGTGCCATGCGCCCCTTCTTTTAGCCATTGTCTTAATGCCATTCCTAATCAAGGAAAGGCCCCTTTTTAAATGATCTTATGCGCCTAACCTTGGATATGGAAATCCCTATGCACGGCCAAGCAACCTTTCAATTTAATCTTAGATATATTCTTTATTTGGATTAGGCAATTGGATGTCATTGCCTAATCCAATTCATCTAGGTTTATGTGTGTCATCCTCATACACGGCCAAAACTATCGATATTTAATTTTATTGAAACTATTTCCACAATCCGTTGGGTCTTAATTGGGCAATGACCCAACACTTTACCCATTTAAAATTCATATCTAATAATTCACAAATTAAATGGGTAATTTTTGTAACTCCCCGACATTTTTCACTCGCTTTCCGAAAATCAGAGTCTATTTTTTTTTTTAAACTGATAGAGTGATAGAGAGCGAGACCTCATGACGCGAGCTAAGTCCGAGCTTCCAAAGCCCGACCCTTAACTGGCCAACCATACGTGTGCGTGGACCAAGTCCACTAAAATGGTTCACACATACTCAAGTTAACTTGCGGAATAAAACATGTATGCGGAATTATAATAGGATAACAATCCTATTCCATTTTAGATAGCAAAGTAGTCCAACACATAACCATAACTATCGTAACTTAAATATCCAAACATTAACCATCCAATCCATAGCAAATATACCTATGTTATTACAATTCCGAATACTAGCTATTCAAATACATAGTTAATGAATAACTTAAGCAAAATATAACTTAATCATCCAAGCTCCTAAGCTTGGCTGCAATCACGTCCTCGTTTCGTTCCCTTCCTGTGTCATCAACTAGGGTAGAAGTAGGGTGTAATAGCCTGAAATTTTAAATCAATATATATTTGTCATTTATTTACTTTAATTTGAATTTTGATGTGATGGAATGCCAAATGGATCAAATTTTGGAACAAAGACCCAAGAAGGACCTAATGGACCATAGAGTGAACGGAATTCGTCGGAAGGGTCAACGATGGTCAAAGTGGGCCTGATCACCTTGTGGGACCCAATGGATCAAAATTGGTCCAAACTCTAAGGTAAAGGGTAGAAAATAATTTGGTTGGGCCGTGGGGCCAATGGTGGCCCAATTGATTTAAAAAGGGTGAATTGGAATTAAACCCTCTAACTTAGTAATGAAATGAAATGGCATGACCAAGTGGGGCCCACCTCCACCTCACCAAGTGAGGTGGTGTGTGGACCAAGGCAAAGGTGGGGCCAACCATCATGGTTGACTTGGTCAACCATGGATAAATTGAGAGGACTAAGGTGGATTAAGGAGAATTAAATTGATTAAAATTATTGTAAAATTATCTAATTTAAAATTAATGGAATTAAAGTGACATGGCCAAGTGGGGCCCACCTCCACCTCATCAAGTGAGGTGGCGACTGGGGCAGGTTAACCATGGGTGGATTTCTTAGATAGATTTTATGAAATTAAAATTGGATGGGAATTAATTAACCTAAGTGATGATTTAATTTAATTAATTAGATTGGTCAAGGGGTCAACATGGGAAGACCAAACCACCAAATTCAAACACCCAAAACCATTGGCTAGTGGTGGTTTTGTCTCAACCACCACCACCAAAGTCAAGGTAGCCCATGCTTGGTTGGTGAGGCCATCATGGAGGAGCATGGTCCAAGTAAGACCAAAGAAATGAGATGGGTTTTCCATCTCATCCCTCTCATTTCACTCTCTCATTCTCACCACCTCTCCACCATCCTACACCAAGAGAAAATAAGAAAAGAAAAAAAATTTAGAAGAGAAGAAGAAGAGAAGGAAAGAAAGATTAAGCTTGGCCAAACCATTATCACTTCAAGACCAAGGAAGCTAGACATTTTCTATCCCCTCCTCCTCTCTCTCTCTCTCTCTCTCTCTCTCTCTCTCTCTCTCGCAAACCCACTCAATCTTGGCCGACCCTAAGCTTAGAGGGCCTCACCATTTGATCAAGCTCATCTTGACCGTACATCAAGGAGAAGAAGAGAAGGCTAAGGAGAGCAAGAGGAGAAGCAAAGAAGGACCGGAGGAGTCGTCGGGTGGTAAGAATTCTTAAAACAAGAGTTTATATATATATATATATTTTTTTTTTTTTAAGATAAGATATGGAATCCATTTCTTAGACTAAATATGGCCAAAAATGTTGTGGGCCATGGATCTAAGATCCATCCAATGGTAGGATAAGAAATGGATGAGATGGAAGAGATGGTTTAAGGAAAAATAAAATGAATGGATTAAGCATGGAAAAATAGAAATTTTAATGGATTGATGGGCCATAGGGTTCGGCCATGTAGCATGGCCGAACCCCATGGTAAATGATGGATGATTTTTAATTAGGGTTTGAGGTCTAAAATTATGGAGAAGGGTTAATGATGTTGAGGTTTTTAAGTGATTAAAAAGTTGGTGATTTTTAAGGAGTTTTAATGAGAAAACCATGAGGAATGTAAATAAGTATTTTGGTTTTAAAAATGGCATGGATAAGATGGACCATGAGCCATGGGTTCGGCCATGGTGTATGGCCGAACCCTATGGTGTTGAAAAGTGATTTTTTTTGAATGGGTTTAAAGGATGGAAATGATGGATTAATATGTTAATATTTTGGAAGTTTTTAAAGGGCCAAAATGAATGAAGGTTATTGATTTTAAAAATGGATTGTTTTTGGACAAAACATTGGTCTTAAAATGGCACCCATGAAGATGAGCCATGAACCATGGGTTCGGCCATGGTGAATCGCGGAACCCTATGGTGATGATTAGTGATTTTAATGAATGGAAAATGATGGAGATGGATGAAAAAATTTAAATGGATTTGTAAGTATAGTAGGTAATACTTTAAATGAGATGAAAATGGGGAGTTCAATGAATGATTTAAATTCAATTGTGATAGGATTAAATGAGGCAAGATGGACCCAAGAAAGTGGAAAATGGACATCATGGGTTCGGCCATGGTGTATGGCCGAACCCATGACCCCTTTTTGTGGGCCACATTTTGGCCCAAATATGGAATGATATATGGGATTAAATGTTTTTCAAAATTAATTAAATAGGTGGCTGATTTTAGGTACGTGATCTCATGGTTAGGGAATCACAAATGGGCCCAAGCTTATGGGTCAAATATGAATTTAAAATGTGCATGGAAGAGGAGTGGCAAAACCGTAATGTGTAGCCACCTTGAAGAACCATGGGTTCGACCATGGTACATGGCCGAACCCTATGTGGGTTGGACATGAAAATGGACACATTATGAATGAATAAATGAAACGGATAGTTGCTGTGTTTTAGGCTCGCAAATCAGAATATTTAAAATGGGCAAAATGGGAATTATGCATATGGTTATGCCAATGGGAAATGAGGCTAAGTTAGGGGCTGATTGTGATAAACGTGTGACGTAATTAGGAATCTAAGGTTGTAATCAGTTAAGGACTTAATCATGGATAACATATGGACTAATTCGGTAAACATGTAATAAGGTACCGGGACGTCGCAAACGGTACGCGATCGGCGACTGGATATGTGATTTGTATTATGATGGGTTTTTGATTTATGAATTATATATTCATACTATGGTTTATATTTTTAATGTTATGCATTATATGGCTATGTATGATATATTAAGTTTATGAGATATATATGTATATTACATAGCATAATGCACTTACATCTCATGCATGGCACGGGCGGGAAAATAATGAAATCGGAGTCCATGCTCTGTCGGGGCGACCGAGAAGCAAACATGGGGATAGCCTGAGGGGCTATAACTGGAGTCCATGCTCCGTCGGGGCGACCGAGAATCAGACTGGGGATATCTCTTATGCTATAACTGGAGTCCATGCTCCGTCGGGGCGACCAAGAAGCAAACATGGGGACACGTTGACGAGGCTTTGCCGTCAAGGGGGATACGATATTTTATGATGATACGGTGGATGGGTGGGACACATGACATAGGCACCCATGCAATGGCATTCGTCATGTGTTTATTATATTACTGTCGGTATGCATGTTATCACTAACCCATGTGCTAGCCCTACTCGGAGTCCTACTGGGCGCGTTGACTAACGCCCTACTTCTACCCAAGCTGATAACGCAGGAGATGGCGGAAACGGTGGACACGCCGGGAGCCAAGCTTAGGAGCTTGGGAAGCAGATATCGAGTTTTATTTAAGTTTCATTTTGGAGATGTAATTTAAAGTAGCTTAGCTCGTCGGACTGTATAATTTATATTTCTTGTTATGGTTTGGACTGCATTATGGACAATATCGTTTTCAGGCATAAATGTGAACATACGGGTATTTTGGTAATTTAATGTTGTATCTTCCCTTCTATCTAAAACCGGTAGGATAGTGTCTATTATAACACTCCGCACGTAATTATATTCCGCGAGCTTACTTCCTACGCGTGAACCATTCCCGTGGACTTAGTTCCGCGCACGCGTGGGGTTGGCCAGTTAAGGGTCGGGCTTTAGAAGCTCGGACTTAACTCGCGTCATAACGTCCGCACCTTCTCTCACTCTCCATTTAAAAAAAAAAAAAAACAGACTCTGATTTTCGAAAAACGAGTGAAAAAGGGGCGGGCGTTACAGTTGGTATCAGAGCGAAATCGGAAGAATGAATCTCTCGAAGTGTGATTAAGACGGTTTCACGTCTCACTAACGGATAAGAATCCCAACTGACCAACTTTTCAAAGTCCGCTGCACAGGGGCCGGATTAATCTACTTCGATTGACTCAGACTGAAACATTCAAAGCGCCACATTTGACGTAAGAAAATGATAGTAAGGGAAGTACAATCATTATAATCTTGATGGATTAATCGAACGTAGGAAAATTTTCCCCGATTTCACAAAAATGGACAAACATAGCTATTTGGGAAGTTTTCCCCAAACCAAGTATGCATATTTGGAAATTTTCCCCAATATGAGAGACAATACGTAATACTTAGGAATTATCCCCTCAGAAACTAAGTATGTGTATATTGGCAAATGTTTTCAAAACTAAATATGAACGCGCCAATATTATGAAAGAACTAAGTCAATATTTTTCGATGACTTAGGAAATGCCGCCAAAAAGATCAAACCCGCCGAAACCCACGAGTAGAGAAAGAAGTAACATGCCCTCGTCACGAAGAGGAAGTACAACCACCGCATCAAGAGGAGGCACAGCCACCTCATACAGCCGAGGGACAGAATAGTATAAACATACAAGGTGTACCTCCCGAGCTAAGAGACGTAGTTCAAACGGCAGTCGCTTCTGCTCTTCAACAACACTCAAGCGGAAATGCGACCGCTAGCGACTCCAGTAAGCGGAAAATGGTCAAGGATTTTCAACAACAGCACCCTCCCTACTTCAGGGGAACAGAAGGGGTTGTCGGAGTGGAACATTGGTTAAAAAGGATCAATCAGATCTTTAATCTGCTCCAAATTTCCAATCCTGCTGATAAAATCTTGTTGGCCATTTCCCAACTGATCGAGGATGCCAGTAGTTGGTGGGAAATTGTGGAAAAGCAACAAGCACTGGTACCACAAGGGGAAAGGACCATCATGACATGGGAATAGTTCTCAGCCACCTTCCTAGAGCAATATTTTCCAGAGGAGGAAAGAGAGAGCCAGACTCAAGCCTTCCTCTCATTGATACAAGGCAGCATGACGGTGGTAGAATACCACAGAGAATTCCTTAAGCTGTCCGTCTATGCATTCTACATGGTGGATACTGAGCACCGAAGGGCCCGTAAGTTTGAACGAGGCCTTCGACCAAGCATCATAACCAGGGTGACAATCTTCAAGGAACCCACACTGGTAGGGGTGGTCAGCAGGGCCACCATAGCAGAATGGGAGTTGAACGAAATAATGCGGTTTGACAACCGCCGAGGGCAAAGTGGGCGGGGTGCATTTCAACCCAACAAGAAGTTCCGTCCAAATTCTAGCAGACCCTCACTCTCCACAGGATCTACGGGGGACTTTCGCCCCAATCAGCCCTCCTCATCAACATCAGTCACACAGGTTCCCCTGGGTGGGAACACATGTTATCAGTGTGGCCAACAGGGCCACTTCAAGAGAGAATGTCCCTAGATCAGCCGACCCCCCAACTCCAGGGGTACCTTCCGCCCTCCATCCAGACCAACTCAGTCGCAAGGAGGTAGAACATACAATCAGGCAGGACGGGAGCCAACCCCTACCGGATCTGGACGACTTTTCACCATACCGACTCTAGTAGCAGTGGATCGCTCGGTGATGCAAGGTATGGCTTTAATTGGTAGTTCCTATGCTGTTACGTTATTTGACTCTGGAGCTTCACATTCATTTATATCTCCTGCATTCATATCTGCTACGGGCACATTAGTACAAAACCTGTCCACATCACTCACCATTGTATCCCCCGTCGGAGACACATCATTAGGACTCATATGTACGGCATTGAACACTGAACTCGCGGGATTCAGATTCGAGTTCAACTACTTAGTAATCGATATGGTCGAATACGATGTTATATATTTGGCATGGACTAGTTAACTACATATCAGGCCCATATTGATTGCCACCTTCGTAAGGTGATATTTTGGTCACCCGAGGGAAAGCGGTACGTGGTACACGCTGAGAGGCAGGGCATCCCTAGAAGGCTGCAGGAAGAATTGAACCATCTTGCCTTGAACAGTCTCAGATTAGATAGGGCACCAGTAACTGAACTTCCGGCAGTAGTAGCAGATTATGCCGAGGTATTCCCAACAGAGCTCCTTGGTTTACCACCCAAGAGGGAGATAGACTTTGAGATCAAGTTATACCCCGGCGCCGCTTCAGTATCGTTACCCCATTATAGAATGGCACCAGCTGAGATGACTGAGTTGAATAAGCAGATTGATGAACTGCTCAGACTGGGTTTTATTCGGAACAGCACATCCGATGGGGAGCACCGGTATTATTTGTGAAGAAGAAAGACGGTACCCTGCGAATGTGTGTGGATTATAGAAAGTTGAACCAGTTGACTGTCAGGAACAAGTATCCCCTACCCCGGATTGATGATCTATTTGATCAACTTAGGGGTTCCTCTCATTTCTCCAAGATTGATCTAATGTCCGGATACCACCAAATTCGAGTTAGAGAGAAGGACGTAGAAAAGACAGCTTTCAGGACACGGTATGGTCTGCATGAGTATGTAGTCATGCCGTTTGGGCTTACTAATGCACCGGTGGTGTTCATGGACCTGATGAATAGGATATTCCGTCCTTACTTAGATCAGTTTGTGATCGTATTCATTGACGATATTCTGATCTACTCCAAAAGTCAGAAGGAACATGCTGAGCACCTGCGGATAGTCCTAGACACCTTGAGGAAGAACCAATTGTATGCCAAAGCCAGCAAGTGTGAATTTTGGTTATCTGAAGTCAACTTCTTAGGGTACATCATAACAGAGGAAGGTATAGCCGTGGACCCGGCTAAGGTAGCAGCAGTCAAGGAATGGAAAGCGCCGACAAATGTGACCGAGATCCGCAGTTTTCTGGGATTGGCCAGTTACTATCGGAAATTCATCATGGACTTCTCCAAGATTGCAGCTCCACTTACCCGACTCATTCAAAAAGGAGTCAAGTTTGAGTGGTCCAATCTGTACAATCAGAGATTTGAGGAGTTAAAGGAGAGGCTTACGACCGCTCCTATTCTGATCTTGCCGGAAAGAGGCAGAAATTATGAGGTGTACTGTGATGCCTCCGGTGAGGGACTGGGGTGTACACTCAGTCAAAGTAATCGTACGGTGGCGTACGGATCAAGACAGTTGAAAATTCATGAACGCCATTATCCCACACATGATCTAGAACTAGCAGCGGTGGTCTTCGCTCTAAAAAACTGGAGACACTACCTCTATAGTGAAAAGTTTGAGGTATTCTTGGATCACAAGAGTCTGAAGTATTTATTTGATCAGAAGGAACTCAACATGAGACAGCGCAGATGGATGGAATATCTGGCGGATTATGAGTTCGCACTTCGATATCATCCTGGCAAGGCGAACAAAGTGGCGGATGCCCTTAGCCTCTTGTCACATGCGACAGTAGCCAGCATGATCAGGACGGAATGGGAGGTACTAAATACCATCAGAGAATTTAAACTCTACCTCAATAATCATGGGACCATATATAATTTGATCATACGATCCAACATGGTCTCCGAGATTGAACGGGAGCAACAGACAGATCCAGAGGTGGAGGAGATTTGGGCTAAGATGTCTACCGGCGAGGTTATACCGGAGTGGGAGTTATGACCAGGACAGGGTCTTATGTTCCGAGGCAGGACATACGTGCCTAAGAATTGCAGAAGAGAGTTGCTGATTGAAGCACACCAAACCAAACTCTCTATCCACCCGGGCAGCACCAAGATGTATGATGATCTTAAGAGGCACTATTGGTGGCACGGACTTAAGAAAGATGTGGCAGAGTTTGTTGCTCGTTGCTTAGCTTGTCAACAGGTTAAGGCAGAACATCGGAAACCACCGGGCTTACTCGCACCCTTACCGGTACCAGAATGGAAATGGGAGCACATATCCATGGACTTTGTAACAGGGTTGCCAAGGACATCAAAGGGCAATGATGCGATATGGGTCATAGTGGACCGGTTGACCAAGTCCGCACATTTCCTTCCCATCAAAATGACAGATTCATCAGAAACTTTGGGTCGACGGTACATCCGAGAGATCATTAAATGAGGCAAGATGGACCCAAGAAATTGGAAAATGGACATCATGGGTTCGGCCATGGTGTATGGCCGAACCCATGACCCCTTTTTGTGGGCCACATTTTCGCCCAAATATGGAATGATATATGGGATTAAATGTTTTTTAAAATTAATTAAATAGGTGGCTGATTTTAGGTACGTGATCTCATGGTTAGGGAATCACAAATGGGCCCAAGCTTATGGGTCAAATATGAATTTAAAATGTGCATGGAAGAGGAGTGGCAAAACCGTAATGTGTAGCCACCTTGAAGAACCATGGGTTCGACCATGGTACATGGCCGAACCCTATGTGGGTTGGACATGAAAATGGACACATTATGAATGAATAAATGAAATGGATAGTTGCTATATTTTAGGCTCGCAAATCGGAATATTTAAAATGGGCAAAATGGGAATTATGCATATGGTTATGCCAATGGGAAATGAGGCTAAGTTAGGGGCTGATTGTGATAAACGTGTGACGTAATTAGGAATCTAAGGTTGTAATCAGTTAAGGACTTAATCATGGATAACATATGGACTAATTCGGTAAACATGTAATAAGGTACCGGGACGTCGCAAACGGTACGCGATCGGCGACCGGATTATCAAACGGGAACGTAACGGGACGCTAAGCGGTATTCGGTAGGATTCCTACCTCTTTGTAAGCCGTGGATATGTTATGGTTATTTTAATCTATTTTGATAATTATGTGATTTGTATTATGATGGGGTTTTGATTTATGAATTATATATTCATACTATGGTTTATATTTTTAATGTTATGCATTATATGGCTATGTATGATATATTAAGTTTATGAGATATATATGTATATTACATAGCATAATGCACTTACATCTCATGCATGGCACGGGCGGGAAAATAATGAAATCGGAGTCCATGCTCTGTCGGGGCGACCAAGAAGCAAACATGGGGATAGCCCGAGGGGCTATAACTGGAGTCCATGCTCCGTCGGGGCGACCGAGAATCAGACTGGGGATATCTCTTATGCTATAACCGGAGTCCATGCTCCGTCGGGGCGACCGAGAAGCAAACATGGGGACACCTTGACGAGGCTTTGCCGTCAAGGGGGATACGATATTTTATGATGATACGGTGGATGGGTGGGACACATGACATAGGCACCCATGGCATGGCATTCGTCATATGTTTATTATATTAATGTCGGTATGTATGTTATCACTAACCCATGTGCTAGCCCTACTCGGAGTCCTACTGGGCGCGTTGACTAACGCCCTACTTCTACCCAAGCTGATAACGCAGGAGATGGCGGAAACGGTGGATACGCCGGGAGCCAAGCTTAGGAGCTTGGGAAGCGGATATCGAGTTTTATTTAAGTTTCATTTTGGAGATGTAATTTAAAGTAGCTTAGCTTTCGTCGGACTGTATAATTTATATTTCTTGCTATGGTTTGGACTGCATTATGGACAATATCGTTTTCAGGCATAAATGTGAACATACGGGTATTTTGGTAATTTAATGTTGTATCTTCCCTTCTATCTAAAACCGGTAGGATAGTGTCTATTATAACACTCCGCACGTAATTATACTCCGCGAGCTTACTTCCTACGCGTGAACCATTCCCGTGGACTTAGTTCCTCGCACGCGTGGGGTTGGCCAGTTAAGGGTCGGGCTTTAGAAGCTCGGACTTAACTCGAGTCGTGACGTCCGCACCTTCTCCCACTCTCCATTTCAAAAAAAAAAACTCTGATTTTCGAAAAGCGAGTTAAAAGGGGGCGGGCGTTATATAGGGCGTTAGACAACGCGCCCAGTAGGTATTCCAATTAGGGCTAACACATGGGTTAGTATATAAAATCCAAATATAATATACCATATCATACTTGTAAAACATCAAATCCAAAACAATGTATGATAATAGAGATCCAATCATACAGATAAAAAACAAAAACCTTGCATGATAATAAAGATCATAATCATGCCGATTCAATGCCATGCCATGCTATCATATGCAATGAGTCCCACCCATCACAAACACATAGTAACCTCTTGATGGAAACCTCCTCATCAAGGTATCTCCCACGATTGTATTACGGACGCCCCGACGGAGTGTGGATCTCCGGTTACATTTCATACACAGTATCCTCTTGATGGAAAGCTCCTCATCAAGGTATCCCGCACGAATGTTTTACGGACGGCCCGACTGAGTGTGGGTCTCCGGTTACCTTTCATCCCTCCCATGTCATGCATGAGATGCAAATTCCAACATGCTATGTAGATGTACAAATCATAGCATTTAAAACTCCATAACTGAAACATACTGGTTGTTACCAAAATAACTTATTAAACATGAAATAAAATCGTCATAAGTACAAAATACATATCCATGGTTTCAATGATGTAGGAATCATACCAATGATCGCCAAAGTGACCTTGCGTTTTAATCCGGCAACCGCTCACGATCGTGCACCCTTTGTGAGGTCCCGTTACCTTATAACATGTCAATCAATCAATCACAGGTTCCATTTGATTTACAATATTTAAGTCCATAAATATGTCTTGGTGGGGTTCGGCCATACAACATGGCCAAACCTCACCCACTTGGTTTTAGTCCCTCTTTTGAGTCCTTTGATCCTTTTAACTTGAGTCCAAGATCATATCACCTTTAATTCATTAATCTAATCATACACAAGCAAACCATCTAACATACATAAACCCTAAGTCCATAAAAATTCCATAGTGGAGTTCGGCCATACCACATGGCCGAACCTGACTCCTTTGGTTTTGTGCCCTTCTTTTCAATCCTTTGATCTTTGAAATTAATCCAAGATCAAACCATCTTTGTTTCATTAATCTAAACACTTATAGTTTAATCATTTAACATCAATAACCACTTAAGTCCACAACAACATTCCCATGGGGTTCGGCCATACACCATGGCCGAACCCATGGTCCATCAATTTCACCTATTTACAACATTGCCATTACTCTATCTACGGCTAAACATTTTATTCATTAAAACATGCCTAAGTCCATAATCTGATCCATAAACCTAGTTCCAAAAATGATTCATGAAATCATGGTATAATACCATATGACCCATTAAAGTGGTTCATGGGGTTCGGCCATACACCATGGCCGAACCCATGGTCCTTCCATTTTCCACCATTTTTCCATCTTAGCCATCCTTCTTTCTATGGCTAAACACTCCTCTTTTTTATACATATCTAGGCCCATAACTGATCCATAATCATGGATCCACAAATGATTTATTTAATCATAACATAAAACCCTAACAAATGCTTCCATTCCTTAGCTTGATTATCCATCCATTTAAACATGCATATATCCATACATAACCCCTTAAAAAATATGGTTCATGGGGTTCGGCTATACACCATGGCCGAACCATGATGTCTTATCTCCATCTTCCCCATGAATTAAATTACAATATTTAAGTTCATGAACCAAGGTCCCTCCATGGGGTTTAACCATACATTTAGGTTCATCTTTTCGAAACATCATTTACCATATTTAAAATCAATTAAACTTAACTTCATCCTCCCATTATTTCCATGATCTAAATACATAACATAATTCAATAATTCTTTATTGGGTTCGGCCATACACCATGGCAGAACCCTTAGGTCCTTGGTTCTCCATCCTTTACCTTATTTTATGGCCATTTACATTGTTAATGTTTTTCCACCAATCTCATCCTTAAAAACCTATAACATCAATTATACCCTTCCATTTTAAAATCATAAATCCAAGATTAGTCATTTGATGGGGTTCGGCCATACATCATGGCCGAACCTCATCCAATCCCTTTTTGGTCTTTGATGGTTCTTGTGTATACCATTTAGGGTTTGGCCATGCAAGGGCCAAACCATGATCCTTGATCATCTTTTTCTTACTTATGAAATCTCAACGAGTACTTACCGGTTCCGCGACTCCTCCGGTTTCTTTCACTCCTTCTTGCTCTTCCAATCTTCCTCTTCCTTAGCCTTTTCTTCCTCCTTGATCCTTAGCCGAAGTTGATCTTGATGAAGTCCCCTGAAGTGGTCCGGCCAAGAGATATATGTTTGAGAGAGAAAGAGTAGCTTGGGATAGAAAGATACTCCCAGTCCTTGTCTTGAGGGTGATCGGCCTTGTGTGAGAGGGAGAGAACCTTGAGATGAAGCTCTAAATCTTGAGGAGTGGTCGGCCAAGAGAGTGTATGAAGGAGAGAAAACAGCCAAGAGGGAGAGGGAGGGAGTGAGATGAAACTCCACTCTTTTCTTGGTTAAAGAAATTCAGCCCAAGGTTAGTGTCCTTTGGTGACACCTCTTATAACTCCCAAACTCCTTTACTTCTCTCCTTAGTGCTCCACTTGGGGGTTTCATCCATGAGATGAAACTCCCAAGGCTCCAACGATGTTGTCTTGCTTGAATTGGGTCACCATGGGGTGAAAATCCCATGTGCCCAACAGTGTGCCTTCACTTGGCTTGTGTAACCGTCCACCTCCCATTGGTGTTCCATCTTGGGGGTTTCATCCATAAGATGAAACTCCAAGGCCCCCAATGGTGCTGCCTTGTTTGAATAGTGTAAGCTCCACCAACCTTTCTCTTCCCATTAATAGTTCATTTGGAGGTTTCATGCATGAGATGAAACACTCCCACCATTGACCCTTGGGTTTCCATCTTGAGATGGAAACCCTCCATGCTTCCAACATGTGCCATGATTGAGTTGTGTAACAACCACAAAATAGTCCACCTCCCATTAGTGATACAATTTGGAGTTTCATTCTATGAAATGAGACTCCCATATTTCCAACGTGTACTAAGGTTAAGCCTTGTGTAACCTCCAAAACCTTTCATCTCCCCATTAATGATTCATTTGGAGTTTCATGCATGAGATGAAATTTCCCCCTCCAACGTGTGACCTTGACTTGGTCTCATGAGGTGCATCTCTCCACCTTCCCACTCCACTCACTTGAGATCAAAGTCCCATTAATTTCCATTCAACTCATTTAACTCAACTCACCTCTTTAGTTGAACTCACTTAAAATCAACTCATTTAACTCACTTAAAATCAACCCAATTACTTGATTCCATTTCCAACTTAAATCAGCTCCAATTGAGCAAGCTTGAACTCACTTGATGGTCAACCAAGTCAACCACGACCCATTGGGTCCCAATTGGGTATTTTGACCCAATTACCAATTTTGACCCAATTAAATACACCTTACCCATTTATTTCAATTGGACCACATTCACCATTCGTTGGGTCTTAATTGAGCCATTGACCCAACACTTACCCATCTAAGGTCCATATCCAATAATTCACAACTTAAATGGAAAATTTCGTAAATTTTTATAACTTGAAAATCTGGGGTATTATAATACAACCCTTTTTTAAAATTTTCGTCCCGAAAATCGAGTGAAGTAGGGTTTCAAACAATTTACATAAATAGCTCAGGGTGAGCTATTCTCATTTCTTATTCAATTTCCCAAATGGCTTCCTCATTACCCTGTCGATCCCATACTACCTTGACAAACTGAATTGCTCGGTTTCGTAACCCCTTTGTTCTGTCTCATGTCATATCTTTTCCTTGTGTTCCCATTTGTGACTTTATGTAGATCAATGCACTCTGTTTCACTTTACTTGCTAACAAGATATTTTCCATACGTACTCGTTCTATAGGTTCATTTGTCTACTCTATATGTGAGATTAGTGATGACCTTGCCCCTTAATGAAATTAGTGAGGTGACCTGCCAATGCGAGCCTATGCTCAAGGTTTCCACTGATTCCATTTTAACTAGGTTTCTAGCTTTACTCTCCTGGAATTCCTTCGGCTAACTACAGAGTTAGCTAGCTAAACTAACTCGGCAGTCGCCCATAGCTTCTCATTCGAGTTTCACTAGACTCTTATCTTTTCCATTAAATACATCTCCAAAATTTAGCATGTCTTCATTTGCACTTAAATCACTATGTGACCAACACCTTTTGTTCCAACTTCCACGATACCGAGTATCTCTCAATACTAACCTTCCTGTGATGCAAGTCGTAATACGACTAACACCTTTTCCTTATAACGTGGGATGTAAATCGAAATATGTCCTAGAAATTAGAACAATACATCATCTATGGGACCAACAGGTCCATTACACTACCAACATGTCTACCATGGTACTGATACTCGTCATCAATCCAAACCACGATGGAAACCATCATCCACGGTTATACACATCCATGAATATAATCCTGCTCTGAGTATAATCCATTCATAGGCATGACTAATACCTTCGTAGGGCTAATATATCTATCATAGGGCTAATAGTCTAACATACAACCAATATGTCAACTTATGGGACAAAAATGTCCTTCATGTTACCAATACGTATTCCCTAATGCCAATATCCGACATCAATCCAAACCACCATTGAAACTCTCATCCATGGGAAGATGATATCCATCCATAGATCCATCACATTTACCATGGGGCCACTGTATCTATTGTGGGATCGATTTATTCACCAATTATCGTCATCGTCTATCAATAGGGAATACTATAGTAAGTGCAGTGGGAATTTGTTGTACTACGGTGCTAGTAATAGATGCGAAGACAGTAGATCAAATAACGCATAAGCATATGACTACAAATTACTACCATACCTTGAATTACCGAATGATCCACTGTCTCTGGAGAAGAAATCGAAGTATTCCGTCGTCCAGATCCTTGTGACTGAGCTAGTCGAGCCGAACGACGGAGAGAACCCATGAAGTGAGGAGATCTTTTGTTCTGTGGACACTCTCTTTTGAAATGGCTCTGCTGACCACATCGGAAAAAAGAATTAGGAGATCCACCATTCCGTGGACACTCTCTTTTGAAATGTCCCTGCTGACCACACCGAAAACAGGAACTTCCAATGGAACCAGTAGAGGCTGAAGATCTCCAAAAGTAGGGTTTGAATCTTTTGTGAGGGAAAAAAGTATTTCCCCCACCCCGACCTTTTCGGTCCTGTGTTTCATTGGGGGTTTTGTCCCCATTTCCGCTCAAGAGTTGCTGTAGAACGGAAGTGACTACCGCTTGTACTAGGTTCCGTAGTTTAGGAGGTACTGCAAGAATGTTTGCACTGTCCTGACCCTCTCCGTTATGTTCTTCTTCCTTTTGTTGGTTCTGTTGTGTTTGTCTTCCTTCTGAAGGCATTTTAATAAGTCATGGAAACATTGGTTGACTTAGCTTCTATGTAAAGTTTTGTGTTCTTCATAGTTTGGGGAAATTGCCAAATAAACAACTTGTCTTTCTTGTCCTTGGGAAAATTACCAAATCAGTACTCTTTGTATTTCCTTTGTTTTTGGGGAAAATCCTAAGTATCAAGTGTTTGGTTCTCAATTTGGGATATCGGGGAAGTATCTCCTAATTAGCTATATTTGATAAATCCAATTGTGGTGACTGTACTTCCTTTGCTATCATTCCTTGTATCTCAGATTGAATGTTTCAGTGTGAGTCTAACAAAGTAAATTAATCTGGTCCCATGCACCGGACACAAAAGAGTAGGTCAGTTGAGATTCTTATCTGTCAGTGAGACATGAAACCGTCTTAATCATACTTCGGAAGATTCAACCTTCCCATTTTGCTCTAATACCAACTGTAACGCCCCTCCCTTTCTCACTCGTATTCCGAAAATCAGAGTCTATTTCTTTTTTTAAACAAATAGAGTAACAGAGAGCGGGACGTCACGATGCAAGCTAAGTCCGAGATTCCAAAGCCCGACCCTTAACTGGCCAACCATACGTGTGCGTGGACCAAATCCACTAAAATGGTTCACACATACTCAACTTAACTTGCGGAATAAAACATGTATGTGGAATTACAATAGGATAACAATCCTGTTCTATTTTAGATAGCAAAGTAGTCCAACACTTAACCATAACTATCATAACTTAAATATTCAAACATTAACCATCCAATTCATAGCAAATATACCTACGTTATTACAATTCTGAATACTAGTTATTCAAATACATAGTTCATGAATAACTTAAGCAAAATATAACTTAATCAACCATGCTCCTAAGCTTAGCTCCAATCACGTTCTCATTTCGTTCCCTTCCTATGTCATCAACTAAGGTAAAAGTAGTGCTTTAGGCAACCCACCCAGTAGGTATTCCAATTAGGGCTAACACATGGGTTAGTATATAAACTCCAAATATAATATACCATATCATACTTGTAAAACATCAAATCCAAAACAGTGTATGATAATAGAGATCCAATCATACACATAAAAACCAGAAACCTTGCATGATAATAAAGATCATAATCATGCCGATTCAATGCCATACCATGCTATCATATGCAATGAGTCCCACCCATCACAAACACATAGTAACCTCTTGATGGAAACCACCTCACCAAGGTATCCCCCACGATTGTATTACAGACGCCCCGACGGAGTGTGGATCTCCGGTTACATTTCATACACAGTATCCTCTTGATGGAAAGCTCCTCATCAAGGTATCCCCGACGAATGTTTTACGGACGCCCCGTCGGAGTGTGGGTCTCCGGTTACCTTTCATCCCTCCCATGTCATGCATGAGATGCAAATGCCAACATGCTATGTAGAAGTACAAATCATAGCATTTAAAACTCCATAACTGAAACATATTGATTGTTACCAAAATAACTTATCAAACATGAAATAAAATCATCATAAGTACAAAATACATATCCATGGTTTCAATGATGTAGGAATCATACCAATGACCACCAAAGTGACCTTGCATTTTAATCCGGCAACAGCTCCCGATCGTGCACCCTTTGTGAGGTCCCGTTACCTTATAACATGTCAATCAATCAATCCCAGGTTCCATTTGATTTACAATATTTAAGTCCATAAATATGTCTTGGTGGGGTTCGGCCATACAACATGGCCAAACCTCACCCACTTGGTTTTAGTCCCTCTTTTGAGTCCTTTGATCATTTTAACTTGAGTCCAAGATCATATCACCTTTAATTCATTAATCTAATCATACACAAGCAAACCATCTAACATACATAAAACCCTAAGTCCATAAAAATTCCTTAGTGGGGTTCGGCCATACAACATTGCCGAACCTCACTCTTTTGGTTTTGTGCCCCTCTTTTCAATCCTTTGATCTTTGAAATTAATCCAAGATCAAGCTATCCTTGTTTCATTAATCTAAACACTTATAGATTAATCATTTAAAATCAATAACCACTTAAGTCCACAACGACATTCCCATGGGGTTCGGCCATACACCATGGCCGAACCCATGGTCCATCAATTTCACCTATTTACAACATTGCCATTACTCTATCTATGGTTAAACATTTTATTCATTAAAACATGCCTAAGTCCATAATCTGATCCATAAACCTAGTTCCAAAAATGATTCATGAAATCATGGTATAATACATTATGACCCATTAAAGTGGTTCATGGGGTTCGACCATACACCATGGCCGAACCCATGGTCCTTCCATTTTCCACCATTTTTCCATCTTAGCCATCCTTCTTTCTATGGCTAAACACTCCTCTTTTTTATACATATCTAGGCCCATAACTGATCCATAATGATGGATCCACAAATGATTTATTTAATCATAACATAAAACCCTAACAAATGCTTCCATTCCTTAGCTTGATTATCCATCCATTTAAACATGCATATATCCATACATAACCCCTTAAAAAATATGGTTCATGGGGTTCGGCTATACACCATGGCCGAACCATGATGTCTTATCTCCATCTTCCCCATGAATTCAATTACAATATTTAAGTTCATGAACCAAGGTCCCTCCATGGGGTTTAACCATACATTTAGGTTCATCTTTTCGAAACATCATTTACCATATTTAAAATCAATTAAACTTAACTTCATCCTCCCATTATTTCCATGATCTAAATACATAACATAATTCAATAATTCTCTATGGGGTTCGACCATACACCATGGCCGAACCCTAAGGTCCTTGGTTCTCCATCCTTTACCTTATTTTCTGGCCATTTACATTGTTAATGTTTTTCCACCAATCTCATCCTTAAAAACCTTTAACATCAATTATACCCTTCCATTTTAAAATCATAAATCCAAGATTAGTCATTTGATGGGGTTCAGCTATACATCATGGCCGAACCTCATCCAACCCCTTTTTGGTCTTTGATGGTTCTTGTGTATACCATTTAGGGTTTCGCCATGAAAGGGCCAAACCATGATCCTTGATCATCTTTTTCTTAGTTATGAAATCTCAACGAGTACTTACCGGTTCCGCGACTCCTCCTGTTTCTTTCACTCCTTCTTGCTCTTCCAATCTTCCTATTCCTTAGCCTTTTCTTCCTCCTTGATCCTTAGCCGAAGTTGATCTTGATGAAGTCCCTTGAAGTGGTCCGGCCAAGAGATATATGTTTGAGAGAGATAGAGTAGCTTGGGATAGAAAGATACTCCAAGTCCTTGTCTTGAGGGTGATCGGCCTTGTGTGAGAGGGAGAGAACCTTGAGATGAAGCTCTAAGTCTTGAGGAGTGGTCGGCCAAGAGATTGTTTGAAGGAGAGAAAACAACCAAGAGGGAGAGGGAGGGAGTAAGATGAAACTCCACTCTTTTCTTGGTTAATGAAATTCAACCCAAGGTTAGTGTCCTTTGGTGACACCCCTTGTAACTCCCAAACTCCTTTACTTCCCTCCTTAGTGCTCCACTTGGGGGTTTCATCCATGAGATGAAACTCCCAAGGCTCCAACGGTGTTGTCTTGATTGAATTGGGTCACCACTCAAAAACCGTCCTCCTCCCATTTAATTCCCATATGGGGGTTTCATCCATGGGGTGAAACTCCCATGTGCCCAACGGTGTGCCTTCACTTGGCTTGTGTAACCGTCCACCTCCCATTGGTGTTCCATCTTGGGGGCTTCATCCATAAGATGAAACTCCAAGGTCCCCAATGGTGCTGCCTTGTTTGAATAGTGTAACCTCCACCAACCTTTCTCTTCCCATTAATAGTTCATTTGGAGGTTTCATACATGAGATGAAACACTCCCACCATTGACCCTTGGGTTTCCATCTTGAGATGGAAACCCTCCATGCTTCCAACGTGTGCCATGGTTGAATTGTGTAACAACCACAAAACAGTCCACCTTCCATTAGTGATACAATTTGGAGTTTCATTCTATGAAATGAGGCTCCCATGTTTCCAGCGTGTACTAAGGTTAAGCCTTGTGTAACCTCCAAAACCTTTCATCTCCCCATTAATGATTCATTTGGAAGTTTCATGCATGAGATGAAATTGTAACACCCCAATTTCTCAATGAAGTGGAAAATTACCAAAATGCCCCTGAGTTGTTAAATTAATATTTTGTGATGTTAAGTAAGGAAATAGTGGGGCCCATTGCTCAAAATAAAATCATATGAGCACATTATGAATGTTAAGTTTGATTGGTTGGGTAATTTTCATCATTTGGGTCAAAAATGGCTAAATGGGTCAAAGGGCCCAAATGGGGCCCATCGGGTCTTGCTGGGTTATTTGACCGTTTTGTGATTTTAAATTAAATGGGGTTAAGCCTATTTGATTGGAAATCAAGTGGAGGAAAAATGGGTAGGCTTGATCCATATGTAAAAACCAATTAGAAATGACCAAAATACCATAAATGGGTCATGTTGTCAAAACGGGTCAAGGAGCTAAAAGTGGACCCAACGGGTCGAGTTGACTATTGTTGACCGTGTGAACCCTCAAGGGAGCTCAAACACGATTCAAATCAGTTGAGTGGGATTGAGGTGAGTTGGAATTAAATCAAAAGGTGAGTTAACTCATGTGCATTAAATGAAATGCATTAAATGTGATGAGTTGGGTTGGAATAAACATACCTTGAGTTGGGTGAGTTGAAATGAAAATTCAAGGGACTGTAAATCAGTGAGTTTAAGGGTAATTTGAAGAGGTTGGCCCAGCTTTAACCACCCAAACAAGTCCCACACGTTGGGGACTTGTTGGGGTGATTTTCCATGTTAAACTTTAAATGAAACACATGGAAATGAGAGGTGTTGCTTGGGGAGCTGAATGGTTACATTGGGTAGTGCCAATGGGTACTTTGACTGGCAGCAGGTCTCATTGAAAATGAACAAGAGTTTATGAGGGAAATCAATGGATTAAGTGGCTGAATTACAAAAGTAATAGACCACACACTTGAACGATTTTCACATTGAAAATCTTAAGATTTCCATCTCTATCTCCCTCTCTCCAATTCGTTTTTCTTCCTAGCTGGAACATCAGAGGATTTTACACCAGTAGATCAAGCACAAAACAGCAAAAGAAAGGAAGAAATAAAAGGGAGAAACCAAGGACCAAAGGCAAGAAGAAAGATTCGAAGTTTGGTAAGTATTTTTATGTTATTTTGGTTTAATAACATGGAACAAATGAGGTGTGTATTGGGCCATAGTTATGGCCGAATACACCAAGATTTTAACCTTGATTAACAGAGGTTTAAGAATGGTGAAAATAACCATTGGGTTCGGCCACCATGGAGGGCCGAACCCCATGTAAAAGATTGGTGGTTTTCAATGTTTTGAAACATGAAAACCATGGAGTTTTATGGACTGTTTTTAGATGATTTAAACTATATGCTTTAAAAAGGTTTAAACATAAGTAAAGAAGTGATTTAGACCTAGAAGAAGATTAAGAAATTCAAAACTAAAGGTCATAGGGTTCGGCCACCATGGAGGGCTGAACCCCATGCAAATGATGTTTGGTTTTGATGTTTTTGAAACATGGAAACCATAGAGTTTTGGTGGACGTTTTGGGTTTTATTTAAGGTGCAAATGCATGTTTTAGAAAGGTTTAAAACATGGATCTGAATGATGAATGGCTGAATGTATCATGGGTCCTTGGGTATCAAATGATGAAAGGGTTCATTGGGTTCGGCCATCTTGGATGGCCGAAACACCATGAATTGATGTTGGAATTTTGAGGATTTTTGTAAGATAAAACCATGCAAATGTCTTACTGTTTTGGATGATTAGATTAGACATAAGATGACATGTTTAATAGGTTCAAACCAAAGGCTATAGGGTTCAGCCAATGAGCATGGCCGAACCCCATGAAATGGTGTGATAATTTTATGGGTAATGGTGATGGTTTTGAGAGATAAAAACCATACATTACCATGGGGTTTTTATGTGATTTACATGAAGATTGTTTACTGATTTTGGTTGGCCAATATATGGCTGAACCATGATAATGTTATGGTTAAGTTACTGATCTAAAACAGTGGATTAAAACTGGAAAAATGGACCATGGGGATCGGCCATCTTGGATGGCCGAATCCCATGAGGTGTTATGGTTATTTGGACAAAATAATGAATTTATTAGATGGTTTTGAGAGGTTAAAGTGCAGCAATGATGTGCTGATTTTTATATGAATAAGGGACACCAAAAAATATGTATGAAAGACCAAAACATGGACCTAGGGTTCGGCCACCTTGGATGGCCGAACCCCATGTAAGTCTTTCATGTTTTTGGTGAGTTAAAAACCATATGAAAATATGGTGTTCTTATGGTAATAAATGGATAATATGTTACTGTTTTAGTGGATTAATATGTGGCTGAACCATGTTTAATTCATGGTTGAGTTAGCATGATTAAACCATGAGTGATCATGGTGATGATTGGATCAAGTGAACCCTAGGTTCGGCTATGAGTATGGCCGAACCCCATGGGGCTGTTTTGATAATTAATGGACTGTTTTCATGGTCAAGTTATGGATGTATATGTGATTTTAAATAGAATTATGGTTGCTGTTTTTGTGGCTAAGATGTATGATAAATGATGAGAGATCATTAGGAGAATTGGACTTTATGCTAATTCATAATGAATGGGTTAAATAGCCTAAGCTTATGAGTAGTAGTTGGTAATGGTTCTATGTTGTTTTAAAAGGTTTAAAATACCCAAATGAAGAGATTGATCAAAAGGACTTATAAGATGTCTTAGGTCTCATATGTGAATGGACATGTAAATAAGATTATGATTTACTTATTGTTGCATAAAAGGTACCGAAAGTTGAACGACGAACAAGTCGTGACCGGTTAAAGCCTAAGAAAGAACGGACACTGAAGTGATTCTTCAGTAGGTTTCCTACCTACTTGTAACCACGGTTTTACCCAGTTTTCTTATGATACTCTTGTTTTAATATATGTGTTTCAAATATTATGCATTAACAAATGGCATACAGGCATTGGCATCTCATGCATAGTCATGGGATAATGAATGAAGTTCTACAGTGATGGCTACGATTGACATGATGGGGGTTGCCCATTGCATGTACATATTGTATAGAAGAGATGAATGTTGTTGTAATTTACCTTGTCGGTGCAAGGCACGTCAAGTGATGGCTACGATGGTACATGATGGGGTTGCTCATTACATGTACATCGCTTATAGAAGAGATGAAGGTGTGTTGTAATTTACCTTGTCGGTGCAAGGCACGTCAAGTGATGGCTATGAAAGTACATGATGGGGGATGCTCATTGCATGTGCATATTTCATAGCATTGTTTTTACCTGTTTTGATGATCATGTATTATGATATGTATATGCATGTTTTATATGCTAACATGTGGTAGCCCTGATTCGGGAACCTACTGGGCGCGTTGATCTAACGCCCTAATTCTATCGTCAGAGGAGATTGCAGGTACAAGCAAGGGGAAAGGAAAGGTCATTGATCGGGAGGGGAGCTGAGCCTAAGTGCTTAAATGATGGATTTTGGATTACGTTATATTACTGTCATTTGAATACTATTGTTGGACATGTAATAATTAGTTATTTGCTCTGGTTTGATTACGATAATAACATGTGGATGGTTGATCTATGTTATTTAATATTTAAGACTGTTACTTGCTATCTCGTCTTTCTATTCTGCAATTATCTAGATTATTCCGCATGTTGATGTTAGTTCCATGTGTGATTCACTATCATGGTCTATTCCATGTACACATGGGTGGCCAGTTAAGGTTCAGACTTGGGTAGTCTGAACTTAACTCGCGTCGTGACGCCGCCCGCTCTCTTTCGATGTTTTATTATTACTTTAAAAAAAAAAATTAGACTCTGAAATTATCGAAAAGAGGGCGGGGCGTTACAGTTGGTATCAGAGCGAAACGGGAAGTTGAATCATCGAAGTAAGATTAAGACGGTTTCATGTCTCACTGACGGATAAGAATCCCAACTGACCGACTCTTCGGAGTCCGCTGCCTGGGGGCCGGATTAATTTACTTCGAGTGACTCGGACTGAACAATCAATCTGAGAACGACAATGAAAGATAGCAAAGTAAAGTACAGTCATCATAATTGGACAAATCAAACGTAGCAAGGTAGGATGTACTCCCCTGGAATCCCCACACTGAGAAACAAACAATAGGAAATTAGAGATTTCCCCAGAAACAAAAGAAAACAGAGAATGTTGAATTGGTAATCTTCCCAAACAAAGTACATGACTTTATGCCTGATCAAATTCCCTGAAAACCAAGGTTGGTTTATTAGAATTGTTGTTAAATATGCTTGTGTTCTATTGATATGATACAGATATGTCGAGTAATGTGGAGTACTCGGAATGGCACAGCGGAACTCCTAGCCATCCCATAGACTTGGTATCTGCTTCTAACAACACCGACGTAGAAGCTCAAGTGGACCTTCAGGAGGGACCCTGAAGAAGTTGAGATGGACTTAGCACCTATTGCAGAGGATTTGAGGGATGATATTCCTGGGATGGTGGAACCTCCTGAGGAAGAAGAGGAGGAGGATCTGGATTTTTCTTTTATGAGGATCCGATGGAAGACTTTCCTATAATACTGGAATCGGCGGGGGAAGTAGATCCCTATGATACCTGTGAGTTGTGTAATCAGGACGACCACAACAGGTTGTATTGTCCTCATCCATTGGAGTTGATGTCCGGTTTGTGGACTACACGGGCATGGAGAGGCGAGGACTAATTGTCCTTGTATTGGAGGACCTGGAATAATCCCCTGCACGACATGTGAAGTATTGGGCACACGGCGATGACGTGTCCTGATAACCGATTCAAGTTCGCTTTTGATGCGGAGTCTTCTACGGAAGACTAGGATAGGAAGTAATAGTAGGGGTATTAAAATAGGGTTATTTTGTAAGGGGGAAGTAGGAGCGAAAATAATGACCGTAACATGGTCAGAGATTTTCAGCAACAGCGGCCACCTTACTTTAAGGGCAGAGAAGGGCCAGTCGGAGCCGAGAACTGGTTGGAGAAGATTTCCCACATATTGACTCTTCTGAACATCAGGAGTCATGCTCATAAAATATTATTGGCCACGTCACAGCTGGTAGATGACGCTGCCAAATGGTGGAAGGTGGTGGAGAAACAGCAGGCACTTGTGCCAAGAAGAGAAGGAGTTGCTATGACCTGGGAGCAATTCTCAACGACATTCTAGAGCGCTACTTTCCAGAGGAAGAAAGAGAACGACAAATTCAGGCCTTTATGACTTTGGTACAAGGCTCAATGACGTGGCTGAGTATCACCAGGAATTCCTCAGCCTGTCAATCTATGCATACTATATTGTGGACACGGAATATCGAAAAGCTCGCAAGTTCGAGCGTGGGTTACGGCCAAACATTAGGGCCAGGGTAACCGTGTTCAAAGCAGCCACACTGGCAGAAGTGGTCAGCAGGGCCACCATTGTGGAACAGGAGATGGCGGAATTTGCCAGAGTGGACAACCGCCGAGCTCCAAGTGGGAGGGGTGTGTACCAACCCATCAAGAAGTTCAGATCGAACTTCAGCAGACCCTCACCGTCTGTTGGATCAAGTGGGGGCTTTCGCCCCAACCAGCCCACTCAATCTGTTGCGGTCACTCAAGCATCTCGAGGAGTGAATACTTGCTTTCACTGTGATCAACCTGGTCACTACAAAAAGGACTGCCCAAAGCTCAACAGGCTGTCTAACTCAAGAGGATCATTTCGTCCGCCAGCTAGACCGGCATACTCCAGAGGAGGCAGAATGCAGGGCCGGGAGGTCGAAGGTCTAACCCTGCTGGAGCGGGAAGATTATTCACTCTAACTTCTCCAGAGGAAGAGGAGGAGGATCATCCTGTGATACAAGGTATGGCGTAGGATGGCGGTAGTGAGTAGCTCATATGCATATGCACTATTTGATTCCGGAGCATCACACTCCTTTATAGCTGCATCGTTTATTACTGCTACTGGTACATTAGTTCAAAGATTAGCCACAGAACTTACTATTGTATCCCCTGTCGGAGATTCGGCATTGGGACTTATTTGTACTGCGGTTAACACCGAATTAGCTGGACTCAGATTTGAGTTCAATTATTTAGTGCTGGACATGTCGGAATATGATATTATATTCGGAATGGATTGGTTGGCAAAGTTTCATGCCAACGACTGTTATGGTCGAAGAGTGACATTTAAGTCACCCGAGGGCAAGCAATATTGTTCGTGCAGATAAACAAAGTGGATTACAGGAAGGGTTAAACCACGTGGTATTGAATAATATCACCATAAACAAAGCTCCAGTTACTGAACTTCCGGAAATTGTACAAGAATTTGTGGATGTGTTCCCAAAGGAACTCCCTGGTTACCACCTATGAGGGAGATTAACTTCGAGATCAGGCTGTACCCTGGCACAATACCAGTGTCGTTACCACACTATCGGATGGCACCAGCGGAGATGTCGGAGCTAAAGAAGCAGATTGATGAACTGCTTAGGCTGGGTTGCATCCGGAACAGTACGTCATCATGGGGAGCACCAGTGTTGTTTGTAAAGAAGAAGGACGGTTCACTACGGATGTGCGTGGACTACTGGAAGCTGAATCAGTTAACAGTCCGGAACAAGTACCCTCTACCCAGGATTGACGATTTATTTGATCAATTGAGGGGTTCTAGTCATTTTTCAAAGATCGATTTGATGTCTGGTTATCATCAAATCCGAGTTAGAGAGGAAGATATAGAAAAGACAGCTTTTCGGACGCGATATGGACTGTTTGAGTTCGTGGTCATGCCATTTGGACTCACAAATGCGCCGGCTGTGTTCATGGATTTAATGAACAGAATCTTCCGTCCCTATCTGGATCAGTTTGTAATCGTATTCATTGATGATATCCTGATCTATTCTAAGAGTCAGGAGGAACATACAAAGCATCTACGGATAGTTTTGAATACTTTGAGGCAGAATAAACTGTATGCCAAGGCCAGTAAGTGTGAATTCTGGCTATCTCAAGTGAATTTCTTAGGACATGTTATATCTAAGGAAGGAATAGCCGTGGATCCGGCTAAGGTGACGGCCGTGAAAGACTGGAAAGCGCCAAAGAACGTAACTGAGATCCGCAGTTTCTTAGGATTGGCGGGTTATTATCGGAAATTTATTATGGATTTTTCCAAATTAGCGTCTCCATTGACTCGACTCACTCAGAAGGGAGTCAAGTATGAGTGGTCAGATCTGTGCAACCAAAGGTTTGAAGAGCTAAAAAACAGACTTACAACCGCTCCTGTTTTGATTTTGCCGGAAAAGGGCAAAGGTTATGAAGTAGAATGTGACGCTTCGGGAGAAGGACTGGGGTGTGTCCTTAGTCAAGATCATCGTGTGGTGGCTTATGGTTCAAGACAACTAAAAATACATGAACGCCTCTATCCTACGCATGATCTTGAACTAGCCGCAGTGGTCTTCGCTCTCAAAAGCTGGAGACATTATCTTTATGGCGAGAAGTTTGAAGTGTATTCTGATCATAAGAGTTTGAAATATTTATTTGATCAGAAGGAGCTTAATCTAAGGCAGCGTAGATGGATGGAGTATCTGGCGGATTATGAGTTCGAGCTTCGATACCATCCAGGCAAGGCGAACAAGGTGGCTGATGCTCTTAGCCGCATATCACATGCATCCGTGGCATGATCAGAACCGAGTGGGAGATGTTGAATACCATTCGAGAGTTCAATCTATACATTACAAACCGTGGAGTTTTGCACAATTTAATCATACGGTCCAATATAGTCACCAAGATTGAACAAGAACAAAGAGCAGACCCGGAAGTGGAGGACATGGGCCAAGATGTCTACTGGCACCATTGTACCGGAATGGGAATTACGACCGGGACAAGGTCTTTTATTCCGGGGAAGAACGTATGCCACAGAGTTGCAGGAAAGAGCTACTAATTAAGGCACATCAGTCCAAGCTCTCTATTCATCCGGTAGCACCAAATGTATCACGATCTAAAGAGGCATTATTGGTGGCATGGACTAAAAAGGGATGTGGCAGAATTCGTGGCACATTGTCTAACTTGTCAACAAGTTAAGACTGAACACCAAAAACCACCAGGGTTGCTCAAACCCTTAGCCGTGCCAGAATGGAAATGGGAACATATTTCCATGGACTTTGTATCTGGGTTGCCGAGGTCCTCAAAGGGTAATGACGCCATTTGGGTCGTAGTCGACCGGCTGACCAAGTCTGCACATTTCATTCCTATCAAGATGACGGATTCGTCTGAGACGTTGGGTCGGCGTTATATTAAAGAGATCATTCGACTACATGGCATTCCCCGAAAGATAGTATCGGACAGAGATGGCCGTTTTACCGGCAGAGTATGGCAAAGCATGCAGTCAGCCATGGGGACAGATCTACTGACGAGCACCGCATTCCATCCACAGACTGATGGACAATCTGAAAGGACAATCCAGACCTTGGAAGACATGCTGAGAGCATGTATGTTAGATTTCAAGGGTGGATGGGAGGACCACTTACCACTGGTGGAGTTCTCGTATAATAACAGCTATCAGGCAAGCCTTCAAATGGCTCCATACGAGGCTTTATATGGTAGACCGTGTAGGTCACCGGTATGTTGGACAGAGGCAGGTGAGCCTGCATTGATCGGACCGGAACTAGTCGCAGAAACTACTGCACAAATTAAGTTGATAAGTCAACACTTACTGACTGCACAGAGTCGACAGAAGAGCTATGCTGATAAAAGGAGACGGTTTCTGGAATTTGAAGTGGGAGACTTGGTGTTTCTAAAAGTCTCACCACGGAAGGGACATATGAGGTTTGGTAAGAAAGGAAAACTGTCGCCAAGATATGTGGGACCGTTTTCCATCATAAGAAGGATGGGGGATGTAGCTTACCAATTAGCACTTCCATCGCAATTAGCAGCTCTACACGATGTGTTCCACGTGTCGATGCTAAGGAAATACAATCCGGATCCGTCCCATGTTTTAAATGTTCAAGATATTGAAGTACAAAGCGACGTGACGTACGTCGAGAAGCCGGTCAGGATAGTGGAGACCGAACAAAGGGTGTTGCGAAACAGAGCGATTCAGTTCGTAAAAGTGGTATGGGACCGTCATGGTGATGAAGAGGCCACATGGGAACTTGAATCGGAGATGAGAACAGCTCACCCCGAATTGTTTGTGTAATTTAATTTGAGAACCCTACTTCACTCGATTTTCGGGACGAAAATTTTAAAAAGAGGGTTATATTGTAACACCCCAATTTCTCAATGAAGTGGAAAATTACCAAAATGCCCCTGAGTTGTTAAATTAATTATTTTGTGATGTTAAGTAAGGAAATAGTGGGGCCCATTGCTCAAAATAAAATCATATGAGCACATTATGAATGTTAAGTTTGATTGGTTGGGTAATTTCATCATTTGGGTCAAAAATGGCTAAATGGGTCAAAGGGCCAAATGGGGCCCATCGGGTCTTGCTGGGTTATTTGACCGTTTTGTGATTTTAATTAAATGGGGTTAAGCCTATTTGATTGGAAATCAAGTGGAGGAAAAAATGGGTGGCTTGATCCATATGTAAAAACCAATTAGAAATGACCAAAATACCATAAATGGTCATGTTGTCAAAACGGGTCAAGGAGCTAAAAGTGGACCCAACGGGTCGAGTTGACTATTGTTGACCGTGTGAACCCTCAAGGGAGCTCAAACACGATTCAAATCAGTTGAGTGGGATTGAGGTGAGTTGGAATTAAATCAAAAGGTGAGTTAACTCATGTGCATTAAATGAAATGCATTAAATGTGATGAGTTGGGTTGGAATAAACATACCTTGAGTTGGGTGAGTTGAAATGAAAATTCAAGGGACTGTAAATCAGTGAGTTTAAGGGTAATTTGAAGAGGTTGGCTCAGCTTTAACCACCCAAACAAGTCCCACACGTTGGGGACTTGTTGGGGTGATTTTCCATGTTAAACTTTAAATGAAACACATGGAAATGAGAGGTGTTGCTTGGGGAGCTGAATGGTTACATTGGGTAGTGCCAATGGGTACTTTGACTGGCAGCAGGTGTCTCATTGAAATGAACAAGAGTTTATAAGGGAAATCAATGGATTAAGTGGCTGAATTACAAAAGTAATAGACCACACACTTGAACGATTTTCACATTGAAAATCTTAAGATTTCCATCTCTCTCTCCCTCTCTCCAATTCGTTTTTCTTCCTAGCTGGAACATCAGAGGATTTTACACCAGTAGATCAAGCACAAAACAGCAAAAGAAAGGAAGAAATAAAAGGGAGAAACCAAGGACCAAAGGCAAGAAGAAAGATTCGAAGTTTGGTAAGTATTTTTATGTTATTTTGGTTTAATAACATGGAACAAATGAGGTGTGTATTGGGCCATAGTTATGGCCGAATACACCAAGATTTTAACCTTGATTAACAGAGGTTTAAGAATGGTGAAAATAACCATTGGGTTCGGCCACCATGGAGGGCCGAACCCCATGTAAAAGATTGGTGGTTTTCAATGTTTTGAAACATGAAAACCATGGAGTTTTATGGACTGTTTTTAGATGATTTAAACTATATGCTTTAAAAAGGTTTAAACATAAGTAAAGAAGTCTGATTTAGACCTAGAAGAAGATTAAGAAATTCAAAACTAAAGGTCATAGGGTTCGGCCACCATGGAGGGCTGAACCCCATGCAAATGATGTTTGGTTTTGATGTTTTTGAAACATGGAAACCATAGAGTTTTGGTGGACTGTTTTGGGTTTTATTTAAGGTGCAAATGCATGTTTTAGAAAGGTTTAAAACATGGATCTGAATGATGAATGGCTGAATGTATCATGGGTCTAAAACCTTGGGTATCAAATGATGAAAGGGTTCATTGGGTTCGGCCATCTTGGATGGCCGAACACCATGAATTGATGTTGGAATTTTGAGGATTTTTGTAAGATAAAACCATGCAAATGTCTTACTGTTTTGGATGATTAGATTAGACATAAGATGACATGTTTAATAGGTTCAAACCAAAGGCTATAGGGTTCAGCCAATGAGCATGGCCGAACCCCATGAAATGGTGTGATAATTTTATGGGTAATGGTGATGGTTTTGAGAGATAAAAACCATACATTACCATGGGGTTTTTATGTGATTTACATGAAGATTGTTTACTGATTTTGGTTGGCCAATATATGGCTGAACCATGATAATGTTATGGTTAAGTTACTGATCTAAAACAGTGGATTAAAACTGGAAAAATGGACCATGGGGATCGGCCATCTTGGATGGCCGAATCCCATGAGGTGTTATGGTTATTTGGACAAAATAATGAATTTATTAGATGGTTTTGAGAGGTTAAAGTGCAGCAATGATGTGCTGATTTTTATATGAATAAGTGACACCAAAAAATATGTATGAAAGACCAAAAACATGGACCTAGGGTTCGGCCACCTTGGATGGCCGAACCCCATGTAAGTCTTTCATGTTTTTGGTGAGTTAAAAACCATATGAAAATATGGTGTTCTTATGGTAATAAATGGATTAATATGTTACTGTTTTAGTGGATTAATATGTGGCTGAACCATGTTTAATTCATGGTTGAGTTAGCATGATTAAACCATGAGTGATCATGGTGATGATTGGATCAAGTGAACCCTAGGGTTCGGCTATGAGTATGGCCGAACCCCATGGGGCTGTTTTGATAATTAATGGACTGTTTTCGGTCAAGTTATGGATGTATGTGATTTTAAATAGAATTATGGTTGTTGTTTTTGTGGCTAAGATGTATGAATGATGAGAGATCATTAGGAGAATTGGACTTTATGCTAATTCATAATGAATGGGTTAAATAGCCTAAGCTTATGAGTAGTAGTTGGTAATGGTTCTATGTTGTTTTAAAAGGTTTAAAATACCCAAATGAAGAGATTGATCAAAAGGACTTATAAGATGTCTTAGGTCTCATATGTGAATGGACATGTAAATAAGATTATGATTTACTTATTGTTGCATAATAAGGTACCGAAGTTGAACGACGAACAAGTCGTGACCGGTTAAAGCCTAAGAAAGAACGGACACTGAAGTGATTCTTCAGTAGGTTTCCTACCTACTTGTAACCACGGTTTTACCCAGTTTTTCTTATGATACTCTTGTTTTAATATATGTGTTTCAAATATATATTATGCATTAACAAATGGCATACAGGCATTGGCATCTCATGCATAGTCATGGGATAATGAATGAAGTTCTACAGTGATGGCTACGATTGTACATGATGGGGGTTGCCCATTGCATGTACATATTGTATAGAAGAGATGAATGTTGTTGTAATTTACCTTGTCGGTGCAAGGCACGTCAAGTGATGGCTACGATGGTACATGATGGGGGTTGCTCATTACATGTACATCGCTTATAGAAGAGATGAAGGTGTGTTGTAATTTACCTTGTCGGTGCAAGGCACGTCAAGTGATGGCTATGAAAGTACATGATGGGGGATGCTCATTGCATGTGCATATTTCATAGCATTGTTTTACCTGTTTTGATGATCATGTATTATGATATGTATATGCATGTTTTATATGCTAACATGTGGTAGCCCTGATTCGGGAACCTACTGGGCGCGTTGATCTAACGCCCTAATTCTATCGTCAGAGGAGATTGCAGGTACAAGCAAGGGGAAAGGAAAGGTCATTGATCGGGAGGGGAGCTGAGCCTAAGTGCTTAAATGATGGATTTTGGATTACGTTATATTACTGTCATTTGAATACTATTGTTGGACATGTAATAATTAGTTATTTTGCTCTGGTTTGATTACGATAATAACATGTGGATGGTTGATCTATGTTATTTAATATTTAAGACTGTTACTTGCTATCTCGTCTTTCTATTCTGCAATTATCTAGATTATTCCGCATGTTGATGTTAGTTCCATGTGTGATTCACTATCATGGTCTATTCCATGTACACATGGGTGGCCAGTTAAGGTTCAGACTTGGGTAGTCTGAACTTAACTCGCGTCGTGACGCCGCCCGCTCTCTTTCGATGTTTTTATTATTACTTTAAAAAAAAAATTCGACTCTGAAATTATCGAAAAGAGGGCGGGGCGTTACAGAAATTCCCCCATCCAACGTGTGCCCTTAACTTGGTCTCATGAGGTGCATCTCTCCACCTTCCCACTCCACTCACTTGAGATGAAAGTCCCATTAATTTCCATTCAACTCATTTAACTCAACTCACCTCTTTAATTGAACTCCTTAAAATCAACTCATTTAACTCACTTAAAATCAACCCAATTACTTGATTCGATTTCCAACTTAAATCAGCTCCAATTGACTAAGCTTGAACTCACTTGGTGGTCAACCAAGTCAACCAGGACCCATTGGATCCCAATTGGGCATTTTGACCCAATTACCAATTTTGACCCAATTAAATACACCTTACCCATTTATTTCAATTGGACCACATTCACCATTCGTTGGGTCTTAATTGAGCCATTGACCCAACACTTACCCATCTAAGGTCCATATCCAA
This sequence comes from Chimonanthus praecox, assembly GCA_022113865.1. Classification (NCBI taxonomy): domain Eukaryota; kingdom Viridiplantae; phylum Streptophyta; class Magnoliopsida; order Laurales; family Calycanthaceae; genus Chimonanthus; species Chimonanthus praecox. The sequence goes on from CM039094.1 coordinate 43,469,144, forward strand.
TAATTCACAACTTAAATGGAAAATTCTGTAAATATTTATAACTTGAAAATCTAGGGTGTTACAATTTTCATATATATTAATAACTTGAAAATCCGGGGTGTTACATAACTCACTTAAAATCAACTCAATTACTTGACTCCATTTCCAACTTAATTCAGCCCAATTTAATTAAGCTTGAACTCACTTGGTGGTCAACCAAGTTAACCACGATCCATTGGGTCCCAATTGGGTATTGACCTAATTGACAATTTTGACCCAATTAAATAAATCTCACCCGTTTAATTCAATTGAACCATATCCACCATCCGTTGAGTCATAATTGGGCAATTTACCCAACACCTTACCCATCTAAAGTCCATATCCATTAATTCACAAATTAAATGTGCAATTTCCATATATATTTATAACTTGAAAATCCAAGGTGTTACATGATGTAATAAAGGTGGGATTGTAATTGAGTTAGCTTCTAGGTTTTATCATGAAATTGACAAAGGGGGAGATTGTTAGTTCCCCGGCTTTCTGAGTCCCTAAGTTTGTCAATTTCGTGACTCGGGAATAAGCACTTGCTAGAAGCTTGATGGCTCAAGGTGCTCAAGAGTCAAGATCATGCTCCACCAGCATTAAAACTCATCGTTATGGCAATCTCAAAACAGGTATTTTTGCCATAGATGACTTTTGGTGGTACCCACACCTTAAGAGGACCATTCCTTGGCTTAGTTGAACAAATGGTAAAATCATTAAAAGCCTATAGAGGAATCTTGACAGCGAATTCGAACCAAACTTGGAAATATGTATTTTGGTTTCCGTGTTAGCTCGACCAGGCGCTCTCACTAACCCCTCGGTGGAGACAAGATCGACCTATCATGGCAAAAGTGTAACACCCCGGATTTTCAAGTGAATAATATACATGAAAATTACCCATTTAATTTGTGAATTATTAGATATGGATCTTATATGGGTAAAATGTTGGGTCATTGCCCAATTAAGACCCAACGGATTGTGGAAATGGTTTCAATATAATTAAATGCGGCTTAATTAAATTAGTAATGCATTATGTCTATAATTAAATTATTATGCACATAAAGGGCACATAGAAGATGTCTTGGCCGTGTATGAGATATCTAATCCATGATTATGCGCATGGAGAGAATTAGAATAGATTGCATGGCCGAGTATGAAGATATGCATATCCACGAGAGATATGTATGCGCATCCATGTGATATGCTAGAATATCTTAAGAAGATATCTAAGATTAAATTGAAAGGTTGCATGGCCGTGTATGAAGATTTGCATATCCTTGAAGATGTGTTAGAGTATTTAAAGAGGGGCGCATGTCACCTTCTAATTTAAGACACAAAGGAGCACACGACAATTGCTATCTTAGAGAGACAAATGAGCACACGACAGTTGCTATCTTAGAGAGAGAAAGGGGCGCACGACATTAGGCAATGGCTAATTTAAAGGGTTTTGGTACCTTCTAAGATAGGACAATTGGATTTATAAACGAGGCAACAAGAGGGGCGCATGGCACCTTCTAAATTAGGACCGATTGCAAGTTGATAAAAGACAAACATAAGGGGCACATGACATTACACAAATCAGCAAGGGTCTTGACGCTGATATGCTCTGACAAGAAGGTTCTTGGCTGAGTGAAAGATCAAGAAGGAGAAGGATTGGAAGAGCAAGAACAAGCGAAGGAAAACAGGAGGAGTCGTGGAACCGGTTAGTATTTTGATGTTTTTGTTTAAAGAAAAGAACCATAGGGTTCGGCCATGGTGTATGGGCAAACCCCATGGAAGAAAATTGAGGGATGAATGTTGAAGTTTTAATGGAAAGGATGGACCATAGGGTTCGGCTATGGTGCATGGTCGAACCCCAATGGAAAGACATGGTTTAATTTATGGATTTTGAATGACGAAAACCATGGAATAATTATGTATGTTTTAAAAAGGGTTTAAATGGTTTAAGAGAAGTTGATGAACCACAGGGTTCGGCCATGCCATGGAGGAACATTGGGTTTGTTTAATGGGTTTTTGAAGGATGAACTCCATGGAAAATTATTCATATTTTTAAAAGGTTTTACATGGAGAAATATGGAACTGGTTACATGTATTTAGATCATATTTAGATCATGGAAGATCAAGGATGTATGATTTTTTTAAAGAGAAGATTTTGAACCATAGGGTTCGGCCATGGTGTATGACCGAACCCCATGGAAGATGTTATTAAATTAGAAAGTTTCTAATTATGGATTTTTGGATAAAAAAGGAAAGAACCTTGATTTATGGATGCAAGTATGGAAATTGATATAATTGGAAAGTTATACATCATAGGGTTCGGCCATGGTGCTTGGCCGAACCCCATGAATTAATTCTATGGTTCAATCATGGATTTATTATTGTAAATAAATTAAGACGGAGGATGGAACAATGATATCACCATGGCCGAACCCCATGAACCAATTTTTATGGGTCATGTATGGACCTAATATGTTTAAATGAATCAGTTATGAATTATTTTAAAGGGTTATTGGGAGTGTTATGAATGTTTAAATAAATGAATGGACCATGTGTTGGAACCTAAACATAAGTTGATGGAATCAATGGCAAAGTTGTAAATAGGTGAAAATGATGCACACCATGGCCGAACCCCAGGAATGATTTAATGGATCATGTATTTGGATTAAAGAACTATGTATGAATCATTTTTAGAATATTTTGGTTATGGATAGGTATAATGGCAATATTGTAATTAAGTGAATTAATGGACCATGGGTTCGGCCATGGTGTATTGCCGAACCCCATGGGAATTATTTGGTGGACATAGGGTCTATGAATGGAAAATTAAAAATGAATGGAATATTAACTAAAGATTAGACCAATGGCATTGTGGTAAATAAGTGCGAAAATGATAGACCATGGGTTCGGCCATGGTGTATGGCCGAACCCCATGAGGAATGGTTTATGGACTTAAACATAATGTTAAATCAAATGGGACATGGTTTCGATTGATTGATATATTATAAGGTAACGGGACCTCACAAGGTGTGTACGATCGTGAGCGGTTACCGGACGGAAGCGCAAGGACAAGTTAGTGGTCTTTGGTAGGATTCCACCTCTTTGAAACCATGGGTTTATGTACATTGTTTTTATCTTATTTGATGAATTTATATTGAAAAAGATATGTTTCAAATGTAAGGTTTTAATGCTATGTTTATTATATAAAATAGCATGTGTTTCATTGGGAAAAAGATGTGTTTCAAATGTCATGTTTTAATGCTATGTTTATTATATAAAATAGCATGTAAAATAGCATGTGTTTCATTGACATCTCATGCATGGCATGGGGTGAAGGATGTGTAACCGGAGGGGCCACACTCCGTCGGGGCGTCCGAAAGACCTATGTGGGAGTACTTATATGTACTTGTGATGGGTGGGACTCATTGCATTTGACATCATGACATGGCATGGATTATATGGTTTTTGACATTATGATATTATTATATATGTTTTGTACTGACCATGTGTTAGTCCTAATTGGAATACCTACTGAGCGCGTTGTTCTAATGCCCTACTTCTACCCTAGTGATTGATAAAGGAAACGAGGGGAACGATGAACGCGAAAAGGGCCAAGCATAGGAGCTTGGATATGTGATTGGATTATATTTTATTAAAGTACTTATAGACTTGTATCTGAGTAACTAGACTTCGGACATGTAATAACTTAGATGATTTGCTATGGTTGGATGTTTACTTGGATAATTATGTCATGTTAATGATGATTAAGGATTTGAGGTACTTTGCTATCTAAAATGGAATAGAACTGGGTTCTATTATAATTCTGCATGTTATGATTTTAATTCCGCATGTTTATATTGTTATGTGTGAACCGTTTTCGTGGACTTAGTCCATGCACATATGGGGTTGGCCAGTTAAGGGTCGGATTTTAGAAGTTCGGACTTAGCTCTCGTCGTGACGTCCAGCTCTCTATCACTTTTTGTTTATAAAAAAAAAAAAATAGACTCTGATTTTCGGAAAGCTAAGCGAGTGAAAAAGGGCAGGGCGTTACAAAAAGACTGGTCAGTCAGATTGACAGAGGTTTTGGATCATAGAACTGTCATTCTGTGTGTGCCTATGATCGAAAGTCTCGTATGCACCGACCTGTCGGTGAAAAGCTGAAACGACCCCTCATGGTAAACGAATCTTCGAAAAGACTTGTGAGTTCTGGACTTTGAACTCAAGTGGGCTCCCGTGAAAACAGACATATCGGTAGTTCAAGACCGATCGAGAGTACTAGAAACCACACTTTAGTAAAGGGCGATAGATCAATCTGGGTAAGACTAGTTTCTGGACTTGAAACTCTGTCAGCATGGTGTAGCCCTAGGCCGAGCCTCTCGTATGGACCGACCTATCGGTGCCATGACTGTCGACCCATCGACGACACCGACCTGTCGACCGGGAAAGAATTATATCGTTGGGAGTGCATTTAATGAGCAATGGTATAGTTATTGAACAATAATACTCTTAGTCACCGACCCCTCGGTGCGCCCGACCTGTCAGCACATGACGGTTGCTAAAACTGGTTGCATTGTCTATAAATACCAATCTTTGTGCAACCAGTTGACATCCTTTGGTAAATCCGTTGGACCCTCATCATTATCAGGGAGCTTAAACAAGGGCCAACAAAAGGATCACTCTCTCTTTTGTGCATACACTTGGGAAATCTAATACAACCAATCATATGGATTGAGTTTGTGAGAGAGAGAAAGGAATTGATAAACAACTAGGATAGATATTGGTAGAACCAAATTTCTAGTCACCCTGGAATTGTGATTACTCTACGACAGCTACAAGGCGGAGCGTCGGCACACATTGGGTGGATCTTGAAGAAGGATACATCAATGAGAAAGAGATTCAAAAGGAAAAGCTTTTTGGTTTTAGTTTTATTTAAAACCATTGTTTTGAAAGTGGATTAAGAAGGCTTGGCTCCGGAACCATTATAAAAAAAAACTAGAGCGTCGTCTCTAGCACATATGGTGGGTGGAATTCCCAGACAAATTAATAGGTGGAATTCTTATTCTACATGTGGTGGGTGAAATTCCCAGCCGATTGAGTGAGGTGGAATTCCTACTCTAATCGTGATAGTGTAAGTCCCCACTTAATGGATTTGGGGATAGCTGAAGGTTGAGTTAGCCCCAACAATAGATGTAAGTTGGCTAACCAAACCACTATAAATTTGGTCTTATGGTGTGTGATCATTGTGTATTTGTATTTAGTATTTAAGTACTCTTCTCAACACACATCACTTTGCATTTAATTATCTTTATTTACACATTGTGCACAAGCATCGATAATCAAGCAATATGTAAAGGGTTATAAACTTAGTGTGATCACTTAAGTGATTAAAAACAAATTATCACACTAAACAAATCTCTTGATTGACATTGTTGTTCCGCTGCACTTAAACTTTAAACAATCAAGAATTTGTAAACACCATGGAAATTGAGATTGACATATTCATCCCCCTCTAGGGTCAATCGTGTTCTAGCATCCAAGGGAGAATTTTCATACGCCACTAGTCAGAATGCAGTCTATAACTTTGATTTCCATTTTTCTTAAACCCATAAGAAAATGTCATGTGTGCTCCTTCATGTGGAACACATACCCATTAGAATTGCACATAAAAATAAAATAGTTTTATTATATGCCTATTGTCCACAATTGGACACAAATAAGGGTTTATTACATCACAAAGTGCTCGTACAGACAATAATCAAATACAATATAAAATTCCCGACAATGGGTATTATAATAGAGGGCCTCCACCCCTACTGCAGCTGAGGATCTTCCAGTCCTTCCTCATCCATGTGAGAACCCGGCCCTTAATTAGAATAATGAGTATCGTAGAATGAGGAGAGAGACTCTCGAAAATATCAAGTTTGACCCAATCTGAGTTCGTTTGCTTAGTGATCCCGCTCGTTGAAGTCTGGAGGGCAAAATAGACATTTCACAATGTACTTTGTTTTACATTGGAAAATCATGCATAGTTCTTTGAAAACTAGTGGAGTGTGTAAAACCACTCTAATGATGTACCTTGAAATTTACACACACGCTATGTCTTTGAGTACTGCACTTAGTGGTATTTCCATATTTTTCTGAAGATTTCTCAAAACGCGTATTTTAAATGTGCTTTATCTAAATTTTCTTAGAAACTCCGATTTTTCAAACACCCCGTGATACGAAAATTTGCAAACTCGAATCACAGTCAATTTATCTTGTGACAAAATCTTTGACATTTTTAGAATGTCGTTTTGATAAATTAAAACACCCAGTTTTGAATACGAAAAATGGACCGTCTATTTTATCAAAATATTGGTCTTTATAAAAATACCTTATTTTTGGGATCAAAACAAAAATCCAATGTTACCACCCTTAGCAAACCTGTGTTTACAACGTAGCAGTGGTGTCGTATGTTATGAGAGAGTTTTATGAAATATCCTAATTTACAAAACTAAGAGGCAAAGAAACCTTCAAATATTTTACAAATATCTTTTCTTTGGGAATTTTTAGAAAATAAAAATGAGAAAGAATAATGGGAACTCCTAGCTCTCATCTGACTGTACACCTTATGCCTTTAAACCAATGGCTAGGGTTTAACCAGGTGGAACTATTGGAATCCTATAAATAAAAGATGGAGTTAGAGAAAAAAATCTAAAACCATCATTCTCAGTTTCTGCTTCTTCATTCACTCTCAGTTACTATGTTCTGCAACTAAAAAACCAAAATCCAACAGGCTTGTTTCTGTGTTGATTTTGTCGAATTTTTTTGGAGTTCTCGGTATGTTTTCTCCCCAAGTTATTATTTGAAACTTTGGTTCAAATTTAACTAAAACTATAGTTTTCTATAGAAAAATCATCAACGAAAATGCTCGAAAAATGGAAAACTGCACCAACAGTTGGAAATGTAACGCCCCGCCCTTTTTCACTCTCTTTTTCCTGTAAATTCAGAGTCTATTTTTTTTTTATAACAGAGTAGAGTGATAGAGCACGGGACATCAACGTGAGCTAAGTCCGAACTTCCAAAGTCCGACACTTAACTGCCCAACCCTATGTGTGCATGGACAAAGTCCACGAAAATGGTTCACACATAGCAATATAAACATGCAGAATAAAATCATAACATCAAAATTGCGGAATCATAATAGAACCAAGTTCTATTCCATTCAAATAGTAAAGTACGTCAAGTCCTTAATCATCATTCAAATACCATAATTATCAAAATTAACATCCATCCATCTAAGTTATTACATCCCGAAATCTAGATACTCAAATACAAGTCCATGAGTAACTTTATTAAAATTAATAAACTAAATCATTCAAGCTCCTATGCCTGGCCCATCTTGCGTTCCTCGTTCCCCTGATTACTTGTGTCATCAACTAGGGTAGAAGTAGGGCGTTAGAACAACGCACCCAGTAGGTATTCCAGTTACGGCTAACACATGGTTAGTACAAAACATATATTATAACATAATATCCAAAACCACGTAAAACTATGCCATGCAATGATGACAATTGCAATGAGTCCCACCCATCACATGTACATAAAAGTACCCACCACATAGGCCTTCCAGACGCCCCGATGTAGTGTGGACACTCCGGATTCTTTCTGATGGAAAATCACATCAAGGTACCGCACATAGGTTTTTCGGACGCCCCGACGGAGTGTGACCCCTCCGGTTACAAATCCTTCACCCCATGCCATGCATGAGATGCCACTGAAACACATGCTATTTTATAACATAATCATAGCATTTAAAATCACATTTTGAAACATATCCAACACATACTTTTTTATACAAATAAACATAGCATGTAAAATTCAATATAAAGCATATCCTTTGAAAAATAAATTTCATCAAACATAAGATAAAACAACTGTACATAAACCCATGGTTTCAAAGAGGTGGAATCCTACCAAAGACCGCTAAGGTGTGCTTGCGTCATTCGTCCGGTAATCGCTCACGATCGTAAACGCCTTGTGAGATCCCGTTACCTTATAATATAATAATAAATCAAAATCAAGTCCCACTTGATTTACAACATTTACAGTCCATTAACCAAACTTGTGGGGTTCGGCCATCCACCATGGCCGAGCCTCACCCTTTTTGTTCATTTATTCCATTAATTACCAAAATGCCATTGGTCTAAACCTTAGTTACTATTCTATTTATTTTAATCCAAAATGCATAACCCTAGTGTAACGCCCCGCCTTTTCCACCCTTCCGAAAATCAGAGTCTAATTTTTTTTTTATAATTAAGTAAAGTTGGAAGAGAGCGGGGAGCGTCACGACGCGAGCTAAGTTCGGACTTCCAAAGCCCCGATCCTTAACTGGCCAAACCTATGTGTGCATGGACCAAGTCCATGAAAACCAAACCACACATAGAACTAAGTAAAACTTTCAGAATATACATAACTGATTGCGGAATAAATCAAATATGTGGAACTAAACTGTTTAGATAGCAATGTACAAGTCATCTATCCAAAATTACTTAAATCCGATAACCATCATCAAAACTATTCACAAAACCATAATAATGTTAGTAAGTTAATACATGTCCATATAAAAGTATCCAAATGTCAATAAATAATTCAATTCCATATCCAAGCTCCTATGCTTGGCTTTCTTCGCGGTCCTCGACCTTCCCTTTTCCTGCGTCATCCACTAAGGATAGAAATAGGGCGTTAGACAACGCGCCCAGTAGGTATTCCGATTAGGGCTAACACATGGATTGGTATATAAAACCAGATATAATATACCATATCATACTTATAAAACATCGTATCCAAGATCATGTATGATAACAGAGATCCAATCATACAGATGAAAACCAGTGAACTTGCATGATAATAAAGATCATATCATGACGAATCAATGCCATGCCATGCTAGCATATGTCTTATGCAATGAGTCCCACCCATCACATACATATAATCTCTTGATAGTATTCTCTTCATCAAATTACTCATTCTCTTCATCAAATCACTCATTCTCTTCATCAAATTACTCATTCTCTACATCAAATTACTCCTCACGACTTACGGACGCCCCGACGGAGCATGGGTCTCCGGTTAAAGTATCCTCTTGGTGGGACCCTCACCACCTAAGGAGGGCCCACAGTTGCATCACGGACATTCGGACGGAGTGTGGGCTCTAGTTGCATAACATCCCCTCCCATGCCATGCATGAGATGCAAATGCCAACATGCTACAAAATATTACAAAACATAGCATGAAAATCCCATAATTGCAACATGTGGTTTGATACCAAAATAACTTATCAAACATGAAATAAAATCATTCAAAGTACATAATACATATCCATGGTTTCAATGATGTAGGAATCCTACCAAAAGACCTCTCAAGTGTCATTTGCTTCTTAATCCGTCACCCGTTCAAGACTTGTGCACCGTTCAAGTCCCGTTATCTTGTTTATATAACAGCAAGTCAAATACATAACCTTTTGATTTCTAATTAAGTTTAAATCCCAAAAACCACCTTGTGGGGTTCGGCCATACCCATGGCCGAACCTCACCCACTTTGGATTTGGTCTTCCTTTTCATTTGATCACTACTATCCATATAACTTACATAAACACCTTATATTAAATAATATACCTTGGTAGGGTTCGGCCATACAGCATGGCCTAACCATACCACTTTGGTTTAACCCCTCTTTCAAGTCCTTTAATCCTTCATTCCATTATAACTTGTATTTACGATTTTGCCACTAACTAACCCTTGTTTAATTTTGCTAACCACCATCATCCAAAACAAATCCACCTTAGTGGGGTTCGGCCATAGAACAAGGCCGAACCTCACCAACCCGAATTTGGTCTTTTTCAATCCTTTATTCATAAGATTACTTCCCAATTCTTCCATCTAATCATATAGCCCTTAACCCTTTATTATTGTCATTCTATGGGGTTCGGCCCTATGCGTGGCTGAACCCTATATTTCCTTTTATCCATTAAAATCTTTAACCATTTAAAACCTTTTTAAGAAAACACACACCATACTTAGTACTTGGTGGGGTTCGGCCATACCCATTTATCCTCCATTTAATTCCCAATCAATTCAGCTTAACCCAATTAAAATTGAGCTCACCCAATGGTCAAATAAGTAAACCATGACCCATTGGGTCCCAATTGGGTCTTTTGACCCAAATACCCATTTTGACCCAAGTAAATAAAACTTCACCCATTTGATTCACTTGAACCATATACAACCTCCGTTGGATCTTAATTGACCAATTGACCCAATATTTACCCATCTAAGGTTCATATCTTTTTAATTCACCCTTTCAATGGCAATTTCCATATATATCCCTAACTTGAAAATACGGGGTGTTACAATACAACCCTCTTTTTAAAATTTTCGTCCCGAAAATCGAACGAAGTAGGGTTCCAAAGCTTCCGCTGATTCCACTTTAACTAGTTTTCTAGCTTCATCCTCCTGGAATTCCATCAGCTAACTATAGAGTCAGGTGATCAGTCTAACTCGGTAGTCGCCCATAGTTTCCCATTCAAGTTTCACCAGACTCTTATCTTTTCCATTAAACGTGGGATATAAATCGAAACATGTCCCAATCATTAGATCAATATGTCCTCTATGAGACCAACAGGTCCATCATACTACCAACATGTCTACCATGGTACCGATACCTGACATCAATTCAAACCACCATGGGAACCATCATCATGGTTACACACATCCATCCCTGGTACCATTCTATCAGTGTGTATCATTTGTCCATGGTTAATAACCTTCCATGAATATAACCCTCCTTCTTGGTATAATCCATTCATGGGCATGACCAATACCTTCATAAAACTGATATGTCTCTCATAAGGTTAACGGTCTAACATACGACCAATATGTCAACCTATGAGACCAAAATGTCATTCATGTTACCAATACGTATAATATAATGCCAATATCTGGCGTCAATTCAAACTACCATTGAAACTCTCATCCATGTTTATACGCATCCATGAATATAACCCTCCTATGGGTATAATCCATTCATGGAAACAATCCATCCTTGGTATTACTCTGTCCATGAGTATCATCTATCCATAATTAATAATCATCCATGAATATAACCCACCTATGGGTATAATCCATTCATGGAAACAATCCATCCTTGGTATCACTCTGCCCATGAATATCATCTATCCATGATTAATATCCGTAGAAACAACACTCGAATGAATCACTATATGACTGTGGCAAACATATCAAATCACAAATATACCTCGACCCCTTAGCAAGACTTAGGGCCCATGACTTACCAAGCGGAAGACCCATGTCCAACGTGATCCGGTCTACCTCCCATTGCATCCCTTCACCCCAAGGGTGATTCAGTCAAGCTCTAAGGCTGTCGATCCGCGTCTTACGAAGCTAGCACCATCCCCATGGGGTAAATGTAACACCCCGACCTTTTCGAGAATATTCAGAGTCTAATTTTTTTTTTAAAGTAATAGTAAAACATCGAAAGAGAGCGGGCGGCGTCACGATGCGAGTTAAGTTCAGACTACCCAAGTCTGAACCTTAACTGGCCACCCATGTGTACATGGAATAGACCATGATAGTGAATCACACATGGAACTAACATGAACATGCGGAATAATCTAGATTAATTGTGGAATAGAAAGACGATATAGCAAGTAATAGTCTTAAACATTAATTAACATAGATCAACCATCCAAAGGTTATTAACCTAATCAAACCATAGCAAGTAATGAATTATTACATGTCCAACAAAAGAATTCAAATGACAGTAATATAAAGTAATCCAATCCATCATTCAAGCACTTAGGTTTGGCTCCCCTCCCGGTCAACGACCTTCCCTTTCCCTTTGCTTGTACCTGCAATCTCCTCTGAGGATAGAATTAGGGCGTTAGATCAACGCGCCCAATAGGTTCCTAAATCAGGGCTACCACATGTTAGCATATAAAAACATGCATATATATCATAATACATGATCATTAAAAACAAGTAAAATCATGCTATGAAGTATGCACATGCAATGAGCATCCCCCATCACGTACCTTCATAGACATCACTTGACGTGCCCTGCACCGTCAAGGTAAATTACAATACAACTTCCACCTCTTCATCATTGACTGACTCATATCACGTATTAGTCCTCCTGGCAGGACTCTCATCGCCTAAGGAGACCAATGTGACTATGATCATCATGTTACTCCTCCTGGCGTGACTTGCACCACCGAGGCAGGAAGTAACTTATAACTTGAAACACTGTAGAACCTCACTCATAATCCCATGTCTATGCATGAGATGCCAATGCATGTATGCCATTTGTTAATGCATAATATATCATTTGAAACACATATATTAAAACAAGAGTATCATAAGAAAAACTGGGTAAAAACCGTGGTTACAAGTAGGTAGGAAACCTACTGAAGATTCACTTCAGTACTTGATCTTTCTTTCGCGTCACCCGGTCACGACTCGCACGTCGTTCAACTTCCGGTACCTTGTCCATATAACAATCAATAAATCATACTATCACTTACTTGTTCATTCATATCTAAGACCCAACCACATCATGTGAGTCCTTTGATCAATCCCTTCGTTTGACTTGTATTCACAGATTTGCAATTGGTATAACCAATGTCTAATCTTGCTCATAATCAAAGTTCATAAAAGTAATCTACCTTAGTGGCTGGTTATTTACTTATCACTAAGTCCAAAGATAAATCCATATGTTTACTTAATCCAACTCATACAACCAAGTCATAATCTCCAACAAAACAATCTATGGGGTTCGGCCATTCATATGGCCGAACCCTATGATCCTCCTACACAATGATCCCATCATTTGTTTACAAGTTAGGCTCTACCATTTAGCCATATAAACTACAAGGTTCAGCCATCCCATGGCCAACCCAAAACAGCAAGATTATTTCATTTAACATACATAGGAAAACCCATAAATCTTGGTCCATTCATCCCAAAACTAGCCCCGTTTAAATCAAATAAAAGCCTTAACGCAACCCATGGGGTTCACTTGATCTGGTTGTTCCCTCAACTTCTCATGATTATACATGATTTAATCATGTTAACACAACCATGAATTACACATGGTTCAGCCACATAACCATCAACCAAAACAGTAAATTAACCTCACCAAATCATACCAATTACTTACATGGGGTTCGGCCATTCAAAGTGGGGCCCCACTATTTCCTAACTTAACATCACAAAATAATTAATTTAATAACTGAGGGGCATTTTGGTAATTTTTCACTTCATTGAGAAAATGGGGTGTTACAATATAACCCTCTTTTTAAAATTTTCTTCCCGAAAATCGAGTGAAGTAGGGTTCTCAAATTAAATTACACAAATAATTCGGGGTGAGCTGTTCTCATCTCTGACTCAAGTTCCCATGTGGCTTCTTCATCACCATGACGATCCCATACCACTTTTACGAACTGAATCGCTCTGTTTCGCAACACCCTTTGTTCAGTCTCCACTATCCTGACCGGCTTCTCGACGTACGTCACGTCGCTTTGTACTTCAATATCCTGAACATTCAAGACATGGGACGGATCTGGATTATATTTCCTTAGCATTGACACATGAAACACATCATGTGAGCTGCTAACTGCGAAGGAAGTGCTAATTGGTAAGCAACATCCCCCATCCTTCTTATGATGGAAAATGGTCCCACATATCTTGGTGACAGTTTTCCTTTCTTGCCAAACCTCATATGTCCCTTCCGTGGTGAGACTTTTAGAAACACCAAGTCTCCCACTTCAAATTCCAGAAACCGTCTCCTTTTATCAGCATAGCTCTTCTGCCGACTCTGTGCAGTCAACAAGTGTTGATGTATCAACTTAATTTGTGCAGTAGTCTCTACGACTAGTTCCAGTCCGATCAATGCAGGCTCTCCTGCCTCTGTCCAACATACCGGTGACCTACACGGTCTACCATATAAAGCCTCATAAGGAGCCATTTGAAGGCTTGCCTGATAGCTGTTATTATAGGAGAACTCCACCAATGGTAAGTGGTCCTCCCATCCTCCTTTAAAATCTAACATACACGCTCTCAGTATGTCTTCCAAGGTTTGTATTGTTCTTTTAGACTGACCATCAGTCTGAGGATGGAATGCGGTGCTCGTTAATAGATCTGTCCCCATGGCTGACTACATGCTTTCCCATACTCTGCCGGTAAAACGGCCATCTCTGTCCGATACTATCGTTCGGGGAATACCATGTAGCCGAATGATCTCTTTAATATACCGCCGACCCAACGTCTCAGATGAATATGTCATCTTAATGGGAATGAAATGTGCGGACTTAGTCAGTCGGTCGACTACGACCCATATGGCGTCATTGCCCTGACCTCGGCAACCCCGATACAAAGTCCATGGAAATGTGTTCCCATTTCCATTCTGGCATTGCTAAGGGTTTGAGTAACCCTGGTGGCTTTTGGTGTTCAGTCTTAACTTGCTGACATGTGAGACAATGTGCCACGAATTCCACCACATCCCTTTTTAGTCCATGCCACCAATAATGCCTTTTCAGATCGTGATACATTTTGGTGCTACCCGGATGAATAGAGAGCTTGGATTGATGTGCCTCAATCAGTAGCTCTTTCCGGCAACTCTTTGGCACATATGTTCTTCCCCGGAATAAAAGACCTTGCCCGGGTCGTAATTCCCATTCCGGTATGTCCACACCAGTGGACATCTTGGCCCATATGTCCTTCACTTCTGGATCTGCTCTTTTTCTTGTTCAATCTTGGTGACTATATTGGACCGTATGATTAAATTGTGCAAAACTCCATGGTTTGTAATGTATAGATTGAACTCTCGAATGGTATTCAACATCTCCCACTCGGTTCTGATCAGACATGCCACGGATGCATGTGATATCCGGCTAAGAGCATCAGCCACCTTGTTCGCCTTGCCTGGATGATATCGCAGCTCGAACTCATAATCCGCCAGATACTCCATCCATCTACGCTGCCTTAGATTAAGTTCCTTCTGATCAAATAAATATTTCAAACTCTTATGATCAGAATACACTTCAAACTTCTCGCCATAAAGATAATGTCTCCAACTTTTGAGAATGAAGACCATTGCAGCTAGTTCAAGATCATGCGTAGGATAGAGGCGTTCATGTATTTTTAGTTGTCTTGAACCATAAGCCACCACACGATGATCTTGACTGAGGACACACCCCAGTCCCTCTCCCGAAGCGTTGCATTCTACTTCATAACCCTTGCCCTTTTCTGGCAAAAGCAAAATTGGGGCGGTTGTAAGTCTGTCTTTTAGCTCTTCAAACCTTTGGTTGCACAGATCTGACCACTCATACTTGACTCCTTTCTGAGTGAGTCGAGTTAATGGAGACGCTAATTTGGAAAAATCCATAATAAATTTCCGATAATAACCCGCCAATCCTAAGAAACTGCGGATCTCGGTTACATTCTTTGGCGATTTCCAGTCTTTCACTGCCGTCACCTTAGCCGGATCCACGGCTATTCCTTCCTCGGATATAACATGTCCTAAGAAATTCACTTGAGATAGCCATAATTCACACTTACTGCTCTTGGCATACAGTTTATTCTGCCTCAAAGTATTCAAAACTATCCGTAGATGCTGCATGTTCCTCCTGACTCTTAGAATAGATCAGGATATCATCAATGAATACAATTACAAACTGATCCAGATAGGGACGGAAGATTCTATTCATTAAATCCATGAACACAGCCGGCGCATTTGTGAGTCCAAATGGCATGACTACGAACTCAAACAGTCCATATCGCGTCCGAAAGCTGTCTTTTCTATATCTTCCTCTCTAACTCGGATTTGATGATAACCAGACATCAAATCGATCTTTGAAAAATGACTAACCCCTCAATTGATCAAGTAAATCGTCGATCCTGGGTCGAGGGTACTTGTTCCGGACTGTTAATTGATTCAGCTCCGGTAGTCCACGCACATCCGTAGTGAGACTTTTAAACACCAAGTCTCCCACTTCAAATTCCAGAAACCGTCCTTTTATCAGCATAGCTCTTCTGCCGACTCTGTGCAGTCAACAAGTGTTGATGTATCAACTTAATTTGTGCAGTAGTCTCTACGACTAGTTCCAGTCCGATCAATGCAGGCTCTCCTGCCTCTGTCCAATATCCGGTGACCTACACGGTCTACCATATAAAGCCTCATAAGGAGCCATTTGAAGGCTTGCCTGATAGCTGTTATTATAGGAGAACTCCACCAATGGTAAGTGGTCCTCCCATCCTCCTTTAAAATCTAACATACACGCTCTCAGTATGTCTTCCAAGGTTTGTATTGTTCTTTTAGACTGACCATCAGTCTGAGGATGGAATGCGGTGCTCGTCAATAGATCTGTCCCCATGGCTGACTACATGCTTTCCCATACTCTGCCGGTAAAACGGCCATCTCTGTCCGATACTATCGTTCGGGGAATACCATGTAGCCGAATGATCTCTTTAATATACCGCCGACCCAACGTCTCAGATGAATCTGTCATCTTAATGGGAATGAAATGTGCGGACTTAGTCAGTCGGTCGACTACGACCCATATGGCGTCATTGCCCTGACCTCGGCAACCCCGATACAAAGTCCATGGAAATGTGTTCCCATTTCCATTCTGGCATTGCTAAGGGTTTGAGTAACCCTGGTGGCTTTTGGTGTTCAGTCTTAACTTGCTGACATGTGAGACAATGTGCCACGAATTCCACCACATCCCTTTTTAGTCCATGCCACCAATAATGCCTTTTCAGATCGTGATACATTTTGGTGCTACCCGGATGAATAGAGAGCTTGGATTGATGTGCCTCAATCAGTAGCTCTTTCCGGCAACTCTTTGGCACATATGTTCTTCCCCGGAATAAAAGACCTTGCCCGGGTCATAATTCCCATTCCGGTATGTCCACACCAGTGCACAAGTCCATCTTACCATATGTCCTTCATATCTTCTTTGTTATTTTTTGTTAATTGGTATATTATTGTAAATGTACTCCATGTATAGATTGAACTCTCGAATGGTATTCAACATCTCCACTCGGTTCTGATCAGACATGCCACGGATGCATGTGATATCCGGCTAAGAGCATCAGCCACCTTGTTCGCCTTGCCTGGATGATATCGCAGCTCGAACTCATAATCCGCCAGATACTCCATCCATCTACGCTGCCTTAGATTAAGTTCCTTCTGATCAAATAAATATTTCAAACTCTTATGATCAGAATACACTTCAAACTTCTCGCCATAAAGATAATGTCTCCAACTTTTGAGAATGAAGACCATTGCAGCTAGTTCAAGATCATGCGTAGGATAGAGGCGTTCATGTATTTTTAGTTGTCTTGAACCATAAGCCACCACACGATGATCTTGACTGAGGACACACCCCAGTCCCTCTCCGAAGCGTTGCATTCTACTTCATAACCCTTGCCCTTTTCTGGCAAAAGCAAAATTGGGGCGGTTGTAAGTCTGTCTTTTAGCTCTTCAAACCTTTGGTTGCACAGATCTGACCACTCATACTTGACTCCTTTCTGAGTGAGTCGAGTTAATGGAGACGCTAATTTGGAAAAATCCATAATAAATTTCCGATAATAACCCGCCAATCCTAAGAAACTGCGGATCTCGGTTACATTCTTTGGCGATTTCCAGTCTTTCACTGCCGTCACCTTAGCCGGATCCACGGCTATTCCTTCCTCGGATATAACATGTCCTAAGAAATTCACTTGAGATAGCCATAATTCACACTTACTGCTCTTGGCATACAGTTTATTCTGCCTCAAAGTATTCAAAACTATCCGTAGATGCTCTGCATGTTCCTCCTGACTCTTAGAATAGATCAGGATATCATCAATGAATACAATTACAAACTGATCCAGATAGGGACGGAAGATTCTATTCATTAAATCCATGAACACAGCCGGCGCATTTGTGAGTCCAAATGGCATGACTACGAACTCAAACAGTCCATATCGCGTCCGAAAAGCTGTCTTTTCTATATCTTCCTCTCTAACTCGGATTTGATGATAACCAGACATCAAATCGATCTTTGAAAAATGACTAGAACCCCTCAATTGATCAAGTAAATCGTCGATCCTGGGTCGAGGGTACTTGTTCCGGACTGTTAATTGATTCAGCTTCCGGTAGTCCACGCACATCCGTAGTGAGACTTTTAGAAACACCAAGTCTCCCACTTCAAATTCCAGAAACCGTCTCCTTTTATCAGCATAGCTCTTCTGCCGACTCTGTGCAGTCAACAAGTGTTGATGTATCAACTTAATTTGTGCAGTAGTCTCTACGACTAGTTCCAGTCCGATCAATGCAGGCTCTCCTGCCTCTGTCCAACATACCGGTGACCTACACGGTCTACCATATAAAGCCTCATAAGGAGCCATTTGAAGGCTTGCCTGATAGCTGTTATTATAGGAGAACTCCACCAATGGTAAGTGGTCCTCCCATCCTCCTTTAAAATCTAACATACACGCTCTCAGTATGTCTTCCAAGGTTTGTATTGTTCTTTTAGACTGACCATCAGTCTGAGGATGGAATGCGGTGCTCGTCAATAGATCTGTCCCCATGGCTGACTACATGCTTTCCCATACTCTGCCGGTAAAACGGCCATCTCTGTCCGATACTATCGTTCGGGGAATACCATGTAGCCGAATGATCTCTTTAATATACCGCCGACCCAACGTCTCAGATGAATCTGTCATCTTAATGGGAATGAAATGTGCGGACTTAGTCAGTCGGTCGACTACGACCCATATGGCGTCATTGCCCTGACCTCGGCAACCCCGATACAAAGTCCATGGAAATGTGTTCCCATTTCCATTCTGGCATTGCTAAGGGTTTGAGTAACCCTGGTGGCTTTTGGTGTTCAGTCTTAACTTGCTGACATGTGAGACAATGTGCCACGAATTCCACCACATCCCTTTTTAGTCCATGCCACCAATAATGCCTTTTCAGATCGTGATACATTTTGGTGCTACCCGGATGAATAGAGAGCTTGGATTGATGTGCCTCAATCAGTAGCTCTTTCCGGCAACTCTTTGGCACATATGTTCTTCCCCGGAATAAAAGACCTTGCCCGGGTCATAATTCCCATTCCGGTATGTCCACACCAGTGGACATCTTGGCCCATATGTCCTTCACTTCTGGATCTGCTCTTTGTTCTTGTTCAATCTTGGTGACTATATTGGACCGTATGATTAAATTGTGCAAAACTCCATGGTTTGTAATGTATAGATTGAACTCTCGAATGGTATTCAACATCTCCCACTCGGTTCTGATCAGACATGCCACGGATGCATGTGATATCCGGCTAAGAGCATCAGCCACCTTGTTCGCCTTGCCTGGATGATATCGCAGCTCGAACTCATAATCCGCCAGATACTCCATCCATCTACGCTGCCTTAGATTAAGTTCCTTCTGATCAAATAAATATTTCAAACTCTTATGATCAGAATACACTTCAAACTTCTCGCCATAAAGATAATGTCTCCAACTTTTGAGAATGAAGACCATTGCAGCTAGTTCAAGATCATGCGTAGGATAGAGGCGTTCATGTATTTTTAGTTGTCTTGAACCATAAGCCACCACACGATGATCTTGACTGAGGACACACCCCAGTCCCTCTCCCGAAGCGTTGCATTCTACTTCATAACCCTTGCCCTTTTCTGGCAAAAGCAAAATTGGGGCGGTTGTAAGTCTGTCTTTTAGCTCTTCAAACCTTTGGTTGCACAGATCTGACCACTCATACTTGACTCCTTTCTGAGTGAGTCGAGTTAATGGAGACGCTAATTTGGAAAAATCCATAATAAATTTCCGATAATAACCCGCCAATCCTAAGAAACTGCGGATCTCGGTTACATTCTTTGGCGATTTCCAGTCTTTCACTGCCGTCACCTTAGCCGGATCCACGGCTATTCCTTCCTCGGATATAACATGTCCTAAGAAATTCACTTGAGATAGCCATAATTCACACTTACTGCTCTTGGCATACAGTTTATTCTGCCTCAAAGTATTCAAAACTATCCGTAGATGCTCTGCATGTTCCTCCTGACTCTTAGAATAGATCAGGATATCATCAATGAATACAATTACAAACTGATCCAGATAGGGACGGAAGATTCTATTCATTAAATCCATGAACACAGCCGGCGCATTTGTGAGTCCAAATGGCATGACTACGAACTCAAACAGTCCATATCGCGTCCGAAAAGCTGTCTTTTCTATATCTTCCTCTCTAACTCGGATTTGATGATAACCAGACATCAAATCGATCTTTGAAAAATGACTAGAACCCCTCAATTGATCAAGTAAATCGTCGATCCTGGGTGCTCCCCATGATGACGTACTGTTCCGGATGCAACACAGCCTAAGCAGTTCATCAATCTGCTTCTTTAGCTCCGACATCTCTGCTGGTGCCATCCGATAGTGTGGTAACGACACTGGTGCTGTGCCAGGGTATAGGCGGTAAACCAGGGAGTTCTTTTGGAAATACCTCAGCAAATTCTTGAACAATTGCCGGAAGTTCAGTAACCGGAGCTTTGTTTATGGTGATATTATTCAGTACCACGTGGTTTAACCGTTCCTGCAATCCACTTTGTTTATCTGAACAGACTACATATTGCTTGCCCTCGGGTGACATAAATGTCACTCTTCGGCGATAACAATCGATGTTGGCATGAAACTTAGCCAACCAATCCATGCCGAATATTATATCATACTCAGACATGTCAAGCACCAGATAATTGAACTCAAATCTGAGTCCAGCTAGTTCAGTATTCACTAGACTCTTAACTTTTCCACTAAGTACATCTTCCCTTGCACATAAGTCTCTATGTGACTAACAACCTTTATTCAAAAGCTTCTATGATGTTGAGTATCTCTCAATACCAACTTTCCTTAAAAAACGTGGGATGTAAATCAAAACATGACCCAATCATTAAGGCAATATATCATCTATGAGACCAACAGGTCCATCATACTACTAACATGTCTACCATGATACGATACCTGACATCAAGTCACACCACCATGGGAACCATCATCATGGTTATACACAACTATCTTTAGTATCTCTCTATCCGTGTGTATGATCATCTACCCATGGTTAATGACTATCCATGAATATAACCCTCTTTTGGATATAATCCATTCATGTCATACCTAATACCTTCGTAATAACTGGTATGTCTTTCATAAGGTTAACGGTCTAACATACGACCAATATGCCAACCTATGGCACCAAAATGTCATTCATGCTACCAATACGTATACCCTACTGCCAATGTCCGGCATCAATTCAAACCACCATTGGAACTCTCATCCATGTTTATACGCATCGATGAATATAACCCTCCTATGGTATAATCCATTCATGGAAAAAACATCCATCCTTGGTATCACTCTGTCCATGAGTATCATATATCCATGATTAATATCCGTAGGAACAACATTCAAATGAATCACTATAAGACTGTGACAACCATATCAAGTCACAAATGTACCTCGACCCCTTAGCAAGACTTAGGGCTCATGACTTACCAAGCAGAAGACCCACGTCCAACGTGATCCGGTCTACCTCGCCCTGCATCCCTTCACCTCATAGGTGATTTAGTCAAGCTCTAAGGCGGTCGATCCGCGTCTGATGAGACTAGTACCACCCTCACGGGGTAAAATAGTACCTAGTTCTACGCCTTCCCGCACATCTAGTGTGCCAAAGAGCCGTGAGAGCGCCCTCCAGCGCATATCATGCGAGGGACCCACTCCTCAACGCTAGTCCTACGGGACCAAGTCTCCGTATTTCGTATCAAGGTTCCAACAGTCTCATAGCTACTCTAGGCCATACTCATGAAGTCTATATTCTTATCTCATCATTACCATGTGAGGGACACACCCATACCACATCTAATTCATCAACGTCACGTGAGGGACGCACCCATACCACGTCGTAGTATAATCCAGTGACCTCGTCACCTATATCTTAGTGCCAAAAAATCCTCTTAGAATCATAACATCGCCTACTTTATATAATTCATACTTCATCTTTGTACAAAGGTGGGTAGAGTGAAACAAAACCCTATAGAGAACAAAATACACCTTTACCAAATATTCCTCTTTTTAATACCCCTTCATATTACTTCCTAGCCTAGTCTTCCGTAGAAGATCCCGCATCATCAGCGAACTTGAAATGGTTATCAGGACACGTCATCGCCGTGTGCCCCAATACTTCACATGTTGTGCAGGGTATTAAACCGGGTCCTCCTATACAAGGACAATTAGTCCTCGCCTCTCCATGCCCGTGCAGTCCACAAACCGGACAGACAACTCCTAATGGATGAGGACAATACAAAGTGTTGTGATCGTCTTGATTACACAACTCACAGGTATCGTAGGGATCTACCTCCCCCGCCGATTCCAGTATTATAGGAAAGTCTTCCATCGGATCCTCATAAAAGAAAAATCGCAGATCCTCCTCTTCTTCCTCAGGAGGTTCCACCATCCCAGGAATATCATCCATCAAATCCTTTGCAACAGGTGCTAAGTCCATCTCATCTTCTTTAGGAGGTCCCTCTTGAAGGTCCACTTGAGCTTCTACGTTGGTGTTGTTAGAAGCAGACACCAAGTTTATGGGATGGCTAGGAGTTCCGTTGTGCCATTCCGAGTACTCCACATTACTCGACATATCTGTATCATATCAATAGAACACAAGCATATTTAACAACAATTCTAATAAACCAACCTTGGTTTTCAGGGGAATTTATTCATGCATAAAGTCATGTACTTTGTTTGGGAAGATCACCAAATCATCACTCTTTGTGTTCTTTTGTTTTCTGGGGAAATCTCTAATTTCATATCACTTGTTTCTCAGTGTGGGGATTTCAGGGGAGTTCATCCTCCCATGCTACGTTTGATTTGTCCAATTATGATGACTGTACTTTACTTTGCTATCTTTCATTGTCATTCTCAGATTGATTGTTCAGTCCGAGTCACTCGAAGTAAATTAATCCGGCCCCCAGGCAGCGGACTCCGAAAAGTCGGTCAGTTGGGATTCTTATCCGTCACTGAGACATGAAACAGTCTGAATCTTACTTCGATGATTCAACTTCCCGTTTCGCTCTGATACCAACTGTAACACCCCGCCCTTTTCGAGAATATTCAGAGTCTAATTTTTTTTTTAAAGTAATAGTAAAACATCGAAAGAGAGCGGGCGGCGTCACGACGCGAGTTAAGTTCAGACTACCCAAGTCTGAACCTTAACTGGCCACCCATGTGTACATGGAATAGACCATGATAGTGAATCACACATAGAACTAACATGAACATGCGGAATAATCTAGATTAATTGACGAATAGAAAGACGAGATAGCAAGTAACAGTCTTAAACATTAATTAACATAGATCAACCATCCAAAGGTTATTAACCTAATCAAACCATAGCAAGTAATGAATTATTACATGTCCAACAAAAGAATTCAAATGACAGTAATATAAAGTAATCCAATCCATCATTTAAGCACTTAGGGTTGGCTCCCCTCCCGGTCAATGACCTTCCCTTTCCCTTTGCTTGTACCTGCAATCTCCTCTGAGGATAGAATTAGGGCGTTAGATCAACGCGCCCAGTAGGTTCCCGAATCAGGGCTACCACATGTTAGCATATAAAAACATGCACATATATCATATAATACATGATCATTAAAAACAAGTAAAACCATGCTATGAAGTATGCACATGCAATGAGCATCCCCCATCATGTACCTTCATAGTCATCACTTGACGTGCCTTGCACCGTCAAGGTAAATTACAATACAACTTCCACCTCTTCATCATTGACTGACTCATATCACGTATTAGTCCTCCTGGCGGGACTCTCATCGCCTAAGGAGACCAATGTGACTATGATCATCATGTTACTCCTCCTGGCGTGACTTGCACCACTGAGGCAGGACGTAACTTATAACTTGAAACACTGTAGAACCTCACTCATAATCCCATGTCTATGCATGAGATGCCAATGCCTGTATGCCATTTGTTAATGCATAATATATCATTTGAAACACATATATTAAAACAAGAGTATCATAAGAAAAACTGGGTAAAAACCGTGGTTACAAGTAGGTAGGAAACCTACTGAAGATTCACTTCAATACTTGATCTTTCTTTCGCGTCACCCGGTCACGACTCGTACGTCGTTCAACTTCCGGTACCTTGTCCATATAACAATCAATAAATCATACTATCACTTACTTGTTCATTCATATCTAAGACCCAACCACATCATGTGAGTCCTTTGATCAATCCCTTCGTTTGACTTGTATTCATAGATTTGCCTTTGGTATAACCAATGTCTAATCTTGCTCATAATCAAAGTTCATAAAAGTAATCTACCTTAGTGGCTGGTTATTTACTTATCACTAAGTCCAAAGATAAATCCATATGTTTACTTAACAACTACAACCAAGTCATAATCTCCAACAAAACAATCTATGGGGTTCGGCCATTCATATGGCCGAACCCTATGATCCTCCTACACAATGATCCCATCATTTGTTTACAAGTTAGGCTCTACCATTTAGCCATATAAACTACAAGGTTCAGCCATCCCATGGCCAACCCAAGACAGCAAGATTATTTCATTTAACATACATAGGAAAACCCATAAATCTTGCTCCATTCATCCCAAAACTAGCCTCGTTTAAATCAAATAAAAGCCTTAACGTAACCCATGGGGTTCACTTGATCTGGTTGATCCCTCAACTTCTCATGATTATACATGATTTAATCATGTTAACACAACCATGAAGTACACATGGTTCAGCCACATAACCATCAACCAAAACAGTAAATTAACCTCACCAAATCATACCAATTACTTACATGGGGTTCGGCCATTCAAGGTGGCCGAACCCAATGTCCAAGTTTTGGTCTTTCATACATGCTTTAGGTGTTATTTAACCATGCAATATCAGTATTATATTGCTGCCTTTAAACCACTTAAAAACCATCTAATTAAATTCATCCAAACAGTCCATAAAGTACATGGTTTCCATGTTTCACAACATGAAAACCAACAATACTTTGCATGGGGTTCGGCCCTCCATGGTGGCCGAACCCAATGATTTCTTTCACTATTTTTAAACTTCCAATCTTCATGTAATAAACAACATATTATTACCAAGTTCAACCCTTTAGAAATTCATCTAAAAACCAACACAATTTCATAGGGTTCGGCCATGCTCATTGGCCGAACACTATGACCTTTGGTTTTTGAAACATTTACTCATTCACCTTGGGTCTGAACCAACATCCAAATCCATGTCTTAACCTTCTTTAAACATGCATTTTAAATCTATTACAACCATCTAACATCAGTCCTAACTTATATGGTTTTAACTTCTAAAAACCATCAAAACTAACCACTTGTTTCCATGGGGTTCGGCCATGCTAAGTGGCCGAACCCAATGGTCCATTTCCATCTTTTAATCCACTGATTTTAGACCACATAAACTTCAGTCCCTATGTCATTCTGATCCATGTTTTTTAACCATTCTAACACATGTATTTAAATCTTAAATGATAACCCAAAAACAGTCCACAAATTCCATGGTTTTCATGTTTCAAAACATGAAAACCAAGTCATCTCTTACATGGGGTTCGGCCCTTCATGGTGGCCGAACCCAATGGTTATTTTTACTATTTTAAATCCTCCATAATCAAGGTTAAACACTGGTGTATTCGGCCATGATCATGGCCCAATCCACACCCCATTTGTTCCATGTTTTTCAACAAAACTCAATAGAAATACTTACCAAATTCCAAGCTTTTCTTATGCCTTTGTTCTTGCCTTCTTCCCTCTTGTTTCCTTCCTTCTTTCTTCTTTTGTCTCAGCTGGTTTATGCATGATCTACTGGTGAAACACCAGCAGCTGGTTCAGCCAAGAAGATGATGTTCTTGAGAGGGGGAGACATGAGGATTTCCAAGAATTTTGGCAATGTAATTCGGCCAAATGAGTGGTCTAATCCTTTTGTTAAATCAGCCAAACCTCACTCCTTAATCGTCATAATTTCTTGTCAAACACGAGGAGATGTTGGGTGCCATCCAAGGCAGCCCTTGATACCAGCCATTGCAACCCTTCACTTCAGCCCCTGCAATCACAACTCAATCCCATGTATTCTCATTTAACATTAACCATGGAAATCACCAAAACAAGTCCCCAACGTGTGGGACTTGATTTGGTTGGTTTAAGACCAGCCAACCTCTTCAAATTCCCTCTCAACTCACTGGTTTTACAGCCCCTTCAATTTCCATTTTGACTCACCCAACTCAAGATATTTTTATTCCAACCCAACTCATCACATTTAATGCACATGAGTTGACTCATAACTTGATTTAATTCCAACTCACTTCAGTCCCACTCAACTGATTTGATTCGTGTTTTAGCTCCCTTGAGGGTCCACACGGTCAACAATAGTCAACTCGACCCGTTGGGTTCACTTTTAGCTCCTTGACCCGTTTTTGACTCCATGACCCAATTATGGTATTTTGGTCATTTGTAAATGGTTTTCACATATGGATCAAGCCTACCATTTTTTCTCCACTTGATTTCCAATCAAATAGGCTTAACCCCCTTTAATTTAAATTCACAAAACGGTCAAATCATCCATTTTTACCCGATGAGTCCCATTTGGGCCCTTTGACCCATTTAGCTATTTTTGGCCCAAATGATGAAAATTACCCAACCAATCAAACTTAACATTCATAATGTGCTCATATGATTTTAATTTGAGCAGTGGGCCCCACTATTTCCTTACTTAACATCACAAAATAATTAATTTAATAACTCAGGGGCATTTTGGTAATTTTCCACTTCATTGAGAAAATGGGGTGTTACAGTAAAATAGTACCTAGCTTTGGGCATCCAGGCACATCAATTGTGCAAAATAGTCGTGCGAGCGCCCTCCAGTGCGTAGCATGCGAGGGACCCACTCCTCAACGGTAACCTTATGAAACCAAGTCTCCGTATTTCATTTCGAGATTCCCACAGTCTTACGGCTACTCTAGGCCATACTCATGGAATCTATATTCTTTTCTCATCCATATCACGTGAGAGACGCACCCATACCACGTCTTAGTATAATCAAGTGACCTCGTCACCTTTACCATGGAACTACTGTATCTATCGTGGGGTCGATATACCCACCAATTGTCGTCATCAACCCATTGATCGACTTAGTTTCTCATCAAAATCTATGTTCACATACTTGGGGAAATTCCCTGATCATCATCTTGTATTTCTTGTTTTGGAGAGTTTTCCTATGTATCACGTAATATCTCCTGTTTGGGAAAATTTGCCAAATAAGCACTCTTTGTATTTCTTTGTGTTTTTTTTTTTTTTTGAGGAAACTTCCTAAATATCAAGTATCATTTCTCAATTTGGGGAAATCCTGATGTTCTGCTGTTCTCGGGGAAAACCTCGCTAGGTTTCATGTATCACTTCTTAGTTTGGGGATATTGCCAAATCATCACTCTTTGTTTTCCTTTGTTTCTTGGGGAAATCTCTAAATTCCTATTGTTTGTTTCTCAATGTGGGGATATTGGGGAAGTGTATTCTACTTTGCTATGTTTGATATATCCATTTATGATGACTGTACTTGCTTTGCTATCTTTCATTGTTGTTCTCAGATTGATTGTTCAGTCTGAATCTATCGAAGTAAATTAATCCAGCCCCCAGTCAGCGGACTCCGAAGAGTCGGTCAGTTGGGATTCTTTTCTATCAGTGAGACATGAAACCGTCTTAATCTTACTTCGTTGATTCAACTTCCCGTTTCGCTCTAATACCAACTGTAATGCCCCGCCCTTTTCCACCATTCTGAAAATCAGAGTCTAATTTTTTTTTTTATAAATAAGTAAAGTTGGAAGAGAGCGAGGAGCGTCACGACGCGAGCTAAGTTCGGACTTCCAAAGCCCGACCCTTAACTGGCGAAACCTATGTGTGCATGGACCAAGTCCATGAAAACCAAACCACACATAGAACTAAGTAAAACTTGCGGAATAAATCAAATATGCGGAACTAAACTGTTTAGATAGCAATGTACAAGTCATCTATCCAAAATTACTTAAATCTGATAACCATCATCAAAACTATTCACAAACCATAATAATGTTACTAAGTTAATACATGTCCATATAAAAGTATCCAAATGTCAATAAATAATTCCATTCCATATCCAAGCTCCTATGCTTGGCTTCCTTCGCGGTCCTCGACCTTCCCTTTTCCTGCGTCATCCACTAAGGATAGAAATAGGGCGTTAGACAACGCACCCAGTAGGTATTCTGATTAGGGCTAACACATAGATTGGTATATAAAAACCAGATATAATATACCATATCATACTTATAAAACATCGTATCCAAAATCATGTATGATAACAGAGATCCAATCATACAGATGAAAACTAGTGAACTTGCATGATAATAAAGATCATATCATGACGAATCAATACCATGCCATGCTAGCATATGTCTTATGCAATGAGTCCCACCCATCACATACCATATAATCTCTTGATAGCATTCTCTTCATCAAATCACTCATTCTCTTCATCAAATCACTCATCAAATTACTCATTCTCTTCATCAAATTACTCCTCACGACTTACGGACGCCCCAACGGAGCATGGGTCTCCGGTTAAAGTATCCTCCTGGTGGGACCCTCCCAACCTAAGGAGGCCCCACAGTTGTATCACGGACATTTCGACGGAGTGTGGGCTCCGGTTGCATAACATCCCCCCCATGCCATGCATGAGATGCAAATGCCAACATGCTACAGAATATTACAAAACATAGCATGAAAATCCCATAATTGTAACATGTGATTTGATACCAAAATAACTTATCAAACATGAAATAAAATCATTCAAAGTACATAATACATATCCATGGTTTCAATGATGTAGGAATCCTACCAAAAGACCGCTCAAGTGTCATTTGCTTCTTAATCCATCACCCGTTCAAGACTTGTGCACCGTTCAAGTCCCGTTATCTTGTTTATATAACAGCAAGTCAAATACATAACCTTTTGATTTCTAATTAAGTTTAAATTCCAAAAACCACCTTGTGTGGTTCGGCCATACCCATGGCCGAACCTCACCCACTTTGGATTTGGTCTTCCTTTTCATTTGATCACTACTACTATCCATATAACTTACATAAACACCTTATATTAAATAATATACCTTGGTAGGGTTCGGCCATACAGCATGGTCGAACCATACCACTTTGGTTTGACCCCTCTTTCAAGTCCTGTAATCCTTCATTCCATTATAACTTGTATTTATTGTTTTGCCACTAACTAACCCTTGTTTAATTTTGCTAACCACCATCATCCAAAACAAATCCACCTTAGTGGGGTTCGGCCATACAACATGGCCGAACCTCACCAACCCAAATTTGGTCTTTTTCAATCCTTTATTCATAAGATTACTTACCAATTCTTCCATCTAATCATATAGCCCTTAGCCCTTCATTATTGTCATTCTATGGGGTTCGGCCATGCTTCCTTTTATCCATTAAAATCTTTAACCATTTAAAACCTTTTTAAAAAAACACACACCATACTTAGTACTTGGTGGGGTTCAGCCATACCCATTTATCCTCCATTTAATTCCCAATCAATTCAGCATAACCCAATTAAAATTGAGCTCACCCAATGGTCAAATAAGTATACCATGACCCATTGGGTCTTTTGACCCAAATAACCATTTTGACCCAATTAAATAAAACTCCACCCATTTGATTCACTTGAACCATATACAACCTCCGTTGGGTCTTAATTGACCAATTGACCCAATATTTACCCATCAAAGTTTGATATCTTTTTAATTCACCCTTTCGATGGCAATTTCCATATATATCCCTAACTTGAAAATATGGGGTGTTACACCTAGGTCCGCCAAACAATTCCCATGTTTAGGCCCAAAAACATAGATCATAAACATCTAAGTTCTCCAAATAATTCCTCATGGGGTTCGGCCATACACCATGGCCGAACCCATGATCCAACACTTTCACTTATATGTACAACAATGCCATCCATGGCTAACAAAGCCCCTAGTCCAATAATATAATTGATAAACATAAATTGGTATGCTCCAATTAATATTTAATCAATCACTTAAGTTAAGTCCATGACCAATCCATGTTAGAGCTCCATTAATGATCCATTAACCTAAGCATATCAAGTCCATAAAATCCATAATCATTTTTTTGCATTCTCCCATTGGTCCACCATTCATTTAAATAATAAGCCCATAAAGAACCTCATGGGGTTCGGCCATACACCATGGCCAAACCCATGACCTTTCATTTAAACCTTTAATTACCACTTTACCATTATAAGAAAATCCATAAATAGCAAGTCCATAATTAGAAACTTTTCTAATTTAATCCCCATCTTTCAAAAACAATCCATTCTTTCCATTCTTAGATCCTTCCTAAATTAAACTCCACCTTCCATTTAAAAATATTCATAGACATACATTTATAGAAATTGATTCATGGGGTTCGGCCATGCATATGGCTGAACCTATGATGTCCAACTTTTTAATCATATTACTTCTCATAAATCAAGGTTCCTTCCAAAAATAATCCAAAGGTTCATAATTAAAAGCTTTCTAAATTTAGTACCCAACTTCCATAATTAGAGACTTTCCAATTTAGTCTCTACCTTCAAAAAATTAGATAGTTTCCTAATTTAGAAACCATCTTTACATAATTGGAATGCCAACCAAATTTAGCAACCAAAATCTTCTTTTTTTAAAAAAATTTATTAATCCTAGATCCTCCATGATCTAATCACCTTATTAATTTTCTTTCCATGGGGTTCGGCCATACCCATAGCCGAACCCTATGGTTCCATTCTTTTCCTCTTTTTAAATCTAAACCACCTAACCATCCAAGGTTTCCATGATCTGAAATTTAAGAACATAACCCATAATTATTTCCATCATTCAAACTTCCATTAAACAGTCAATGTTCCTCCATGGTTTTCAATATTCATAACCCAATAAACTAAACCATAATTTTCCATGGGGTTCGACCATGCACTATGGCCGAACCCTATGGTTCTTTCTTTCCATTAAAATCATAAAATCCATCCCCCAATCTTCTTTCATTTAACAATTCTATTACATGGGGTTTGGCCATACACCTTGGCCGAACCCTATGGTTCTTTTCTTTTTAAACAACAATATATAATCAAACTACTAACCGTTTATGCGACTCCTTCTTGTTCTTCCAATCCTTCTCCTTTCTTCTTAATTTTTTCAAACCAAGAACACCTCTTGCTGGCTGCCTTCTTCTTCTCCTTGCTCTTGCTGTGAATGAGGACTTGAGAGAGGGAGAGAGTTCAACAAAATTCGGCTATGAAGGGTGTAAAACCGTGTGCCCTTGTCCTCCTCTCCTTTTATTACTCCCTCTTAATCCCAAGTTAGAAAGTGCTTAAGATAATCTTTCCTCCTTGATACATTAGTAATTGTCGTGTACCCCTTATTTTGGATTAGTAATGCCGTGAGCCCCTCCTTCTTCTAATCTAAACCCTCCAATTAGTCCCATGATCGAAGGTGCCATGCGCCCTGTATTTATTTTAGGCATTGCCGACCTCCCTTTCTTATTTTAATACATCACCATCGGCCAATGCTAAGATGAGAATAGTAATGCCGTGAGCCCTTTCCTTGTGCCTCTTTTAGATGTTCTATGCACCCAACATAGATATGGCAATTGCCGACCTTGGCTTCCCACTTTGGATAGTCCTAAATAAAATATGCCATGAGCATAATCATAGCTATGCAATCTAATAATTGGCCATGATCAATTATCTATTTAATTTTGCATTACTAATTAAATTCATCTCCATTTAGTTTCTATTGAAAACAAATCCTAAACTGTTGGATCCTATTTCGCCCAATGACCCAACTCTTTACCCAATTTAAGGTCCATAACCTATGTTCACAAATTAAATGGATTATTCTCATACAAAATAACTAACTAAAAATCTGAGGTGTTACAATACAACTATCTTTTTAAAATTTTCATCCCGAAAATCGAGTGAAGTAGGTTTCAAACATTTACCTAAATAGCTCAGGATGAGCTTTCCTCATTTCCGACTCGAGTTCCCATGTAGCTTCCTCAATGGCATGTTGATCCCATACCACCTTGACAAACTAGATCGCTCGGTTCCGTAACACCCTTTGTTCTGTGTCTATCACTCGGACAGGTTTCTCGACGTACGTCACATCGCTCTGGACCTCTATGTCTTCCACGTTCAGTACATGAGAAGGATCAGGATTATACTTCCTCAACATCGATATATGGAACACATCGTGTAAAGATGCTAACTATGATGGGAGTGCTAATTGATAAGCCACGTCCCCCATCCTTCTTATGATTGAAAATGGTCCCACATATCTTGGCGACAATTTCCCTTTCTTTCCAAATCTCATGTGTCCCTTCCGTGGCGAGACTTTCAAGAACACCATTCTCCCACTTCAAATTCAAGGAACCTCCTCCTCTTGTCAGCATAGCTCTTCTGACTGCTCTGCGCAGTCAATAAATGCTGCCGTATCAACTGCATCTGCGCTGTAGTCTCTGCAACCAACTCAGGTCAAATCAGTGTCGGTTCACCGGCCTCTGTCCATCACACTGGTGACCTACATGGTCTAGCATATAATGCCTCAAATGGAGCCATCTGAAGGCTTGCCTGGTAACTGTTGTTGTATGAGAATTCTACCAACGGCAAGTGATCCTCCCATCCACCCTTAAAATCTAGCATAGATGCTCTCAGCATATCCTCCAATGTTTGTATTGTCCTCTCAGACTGTCCATCGGTCTGTGGATGGAATGTTGTACTAGTCAATAAGTCTGTTCCCATGGCTGATTGCATGCTCTGCCATACTCTGCCAGTGAATCGACCATCTCTGTCAGACACAATAGTCCGAGGAATACCATGCAACTTGATGATATCACTAATATACCGCCGTCCCAAAGTCTCAGATGAGTCTGTCATCCTAATGGGAATGAAATGTGCAGACTTGGTCAGTCGGTCTACCATGACCCATATCTCATCGTTGCCCTTTGATGACCTTGGCGACCCTGTCACAAAATCCATGGAGATGTGCTCCCATTTCCATTCCGGTACTAGTAAGGGTTTGAGTAACCCTGGTGGCTTCTGATATTCTGTCTTAACCTGCTGGCATGTTATGCAATGAGCCACAAATTCTGCCACATCTCTTTTGAGTCCGTGCCACCAGTAATGTCTCTTCAGGTCGTGATACATCTTGGTCCTGCCAGGATGAATAGAGAGTTTGGTCTGATGTGCCTCAGCCAATAACTCTTTTCTGCAGCTCTTAGGTACATAAATCCTTCCTGTGAATAGAAGACCTTGTCCTGGTCGTAGCTCCCATTCCGGTATGACTTCACCAGTAGACATTTTAGCCCATATCTCCTCCACTTCCGGGTCTGTTCGCTGTTCCTGTTCAATCTTGGTAACCATGTTGGGCCGTATGATCAAATTGTACATACTCCCATGGTTCTTGATATAAAGATTAAACTCTCGAATGGTATTCAACATCTCCCATTCTGTCCTGATCAAACATGCCACTGATGCATGTGATAAACGGCTGAGGGCATTTGCCACCTTATTCGCCTTGCCAGGGTGATAACGAAGTACGAACTCATAATCCGCCTGATATTCCATCCATCTGCACCGCCTCAGGTTAAGCTTTTTCTGATCAAATAAGTATTTCAAACTCTTACAATCTGAAAACACTTCAAATTTCTCGCCATATAGATAATGTCTCCAGCTTTTGAGAGCGAAGACCACCGTGGCTAGTTCAAGATCGTGCGTAGGATAGAGGCGTTCATGTATTTTCAGTTGTCTTGAACCATAAGCCACTACACGATGAGTTTGACTGAGTACACACCCGAGTCCTTCTCCTGAAGCGTCACATTCTACCTCATAACCCTTGCCTCTTTCCGGCAAAATCAAAATACGTGCAGTTGTAAGTCTATTTTTCAGCTCTTCAAATCTCCGATTGCAAACATCTGGCCACTCAAATTTGACTCCTTTCTGAGTGAGTCGAGTCAGTGGAGATGCAATCTTGGAGAAGTCTATGATAAACTTCTTGTAGTAACCAGCCAATCCCAAGAAGTTTTGGATCTCGGTTACGTTCTTTGGTGCCTTCCATTCTCCTACTGCCGCCACTTTAGCTGGGTCCACAGCTATACCATCTTCTGATATAACATGTCCCAAAAAGTTGACCTTGGGTAGCCAGAATTCACATTTGCTGGCTTTTGCGTATAACTGGTTCTTCCTCAAGGTGTCCAAAACTATCCTCAGGTGCTCAGCATGTTCTTCCTGAGTTTTGGAATAAATCAAAATGTCATCAATAAATATAATGACAAATTGGTCCAAGTAAGGACGAAAAATCCTGTTCATAAGATCTATGAACACATCCGGTGCATTGATGAGTCCAAATGGCATGACTACAAACTCAAATAGTCCATACCGCGTTCTGAAGGCTGTCTTCTCTATGTCCTCCTCCCTAACCCAGATTTGGGGGTATCCGGACATCAAATCAATCTTAGAGAAATGACTGGAACCTCTAAGTTGATCAAATAAATCATCGATCCTGGGTAGGGGGTACTTGTTTCTGACCGTCAACTGGTTCAGTTTTCGCTAATCCACACACATACGGAGTGAACCATCCTTCTTCTTCACAAATAAAACCGAAGCTCCCCAAGACGATGTACTGTTCCGAATGCACCCCAATCTAAGCAGTTCATCAATCTGCTTCTTTAACTCGGACATCTCTGCTTGTGTCATCCGGTAGTGTGGTAATGACACTGGTGCAGTGCCAAGGTACAACTTGATTTCAAAATTGAGCTCCCTCATGGGAGGCAAACTAGGAAGTTCTGTTGGGAATACATCCGCATAGTCCCTTACTATTTCCGGAAGTTCAGTCACCAGTGCCTTGTTAATTTGGATACTGTTCAATACTAGATGATTCAACCCTTCATGCAGTCTGCTTTGTTTGCCAGTACGTACCGCATGTTATTTTCTCTCAGGCGACCAAAATGTTACCCTGCGACAATAACAATCAATGTTGGCCTTAAAGTTAGACAACCAATCCATGCCGAAAATAATATCATATTCTGACATATCGAGCACAAAATAATTGAACTCAAATCTAAGTCCAGCAAGTTCAGTATTCACTGCTGTGCATATAAGTCACAATGATGTGTCTCCGACGGGGGATACAATGGTGAGTGATGTGGACAGTTTTTGTACCAATATACCTGTAGCAGTTATAAATGCAGCAAATATGAAAGAGTGAGATGCTCCCGAATAAAATAATGCAAAGGCGTCGGAACTACTGACTACTGCCATACCTTGAATCACAGAATGATCCTCTACTGCTGGAGGTGCTAAGGTGAATACCTGTCCAGATCCTGTAGGCGGCCGTCCCGCCTGATTAAATGTCCTGCCTCCACGTGAATTAGCTGGCCTAACTGGTGGACGAGATGAACCCCTGGTATTAGAGGGTTTGCTGAGTTGTGGACATTCCCTCTTAAAATGGTCAGACTGATCACAATGAAAGCAGTTGCTCCCACCTCTGGGAACCTGAGTGACTGATGCAGATGGGGAGGGATGATTGGGACGAAAGCCCCCTGTTGACCCAGTAGATGGTGAGGGTCTGCTAGAGTTCAGTCGGAACCTCTTTTTGGGCTGGAATGTACCCCTCCCACTCTGAGCTCAGCTATTGTCAAAACACGTCAACTCAGCCATCTCCTACTCTGCTATAGTGGCCCTGCTGACCACTTCTACCAATGTGCTGCCTTGAATATGGTTACCTTGGCCCTTATGCTTGGCCGAAGGCCCGGCTCAAACTTGTGTGCCCTCCGATACTCTGTATCCACCATATAGAATGCATACACAGATAAACTCTCAGGAAAATAATGTTCCAGGAAGGTAGCTGAGAATTGCTCCCAAGTCATGGCAGTCCTTTCTCCTTCTGGAATAAGTACTCGTTGTTTCGCTACCACCTCCCACCATTTACCAGCATCATTAATCAACTGTGATGTGGCCAGTGAAATCTTGTGAGCATGACTCGTTATATTCAACAAAGTTAGAATCTGTGAAATCTTCTTCAGCCAGTTTTCCTCTCCTACAGCCCCTTCTCTTCCCTTGAAGTAAGGAGGACGTTGTTGCTGGAAGTCCCTGACCATGCTCCTGTCATTGTTCCCATTGGTGGTTCCATTCTCATTCAGGTGTTGTTGAAGCACCGAGGTGGCCACCACTTGAACCAAATTTTGTAATTCAGGAGGTACCACCGGTATGTTCACGCTACTTTGTTTCTCCTCCTTTTGGTGGGATTGATGTTCTTCCTCTTCATGATGAGAATGTTGTTCCTCCTCATGATGCGATTGTCGTTCCTCCTCTTCACCCCCTTTTTGGGTTTTGTCGGGTATTTCTCATTGACTTTCTCTTTGGAGATATTTTTCCCTAAGCCATTTAAAAAAATATATAATGACTTAGTTTCCATCATAAAATTTGTATTTCCTACTTTGGGAAAATTTCCAAATAAGCACTCTTGATTTTTGCTTTGTTTCTGGGGAAATACATCCTATGTTGATAATCCAATTATTTTGACTGTACTTCATTTACTATCATCCGTCTGAGTCTAACGAAGTAAATTAATGCACGAGACTGGATTAATTTACTCCAAAAGATTCAATGTTTCGGGTTCGCTCTGATACCAACTGTAACGCCCCGCCATTTTTCACTCACTTTTTCCAGTAAATTTAGAGTCTATTTTTTTTTTTATATATAACAGAGTAGAGTAATAGAGCACGAGACATCACGACACGAGCTAAGTCCGAACTTCCAAAGTCCGACCCTTAACTGGCCAACCCTATGTGTGCATGGACCAAGTCAACAAAAATGATTCACACATAGTGTAACACCCCGCCCTTTTTCACTCTAATTTTCAGAGTTTATTTATTTTTATTTAAAATAATGATGTGATCGGGGCGGAGTGTCACGACGCGAGTTAAGTTCGGATCTCTAAATCCGACCCTTAACTGGCCAAGCCCATGTGCGTATGAACTAAGTCCATAAAACTGATCCGCACATGGTATATATATAACTTGCGGAATTAACTTAGTCTAAATCTAACTGAGGTTATAATAGAACCTATGACTAATCCAATTTTCCATTCTTAGATAGCAAAGTACATAACTTATTCTCCAAAATTAATAATCAATCTTAACTAATCGTTTAATCAAAACATCCAACATAAAACAAACCATAGCATCTATCTTAACTACTTATTACAAGCCAACATAACTAATTACCAAATTACATTGTCCAAATATATCAAATATCAAGTCCATAAAATAGTCCATTCATAATCCATTCCAATCATTCAAACCGCCCAAGTTTCAGAACTTGGTCCTCTTCTAGGTCCACGTTCTTCCCTTTCCCTGCATCATCCACTAAGGATATAGATAGGGCGTTAGATCAACGCGCCCAGTAGTGTTTCCGAATAGGGCTACCACATGGTTAGTCAAAAACATGCAAATAGTATAATAATAATACATGTGAGACAAAATTCCATAAAAACATGCTATGTATGAAATGGACATGTAATGAGTCCCACCCATCACCACCCAACATAGCAATCACTTGACGGGATTCTCATCGTCAAGGTAACCCACAGTGGTCTTTCGGAAGCCCCGACGGAGTGTGGCCTCCGGATTCCTCCTGATGGGATTCTCATCATCAGGGTACCCCAAAGTGGTCTTTTGGACGCTCCGACGGAGTGTGGCCTCCGGTTACAACACCATCATCCTATGCCATGCATGAGATGTCTATGCAAACATGTCATTTATAAAACATAACTTTACAATCATAAAAGATATCAAAATCAACATAAAACAGCATATGAAATAGTGGTTACAATAAAGGTAGGAAACCTACTAGTTTACTTTGTTCGACCCTTCCTTTGAACCGTCTTCCGATCACGGCTTGTACACCGTTCTAGAAATCCCAAAACCTTATTTACATAACAGCAAGTTAAGCATTCATTCATGTGATTCTAACTTAGTCTAAGTCCCAAAAATCCACTTAAACTTCCATGTCCTATCTTAGCCATAAAACCCCATAGTTTTGGTCCTTTTAAACATGTTTTTGGTCTCATTTAGACATAGGATAACAGTATCCCCTTGTTTGCTTCTCGGTCGCCCCGACGGAGCATGGACTCCGGTTATAGCCCTCAAGCTATCCCCATGTCTGATTCTCGGTCGCCCCGACGGAGCATGGACTCCGGTTATGACCCCTCAACTATCCCCATGTTTGCTTCTCGATCGCCCCGACGGAGCATGGACTCTGGTTTGTTTATTTTTTTCTGCCCATGCCATGCATGAGATGTAGTGCATTATGCTATGTAATATATATGTAACCCATATACTTGACATATCATACATAGCCATAGAATGCATAATATTAAAATATAAACCATATGCTTCATAAACTTATAACTCATCATAAGATAAATAAATTAATCATAGATCTATCATAGGCCAAATCAAAATAATTTAAAATACCATTACATATCCATCGCTTACAAAAAGGTAGGAATCTTACCGAATACCGTGTCGCGTTCCGTTACGCTTCCCGTTCAATAATCCGGTCGCCGATCGCGTACCGTTTGCAACGCCCGATACCTTATTACATTTACCGAATTAGTCCATACATCATCCATGATTAAGTCCCTAACTTAGCCCATTATCCATTGGTTTTAGACTCATACATAAATCCAATTTTGGCCAAATTTAAAATTCCGATTTGCGAGCCTAAAAC
Source organism: Chimonanthus praecox (assembly GCA_022113865.1). Taxonomy (NCBI): domain Eukaryota; kingdom Viridiplantae; phylum Streptophyta; class Magnoliopsida; order Laurales; family Calycanthaceae; genus Chimonanthus; species Chimonanthus praecox. The sequence goes on from CM039094.1 coordinate 43,508,139, forward strand.
GCAGCAACTATCCGCTTCATTTATTCATTCATAATATATCCATTTTCATGTCCAACCCACATAGGGTTCGGCCATGTACCATGGTCGAACCCATGGTTCTTCAATGTGGCCACAAATTACGGTTTTGCCACTCCTCTTCCATGGTTAAGTTACCCCTTTTTCCCATGCATATTTAAGTCCATATTTGACCCATAAACTTGGACCCATTTATAATTTCTTAATCATGACATAACATTATAAAATCAGCCATCTAGTTTAATTAAATTTGTAAATATTTAATCCCATACATAATTCCATACCTAGCCCATAATATGGCTCACAAAGGGGTCATGGGTTTGCTTTTATTGGTGCCATTTTCAACTCATATTTTGTCCCAAAAATAATCCATTTCAAAAATCACAAATCTTCATTCATTTTGGCCCTTTAAAACAACCTCCTAGGCATTGATACATGCATTAACCTTAGCCTAAATTTATCAAAATTTGGGTCATGGGTTCGGCCATACATCATGGCCGAACCCATGATGTTTCTTTCCCCATCCTTTTTGGTTTCAATTACCCATTTAAACATACCTCCAATGAAACTTAAATCATCCATTTCAATCACTATCTTTATTCCATTTAAACATCACATATCATACTTGTAACATCCATTTAAATTTCATCATTAACTTAACTTAATTTCCATTTCGTTTAAGCACATATATAAACCATACTTAGCCCATGAATGACCTAAAACATGGGTCATGGGTTCGGCCATACACCATGGCCGAACCCATGATGCCTTTCCCTCAAAATTTTAACTTGGGTCCTTTAATCACATTTAAAGTCCATTAAAAACTACCAACATTTCCTCATGCTTTCTCATTTTAACAATCCTTTAAAACACCCATTTTTAATCATTTGAAAACTTTTCATTAACCATTCTCCATACTTCTAATCTTATAAAAATTCTAAAATATCATCCATGGATTCCATCATAAAACTTTTTTCCAAAAATTGCCTACATTTAACCCTTTAAATCCTTGGAACCCTAACCCATTCTCCAACTTTTTATTTCTTATAAAAGCCCTAATTAAAATGCATTAAAATATAATCCAAATTAAAATCATCCTCATTTACCATGGGGTTCGGCCATGCTACATGGCCGAACCCTATGGTTCATCCATTCATTAAAAATTCTATATTCTCCATGCTTTAATACAACCTTAGAATTCCAAAATTTGAAATCATCACTAATGTTTACTCATTTAAAAACCTAAAGCTCATTAGCCATTCTCCAAAATTTTAAACCTTAACATCTTAATAAATTCATCCCACATTGGCCATGGGGTTCGGCCATGCTACATGGCCGAACCCTAAGGTCCATTCAATCCATTAAACTTTCATCTTTTCCATACTTAATCCATTCATTTCATTTTTTTCTTAGACCATCTCTTCCATTTCTTTGCCTTCCATTTGATGGATTTTTAGATCCATTCCATAGCCTAAAATAATTTGGCCACCATCATATGGCAAGGACGGATTTTAAAATTAAAAAAAACCCTAAATAATAAATTTCTTGTTTAGAACATACTTACTATCCGACGACTCCTCCGGTCTTTGTCGCTCCCGTCAACTTCCTTGGCCTCTTTTCTCCTTCTTCTTAATCTTTGATCGGCTAGATGTGCTTGATCAATGGTGGGACATGTTTGGATCGGCTAATATTGAGTGAGTTTGTTTGAGAGGGATGGAGAGGGGAAGGTGATGGAAAACAAGATATTAGCCTTTGATCTTGAAGGGGTGGTGAACTAATGCTTCACTTCTTTTCTTCTCTTCTTCTTCTCTTCTAATTTTTTTTTTTCTTTTCTTGTTTTTCTCTTGGTGTAGGACGGTGGAGAGGTGGTGAGAATGAGAGAGTGAAATGAGAGGGATGAGATGGAAAACCCGTCTCTTTATTTGGTCTTACTTGGACCATGCTCCTCCATGATAGCCTCACCAACCAAAGTATGGGCTACCTTGACTTTGGTGGTGGTGGTTGAGACCCAACCACCAAGCATGGCTCCCATGTCCTTTTTGATTTGCCTATGTTGACCCTTAATTAATTAACCTAATTAATTAAGTTAAGTCCTCACTTAGGTTAATTAATTTCTATCCAATTTAATTCCATCAATTATCTATCTAATAAATCCACCCATGGTTGACCAAGTCAACCATGGTGGACGGCCCCCACATGTACCTACCCCACCTGCCACCTCACTTGATGAGGTGGAGGTGGGCCCCACTTGGCCATGTTATATTAATTCCATGAATTTTAACTTAGGTAATTTTACAATAATTTTAATCAATTTAACTTACCTTAATCTACCTTAGTTATTCTTTAATTTATCCATGGTTGACCAAGTCAACCATGATGGTTGGTCCCACTTTTTCCTTGGTCCACACGCCATCTCAATTGGTGAGGTGGAGGTGGGCCCCATTTGGCCATATCACTTAATCTTGATACATCTTAACTTAGATAATTTTATAATTATCTAATCCATTTAATTTATCTTAATTGGATCACCATTGGGTCCATGACCCAATTATATTCTTGTCTTACCCATTTATCTTAGGGCTTACCTACCTTGGCCCATTGGGTCCCTTATGGCCCTTTGACCCAAATTGACTATCTTGACCCAATTACTTACCATTGACCAATTAAATGAATTAATTCTAATTCATGGTCTATTGGGTAATCATTGGGCCCATGGCCCAATTAGATTCCCTCTTTGCCCACTTACTTTAGGGTTGGAACCGATTATTTTGATCCATTGGGCCCCACATGGCTATCGGGTCCCCTTTGACCATCATTGACCCGCTTGATCCTCATTGACTCATTAAAATGGATTTCATCCAATCCATGGCCCAATTGGGCCATCCTTGGGCCATTGTCCCAAAATTTGGTCCATTTGGCATTTTATTACATTAAACTTCAATTTAAAATGAATAAATGCCAATATATATATTTATCAAAAATTCGAGTTATTACAGTATAATGTTATCATGTTTTTACCTTTCAAAACCATCTAATAAGCCCATCACTTTGTATGATTTCCATTTTGTAAAACTCAATCCAAATATCCACATAACAGTCCATGGGGTTCGGCCATACATATGGCCGAACCCTATGGTTCTTAGTGTAATTAATCCAACCATTGTCCATGGTTTTAATCCATAATTTAACCATAGTATTAATATGGTTCAGCCAAGCCCTAGTTACTTAAAAAAAACAGTAAACTTATCTTCACTTTAAATCCTTTAAAATCTTACAAAACCATTTAATACTTTCATGAAATGTCATACCATTTCATGGGGTTCGGCCCACCCAATTGGCTGAACCTCATGGCCTATGGTTTAGATCCATTTATCCATTTATAAACTTAGTTTATTCTTAAATCAAAGCACATTATGTTTACATAAAAATCCATCCTACACTTGACCCAAATAACCATCAAAAACAGTCCATGGGGTTAGGCCATACACATGGCCGAACCCCAAGGTTTCCTTGACGTAAATCTTCTTATCCTACTTGCTGATTTTTGGCCACAAAATGACCCATTTGACATATATAAAATTTACTATGTTTTGACATGATTTTTGTCCTTTAAAAACATCAAACTTAATCCACTTTTATCATCTAAAAACAGTCCCATACTTGTATGGTTTTAACTTCCAAAAACCATCCAAATAAATCAATTATTTCCATGGGGTTCAGCCATCCAATGGGGCCGAACCCTATGGTCCATATTTTTATCTCATTCATGTACCTCCATCCAATATCTAACCCTTGTTAGATTTGGCCATCCAATGGCCGGGTCATGATTTAAAAATTGTTTATCGAAAACCTACTATTTCCGCGACTCCTCCAATTGATCTTCCCTCCGGCTTGTTCCTTTCCCTTTCTTAGCCTCTCCTTCTTCTTGATTCCTTGATGGTCAAGGACTGATTAAGCAACCAGCTGCTACTCTTATTTTTTTTTAAAATGTAGGACATGGCAAAGAGGTAGAGATAGAGAAAGAATATTGGCTTTAGATGAGAAACCTTGATCCCCCTTCCTTTGCTCAATGTGTGCTCTTGATTTGGTGAAAGAAAGCAACCAAGGACTGATTGCAAATCAGTGACCAGCTGCTGTTCTTGGTGTTTAGAGAGATGATAACAGTCTAAGGAAAAGAGAGATAGAGAGAGTAAAATGAAAAAGCCCTTTGTTTAACCAAAATCAGCCCAAGGTTAATTCAGCCCTTGTGTAACTCCCATCCTTAATCAAAGTTCTTTATGTTACTTGGGGGTTTCATCTATGAAATGAAACACCCCAAGCAACCAACGTCCCTTGCTGGTATTTGTGTAACCTCTCCTTTTCTTCCTCCTCTCATTAACAAACCAAATGGGAGTTTCCTCATGAAACCTTTTCTTGTTCCAACTATGAGGTACCTTTTTGAATTTGAAAAGTCAAAACTTCTTTTTGTAACTCCTCATAACAGCCGCCCATTCATTCTCCATCCTTGGAGTTACCAACATGAAATAACACTCCATGTATTGGCTGTCTTTTGAAGATCCAAACAATGAACTCCATTCCATTTCCAGTGCATACAATTTTGAATTTGAAATTCAACTCTCACCCAAGTAACTCCCATGTAACGTCATTTCATTCTTCACTTGGGTGGGAGTTACATGCATATGCAGCCAACGTTTCTTAGTATTTGAATTTGAAACAACCTACAAACCTTCTATCTCTACATCTCACTCACTTACAAATACATATTCCATCCAACTCATTTATTTAGCTCACCCCAACTCAACTGATTCATTTAATGTAACTCAACTAATAAATTTTCACTCAACTAAACTCCATCATTTATTTCAACTCAAAGCCAACTCAAACATTTAACTCATCTTAACCCAATTAAGCTTTGAGATCAATTAATGGTCAAACATGTCAACCACAACCCATTGAGTCCAATTTGGCCATTTTGACCCATTTAACAAAATTTGACCCAATTATGATTTTTGACCCGTTTAAGTACATCTTATCCATTTATTTATTTTGTAAACAAAACTACCATCCTTTGGGTCTTGATTGAACCATTGACCCATTTAAATTCAAATCAATTATATCACAATGGCAATTCCGTAAATATGAATAATTTCATATAAATTGATAACTTTGAAATTCCAGGGTGTTACAATACAATACTCTTTTTATAATTTTTGTCCCGAAAGTCGAACGAAGTAGGATTTCAAAATAAATCATACAAACAATTCAGGGTGAGATGTTTTCATCTCCGATTCCAGTTCCCAAGTGGCTTCCTCAACACCATGTCGATCCCATACCACCTTGAAGAACTGAATCGCTCGGTTACGCAACACCCTTTGCTCACTCTCTAATATTCTGACCGGCTTCTCGACATAAGTGACGTCGCTTTGTGTAACACCCCGCCCTTTTCACTCTAATTTTCAGAGTTTATTTTTTTTTTAAATATAATAATCAAGTGATCGGGACGGAGTGTCACGACGCGAGTTAAGTTCGGATCTCTAAATCCGACGCTTAACTGGCCAAGCCCATGTGCGTATGAACTAAGTCCATAAAACTGATCCGCACATGGTATATATATAACTTGCGGAATTAACTTAGTCTAAATCTAACTGAGGTTATAATAGAACCTATGACTATTCCAATTTGATATCCTATATGATTGTAAAGTTATGTTTCTAAATGACATGTTGCATAGACATCTCATGCATGGCATGGGATGATGGTGTTGTAACCGGAGGCCACACTCCGTCGGAGCGTCCGAAAGACCACTGTGGGGTACCCTGATGATGAGAATCCCATCAGGAGGAATCCGGAGGCCACACTCCGTCGGGGCGTCCGAAAGACCACTGTGGGTTACCTTGACGATGAGAATCCCATCAAGTGATGGCTATGATGAATGGTGATGGGTGGGACTCATTACATGTTCATTTCATACATAGCATATTTTATGGGATTTGGTCACACATGTTTTATTATTATATTACTTGCATGTTTTTGACTAACCATGTGGTAGCCCTATTCGGAAACACTACTGGGCGCGTTGATCTAACGCCCTATCTATATCCTTAGTGGATGACGCAGGGAAAGGGAAGAACATGGATCGAGAAGAAGACCAAGCAAGGAAACTTGGGCGTTTTGAATGATTTGGAATGAATTTTGAATGGACTTTTATGGACTGTTTGGATGAATTTAATTAGAGGGTTTCTAAGAGATATAAGGGCAGCAAAAGGGTACTGATATTGCATGATTTAAATAACACCTAATGCATGTTTGAAGGATCAATTCATGGACATAGGGTTCGGCCAACTTGAATGGCCGAACCCCATGAAAGAGATTGATGATTGTTGTGAAATCAAAGAGTTAGAAACCATGCAATACCATGGGGTTTCTATAGGAGTTTAAATAGAATTAGGTTTGCTGTTTTTTTATGCCTAAGATACAGGATAAATGATGAAAGATTATTAGAAGAATTGAATCCCAAAGAGCCATGAGGTTCGGCCAGTGAATGGCCAAACCCCATGGGTTGCTTTATGGTTTTATTTGGTTTACTTAGGGTTATGGTTACTGATTTGGGTCAGCCTTTGGATGGTTGAACCATGTATTGATCATGGTTGAATTAGCATGATTAAACCATGAGTGATCATGGTGATGATTGGTCAAGTGAACCCTAGGGTTCGGCTATGAGTATGGCCGAACCCCATGGGCTGTTTTGATAATTAATGGGCTATTTTAAATGGGAGCTTATGGTTGTTTTAATTAGGGGATCATTCATGATAATTACGGACAATGGCAAAACTGTAAATACTAGTCGAATGATCAATGATGGAAATGATCATAGGGTTGGATGTACGGACACGAACCCCACCTGATGTGAATGGGTCTATGATGTGATTAAATAAGTAAATGATGTTATGACTTATTGATTGATATATGGATAAGGTACCGGAAGTTGAACGACGAGCGAGTCGTGACCAGGTGAAGCTCAAAAAGGAACGGACACTTAAGCAAAGTTTGAGTAGGTTTCCTACCTTTATTGTAACCACAATTTCATATGCTGTTTTATGTTGATTTCGATAACTTATATGATTGTAAAGTTATGTTTCTAAATGACATGTTGCATAGACATCTCATGCATGGCATGGGATGATGGTGTTGTAACCGGAGGCCACACTCCGTCGGAGCGTCCGAAAGACCACTGTGGGGTACCCTGATGATGAGAATCCCATCAAGAGGAATCCGGAGGCCACACTCCGTCGGGGCATCCGAAAGACCACTGTGGGTTACCTTGACGATGAGAATCCCGTCAAGTGATGGCTATGATGAATGGTGATGGGTGGGACTCATTACATGTTCATTTCATACATAGCATATTTTATGGGATTTGGTCACACATGTTTTATTATTATATTACTTGCATGTTTTTGACTAACCATGTGGTAGCCCTATTCGGAAACACTACTGGGCGCGTTGATCTAACGCCCTATCTATATACTTAGTGGATGACGCAGGGAAAGGGAAGAACATGGATCGAGAAGAAGACCAAGCAAGGAAACTTGGGCGTTTTGAATGATTTGGAATGAATTTTGAATGGACTATTTATGGACTTGTCATTTGATTTATTCGAACACTATAATTTGATTAAACGATTAGTTAAAATTAATTAGTAAGTTTGGAGAATAAGTTATGTACTTTGCTATCTAAGAATGGAAAATTGGAATAGTCATAGGTTCTATTATAACCTCAGTTAGATTTAGACTAAGTTAATTCCGCAAGTTATATATGTACCATGTGCGGATCAGTTTTATGGACTTAGTTCATACGCACATGGGCTTGGCCAGTTAAGCGTCGGATTTAGAGATCCGAACTTAACTCGCGTCGTGACACTCCGCCCCGATCACTTGATTATTATATTTAAAAAAAAAAAAAAACTCTGAAAATTAGAGTGAAAAGGGCGGGGTGTTACACTTTGCACATCTATATCTTGCACATTCAAAACATGAGACGGATCAGGGTTGTACTTCCTCAGCATCGACACATGGAATACATCATATAGAGACGCCAATTGCGAAGGAAGTGCCAATTGATAGGCTACATCTCCCATCCTTTTGATAATTGAAAACGGTCCCACATATCTTGGCGACAACTTTCCTTTCTTTCCAAATCTCATGTGCCCTTTTCGTGGCGAGACCTTCAAGAATACCATGTCTCCGACTTCAAATTCGAGAAACCTCTCCTCCTCTTATCAGCATAGCTCTTTTGCCGACTCTGTGCGGTCAACAAATGTTGACGTATCACTGGATCTGTGCAGTAGTTTCGGCAACCAACTCGGGTCCTATCAGCGCAGGTTCGCCGACCTCGGTCTAGCACACTGGTGACCTGCATGGTCTACCATACAAAGCTTCGAATGGTGCCATCTGAAGACTTGCTTGGTAGCTATTGCTATAAGAAAACTCCACCAATGGCAAATGATCCTCTCATCCACCTTTCAAGTCTAGCATGTACGGCCTCAACATGTCCTCCAACGTTTGTATTGTTCTTTCCGATTGTCCATCGGTCTGTGGATGGAATGCTGTGCTAATAAGTAGATTGGTACCCATGGCCGACTGCATGCTCTGCCATACCCTGCCGGTGAATCGACCATCTCTATCAGACACTATAGTCCGTGGGATACCATGTAATCTGATGATGTCTTTGATATATCTCGGACCCAATGTCTCTGATGAATCCGTCATCTTGATAGGAATAAAATGCGCGGACTTGGTCAGTCGGTGTACCACAACCCATATAGCGTCATTGCTCTTCGAGGACCTCGGTAACCCCGTCACAAAGTCCATGGAAATGTGCTCTCATTTCCATTCCGGCACTGCTAAGGGTTTGAGTAACCCTGGTGGCTTCTGATGTTCCGTCTTAACCTGCTGACAAGTTAAACAATGAGCCACGAACTCTGCAACATCCTTCTTGAGTCCATGCCACCAATAATGTCTTTTTAAGTCATGATACATTTTTGTGCTACCCGGATGAATGGAGAGCTTGCTCTGATGTGCCTCTATCAGTAATTCTTTTATGCAGCTTCTTGGCACATAAATTCTACTCCGAAACATGAGACCCTATCCTGGTCGTAATTCCCAATCCGGTATGACAACGTCAGTGGACATCTTGGCCCATATCTCCTCCACTTCCGGATCTGCTTGTTGTTCTTGTTCGATCTTTGTAACCATGTTGGATCGTATGATCAAATTGTACATACTCCCATGGTTTGTGATGTATAGATTAAACTACGAATGGTATTCAACATCTCCCATTCGGTCCTGATCAGACATGCCACTGATGCATGAGACATACGGCTAAGAGCATCCGCCACCTTGTTGGCCTTTCCCGGATGATATTGGAGTGCAAATTCATAGTCCGTCAGATATTCCATCCATCTGCACTGCCTCAGGTTGAGCTCTTTTTGATCAAATAAATACTTTAAGCTCTTGTGATCTGAAAATACTTCAATCTTCTCACCATATAGATAGTGTCTCCAGCTTTTGAGAGCGAAGACCACCGCAGCTAATTCCAGATCATGCGTGGGGTAGAGGCGTTCATGTATCTTTAGTTGTCTTGAACCATATGCCACCACCCGATCACGTTGCATAATTGAACATCCCAGTCCCTCTCCTGATGCATCACATTGTACTTCATAACCTTGGCCTCTTTCCGACAAAACTAAAATAGGAGCAGTTGTAAGTCTCTCTTTCAGCTCCTCAAATCTCTGATTGCACAACTCTGACCATTCATATTTGACTCCTTTCTGCGTGAGTCGAGTCAATGGGGATGCAATTTTGAAGAAGTCCATGATAAACTTCCTATAATATCCACCCAAACCCAGAAAGCTACGAATTTCAGTGACATTCTTTGGTGCTTTCCACTCACTTACTGCTGCCACCTTAGCCGGATCAACGGCTATACCATCTGCTGTTATAACATGCCCCAAGAATTTGACCTTAGGTAGCCAAAATTCGCTTTTGATTGCCTTGGCATACAACTGGTTCTGTCTCAAGGTGTTCACTACTATTCGTAGATGCTCAGCATGATCCTCCTGACTCTTGGAATAGATCAGGATATCGTCAATGAACACTATAACAAACCGATCCAGATATGGATGGAAGATTCTGTTCATTAAGTCCATGAACACAGCCGGTGCGTTGGTAAGCCCAAATGGCATGACTACAAATTCAAATAGTTCATACCGTGTTCTGAAAGCTGTCTTCTCGATATCTTCCACCCTGACCCGGATTTGATGATAACCGGACATCAGGTCAATCTTGGAAAAATGACTGGATCCCCTCAACTGATCGAATAAATCATCGATCCTGGGTAGAGGATACTTGTTCCGGACAGTTAGCTGATTCAACTTCCGGTAGTCCACACACATTCTGAGTGAAGCATCCTTCTTTTTCACGAACAACACTAGAGCTCCCCATGATGATGTGCTGTTCCGAATGCAACCCAGTCTGAGTAACTCATCAAGTTGCTTCTTCAACTCGGACATTTCTGCTGGTGCCATCCGATAATGGGGTAGAGACATTGGTGAGGTACAAGGATACAGCTTGATCTCAAAATTGAGCTCCCTCATAGGCGGTATACCAGGGAGTTCTTTTGGGAAGACATCAGCAAATTCTTTCACAATTGTTGGAAGCTCAGTGACTGGTGCTTTGTTGATGACAATATTGTTCAACACCAAATGGTGCAACCCTTCCTGTAGTCTGCTTTGCTTGTCGGCACGAACTATATACTGCTTTCCCTCGGGTGACCAAAATGTCACTCTTCGGCGATAACAATCAATATTGGCTTCCTAACCAGCCAACCAGTCCATGCCAAATATAATATCGTACTCAGTCATGTCGAGTACCAGATAATTGAACTCAAATCTGAGTCCAACGAGTTCTGTATTTATGGCCGTGCATATGAGTCCCAAAGAAGTGTCTCCGACAGGGGATTCTACTGTGAGTGTGGTGGACAGCTTTTGAACTAGTGTTCCAGTAGCAGTTATAAAGGATGCAGATATAAAAGTGTGTGTTGCTCCAGAATCAAACAATGCATAAGCATAAGAACTATTGACAACGGCCATACCTTGAATCACAGAATGATCCACATCCTCAGGAGGTTCCAGAGCAAATAGTCGTCCAGATCCGGTAGGATTAGGCGTTCGGTCCGCCTGATTATAAGTCCTGCCTCCTCGGGAGTTAGCTGGCCTAGCTAGTGGACGAAAAGATCCTCTGGAATATGAGAGCTTATTGAGTTTTGGATAGTATCTCTTGAAGTGACCCGGCTGATCACAGTGGAAACAGTTGTTCACCCCTCTGAATGACTGGGTGACTAATGCAGATGGGGAGGGCTGATTGGGACGAAAACCCCCCGTGGACCCTGTAGATGGTGAGGGTCTACTGAAGTTCGGACGGAACCTCTTGTTGGGCTGGAACCCACCCCTTCCACTTGGAGCTCGACGGTTGTCAAACCGCACCATTGCATTCAAACTTCCTTGCCCTGCAATGTTCCGTGTCCACCATATAGAATGCATAGATGGATAAACTGAGAAATTCACGGTGATACTCTGCCACCGTCATAGAGCCCTGTCCCAAGGACAGAAAAAGTTGCGTCTGTCGCTCCTTCTCCTCCTCCGGAAAGTAGTGTTCCAGGAAGATTGCTGAAAACTCATTCCATGTCATGGCCGTCCTCTCCCTAACTGGTATGAGTGCCCTCTACTTCTCCACCACCTCCCACCATTTACCGGCATCTTCTATCAATTGTGAAGTAGCCAGTAGAATCCTGTCAGCATGACTCGAGATCTTAAGTAAAATGAGTGATCTTCTTCAGCCAATGCTTTGCTCCGACAACCCCTTCCTTCCCTTTGAAGTAGGGAGGACGTTGTTGCTGAAATTCTCGTGCCATACTCCTGTCACTGGCATCCCTAGAACTTTCACTCCCATTCACATGTTGCTGGAGTACAGAGGTTACCACTGCTTGAACTGAGCCCTGAAGTTCAGGCGGCACATGTGGTATATGTAAGCCACTGTTCCCTTCTCCCTCCTTCCGAGATGAGTAATCCCGCTCCTTCCTTTCTCGCCGAGCATGATGAGACTCTTCTGAATGGTGTGACTTTTCAGAGTGATGTGTCCTTTCAGAATGATGTGACCCTTCCTCATTATGTGTTTTTCCAACACCTTCTTTAGACTGAGAATACTCTTCCTCTGGTGGAGATCTTTCCCTTCCTTCCTCAAACTGAACGAGTGGTATCTCTTTTTCTTTCCCTTTCTTGCTTTGTAGAATTTTTCTTTTTGGTGCCATTTCCTAAGTCATGAAAATGTAATTGACTTAGTTTCTTCATACAGTTTGTGTTTTCACTACTTTGGGGAGATTTCCAAATAAACAAACTTGGTTTTCTTTTGTTTTTGGGGAAGTTTCTAAATCCCTATTTGTTTGTTTTCTCAATTTGGGGAATATTGGGGGATGTATATCCTATTTTACTACGTTTGATAGATCAATTATAATACTTTACTTTTGCTATCTTTCACTGTTGTTCTCAGATTGATTTGTTCAGTCTGAGTCCATGAAGTAAATTAATCCGGCCCCCAGTCAGCGGACTCCGAAGAGTCGGTCAGTTAGGATTCTTATACGTCAGTGAGACATGAAACCGTCTTAATCTTACTTCGGAAGATTCAACTTCCCGTTTCGCTCTGATACCAACTGTAACACCCCGCCTTTTTTCACTCCAATTTTCAGAGTTTATTTTTTTTTCATATAAATTGATAACTTTGAAATTCCAGGGTGTTACACATAGCAATATAAACATGCGGAATAAAATCATAACATCAAAATTGCGGAATCATAATAGAACCAAGTTCTATTCCATTCAGATAGCAAAGTACGTCAAGTCCTTAATCATTATTCAAATGCCATAATTATCAAAATTAACATCCATCCATCTAAGTTATTACATCCCGAAATCTAGATACTCAAATACAAGTCCATGAGTAACTTTATTAAAAATAATAAACTAAATCATCCAAGCTCTTATGCCTGGCCCGTCTTGCGTTCCTCGTTCCCTTGATTACCTGTGTCATCAAATAGGGTAGAAGTAGGGCATTAGAACAACGCGCCCAGTAGGTATTCCAGTTAGGGCTAACACATGGTTAATACAAAACATATATTATAACATAATATCCAAAACCATGTAATACCATGCCATGCAACGATGACAAATGCAATGAGTCCCACCCATCACATGTACATAAAAGTACCCACCACATAGGTCTTCTGGACGCCCCACCGGAGTGTGGACCCTCCAGATTCTTCCTGATGGAAAATCACATCAAGGTACCGCACATAGGTTTTTCGGACTCCCCGACAGAGTGTGACCCCTCCGGTTACAAATCCTTAACCCCATGCCATGCATGAGATGCCACTGAAACACATGCTATTTTATAACATAATCATAACATTTAAAATCACCTTTTGAAACATATCCAACACATGTTTTTTATACAAATAAACATAGCATGTAAAATTCAATATAAAGCATATCCTTTGAAATATAAATTTCATCAAACATAAGATAAAACAAGTGTACATAAACCCATGGTTTCAAAGAGGTGGAATCCTACCAAAGACCGCTAACTTGTGCTTGCGTCTTTCGTCAGGTAATCGCTCACGATCGTCAAGGCCTTGTGAGATCCCGTTACCTTATAATATAATAATAAATCAAAACCAAGTCCCACTTGATTTACAATATTTAAAGTCCATTAACCAAACTTGTGGGGTTCGGCCATACACCATGGCCGAGCCTCACCCTTTTTGTTCATTTATTCCATTAATTACCAAAATGTCATTGGTCTAAACCTTAGTAACTATTCTATTTATTTTAATCCAAAATGCATAACCCTAGGTCCGCCTAACAATTCCCATGTTTAGGCCCAAAAACATAGATCATAAACATCTAAGTTCTCCAAATAATTCCTCATATGGTTCGACCATACACCATGGCCGAACCCATGATCCCACACTTTCACTTATATTTACAACAATGCCATCCATGGCTAACATAGCCCGTAGTCCAATATTATAATTGATATGTAATGCCCGCCCATTTTTACTAAAATCAGAGTCTATTTTTTTTTTTAAAAATAAAGAGTGACAAAAGGCGCGGGACATCACGACTCAAGTTAAGTCCGAGCTTCTAAAACCCCGCCCTTAACTGGCCAACCCTATGTGTGCGTGGAACTAAGTTCACGAAGAACGGTTCACACGTAGAAGTAATCTTGCGGAATTTAAACATTAAGAGGGGTTATAATAGAATCTATCCTACCAGTTTTAGATAGCAAGGAAGGTTACATCATTTAAATTACTAAATTACTTCAAAATGATAACATCTGAAAGTAAAGTCCAAACCATAGTACGAAATATAAATTATTACAGTCCGACGAGCTAAGTTACTCAAATTACATTTCCAAAATAAATTTAAGTAAACTATCTAGCCCGCTTCCCCAAGCTCCTGCGCTTGGTTCCCGTCTCGTCCTTCGTTTCTGCTATCTCTTGCGTCATCAGCTATGGTGGAAGTAGGGCGTTAGACAACGCGCCCAGTAGGACTCCGAGTAGGGCCAACACATGGATTAGTGATAACAAGCACATAGGTAATAGTATAATGAAGACCATAAAATGAATGCCATGCCATGGGTGTCTATGTCATGACCCACCCATCATCCTCACCATTGTACAATGTCTTTTTTCCAATCATATAAAAATCCCCCTCGATGGAAAAACCTCATCAAGATATCCCCATGTTTGCTTCTCGATCGCCCCGACGGAGCATGGACTCTGGTTATATCTCAACACATCAAGATATCCCCATGTTTGCTTCTCGGTTGCCCCGACGGAGCATGGACTACGGTTATAGCACATCAGGCTTTCCCCATGTTTGTTTCTTGGTCGCCCCGATGGAGCATGGACTCCGGTTTCTTTATTTTCCCTCCCATACCATGTATGAGATGTAAATGCATTTTGCTATATAATATATATAACTCATAGCCTTAATATATAATTCATACCTTTACATATAATGCATAACCTTAAAATATAATTCATAACTTTAAATATAATTCATAGCATTAACATATAATTCATAGCCTTAAAACCCATCATAAGATAAATCATATAATTATCAAAAATAAATCAAGAAACCATCACACAACACATAATCCATGGCTTACAAAAAGGTAGGAATCCTACCGAATACCGACTAATGTTCTCTTACGTTTCCGTCCGATAATCCGGTCACCGATACGCGCACCGCTTGCGATATCCGATACCTTATTACATACGAATAATCAGCTCATGTTTTTAACCATTTCTAAGCCCATTAATCATACCTTAGTGGGGTTCGGCCATACCCCATGGCCGACCCTCACTATCTAGGTTTTGTGGGCCCCATTTAATCCATTTAATTATTTTAATTACATGAGTCTAAAAGTCAGTAACCTATGCTCCATAAATCAGCAAATAAGGTTATTACTTAGAGCCCTTAAGTCCACCAACATCCCCCATGGGGTTCGGCCATACACCATGGCCAAACCCATGATGTTAATCTCCTTACTCCTCTTGGATCATTTACCACATTTTTTATCCACAACTTAGATCCCTCAATGACTTACCAATCATGTCATAGGATCATTAAAATCAGCCCCTTTAATTTAACATAATCCCCATTTTTCCTGGGTCTATATACATCATTTAGCTCCACCATAAGTCCTTCTTTGAGGTGGTTTCCATGATGCATTCAAATCACCCTTTTTTATCACCATTAGTTTCATTTTAAGTCCATCAAAGCTACCATCACTCCCTAATATTTTTCCATGGTTCCAAAACACCTTAGTTCACCAAAATCTCTCCATGGTTTTTTTTTTTTTTAAACATTATTTCCACCCCTTTAAAACCTTATTTATAATACCTAAAATCCACTTAAAAACAATGCACCTTCTCCATCATTTTTTTCCATCTTTTCATATCCATTAAAATTATGAATACATTACCATAGGGTTCAAAACATTCCATCCATAAAATCTCTCCATGGTTTTCCTCATTTAAAAACCCCTTTAAAATTCACTAACATTCATTCATTGAAAACTTTAAAAATCATTAACAACTTAACATAGCCTCCATTCTCTAAACCCATTAAAATTCTAACACCATCACCAAAAGGTTCATAGTCCATCATTCATTCATGCCTTTTAAGGCCACAAAAATCATTCACATCTCCCATAAATTTCCTCATTTACAATCCCTTTAAAAATTGCCACATTTAATCATTAAAACCCTAACAATCATAAATCATCCTCCATGGCTTCCATTCTTTATAACCTTATTAAAATCACTTAATCACCTACCATGGGGTTCGGCCATACTACATGGCCGAACCCTATGGTTTATGTTTCCTTCAAAATCATTTCTCCATGTTTCAATAATTTTAATACTTAGGGTCCTTAATACATCAATTTTATTTTTCTTAATCTCTCCTTCCCATTTTGTCCATTTCTCACTTTATCTTTTGGATGGATTTTAAATCCAAGGCCCATGATATTTTTGGCCACCATCTAAGAAATGGATTCCATTTTTAAACCATAAAAACTTAATACCTTGTTTAGAGATACTTACAATCCGACGGCTCCTCCGACTTTTCTTTCTCCTCTTAGATTCCTTGGCCTTTTCTTCTTCTTCTCCTTTGTTGGTCGGCCAAGATGTGCTTGATCCAATGAAAAACTCCAATGTTTGGTTCGGCTAAGATGGTGTTAGATTGAGAGAGGGAGAAAAGGAGATGGTGAGAAAGAATACCCTAATTCTTGATCTTGAAGTGGTGGGCTTATGTTTGCCCTTTTCCTTTTCTCTTCTTAGTTTTCTTCTTCTTTTCTCCTTGGGTGTGGGACGGTTTTGGAGAGAGCAAGAGAGGGAGAGAGTGAAAGAGTTAGATGGAAAGAGGTGGAGAAATGAGATGAAACCCATCTCATTCCCTTGGTTGCTTAAGTTATACTCCATCATTAATTCCTCTCACCAACCAAGCATGGGCTCCCATGCTTAGTGGTGATGGTTGGGATAAACCACTACTAGCCAACGTTTTTGGGCTTTTGAAATGAGGTGGTTTGGTCTTCCAACTTTGACCATTTGACCACCTTTTGATTAACTTAATTAATTAATTAATTAGATCATTAAGTTAATTAATTCCCATTTAACCTAATTCCATCTCCTTAAATTCCCTCCATATATCCACCCATGGTTGACCAATTCAACCATGGTGGCCAGCCCCACCAATCCTTGGTCCACACGCCACGTCACTTGGTGAGGTGGAGGTGGGCCCCATTTGGCCATGTCACCTTGGTCTATTCACCACTAACTTAGGTGATTTAATTAAATCCATTTCAACTACTTGGATCACCATTGGGCCCATGGCCCAATTACATTCACCTCCTACCTGTAACGCCTGCCCCTTTTTCACTTGCCTTCCGAAAATTAGAGTCTATTTTTTTTTAAATAAAAAGTGAGAGAGGGCGTGGACGTCACGACGCGAGTTAAGTCTGAGCTTCTAAAGCCTGGCCCTTAACTGGCCAACCCCACGCGTGCGCGGAACTAAGTCCACGAGAACGGTTCAGGCATAGGAAGTAAGCTCACGGATTATAATTATTACGGAACATGATAATAGACTCTATCCTACCGGTTTTTAGATACAAGGGAAGATACAACATTGAATTACCAAAATGCCCTATGTTCATATTTATATCATAAAATATAATCGTCCATAAGTAAAGTCCAAACCATCACAAGAAGTGCAAATTATACAGTCCGACGAGCTAAGTTACTCAAAATTACATTTCCAAAATATAAACGTAAATAAACTAAGAATGCGCTTCCCAAAATCCTAAACTTGGCTCATGTCATGGTCCACCATTTCCTCCATCTCCTATGTCATCAGCTAGGGTAGAAGTAGGGCATTAGTCAACGCACCCAGTACGACTCCGAGTAGGGCTAGCACATGGATTAGTGATAACACGCATACCGATACAATAAAGTATAATAAATTAAGCATGTAATGAATGCTATGCCATGGGTGCCTATGTCATGTGTCCCACCCATCATTCGCATGATCATACAATGTATTGTCCCCATGTTTGCTTCTCGGTCGCCTCGACGGAGCATGGACTCCGGTTATATCCCTCAGGCTATCCCCATGTCTGATTCTCGGTCGCCCCGATGGAGCATGGACTCCGGTTATAGCCCTCAGGCTATCCCCATGTCTGATTCTCGGTCGCCCCGACGGAGCATGGACTCCGGTTTCATTATTTTCCCGCCCATGCCATGCATGAGATGTACGTGCATTATGCTATGTAGTATATAGATAAACCATAATTTAATATACCATACATAGCCATATAATGCATAATTTTAAAATATAATCCATAACACCATCATATAATTCATAAATTAAAACTCATCATAATACAAGTCCCATAATCATCAAAATAGATTAAAATACACATCACATATTCACGGCTTACAAAGAGGTAGGAGTCCTACCGCATACCGCGTACCGTTTGCGACGTCCCGATACCTTATTACATTTACCCCCTTTAATTCCTATCTCTAATGAATTTAAATTATCCATTTAAGTCCCCATTTTTTCATCCTTTTAAAACATCACATATCATATAAAAAATGCATTAACATCTATTATTCTTCTCCATCACTTTAAAATCACCAATCACCACCATAGGGTTCATGGCTCACCTTTATGGATGCCATTTTAAAGGCTAATGTTTTGTCCCAGAAATAATCCATTTTAAAATCACTAACCTTTATTCATTTTGGCCCCGTAAAAAAAAAAAAAACCCATATCATACACTTTGTAAATCCATCTAAATTTTACCATTTACTTAACCAAATTTCCATTCGTTTAACCACATATATAAACCATAACTTAGCCCACAAATGACCTAAAAACATGGGTCATGGGTTCGGCCATACACCATGGCCGAACCCATGATGTCTTTCCCTCATTTTTACCTTGGATCTTTAATCACATTTAAAGTCCATTTACACCACCAATCACTTCCTCACTGTCTCCATAATTCAAAAATACTTAATCCACCACTCCATCCTTTAATACCCATTTAAGAATCACATACCATACTCATAATTTTTAAACCTTAGAAACCATTAACCATTGAGTGTTTACGAGCCCTAACCCTCATAGATCACTAACCATGGGGTTCGGTCACCTTGTATGGCCGAACCCTATAGTCCATGGTTTCTTTAAAATATCATACCTCCATCATTTTGAGGCTACTTGAATTCATTTACATACCTCATGATTTTTCTTTATTTAACACTCCTTAAAAATTACCAACTTTTTAATCTTTTAAAACCACAATATCATTAACCCTTCTCCATAATTTTAAACCATATAATCTCAACTAAATTACCCATCATTCACCATGGGGTTCGGCCATGCTACATGGCCGAACCCTATGGTCATCCATTCACTCCCATTTACATTTCTCCATGCTTTAAAAATTTAAGTCCACACCATCCTTAATCCATTCATTTTCTTTAATCTATCTCTCTCCAAATTTATCCATTTCTTAATCCTACCGTTGAATGGATCTTAGATCCAAGGCCCACAACATTTTTGGCCATATTTAGTTTAAGAAATGGATCATCATTTTTTTTTAAAAAAAAACCATGAAAGATTAACCTCTTGTTTAGAGATACTTACAATCCGACGTCTCCTCCGGTCTTTCTTTCTCCTCTTGATTTCCTTAGCCACTTCTCTCCTTCTTCTTGATCTTTGATCGGCTAGATGTGCTTGATCAAATGGTAAGGCCCTCAAGGTTTGGATCGGCTAAGGTAGGGTTAGGTTGAGAGGGAGAGAGCATGGAGATGAGGGAGAGATCTTCAAGGGTCTTGGTGGCCCAAAGCTTGCCTTCTCCTTCTCTTTTCTTCTAAGTTCTTCTCCCTTCCTTAGTGCATGGGACGGTTTTTGTGTGTGTGAGGAGGGATGGAGAGAGAAAATGGAAATGGAGACAATGAGATGAAGTCTCATCTTTTGGTTACCTAAGTCAAACTTCACATTAACTCCTCACCAACCAATATGCATTAATGGTGGTGGTTGGGATAAAACCACCCCCTTTAGCCCATGGTTTCATTTTGTGTTTTCTTGATGTGGTTTGTGTTTGTTGGAGTGGTTTTGACCATTTGACCATTTAATTTTAGGTTAATTAACTTAGATCAATTTGATCCCTAGGTTAATTTAATTAATCACTTCCCACTTAATTTAATCTCATTAAATTCCTTCTAAGATCCACCCAAGGTTGACCAAGTCAACCATGGTTGTCGGCCCCACTATTCTTGGGTCTGGTGGGCCCCATTGGCCATGTTACCTTGGTCAATTTATTACCTAACTTAGGTGATTTAAATTTTATTAAATGTATCCCTCTTATTGGATCACCATCGGGCCCATGGCCTAATTAAATTTTGTCTTACCCATTTACCTTAGGGCTTAGTTACCTTGGCCCATTGGGTCCCATATGGCTCTTTGACCCAAATTGACTACCACTGACCCAATTACTTACCATTAACCACTTAAATGAATTAATTTCAATTCATGGTCTATTGGGTAACCATTGGGCCCATGGCCCAATTAAATTCCCTCCTTACCTTAGGCTTACCTCAATTGGATCCATTGGGTCCCAAATGAGAATTGGGCCCAACTTGACCATCCTTGACCCGATTAGTCCTCATTGACCCATTAAATGGATTTCATCCAATCCATGGCCCAACTGGGCCATTCTTGGACCCTTGTCCCAATTTTTTGATCAATTTGGTATTCCCTCATGTCAAAATTCAAATTAAAATCAATAAATGTCAAATATAGATTGATTTAAAATTTCGGGCTATTACACTACCCATTTACCATAGAGCTTACATCATCTTGACCCATTGGGTCCTAAATGGGTATTGGGCCCAATTTGACCATCCTTGGCCCAATTGACCATCATTGACCATTTAAATGAATTTAATCCAATCCATGGTCCATTGGGCCATTCTTGGGCCTTTGTCCAAACTTTGATCCATTTACCATCTATTCCATCAAATTTCCCAATTTTCTTCATTAAAATAAATAATAGCCACATATATATTGATTTAAAAATTCCGGGCTATTACATGATAAACATAAATTGCTATGCTCCAATTAATATTTAATCAATCACTTAAGTCCATGACCAATCCATGTTAGATCTCCATTAATGATCCATTAACCTAAGCATATCAGGTCCATAAAATCCATAATCATTTATTGGCATTCTCCCATTGGTCCACCATTCATTTAAATATTAAGCCTATAAAGAACCTCATGGGGTTCAGTCATACACCATGGCTGAACCCATGACCTTTTACTTTAACCTTAATTACCACTTTGCCATTATAAGAAAATCCATAAATAGCAAGTCCATAATTAGAAACTTTTCTAATTTAATCCCCATCTTCCAAAAACAACCCATCCTTTCCATTCTTAGATCTTTTCTAAATTAAACTCCACCTTCCATTTAAAAATATTCATAGACATACATTTATAGAAATTGATTCATGGTGCATGGCCGAACCCATGATGTCCAACTTTCTAATCATATTACTTCCCATAAATCAATGTTCCTCCCAAAAATAATCCAAAGGTCCATAATTAAAAGCTTTCTAAATTTAGCACCCAACTTCCATAATTAGAGACTTTCCAATTTAGTCTCTACCTTCCAAAAATTAGATAGTTTCCTAATTTAGAAACCATCTTTCCATAATTGGAATGCTTTCCAAATTTAGCAACCAAAATCCATCTACCATTCCAAAACAACCCCATGGAGTTCAGCCATACACTATGGCGGAACCCTATGGTTCAAAATCTTTTTTTTTTTTTTTTAAATTATTAATCCTAGATCCTCCATGATCTAATCACCTTATTAATTTCCTTTTCATGGGGTTCGGCCATACCCATAGCCCATAATTATTTCCATCATTCAAACTTCCATTAAACAATCAATGTTCCTCCATGGTTTTCAATATTAATAACCCAATAAACTAAACCATAATTTTCCATGGGGTTCGACCATGCACTATGGCCAAACCCTATGGTTCTTTCTTTCCATTAAAATCATAAAATCCATCCCCCAATCTTCTTTCATTTAACAATTCTATTCCATGGGGTTTGGCCATACACTTTGGCCGAACCCTATGGTTCTTTTCTTTTTAAACAACAATATATAATCAAACTACTAACCGTTTATGAACTCCTTCTTGCTCTTCCAATCCTTCTCCTTTCTTCTTAATTTTTCCAAACCAAGAACACCTCTTGCTGGCTGCCTTCTTCTTCTCCTTGCTCTTGCCCTGAATGAGGACTTGAGAGAGGGAGAGAGTTCAACAAAATTCAGCTATGAAGGGTGTAAAACCATGTGCCCTTGTCCTCCTCTCCTTTTATTACTCCCTCTTAATCCCAAGTTAGAAAGTGCTTAAGATAATCTTTCCTCCTTGATACATTAGTAATTGTCGTGTACCCCTTATTTTGGATTAGTAATGCCGTGAGCCCCTCCTTCTTCTAATCTAAACCCTCCAATTAGTCCCATGATCGAAGGTGCCATGCGCCCTGTATTTATTTTAGGCATTGCCGACCTCCCTTTCTTATTTTAATACATCACCATCGGCCAATGCTAAGATGAGAATAGTAATGCCGTGAGCCCTTTCCTTGTGCCTCTTTTAGATGTTCTATGCACCCAACATAGATATGGCAATTGCCGACCTTGGATTCCCACTTTGGATAGTCCTAAATAAAATATGCCTTGCGCATAATCATAGATATGCAATCTAATAATCGGCCATGATCAATTATCTATTTAATTTTACATTACTAATTAAATTCATCTCCATTTAATTTCTATTGAAAACAAATCCTAAACCATTGGGTCCTAGTTGGGCCAATGGCCCAACTCTTTACCCAATTTAAGGTCCATAACCAATGTTCACAAATTAAATGGATTATTTTCATACAAAATAACTAACTGAAAGTCCGAGGTGTTACAGGAAAAATTGTTGACCCATCGAGAAATTTTTGAAAAATAGTAAAAATGATTTTTTTTAATTAAAATTCATGAATTTGACCGCTTTGGTGTTTAATTCATGCAAATGAAGTGTTTAAGTATGTACTTTACTTACGCCACTTAGCCAAACATTCTATCTTTCTTAGGAAACTTGCAGTATTACATGTCTCCGTAGGTGCCGCTTGCGAAATAGGTCCATTGTCGGACTTTTTTCCTGAGAGCTAAGCTCTAGAATTGCAAACAGCTGTTTGGAATGTCAAAAAGGCCTGTGCACTTGGTACTTGCAAAACATCTCCATCTACAGACCTCCTAGTCTGTTTGCCCTCTGAGTGACAAATAGATTCTAGTGACTAACGTTCTGTTCTAAAATAGGCTAGTGCAACGGGTAAAATTGTATGTGTAACTTAGTTGTGGATATCAACTGTTTTTCTCCTTTATTTGCTGGGCCAGTCTCAATACATCGCGGTAACGATCACCCATTGATAATAGGAGAAGTGCAGTGACTTTAATTTCCTTTGTGTTTTGGTAGCCGATTCTTCTTATAACATCACGTATTTGGTGCTATTTTATTTTGTTACTTTTTGGTCAGTTTCATTTCCACTTCGATTGTTGTTATTATTTAGCGTGTATTATCGCACACACTGTCACTGACTTTTAGTCTTCAATGTATACTTGTACATCTTGATTTCTCGTTTAAATAAATGACTAAAATGAGAAAAATATAAGAGATAGGTTTCTTTAGACCGTCGTTATTATCGTGCATTTTATTTACTAGATTTTAACGTTTTGACAGTTAAACCGAAACTCTCATCAATTTACGGTGAGGAGATTCAACCACGATGTATTTACTAAATGCATCTCATATTTGCATTTTAAACTAAATTCTTACACCGAAATTCCTACGCCACTGAATGGATGCACGTGGTTATTATATTGACAGAAAAGATGTGAGCGTAACTAGAACGCGATACCGACACTGTTCACAGGCACGACCAAGTAAGTTCCCAGGTAAGTGGGGAGCACAACGACATCTATGTCCCAACTTATCCTTAGACGTGCCCGAGCTCACTTCTTAGTGACAGAACTAGCCTTAGATACCGTGATTGAAGAAAAACTATAGACCGGTGATCCAAAATAAGCCGAATTAAATATGGTCCTATTGAGCATGAACACCCTAAAATAATGGTTCTAATTTGATTTTAAATTAATGCATGAACCATTTTTACTAATCTTCTTGGTTTTCTATTTTTTTTTTTTTTGTGAATGCAATCCTAAATCTAACAATGCAAGATTCAAAACAAATATGCAAACAAAAGCAAACAATCTAATTTAATGCATGAATACTAACAATCTAAATGCATGGACAAATTAAATATGCATTTTTTTTGTTTTTTATATACAAATGATAAATAAAAAACACCCTAAATAAAAGTTCTATATGAATACATGAAAAACTAAAAATTAAAGAAAATGAGATTAGGCACTTATCTTGGCGTGTGGTGCGTTCTGCCAGAATTTTTTAGTGCGCACTTCAAATCCCTGAAAATTGAAATACCCCAAACCTATAGTACCCCCACCCAAGTTCCACATCGGTTGTGGAGTTTGGTGGTGGGGGCTTTATATGAGGGGGCAAAACCCCTCCCTATCACAAGGTCTTTTGGACCTGGCCAAGCGGGCCAAGGCCCAAAGCAAAGTCGTGGGGGCCCAGGTGGGGCCCAAAGCCGAGATTATTATGATGGGTAGGGTCGGATCCTCACAAGTGGTATCAGTGCACGGTTCAACACTCAAACTATGTGGGCTCTACTTACATGACATTGCCTGCATGTGTGTGTGGACCCCTGTCAGTGTGACATTATAGAGTCGGGGACGGCTCTGGTCACTGTAACATTGTCAATGATCCACTGCATATCTGTTTCAATTGATATGGACCTTGGCTGATAGCAGATTCTCACCCAGATGAGCACTTGTTGAAGATACTGAGCAAATCTATATTCAAATCTAGTAGGCCCTCTAGTCCCATACTTTCTTTTAAAATGGCGAGAGTTTGATTTGCATTGTTCAAGCATATGAAACCCAAAGCTGCTGTAATATCTTTGTATGTAGCAATGATATAAATGTCAACAGTGAAACTAGAGCAGTAAGTCGATTTGGTGCTAGGTATTGTAACGTTACTGCTAGTTGGGAGATTCAAAATGCTAAAATAAAATTTGGGGCAGAAGAAAGTGTTTCAGGGGGAAACAAAAAGATAATTATGTTGTGTATGGCACAAATAACTTCTTTCATCAAGACTTCCTGAGGTGTAGAGTGATCATTAAAGACTTGATTGTTTATCTCCATCCATATGAATTTGTAATGCAATTGAATTTGTGAATTTATCACTGCTTACATCAGCTAGGAGCTTATGAAACACGGGTACTCCGAAACCATTCGAGTGTAATGCCCCGCCCTTTTTCACTCGCCGAAAATCAGAGTCTATTTTTTTTTTTATAAATAAGAAGTGAGAGAGAGCAGGATGCCTCGACGAGAGCTAAGTGTAACACCCGCCCCTTTTCACCGAAATCAGAGTCTATTTTTTTTTTTAAAGTGACAAAGGGCGCGGACGTTACGACGCGAGTTAAGTCCGAGCTTCTAAAGCCCGGCCCTTAACTGGCCAACCCTACGGGTGCGTGGAACGGAGTCCACAGAGAATAGTTTACACGTAGAAGAAAGCTCACAAAAAGTTACATTAAATGCGGAAAGACATTACAGACTATCCTACCAAATTTTCTTTTCTAGATAGCAGGGAAGATTTCATCATTTAATTACCAAAATGCCATAACTTCATATGTTTACCACTAAATTCAAAACATAGCAATAAGTCTAAAATATTACATTTCCGACAAGCTAAACTATTTCAAATTACATTATCCAAAATAAACATTAGTAACTATCTAGCATTCCTTTCCAAGCTCCTTAGCTTGGCTCCCGTCTCGTCCTTCCGCTTCGCCACCTCCTGCGTCATCAGCTAGGGTAGAAATAGGGCGTTAGACAACGCGCCTAGTAGGACTCCGAGTAGGGCTAACACATGGATTAGTGATAACAAAGCATATAAAAATATTATATCAAAATCATGCCATTTGGTACAATGTAATGCAATGGGTGTTTTATGTCATGAATCCCACCCATCAATCTCATCATCATTGTACAATGCCCCTTTTTCATCCATACATAATGTTCAAAATATAATCCATACCATCATCGTGCCGTGACCCTCTTGATGGAAAAACCCCATCAAGATATGATCCAATCGTAAAATATCCCCCTTGACGGCAAAGCCTCGTCAAGGTGTCCCCATGCCTGTTCTCGGTCGCCCCGACGGAGCATGGACTCCGGTTTCATTTCATCCTTCCCCTGCCGTATCCCTCCCATGCCATGCATGAGATGTAGGTGCCATATTCCATGTAATGAATATAATAACAACCATGACATTTAAAAATCTTATCAATCAAACATATGACTTGATTATCAAAAGTAGATCAAATAAAGCCCCAATAAACACATCATAGCTTTAAAAACCTGTTTTAAACCAATTATATGCTTACCAGAGTAAATCAAGTAAAAACCCCTACATAATACATAATTCAAAACCAATATTAAAACAACCCATATAATTTCCAAGATAATTCAAAGCAACCATGACTCAATCCATGGCTTACAAAAAGGTTAGAATCCCACCGAATACCGACTAGCGTCTTCATTTCGTTTTCGTCCGATAGTCCGGCTACCGTCACGCGTACTGCCCGCGATATCCAATACCTTATTAAATTTCCAAATCAGTTCAAGTTTAAGCCATTTCTAAGCCCATATGAAAAACCGGTCACTACTTAGGTTTTGTGGGTCCCATGTCATCTATTAAACCTTTTAATCCCATGAGTCTTAAAATTCGGCCACCCTAGGCTTTATTAATCACTTATAAGGTTATTACATTAGATCCCCTAAGTCCATGATCAATTTCCATGGAATTCTTGAATTTGGCCACTAATTACGGTTTTGCCACTACCTCATTTTCCATGATTAAACACTCGTTTATCCATGCATGATTTAATCCATAATTCATCATAGAGTTAGATCCCTAACTTAGGTCCATTAATGACCCATTGAACCATGTCATAACATCATTAAAATTAGCCTTTTTATTAATTTCACCATTATTCATTTAAACCCATCCATAATCCCATACTTAAACCTTTAAATGGTTCACCAATGGCCATGGGTTCAAAATACCTAATTCATCAACTCTTCCCATGGAATTTACCTCATGTATTTAACTTCAATGAGTCCATTACTCATTCATTTCCTTTGGAGGCCACACACACACCATTCATCATCCAATTTAACCCACCAAAATGGATCACAATTGGGCCATGGGTTGGGCCATACACCATGGCCGAACCCATGGTGTCCTTTCCCCATTTTTTCTTGGATCTATTTACACCATTTAGATCAAAAATAAATCCTTCCTTGAGGTGGTTTAAATCACACTTTTAAACCACTACTCTTAGCCCCATTTGGATCATTACATTTGTTCATTTGAAACCCTAACTCATTAACACATTAATCCATCTTTTCCATCATTTAAACCCATCATTTGATCACCATTACATCACCATAGGGTTCGGCCATTTACCATGGCCGAACCCATGGTTCATGATCCACCATTCATTGCTCCAAAATACCTACATTCACCAAAATATTAATTTCATCAATCTTCCCATTTTTTTTTTCCATGGCTTCATACCCTAAAACCCTAATTAACTTCACACACAACAACCTAGGGTTCGGCCATACACCATGGCCGAACCTATGGTTCATAATTCATTCTCTTTTATACCTTCCAATACCATAAAATCCATTTGCATTTTCATCATAAAACCATTTTAAAAACTTACCCACATGCATTCATTTACAACCCTAAATTTCATTAGCTAAAAACCCTCATTGTCTTCCATTCTTTAAAACCCTAATTATTTACATCAACTAGCTAATCACCCACCATGGGGTTCGGCGATGCTACATGGCTGAACCCTATGGCTCATGATTTCCTTCCAATAACCTAATTCCATTCTTAATTTCATAAATTACCCAATGCACATAATCCATTTATTTATTTTCTTACCCTAACCCTAATTTACCGATTTAGGGTTTCCTCCATCTTCCACCCTCTCATTTGATGGGTTTAACATCCATGGCATAAATTTATGTAACCACCATTAAATTCTACAAAAATAAATCCCAAATCTTAAACCCTAAAAATCCAAAATCTCTTGTTTAAGAAATACTCACAATCCGTCGTTTTCTCCGACTTCCGCCGCTCCCGTTGGTTTCCTTAGCTTCCTCTCTCCTTCCTCTTGATCTTTAATAGGTCAACAGGCTTGATCAATGGTGGCAACCCCCAACCTTAGGATCGGCCAAGTTAGGGTTTAAATTGAGAGAGGGAGAGGGAGAGGTGATGAGAGAGGAGATGGTAACCTTGACCTTAGAGTAATTTCCCTCCAAATTCCACTTCTTTCTCTTCTTCTCTTCTCTTCTCCTTAGCTCTCTTCCTCTCCTTCACTTAAAGCATGGGACGGCAATGGAGAATGAAAATGGAGAGAGCACAATGAAAAGAGGGTAAGAAATGGGAAAGAAAATGAGGCTTAACTTAACTACACTTTACCATTAATTACCCCAACAACCCTAAGATATTTTGAAGATATTTAAATTGCTTTATGGTGGTGGTTATCTAAACCACCACCAAGCCCAACGTGTTTCATATTTGACGTGGGGTAGCTTGGTCTCCCATTTGACCAATTTAACCCCATTTGCTTAACTTAATCACTTGATTAATTAAATTATTAATTTAGGTTAACTTATTTCCATTTAACCTAATTTCACCTCTTTAATTTACCTTCGTACTTCCACCCATGGTTGACTAATTCCACCATGGTGGCCGGCCCCACCAATCCTTGACCCACATGCCACCTCACTTGATGAGGTGGAGGTGGGTCCCACTTGGCCACATCATCTTGGTTTAATTCCAAATAATTTAGGTAATTTAAGTTTCATTCCATTCATTCTAAATGAATCACCATTGGGCCCATGGCCCAATTACACTTTCATCTTACCCATTTACCTTAGAGCTTAACCATCTTGACCCATTGGGTCGCAAATGGGTATTTGACCCAATTTGACCATTCTTGACCCATGTAACCCTCATTGCCCCTTTAAATGAATTTAAATCAACTTCATAATCCATTGGGCCATACTTGGGCCTTTGCCCAAACTTTGGCCCATTTACCATCTAATCCACAAATTTTCTAATTTCCATCACTAAAATAAATAATATCCACATTTATATTAATTTAAAAATTTCGGGCCACTACACTAAGTCCGAGCTTCCAAAGCCCGACCCTTAACAGGCCACCAATAGGTGTGCGTTGTAACGCCCCGCCCTTTTTCACTCGCTTTCCTTTCTGAAAATCACAGTCTATTTTTTTTTTTAAATAAGAGAGTGAGCAAGAGCGGGATGCCTCAACGCGAGCTAAGTCCGAACTTCTAAAGTCCGACCCTTAACTGGCAAACCCTATATGTGCATGGACTATGTCCATGAAAACGGTTCACACATAACAATATTAAGATGCGGAAATAAAATCATAACATGCGGAATTATAATAGAACCTAGTTCTATTCCATTTCAGATGGCAAAGTACGTCAAGTCTTGTAACGCCCCGCCCTTTTTCACTCGCTTTCTCTTCTGAAAACTCAGTCTTTTTTTCTTTTTTATAAAAGAAGAGTGATAGAGAGCGGGACGTCACGACGCGAGCTAAGTCCGAACTTCCAAAGTCCGACCCTTAACTAGCCAACCTATGTGTGCATGGACTCAGTCCATGAAAACAGTTCAGACATAGCAATATAAACATGCGGAATAAAAATCATAACATGCGGAAACATAATAGAACACCATTTTATTCCATTCAGATAGCAAAGTACGTCAAGCCCTTAATCATCATTTTCATAACGCAATTATCCAATAAAACATCCAACCATAGCAAAGTCATCTAAGTTATTACAATCCGAATTCTAGATACTCAAAATACAAGCCCATGAGCATCTTAAACAAAATATAAATTAAAAGCATCCAAGCTCCTATGCCTGGTCCGTTTCGCGTTCCTCGTTCCCCTCGTGTCCTGTATCATCCACTAGGGTAGAAGTAAGGCGTTAGAACACCGCGCTGAGTAGCTATTCCAATTAGGGTTAACACATGGGTTAGTACCAAAAATCCGGATATAATATATATATATCAAATTCAGTTATAATAAAGCATACCATACTTATAAAGCATCGTATCCAAAATAGTGTATGATAATAGAGATCCAATCATACCGATAAAAAACCAGAAACCTTGCATGATAATAAAGATCATAATCATGCCGATTCAATGCCATGCCATGCTATCATATGCAATGAGTCCCACCCATCACATGTACATAAAAGTAACCACCACATAGGTCTTTTGGACGTCCCGACGGAGTGTGGACCCTCCGGTTACATTTCATACATAATATCCTCTTGATGGAAATCACATCAAGGTACCCCACATAGGTTCTTCAGACGCCCCGATGGAGTGTGGACCCTTCGGTTACCTTTCATCCCTCATGTGCCATGCATGAGATGTTGTAACGCCCCGCCCTTTTTCACTAGCTTTTTTCCATAAATTCAGAGTATATTTTTTTTTTTATAACAGAGTAGAGTGATAGAGTGCGGGACGTCACGACGCAGGCTAAGTCCGAACTTCCAAAGTCCGACCCTTAACTGGCCAACCCTATGTGTGCATGGACTAAGTCCATGAAAATAGTTCACACATAGCAATATCAATATGCGGAATAAAATCATAACCTGCGGAATCATAACATCAAAATGCGGAATCATAATAGAACTAGGTTCTATTCCATTCAGATAGCAAAGTACGTCAAGTCCTTGTCCATAATTAAAACATCATAATTATCAAATAAATCATCCAACCATCGAAGTTATTACATTCCGAAATCTAAATACTCAAATACAAGTTCATGAGTAATTTTTATTTAAAACATGTAAAATAAGTCTTCCAAGCTCCTATGGCTGGTCCGTCTTACATTCATCGTTCCCCTGATTACCTGTATCATCAACTAGGGTAGAAGTAGGGCGTTAGAACAACGCGCCCAGTAGGTATTCCAGTTACAGCTAACACATGGTTAGTACAAAACATTTATAATAATATAGTGATGTCAAAACCATATAAAATCCATGCCATGCAATGATGACAAATATGAAATGAGTCCCACCCATCACATGTACATAAATGTACCCATCACATAGGTCTTCCGAACGCCCAGGCGGAGTGTGGATCTTCCGAAATCTTCTTGATGGAAATCACATCAAGGTACCGCACATAGGTTTTTCGGACTCCCAGACGGAGTGTGACCCCTTCGGTAATAAATCCTCCACCCCATGCCATGCATCAGATGCCAATGAAACACATGTTATTTTAATAACATAAATATAACATTTAGAATCACCTTTTGAAAACATATCCAACAAATGCTATTTAAACAATTGAACATAGCATTTGAAAATCATATAAAGCATATCCTTTGAAACATATTTTCATCAAGCTTAATATAAACACAAAGTACATAAACCGCTCACGATCGTAAACACCGTGTGAGATCTCGTTCTTATAACACAATAATTAATCATAATCAAGTGCCACTTTATTTTCAAGGTTCTAAGTCCATAAACAAAACCCCATGGGGTTTGGCCATACACCATGGCCGAACCCAGGGTTCATTAATTCAATTAATTACCATAATGTCATTATTTCCCTCATTCATTTAAATCTACCATAACTAGATCCTATAAAATTTCCTTAACCAAATCAGGTCCATCAATACTCCTCATGGGGTTCGGTCATACATCATGGCCGAACCCATGATTCTCCACTTTGGCATGTAATTACAACTTTGCCATTGGCCTAATTATTTCCAACCTTTTGTTCATTAATACATCAATCTAAACTCATAAAATAGGTTCATAGTTCGGTCCATAAATTAACCATTAACCATGACTTAAAATGCCATATGATCCCTTAGTTTGGTCCATGGGGTTCGGCCATACACCTTGGCCGAACCCTATGGTGTACAATTACCCAATTATAGAAACTTCCATAATTAACAAGTACACAATTTAAAAGGCCCATATTTAAAAAGTTTCTTAATTAATCAACCACCCTTCCATAATTAGAAGGTTTCCATAATTACCATCCAAAATTAGAAGCTTTCTAATTTAGCCAACTCAGTCCAAAAATAGAAACTTCCCAAATTTAGCAATCTTCTTTCCATACTTGGATGCTTTCTAATTTTAGCAACCTTCTTTCCATAGTTGGAAGCTTTCCATAATTAAACTCCACCTTTCTATAATTGGAAGGTTTCCAAATTAATCTTCCATGGTCTATAATTAGATACTTTCTAATTTCAATGTCCACCTTCCAAGAATAGAAACTTTCCATAAATACCACTTCTTAATTTGGCAACCTCCTTCCTTAATTGGAAGCTTTCCAAACTTAGCAAAAAAATGCATTTACCAATCCAAAACAACCCCATGGGGTTCGGCCATACACCATGGCCGAACCCTATGGTTCACGATCTTGATTATTTAATCCCTTGAAAAGCTACATATCAATAACATTAACCTCTTATTAAATTTAACCGATTACCATCCATTATAATCAATTAAAAACATAAATATAATTGATGGGGTTCGGCCATACACCATGGCCGAACCTCACCCCTTTCTTTCCCATTCTTTTGATCCAAACAACTTAGCCATAAAGCAATCGGCCATGCCATGGCCGACCTACATCCCTACCATATCTCCATTTAAAATCCTCTTAAGACATAAGCATAAATCCATGATCTTCATGTTTGAAAACCCCATGAACTTATTGATAACTTCCATGGTTTTCATTCTTAATAACCCAATGAAATAAACCATATCTTCTTTTAATCAATCATGGGGTTCGGCCATGGTGGTTCTTTTCCTTCCATTTAAAAATTATCAAATCATCATCCAAACTTCTTCCATGGGGTTCGGCCAAACACCATGGCCGAACCCTATGGTTATTTTTATTTCAAAACAATTTTTTCAAATAAAATACTAACCGTTTCCGACTTTTTGTTCTTCCAATCCTTCTCCTTTCTTCTTAATTTTTCCAAGCCAAATAAACCTCTTGCTGGTTGCCTTCTTCTTCTCATTGTCCTTTGCCGTGTGAATAAGAGATTGAGAGAGATTGAGAGAGTTCGGTTTTGGAGGTGTAAAACCGTGTACCCCTTGCCCTCCTCTCCTTTTATAATCTTCCTTGGTCCATATTTAGGAAGTGCCTAAGATAGCTACTCCCCCCCTTAGGTCGTGCGCCCCTTCCATGTTTAGTGAGTGCCGACCTCCCTTTCTTATTTAAAAGCCTTCCCTTAATCCTATCTTTATTTAGATTAGATAGTTTCCTTGGCTACCATTCCATGCGCATAACATATAGATTTATTATCTAAAATTCGGCCAAAGCAATCCATAATAATTCTCTCTATGTGCATAATCATGGATTGCATTAGTAAATTAATTTCAGCCCAATTTAATTTATTAAAATCAATTCCAAAATCAATTGGGTCCTAATTGGTTCATGGCCCAATTCTTTATCCATTTAAGATCCAATCTAAAATTCACAATTAAAATAGATAATTTCATAAAAATAATAAATTGAAAATTTGAGGTGTTACAATACAACCCCTTTTTAAAATTTTTGTCCCGAAAATCGAGTGAAGTAGGGTTTCAAACATTTACGTAAATAGCTCAGGATGAGCTTTCCTCATTTCTGACTCGAGTTCCCATGTAGCTTCCTCAATGCCATGTCGATCCCATACTATCTTGACAAACTGGATCGCTCGGTTCCGTAACACCCTTTGTTCTGTGTCCACCACTTGGACAGGCTTCTCGACGTATGTCACATCGCTTTGGACCTCTATGTCTTGTACGTTCAATATGTGAGAAGGATCAAGATTATACTTTCTCAACATTGATATATGGAACAACATTGATATATGGAACACATCGTGTAACACCCCGATTTCTCAAAGATATTGATATTTACAAAAATGCCATTGGAATGGTAAATTAGAAGGTTATGATCGTAGATAAGAAAATGGTGGGGCCCATTGTTCAAATTAAGGCCTATTGTACATATTATAAAGATCAATTTAGATTAAATGGTTATTGTACATCTAATTGGGTCAAGATGGTTATTTGGGTCAAAGGACCCAATTGGGACCCAATGGGTCATGATGGACTTATTTGACCATTGGGTGAGCCCAATTTTAATGGGGTTAGGTTAACTGGCCAACCATGTGTCCATGGACTAAACCATGATAAACAATACACACACGGAACTAAATAAGTCATGCAGAATAATACTAAACTAATTGCAGAACTGACTGATTGCGGAATTATACTGAGTAGATAGCAAAGCACAAGTCATCCATTATAAACTACTTAGACCAAATATCCATCATCAAACTAATCACAAAACATAGCAAAGTTACTAAACTATTACATGTCCATAAAATGTATCCAAACAACAGTAAATAGAAACCCATTCCAACACCCAAGCATCTATGCTTAGCTTTCCTCGTGATCCTCCGCCTTTGCCTTTCCCTTTCCTTTTCCTGCATCATCCTCTAAAGATATAAATAGTGCGTTAGACCAACGCGCCCAGTAGGCTTTCCGATCAGGGCTACCACATGGTTAATATATAAAAACATGCATATATCATAATATTTGATCATCAAAAACATATAAAATCAATGCTATGTATGTATGTGCAAATGTAATGAGTCCCACCCATCACAAGTATACATAGCTCTCACTTGACGGGAACTCACATGTCAAGGTAATCCACAGTACTCCTCATTTCCTATGGATAGGACTCTCATCATTAAGTTATTCCTCCTGGCGGGACTCTCATCGCCTAAGGAGGCCCCACAGATGCATCACGGGCATACTGACGGAGTGTGGGCTCCGGCTTCCATAATCATCACCC
Source organism: Chimonanthus praecox (assembly GCA_022113865.1). Classification (NCBI taxonomy): domain Eukaryota; kingdom Viridiplantae; phylum Streptophyta; class Magnoliopsida; order Laurales; family Calycanthaceae; genus Chimonanthus; species Chimonanthus praecox. The sequence continues at coordinate 43,543,497 of CM039094.1, forward strand.
CATGCCATGCATGAGATGTCAATGAATATATGTCAATTGTAAATATATATCTCATCATTCAAAACCAATTTGAAACATAAAAAAATAACAATATATCTCATAAAAACCATGATAAAACCAATTATAAAAGTGGTTAAAGGTAGGTACGAAACCTACTTAAAAGTTCACTCAAATGTCCTTCTTCTTAAGCGTCACCCTATCACAACTCGTACGCCGTTCAAGTTCCGTTACCTTGTTCATATAACAGCAAGTTAATAACTTAACCTTTTAATTTCTTATCAAGTCTAGGTCCCATAAACCACCTTGTGGGGTTCGGCCATGTCCCATGGCCGAACCTCACCCACTTTGAATTTGTCCTTCCTTTGTCTTTTATTTAATCATCTTAAACCACCTCACACTTCAAATACACTTTGATGGGGTTCGGCCATACAACATGGCCGAACCTTATCACTTTTGTTTTGGACCCCTCTTTCAAGTCCTTTAAATCCTTCCTTCCATTTTTACATTTATGGCTTGTATTTACAGTTTTGCCACTAGACCCATCAATGCTTAATCTTTGCTTCTTAGTCAAAGTCCATATGACAAATCCGCTTGAGTGGGGTTCGGCCATACTACTTGGCCGAACCTCACCAATCCAAATTGGGTTTATATCAATCCTTCATTCATAAAGTTACTTACCCATCAATCCATGTAATTATCTATCCCTTAATCTTTCTTCATGGTTCCACAAATGTCTAAGTCCATCAAAGTCACTTCATGGGGTTCGGCCATACATATGGCCGAACCCAATGGTTCTTTATTTCCATCTATTTCCATATTTTTAGAGTTTTCAAACCACCTATACCATGGTTGACACTTGGTGGGGTTCGGCCATACCCCATGGCCGAACCTCACCCCTTTGGTTTTGGGTGCTATTCTTTGCTATCCATGTTGATAAGCAATAAACATCTAATTTCAACATTCTTTCATCTATGTTAATCTTTTAAAAATTCTTAAATACCATTAGCAATTCCTAATCATGAATTTAAATCCTATTACCCATACAAGGGTCCATTTATCCCATAAAATGGTCCATGGGGTTCTGCCATACACATGGCTGAACCCTATGGTTCTTTTGATGCAATTCCTCCAATAATTTTTACATAGTTTATCCACTGCATCTTAGCCATAAAAAAAAGTAGAATTCAGCCATCCCATAGCCGACCCAAAATAATAACTTGATTCCATTTTACAATCCTTTAAAATCTTCATACATGGTATGGTTTTTATCTCTCAAAAACCATACCATTTATCAACTTACTTTCATGGGGTTCGGCCATCCAAAGTGGCCGAACCAATGCTTCAAGTTTTTATCCTTTTTAAACCTCATCATCATAACTTAAATCATTGATTAATTCGGCCATAACATATATTTTGTGTCTCATCAAAACATGTAAAAATCTCCATGGTTTTGCATGGTTTTTTATAACGCCCGCCCCTTTTCACTGAAATCAGAGTCTATTTTTTTTTTTCAAAGAGTGACGAAGGGCGCAAGACGTCACGACGCGAGTTAAGTCCGAGCTTCTAATGCCCGGCCCTTAACTGGCCAACCCTACGTGTGCGTGGAACGAAGTCCACAGAGAATGATTCACACGTAGAAGTAGCTCGCGGAATATTAAACTAAATGCGGAAATTATAATAGAGTCTATCCTACCAATTTTTAGATAGTAGGGAAGATATATTCATTTAATTACTAAAAATACCTCAAAATCACAGTGTCCAAAATAAAATCCAAAACATAGCAAGTAATCTAAATTATTACATTCCGACGAGCTAAGCTACTCAAATTACATTTCCAAAATAAATTTTAAATAAACTAAGTAGCTCGCTTCCCCAAGCTCCTATGCCTGGCTCCCTTCTCGTCCTTTGATTCCACCATCTCCTGCGTCATTAGCTAAGGTAGATGTAGGGCGTTAGACAACGCGCCCAGTAGGACTCCAAGTAGGGCTAACACATGGATTAGTGATAACAAGCACATAGGTAATCATATAATGAAAAATATAAAATGAATGCCATGCCATGGGTGTCTTATGTCATGTGTCCCACCCATCATCCATACCATCATGATGCCATATCCCCATTGATGGAAAGACCTCATCAAGATATCCCCATGTTTGCTTCTCGGTCGCCCCGACGGAGCATGGACTCCGGTTATAGCACATCAGGCTATCCCCATGTTTGCTTCTCGGTCGCCCCGACGGAGCATGGACTCTGGTTATAACACATCAGGCTATCCCCATGTTTGTTTCTCAGTCACCCTGACGGAGCATGGACTCCGGTTTCTTTATTTTCCCACCCATGCCATGCATGAGATGTAAATACATTATGCTATGTAATATATATAACTCATAGCCTTAATATATATAACTCATGCCTTAACATATAATGCATAAGCTTAAAATATAATTCATATCATTAACATATAATTCATAGCCTTAAAAGCCATCATAAGACAAATCATATAATTATCAAAATAAATCAAAGGAACCATCACATAATCCATGGCTTACAAAAAGGTAGGAATCCTACCGAATACTGACTAATGTCCTCTTACGTTTCCGTCCGATAATCCGGTCACCGATACGTGCACCGCTTGCGATATCCAATACCTTATTACATACGAATAATCAGCCCATGTTTTTAACCATTTAAATCCATTAATCATACCTTAGCGGGGTTCGGCCATACTCCATGGTCGAATCTCACTAACTAGGTTTGTGGGTCCCATTTAGTCCATTAATTATTTTAATTACATGGGTCTAAAAACCAGTACCCTAGGCTTTATTAATCACACATAAGCTTGTTACTTAGAGCCCCTAAGTCCATGATCATCTCCCATGGGGTTCGGCCATGTAATGGCCCGGAATTTTTAAATCAATATAAATGTGGATATTATTTATTTTAATGATGGAAATTGGAAATTTTATGGAATAAATGGTGAATGGATCAAAATATGGACAAAGGCCCAAGTATGGCCCAATGGATTATGGATTGGGTTTAAGTTTACTTAAAGGGTCAAAGATGGTCAATTGGGCCAAGAATGGTCAAATTAGGCCCAATACCCATTTGGGACCCAATGGATCAAGATGATGTAAGCTTTAAGGTAAATGGGTAAGATGAAAATGTAATTGGGCCATGGGCCCAATGGTGATCCAATTGGAATGAATTGAATGGGTTCAATTCACCTAAGTCAATATGAAGTTGACCAAGGTGATGTAGTCAAGTGGGACCCACCTCCACCTCACCAAGTGAGGTGGTGTGTGGACCCAAGGTTTGGTGGGGCTGACCACCATGGTTGAATTGGTCAACCATGGGTGTATGCATAAAGGCAATTTTAAGCAAGTGGGATTAAGTTCAAGTGGGAATTAATTAACTTAATCAAATAATCCAATTAATTAGTTAATTAAACTAAGCTAAAGTGGTGGTCAAAGAGGGGAGACCAAAACACCTTATTCCAAGCTTAAGAGAAGAACAAACGTTGGCTAGGGTGTTGGGTCAAAAAGCATATATAAAATATCTATGGGTTGGTGGGAGAAGTAATGGGAAGCTTTATCTTAACCAATCAAGAGGAGATAAGTTTTATCCTATTTTCTTATCTTTTCCATCTAACTCTCATTTCACTCTCTCCCCATTTTGCTCTCTCATGGCCGTCCCACCCTAGCAAGAGAAAGAAGAAGAAAAATTTGGAAAAAGAAGGAGAAGAGCTTAGGGAGAGGAAGAAGAGGTTGGCCCACCACCTCAAGGTAAAGACTTTGAGACACTTTTCCCATCTCCATCCTCTTCCCTCTCTCAATTCAAACCCTATTATGGCCGATCCTAAGATTGGAGGTTGCCACCATTGATCAAGCATCCTAGCCGATCAAACAAGGAGAGGAAGGAGAAAGGAGCTAAGGAAGCCGACGGGAGTGCCAAAAGTCGGAGGAAGCGTCGGATTGTAAGTATTTTCTTAAACAAGAAATTTTGGATTTTTAGGGTTTAAGATTTGGGATTCATTTTGTAAATTTAATGGCGGCCAAATGATTTTATGCCATGGATTTTAAATCCATTAATTTGAAGGATGGAAAGTGGACAAAACCCTAAGGGATAAATTAGGGTTAGGTTAAGGAAAAATAAATGGATTGAGTGCATTGTGTAATTAGATATTAATCAAGCATGGAAGTGGGGGTTTTAAATGGATTAATGGACCATAGGGTTCGGCCATGTAGTATGGCCGAACCCCATGGTAAAAAGGGTTGATGAATCTAATTAGGGTTATGTAATTAATGTGTAAATTTTTAGGGTTTTAAGGAATGGAGGACATTATGTAATGTAGTTAAATTGATTAAGCAATGGATATATGTAAATATTTTTGGAAGTGAGGATTGGTGAAGGAATCAAAGGCCATAGGGTTCGGCCATGTAGTATGGTCGAACCACATGGTAAATAATTGAGGAAATTTTAATGGGGTGTTAGGGTTAAAATTTTGAAGGATGAATTATGGTTTTAGGGTTTAATGATTAAATATTGGTAAATTGTTTTAAAGGGATGGTAAATGAAGAAATGCATGGGAGAAGTGCATGATATTGATGGCCTTAACAATGGTAGATGATGGAGTATTTTAATTAGGTTTTGTAAAAATGGAAGCATGGAGAATGTTTTAGGGTTTTGATATGGTTAATGATTTAATGTAGGTAATGCTTGTGGAGGTTTATTATGATGGAATCCATGAATAAATGTGAGTGTTTTTATGGTAAAAAAGGGCACCAATGGAATAGTGGACCATGAACCATGGGTTCGGCCATGGTGTATGGCCGAACCCTATGGTGGTGAAGTGATGAAATTAATGGATATAGGGATATGGAAATTAATGGAGGAAATTGATGGACAAAGTGAACCTAATGTTGATTGTTGGGATGGAAAGGTGATTAAGGAATGATGAATCAAATGTAGGGTTTAGGTTCTCTCAATGGAGGGACTAATGATGAATCTAATGCGTAATCAAAGACCAAGGAAAATGGGGATTTGGTTAAGTTAAAAGGGATTGATTGTTAATGAACCAATGGTAGATCATTTTGGCCTAAGACTAATGTGTAGGTATATGTTTAAATAAATGGACTTTAGGTTAAAATTAAATGGCTGATGTAAGTGATCTTGTGATATGGGTGATGGGTCAATTATGGACCCAAGAATGTGCCTAAGAATGATGATTTAATTATAAGTCGTTTTTAAGGACAAATGTTAAAGTGTATGCATGTGGATTTATTAATGGGGATTAGATTAAGTAAATGGTTATTTTTAATAATTTTTATGTCATGGTTGATGGGCCATGAATGGATCCAAGTCTATGATCAATTATGAACTTAGTTGGGCAAGGGTGAATGTGTCATTAACCATGGAGAAGAGGTAGTGGCAAAATCGTAATTAATGGCCAAATTCAAGAACTCCATGGGAGATGACCAACGGCTTAGGGAATCTAAGTATCAAGTCTATGTATGGTTAAATAAAACCTAGGATGGCTAATTTGTTTTAAATTCACAAATTAAAGGGGTCTAATGGATTAAATGGGACCCACAAAACCTAAATGGTGACTGATTATTCATGTGGACTTGGAAATGATTAATGGGCTTGGAAATAGTTAGAAACATGGACTAATTATTAATGTGTAATAAGGTACTGGACATCGCAAGCGGTGCGTGATCGGCGACTGGGTCTGTCGGACGGAAACGGAAGAAAGAACGCTAGTCGGTATTCGGTAGGATTCTAACCTTTTTGTAAGCCATGGATTGAGTGATGGTTTCTATGAATTATTTTGGAAATTATATGGTTTGTTTTAAGATTGGTTTTGAATTATGTATTATGTAGGGGCTTTTAATTGATTTATTCTGGTAAGCATATGAGTGGTTTAAAATGGGTTTTAAGGCTATGATGTGATTATTGAGGCTTTGCTTGATCTATTTTTAATAATCAAGTTATATGTTTTATTGATTTGATTTTTTTTAAAATGTCATGGTTTGTTATTATATTCATTACATGGCATATGGCATCTACATCTCATGCATGGCATGGGAGGGATATGACAGGGGAAGGATGAAATGAAACCGGAGTCCATGCTCCGTCGGGGCGACCGATAAACAAACATGGAGATATTTTGATGTGTTTGATTTATCATGGATGTTGTATGTAATTATGATACCTTGATGATGGTTCTTCTATCAAGGGAGATGATGTGTGATTGTTTATACCTGGACGAGGTTTTACCGTCCAGGGGGATGATGTGTGATTGTTTATACTTGGACGAGGTTTTACCGTCCATGGGGATGATTTGTGATTATTTATACCTGGACGAGGTTTTGCCGTCCACGGGGATGATTTGTGATTATTTATATCTTGACGAGGTTTTGCCGTCAAGGGGGATATGACAACATGATGGTATGGATGATGGGTGGGGTCCATAACACAGACACCCATGGCATAACATTCATTTTATGATTTTTCGTTATAATATTATTTATATGCTTTGTTATCACTAATCCATGTGTTAGCCCTACTCGGAGTCCTATTGGACGCGTGGTCTAACGCCCTACTTCTACCCTAGCTGATGACGCAGGAAATGCTGGAGCAGAAGCACGAGACGGGAGCCAAGCTTAGGAGCTTGGAAAGGCGGACTAATTATTTTATTTAATATTTAAGTTTATTTTGGGAAATGTGTATTTGTATAGTTTAGCTTGTCGGAAATGTAATATTTTAGACTTACTGCTATGATTTGGATTTTATTGTAGACATATGATGTTATGGCATTTTGGTAATTAAATGATGAAATCTTCCCTGCTATTAAAAATTGTAGGTTAACCTCTATTGTAATTTCCGCACTTAGGGTAGTATTCCTCGAGCTTATTTCTGCGTGTGAACCATTTTTCGTGGATTTCGTTCCACGCACACGTAGGGTTGGCCAGTTAAGGGCCGGGCTTTAGAGGCTCAGACTTAACTCGGGTCGTGACGTCCGCGCCCTTTGTCACTTTAAAAAAAAAAATAGACTCTGATTTTCGGTGAAAATGGGCGGCTGTTACAGTTGGTATCAGAGTGAACTCGGAAGAATGAATTTCTCGAAGTAAGATTAAGACGGTTGCATGTCTCACTGGCAGCTAAGAATCCCAACTGACCGACTTTTCGGAGTCCGCTGCACGGGGGCCGGGTTAATTTACTTCGATTGACTCAAACTGAATTAGTCAATCTGAGAACAGTGTCTGACTAAAGGGAATGATAGCAAGGGAAGAGAAATTCATTCTAAGTTAGATTTATCAAACATAGCAATACAAGGCTTATTTCCCCCGAAAATGAAAACGTGGTACTTTGATACTTAGGAAGTTTTCCCCAAAGCAAGGTATAATCACTTAGAAATCTTTCCCCTGAATTGATGAAACAGTGATAGCTTATCAAACGTAGCAAAAATAGGATGTATTTCCCCAGTATCCCCAAGTTGAACAACAAACAGTAGGAGTTTAGAGATTCTCCCCCCAGAAACAAAGGAAAACCAAGTGTGCTTATTTGGCAACTTCCCCCCCAAATGGAAAGAAAAACAGTGATACTTAGGAAAATTTCCCCCAAAATGAGAAAACAAATCTAGTTTTCCCCAATTAATGAAACAGTGATGGATTTATCAAACGTAGGAAAATTTCCCCCATCTCACCAAATGGAACAAACCTTGGTACTTAGGAATGTTATTCCCAAAACTGAGTGTGCCAATTTGGAAAATTTTCCCCCAAAATACATTGTGTTATGTATAGAAATTTCCCAAAGTCTAGATTGGTTTTATTGGAAACTTCTGTCGATGATTTTTGTATTCTAGTTATGTTCTGTGATACAGATATGTCAAATGACGGGGAGTATATGGAACCGTGGGATAAGGGAACCCCTAGCTGTCCCATAGATTTGGTGTCTGCTTTTAGCATAAACAGTTAGCCTGGACTTTCAGGAGGGACCTCCCGAGGAAGATGAAGAAGATTTTGCATCTCTTCCTGAAGAGAATGTGGAAGACTTTCCGATGGTAAGAGAGTCGGTAGGGGAAGTAGAACCCTATTATATGCGCGAGTTGTACAACCAGGTTGGGCACAACTGTATATACTGCCCTACCCTTTTGAAGTGGTATGCCCGGTTTGTGGGCTACATGGACACGGAAAAAAAGGACTAACTGTCCTTGTATTGGAGGATCAGGGATAATACCTTGTTTGACATGTGGAGTGCTGGGTCACATGTCGATGTCGTGCCCTGGCAGTTCTTCTGTGTTTGAGGATGATGCAGGGCCTTCTACGGAAGACTAGGTTGGGGAGTAGTAAGAAAGGTCATTCAAAGTGTAAGGTCTTGGAAATTTTGGAATTAATATAAATGTGAATATTATTTATTTTAATGATGGAAATTAGAAAATTGGTGGAGTAAATGGTAAATGGGCCAAAATTGGATAAAGGCCCAAGTGTGGCCCAATAGACTATGGTTTGGATTTAAATTTATTTAAATGGGTCAAGAAGGGTCAAATTGGGTCAAATACCCATTTGGGACCCAATGGGTCAAGATGGTTATGCTCTAAGGTAAATGGGCTAGATGGAAATGTAATTGGGCCATAGGCCCAATGGTAATCCACTTAGAGTGAATTCAATGATTTTAAATCACCTAAGTTATTTGGAATTAAACAATGGTGATGTGGCCAAGTGTGGACCCAAGGTTTGGTGGAGCAGACCACCATGGTTGATTTGGTCAACCATGGGTAGAATAATGAAAATAGGTTTAAGTATAATGAATTAACCTAAGGTGATTTAAATAAGTAAATGGGAATTAAAGTAACTAAGTAATTAAATAATTAAATTATTTAAAATGGTAGTTAAGAGTGGTCAAAGGGGGCCCATGAGGTGAAGACTCACCTCATCCCAAACTCAAAAAAATAGAACACGTTGGGACTTAGAGGGGTGGAGTTATAAGCCATAAAGCAACTTAAATATCTCAAAAATATCTTAAGGTTGGTGAAGGTAATTAATGTAAAGTAAAAAAAATGGGGATAAGCCTTGATGTCTTTTCCCATTTTCTTTTCATTCAACTCTCTCCATTTCACTCTCCCATGGTCGTCCCCTACATCCAAGTGAAGGAGAGAAAAAGAGTTAAGGAAAAGAGAAAAGAAGGATAGAGGAGGCTACGGAGACCGACGGGAGCGGCGGAAATCGGAGGAGACGTCGGATGGTGAGTATTTCTTAAACAAGAAATTTTGGATTTTAGGGTTTAAGATTTGGGTTTTATTTTGTGAATTTAATGGTAGTCAAGTAAATTTATGCTATGGATTTTAAATCCATCAAATGGAATGAATGGAAAAGTGGGCAAAAACCCTAATGGAGAAAAATTAGGGTTAGGGAAAAGAAATAAATACTTGGATTATGTGCATTGGGTAATTTATGAAATTAAGCATAGAATTGGATGATTGGAAGAAGAATTATTGGCCATAGGGTTCGGCCATGTAGCATGGCCGAACCCCATGGTGGGGTGATTTGGTGGTTGGTTTAATTGGTTAGGGTTTTTGATTAATGACTTTAGGGTTTTAATGAATGCATGGGAGTAAGGTTTTAAAATGAGAATGATAAAAATGCAATGGAGTCTTATGGTTTTAAAATGCATGGAGGGAATGAGCCTTGAACCATGGGTTCGGCCATGGTATATGGCCAAACCCTATGGTGATGAAATGATGATTAAATGGTGGGGTTTAAAGGATAATGTGTTGATGAATTTTGGGTTTCAAATGAACAAAAGTAATGATCCAAATGGGGCTAAGAATATGGTTTAGTTGCATGATGTAAACCCCTCAAGGAGGGATTATTGGTGGATCTAAAATGTAACAATGGACCCAAGAAAAAAATGGGGCACAAGACATCATGGGTTCGGCCATGGTGTGTGACCGAACCCATGACCCATTTTGTAGGTCATTGTATGAGCTAAGGTTGGGTCCATGTTTGTGTTTTAGATGATGGAAAATTTTATTAAATTAGATGGCTGATTTTGTTTCGTGTTGGGTCATGGTTAGTGAATCAATAAAGGACCTAAGTTGTGGATTAAATTTTAGGCTTAAGTAGGCGTGAATTAATGAAAAATTGTTTATGTGAAGGGTAGTGGCAAAAATGGTAAATATGGTCTAAAATGAAGAAACCCACTAAGTTATGATTTACGCGCTTGGATTGATTTGGTAATTTAATAAGGTACCGGATAGCGCGAGTGGTACTCGAGTCGGTAGTCGGATTGTCGGAAGAAAATGAAATAAAGAAGCGAGTCGGTATTCGGTAGGATTCCTACCTATTTGTAAGCCATGGATGTGTGATGGTATTTTTGTCATATTTTATTGATTTTAGTATTTATCTTATGATGGGTTTTTACGATTATGGATGCTATGTTTAAGATGGATTTTATTTAATGGCTATGAACTATGATTAAGGTTATACATTATAAATTAAGGCTATGTATAATATCTTAAGGTTATGAGTTATAAATATTATATAGCATAATGCATTACATCTCATGCATGGCATGGGCGGAAAAAAATAAATAAATCGGAGTCCATGCTCCGTCGGGGCGACCGAAAAACAGGCATGGGGATATTTTGATAACCGGAGTCCATGCTCCGTCGGGGTGACCGAAAACAGGCATGGGGATACCTTGACAAGGTTTGTTCCGTCAAGAGGGATATTATATTATATGGTTTGGATGATGGGTGAGATGCATAACATAGACACCCATGACATGGCATTTACTTTATAGTTTCATTATATGATGGTTTATCAGCTTCCATTGGGTTATTATCTGTATGCTGTTATTACTAATCCATGTGCTAGCTTTACTCGGAGTCCTACTGGGCGCGTGGTCTAACGCTCTACTTCTACCCTAGTTGACAATGCAGGAGATGGCGGACCGGAAGTGCGAGACGGAAGCCAAGCTTAGGAGCTTGGGAAGGCGGACTAGTTATTTTGCTTAAGTTGAATTATTTCATTTTGGAAATGTAAATTGAGTAAACTAGCTTGTCGGAATGTAATAACTTAGATGGCTTGCTATGTTTAGATTTTATTTTTGGACAATACAATTTAATGGCATTTTAGTAATTATACGGATGTTTCTTCCCTGCTATCTGAAAATTGGTAGGATAGTCTCTATTATCATTCCGCATGTAATTTTATATTCCGCGAACTTACTTTCTATGCGTGAACCGTACTCGTGGACTTAGTTCCACGCACGCGTAGGGTTGGCCAGTTAAGGGCCGGGCTTTAGAAGCTCGGAACTTAACTCACGTCGTGATGTCCGCGCCCTTTGTCACTTTTATTTAAAAAAAAAAAATATGTACTCTGATTTTACGGTGAAAAGGGGCCGGCGTTACAGTTGGTATCAGAGCGAATATCGGAAGAATGAATCTCTCGAAGTAAGATTAAGACGGTTGTATGTCTCACTGGCAGCTAAGAATCCCAACAGACCGACTCTTCGAAGTCCGTTGCACGGGGGCCGAGTTAATTTACTTCGATTGACTTAAACTGAAGTGTTTAATCTGAGAACAACATTTGACGGAAAGTGATGATAGCAAGGAAAGAAAAATCAATTTAAGTCGGAATCATCATGCATAGCAAGTAGGGTTACATTTCCACGACATGAGAAAACAAATCTAGGTCTTCCCCAAATTTGACGGAATAATGATAGATTTATTGAACATAGGAGAGAATTCCCCAATTTCATCAAATGGAACAAAACATAGATACTTGGGAAGTTTTCCCCAAATCAAGTGTGCTTATTTGGTAACTTTCCCCAAAAATGAGAAACAAAGTATGTTTGGTTAGTATTTTTTCCCAAATTTGAAAAGGAGCTAAGTCAATGTTTTTCGATGACTAGGAAATGGCTCTGAAGAGAAGGACTCGTCGCAACCAGAAAGTGGTATCACCACCTCGCCAGGAAGAGGAGGTACCCCATCGGGAGGAGGGACAGAATAATATAAACATACAAGGTGTACCTCCCGAGCTAAAAGATGTAGTTCAAGCGGCAGTCGCTGCTGTTCTTCAACAACATTTGACCGGAAATGTGACTACTAGCGACGGAAATGCGACTACTAGTGACACCAGTAAACAGAAGATGGTCAAAGACTTCCAGTAACGGCGCCCTCCCTACTTCAGAGGAAAAGAAGGGGTTGTAAGAGCAGATCATTGGTTAAAGAAGATCACTCAGATCTTGAATCTGCTTCAGATTTCCAATCCGGTTGATAGAATCTTACTGGCTACATCTCAACTGATCGAGGATGCCGGTAATTGGTGGGAAGTGGTGAAAAAACAGTGAACACTGGTACCTAAAAGGGAAAGAATTGCCATTACTTAGGAATGGTTCTCATCCACTTTTCTAGAACAGTATTTTCCGGAGGAAGAAAGAGAGAGCCAGACTGAAGCTTTTATATCATTAGTACAAGGCAATATGGCAGTGGCAGAATATCACCGGGAGTTCCTTCGTCTATCTGTCTACGCATTCTACATGGTAGATACTGAGCACCGGAGGGCCCGTAAGTTTGAACGGGGCCTTCGGCCGAGCATCAAAGCTAGGGTGACAGTATTCAAGGAACCTACATTGGTAGGGGTTGTCGGCAGGGCCACTATAGTCGAGCGAGAATTGAATGAGATAGCGCGGCCTGACAACCGCCGATGGCAGAGTGGGCAGGGCGTATTTCAACCCAACAAGTAGTTCCGCCCGAGTTTCAGCAGACCCTCATCCTCTACTGGATCTACATGGGGCTTTCGCCCCAATCAGCCCTCCCCATCAGCATCAGTCACCCAGGTCCCTCGGGGTGGGAACACTTGCTATCAGTGTGGCCAACAGGGCCACTTCAAGAGAGAATGTCCACAGCTCAACAAACCCTCTAATTTCAGGGGTTCTTCCTGCCCTCCAGCTAAGCCAGCTCAGTCGTGAGGAGGCAGACCGCACAACCAAGCGGGACGGGCGATAAACCCTACAAGATCTGGATGGCTTTTTGCCATACCTTCTCCAGTAGCGGTGGATCGCTCGGTGATGCAAGGTATGGCCGTAGTTGGTAGTTCCTATGCTGTTACATTATTTGATTCTGGAGCTTCCCATTCATTTATATCTGCTGCATTCATATCTGCTACGGGCACATTAGTACAAACACATCACTTACCATTGTATCCCCCGTCGGAAACACATCTTTGGGACTCATCTGCACTGGATTAAACACTGAACTCGCTAGATTTCGATTCGAGTTCAACTTTTAGTAATCGATATGGCTGAGTACGATGTTATATTTGGTATTGACTGGTTGGCTACATATCAGGCCCATATTGATTGCCATCTTCGTAGGGTGATATTTTGGTCACCTGAGGGAAAACGGTATATAATGCCCGCTGATAGACAAGGTATTCCTAGAAGACTGCAGGAAGAATTGAACCACCTTGTCTTGAACAGCATTAAGTTAGACAGGGCACCAGGGGCTGAACTTCCGGCGGTAGTAGCAGAGTTTGCCGAAGTATTTCCAACAGAGCTCCCTGGTTTGCCACCCAAGAGGGAGATAAACTTTGAGATCAAGTTATATCCTGGCACTGCTCCAGTATCATTACCCCATTACAGGATGGCACCGGCTGAGATGACCGAGTTGAAGAAGCAGATTGATGAACTGCTCAGAATGGGTTTTATCAGGAACAACACCCTCCGCATGGGGAGCCCCGGTATTATTTGTTAAGAAGAAAGATGGTACCCTCCGGATGTGTGTGGATTATAGAAAATTGAACCAGTTGACTGTCAGGAATAAATATCCCCTACCCAGGATTGATGACCTATTTGATCAACTTAGGGGTTCCTCTCACTTCTCCAAGATTGATCTGATGTCCGGATACCATCAAATCCTGGTTAGAGAGGAGGACATAGAGAAGACAGCCTTCAAAACAAGGTATGGTCTATATGAGTATGTAGTCATGCCGTTTGGGCTTACTAATGCACCAGCTGTGTTCATGGACCTGATGAATAGGATATTCCAGCCTTACATAGATCAGTTTGTGATCGTATTTATTGATGACATCCTGATCTATTCCAAGAGTCAGGAAGAACATGTTGAACACCTGCGGATAGTTCTGAACACCCTGAAGAGGAACCAGTTGTATGCCAAAGCCAGCAAGTGTGAGTTCTGGCTATCTAAGGTTAACTTCTTGGGACACATTATATCGGAGGAAGGTATAGCCGTTGACCCGGCTAGGTAGCGGCAGTGAAGGAGTGGAAAGTGCCGACAAACGTGACCGAGATCCGCAGTTTTCTGGGATTGGCCGGTTACTACAGGAAATTCATCATGGACTTCTCCAAATTGCAGCCCCACTTACTCGACTCACTCAGAAAGGAGTCAAATTTGAATTGTCGGATCTGTGCAACCGGAGATTTGAGGAGCTAAAGGAGAAGCTTACAACCGCTCTTATTCTGATCTTGCCGGAAAAAGGCAGAAATTATGAGGGGTACTGTGGTGCCTCAGGAGAGGGACTGGGGTGTACACTCAGTCAAAGTAATCGGGCAGTGGCGTACGGATCAAGACAGTTGAAAATCCATGAACGCCACTATCACATACATGATCTGGAGCTGGCAGCAGTGGTCTTCGCTCTCAAAAGCTGGAGACACTATCTCTATGGAGAGAAATTTGAGGTGTTTTCCGACCACAAGAGTTTGAAATATTTGTTTGATCAGAAGGAACTCAATATGAGACAACGTAGATGGATGGAATATCTGGCAGATTATGACTTTGCACTCCTATATCATCCCGGCAAGGCGAATAAGGTGGCGGATGCCCTCAGCCGCATGTCACATGCGACAGTAACCAGCTTGATCAGGACGGAATGGGAAGTGTTGAATACCATCAGAGAGTTTAAACTCTACCTAAGTAATCATGGGACCATATATAATCTGATCATACGATCCCACATGGTCTCCAAGATTGAACGGGAACAACGGATCGACCCAGAGGTGAAGGAGATATGGGCTAAAATGTCTATCGGTGAGGTTGTACTGGAATGGGAATTACGACCGGGACAAGGTCTTTTGTTCAGAGGTAGGACATATGTGCCCAAGAGCTGCAGAAGAGAGTTGTTGATTGAAGCACATCAAACCAAACTCTCTATCCATCCGGGCAGCACTAAGATGTATCATGATCTTAAGAGGCACTATTGGTGGCATGGACTCAAGAGAGATGTGGCGGATTTTGTTACCCGTTGCCTAACTTGCCAGTAGGTTAAGGCGGAACATCAAAAACCACCGGGTTTACTCGCACCCTTACCAGTGCCGGAGTGGAAATGGGAGCACATATCTATGGATTTCGTATCAGGGTTGCCTAGGTCATCAAAGGGCAACGATGCGATATGGGTTGTAGTGGACCGGTTGACTAAATCTGCGCGTTTCCTTCCCATCAAGATGACAGATTCGTCGGAGACATTGGGTCGACGGTACATCCGGGATATCATCAGACTACATGGTATTCCTCGGACTATTGTGTCCAACAGAGATGACCAATTCACAGGTAGAGTATGGCAGGGCATGCAGTCGGCTATGGGGACCGACATATTGACTAGCACAACATTTCATCCACAGACTGATGGACAGTCGGAGAGGACAATACAGAGATTGGAGGATATGCTGAGAGCATGCATGCTAGACTTCAAGGGTGGATGGGAGGATCATTTACTACTGGTGGAGTTTTCCTACAATAATAGTTACCAGGCAAGCCTCCAGATGGCTCCGTTTGAGGCCTTATATGGTAGGCCATGTAGATCACCGGTGTGTTGGACAAAAGCCGGTGAGCCTGAGCTGATTGGACCGGAGTTGGTTGCAGAAACTACAGTACAGATTAAATTGATACGGCAGCATCTACTCACTGCACAGAGCCGTCAGAAGAGTTACGCCGACAAGAGGAGAAGGTTCCTCGAATTTGAGGTGGGAGACTTGGTGTTTTTGAAAGTCTCACCACAGAAGGGACACATGAGATTTGGAAAGAAAGGGAAACTATCACCTAGATTTGTGGGACCGTTTCCAATCTTGAAGAGGGTGGGGGGGGGGGGGGTAGCTTATCAGTTGGTGCTCCCTCCACAGTTATCATCATTACATAATGTATTCCATGTGTCTATGTTGAGGAAGTACAACCCTGATCCTTCACATGTATTGAATATTCAAGACATCGATGTACAAAGCGATGTGACATATGTGGAGAAGCCGGTCAGAATAGTCGGGAGCGAGCAAAGAGTGCTGCGGAACCGTGCCATTCAGTTCGTCAAAGTGGTATGGGAACGACATGGTAATGAAGAAACCACCTAGGAACTTGAGTCGGAAATGAGAGCCTCTCATCCGGCCCAATGGTAATCCACTTAGAGTGAATTCAATGATTTTAAATCACCTAAGTTATTTGGACTTAAACAATGGTGATGTGGCCAAGTGTGGACCCAAGGTTTGGTGGGGCCAACCACCATAGTTCATTTGGTCAACCATGGGTGGAATAATGGAAATAGGTTAAGTATAATGAATTAACCTAAGGTGATTTAAATAAGTAAATGGGAATTAAAGTAACTAAGTAATTAAATAATTAAATTATTTAAAATGGTAGTTAAGAGTGGTCAAAGGGGGTCCATGAGGTGAAGACTCACCTCATCCCAAACTCAAAAAAATAGAACACGTTGGGACTTAGAGGGTTGGAGTTATAAGCCATAAAGCAACTTAAATATCTCAAAAATATCTTAAGGTTGGTGAAGGTAATTAATGTAAAGTAAAAAAAATGGGGATAAGCCTTGATGTCTTTTCCCATTTTCTTTTCATTCAACTCTCTCCATTTTCACTCTCCCATGGTCGTCCCCTACATCCAAGTGAAGGAGAGAGAGAGTTAAGGAAAAGAGAAAAGAAGGAGAGAGGAGGCTACGGAGACCGACGGGAGCGGCGGAAATCGGAGGAGACGTCGGATGGTGAGTATTTCTTAAACAAGAAATTTTGGATTTTAGGGTTTAAGATTTGGGTTTTATTTTGTGAATTTAATGGTAGTCAAGTAAATTTATGCTATGGATTTTAAATCCATCAAATGGAATGAATGGAAAAGTGGGCAAAAACCCTAATGGAGAAAAATTAGGGTTAGGAAAAAGAAATAAATACTTGGATTATGTGCATTGGGTAATTTATGAAATTAAGCATAGAATTGGATGATTGGAAGAAGAATTATTGGCCATAGGGTTCGGCCATGTAGCATGGCCGAACCCCATGGTGGGTGATTTGGTGGTTGGTTTAATTGGTTAGGGTTTTTGATTAATGACTTTAGGATTTTAATGAATGCATAGGAGTAAGGTTTTAAAATGAGTCTATGATAAAAATGCAATGGAGTCTTATGGTTTTAAAATGCATGGAGGGAATGAGCCTTGAACCATGGGTTCGGCCATGGTATATGGCCGAACCCTATGGTGATGAAATGATGATTAAATGGTGGGGTTTAAAGGATAATGTGTTGATGAATTTTGGGTTTCAAATGAACAAAAGTAATGATCCAAATGGGGCTAAGAATATGGTTTAGTTGCATGATGTAAACCCCTCAAGGAGGGATTATTGGTGGATCTAAAATGTAACAATGGACCCAAGAAAAAAATGGGGCACAAGACATCATGGGTTCGGCCATGGTGTGTGGCCGAACCCATGACCCATTTTGTAGGTCATTGTATGAGCTAAGGTTGGATCCATGTTTGTGTTTTAGATGATGGAAAATTTTATTAAATTAGATGGCTGATTTTGTTTCATGTTGGGTCATGGTTAGTGAATCAATAGAGGACCTAAGTTGTGGATTAAATTTTGGACTTAAGTAGGCGTGAATTAATGAAAAATTGTTTATGTGAAGGGTAGTGGCAAAAATGGTAAATATGGGCTAAAAATGAAGAAACCCACTAAGTTATGATTTACGGGCTTGGAAATGATTAAAACTTGGATTGATTTGGTAATTTAATAAGGTACCGGATAGCGCGAGCGGTACGCGAGCCGGTAACCGGATTGTCGGACGAAAACGAAATAAAGACGCGAGTCCGTATTCGGTAGGATTCCTACCTATTTTAAGCCATGGATGTGTGATGGTAATTTGTCATATTTTATTGATTTTAGTATTTATCTTATGATGGGTTTTTACGATTATGGATGCTGTTTAAGATGGATTTATTTAATGGCTATGAACTATGATTAAGGTTATGCATTATAAATTAAGGCTATGTATGATATCTTAAGGTTATGAGTTATAAATATTACATAGCATAATGCGTTACATCTCATGCATGGCATGGGCGGAAAAAAATAAACAAATCGGAGTCCATGCTCCGTCGGGGCGACCGAAAAACACGCATGGGGATATTTTGATAACCGGAGTCCATGCTCCGTCGGGGTGACCGAAAACAGGCATGGGGATACCTTGACGAGGTTTGTTCCGTCAAAAGGGATATTATATTATATGGTTTGGATGATGGGTGGGATGCATAACATAGACACCCATGACATGGCATTTACTTTATAGTTTCATTATATGATGGTTTATCAGCTTCCATTGGGGTATTATTTGTATGCTGTTATTACTAATCCATGTGCTAGCCCTACTCGGAGTCCTACTGGGCGCGTGGTCTAACGCCCTACTTCTACCCTAGCTGACAATGCAGGAGATGGCGGACCGGAAGGGCGAGACGGAAGCCAAGCTTAGGAGCTTGGGAAGGTGAACTAGTTATTTTGCTTAAGTTGAATTATTTCATTTTGGAAATGTAAATTGAGTAAACTAGCTTGTCGGAATGTAATAACTTAGATGGCTTGCTTTGTTTAAATTTTATTTTTGGACAATACAATTTAATGGCATTTTAGTAATTATATGGATGTTTCTTCCCTGCTATCTGAAAATTGGTAGGATAGCCTCTATTATCATTCCGCATGTAATTTTATATTCCGCGAGCTTACTTTCTATGCGTGAACTGTACTCGTGGACTTAGTTCCACACACGCGTAGGGTTGGCCAGTTAAGGGCCGGGCTTTAGAAGCTCGGAACTTAACTCGTGTCGTGATGTCCATGCCCTTTGTCACTTTTATTTAAAAAAAAAAAAAGAAATGTACTCTGATTTTACGGTGAAAAGGGGCGGGCGTTACACAAAGAGGATTATTTTGTAAGGATTGTGGGTACGTTTTGTTATTTTGAAAGGTTTATTTTAACCCTATCAACCTTTGTGATATGATAGAAGTTTGAATGACTTTTAAAGGAAATATGCAACTTACGAATTTATGAAGGAACTATGCCAGTGAATTTCTTTTATGACTTAGGGAAAATGCCTCCGAAGAGAAGAACCCAACAAGCCCCGTGTGTGGAAGAAGAAGTATAACAACCTCATTCGGAAGAAGAGGTACAACAACCTCATCAGGAGGAAGCACAGAATAGCGTGAATGTTTCAGTGATAACACCCGAGCTACAAAACGTAGTGCAAGCTCTAGTCACTTACGTGATTCAACAACTCTTGAACGGAAATGAAACACAGGACCGAAGAGGTCAGAGTGGGGTAACTACCTTTCGCCCTCACAAGAGATTCAGGCCCAACTTTTGGAGACCTTCAGCCTCTATTGGCGGTTCCTGTTTTCAGTGTCGTCAGCAGGGGCATTTCAAAAGAGGGTGCCCACAGAATGATAAATCTTCGCACTTCAGAGGTTCTCGCCGGTCAGCCTCTACCGGAAGTTCATGTTTCCAGTGTGGTCAGTAGGGGCATTTCAAAAGAGAGTGTCCTCAGAACTTTAAAGCTTCTCACTTCAGGGGTTCCTTCCATCGTCTAACTCGATCAACTCAGCCACAGGGACCTAGAGCACATGACCCAACAGAAAGGGCACCTACTCCTACAGAATCAGGACAGCTGGTTACTACATTTTCTCCTTCAGAGACAGTGGACCATTTGGTGATTCAAGGTATGACAGTAGTTCGTAGTTCATGTGCTTATGAGTTATTTAATTTGGGAACATTCTACTCTCTTTATCTACTGCTTTCACATCTGTTACTAGCACTTTAGCACAATAAATGTCCACTGAACTTACTATAGTATTCCCTGTTGGTAGACGATGACGACTATTGGTGAGTATGTCGGTTCCCCGATAGATACCGTTTGGCTCTATAAGTTAACACGTGAGTCTTATAATAGACATTTGATTTCGTAGTCGACGAATGGGTAGTATGTTAGACCTGTTAGCCCTACGGTAGACTGAATAGTCCTACGAAGGTATTAGTATGCCCATGAATGGATTATACCCATAAGAGGGTTATATTCATGGATGGTTATTAACCATGGATGAGGGTTCCCATGGTGGTTTGGATTGATGTCGGGTATTGGTATCGTAGAAGTTAGGAACAAAAAGGTTAGTCACATAGTGACTTGTGTGCAGATGAGGAGGTGCTTAGTTTTAGAGATGTATTTAATGGGAAGGATAAGAGTCTAGTGAAACTCGAATGGGAAGCTATGGGCGACTGCCGAGTTAGTCTAGCTAGCTGACTCTGTAGTTAGCCGATGGAGTTCCAGGAGAGTGCAGCTAGAAACCTAGTTGAAATGGAATTAGCAAAGGACTTGAGCGTAGGCTCGTATTGGTAGGCTACCTCACACAGAGAGTAGACGAAAGAACGTGTTGAATGAGTACGTATGGGAGATGTTTTGGTAGCAGGTAAAGTGAAATAGGATACATTAATCTACATAAGATCGCAAATGGGTTCATGAGAAAAAGAGATAACGTGAGACAGAGTAATTTCTGCAAGAATGAAACTCATAGGTTGATATGAGTGATGTTGATGTAATTAAGAGGTACTTGACGCGATTGAACGGGAACAACGAATAGACCCAGAAATAGAGGAGGTATGGACTGAGATATCTACAGGCGAAGTAGTACCGGAATAGGAATTACGACCGGGACAGGGTCTTGTGTTCCGAGGCAGGATGGATGTGCCTAAGAGCATGCAGTCGGCTATGGGGACCGACGTGTTGACCAGCACAGCATTCCACCCACAGACTTATGGACAGTCGGAGAGAGCAATACGGGTATTGGAGGATATGTTAAGAGCATGTGTACTAGATTTCAAAGGTGGATGGGAGGATCATTTGCTCCTGGTGGAGTTCTTTTTACAATAATAGTTACCAGGAAAGCCTCCAGATGGCTCTATTTGAGGCCTTATATGGTAGGCAGTGTAGATCGCCAGTGTGCTGGATAGAGGCCAGTGAACCTGCGCTAATTGGACCGGAATTGGTTGCAGAGACCACAGCGCAGATCAAATTGATACGGCAACATCTACTCACTGCATAGAGCCGTCAGAAGAGTTACACCGACAAGAGGAGGAGGTTCCTCGAGTTTGAGGTGGGAGACTTAGTGTTTCTGAAAGTCTCACCACGGAAAGGGCACATGAGATTCGGGAAAAAAAGGGAAACTGTCACCTAGGTTTGTGGGGCAATTTCCAATCTTGAAGAGGGTGGAGGAAGTAGCTTATCAGTTAGTGCTTCCTCCATAGTTATCCTCTTTGCATGATGTATTGCATGTGTCCATGTTGAGGAAGTATAACCCCGATCCTTCACATGTGTTGGATGTTCAAGACATCGATGTACAAAGCGATGTGACATATGTGGAGAAACCGGTCAGAATAATCGGGAGCAAGCAAAGGGTGTTGCCGAACCGTGTCATTCAGTTCGTCAAGGTGGAATGGGAACGACAGGGCAATGAGGAGACCACCTGGGAACTTGAATCAGAAATGAGAGCCGCTCATCCGGAACTCTTTGTGTGAGTTGTTTTGAACCTCTACTTCGCTCGAATTTTCGGGACGAAAATTTCAAAAGAGGATTGTATTGTAATGGCCCGGAATTTTTAAATCAATATAAATGTGGATATTATTTATTTTAATGATGGAAATTGGAAATTTTATGGAATAAATGGTGAATGGATCAAAATATGGACAAAGGCCCAAGTATGGCCCAAAGGACTATGGATTGGGTTTAAGTTTACTTAAAGGGTCAAAGATGGTCAATTGGGCCAAGAATGGTCAAATTAGGCCCAATACCCATTTGGGACCCAATGGATCAAGATGATGTAAGCTTTAAGGTAAATGGGTAAGATGAAAATGTAATTGGGCCATGGGCCCAATGGTGATCCAATTGGAATGAATTGAATGGGTTCAATTTACCTAAGTCAATTTGAAGTTGACCAAGGTGATGTGGTCAAGTGGGACCCACCTCCACCTCACCAAGTGAGGTGGCGTGTGGACCCAAGGTTTGGTGGGGCCGACCACCATGGTTGAATTGGTCAACCATGGGTGTATGCATAAAGGCAATTTAAGCAAGTGGGATTAAGTTCAAGTGGGAATTAATTAACTTAATCAAATAATCCAATTAATTAGTTAATTAAACTAAGCTTAAGTGGTGGTCAAAGAGGGGAGACCAAAACACCTCATTCCAAGCTTAAGAGAAGAACAAACGTTGGCTAGGGTGTTGGGGTCAAAAAGCATATAAAATATCTATGGGTTGGTGGGAGAAGTAATGGGAAGCTTTATCTTAACCAATCAAGATGAGATAAGTTTTATCCTATTTTCTTATTTTTTTCCATCTAACTCTCATTTCACTCTCTCCCCATTTTGCTCTCTCATGGCCGTCCCACCATAGCAAGAGAAAGAAGAAGAAAAATTTGGAAAAAGAAGGAGAAGAGCTTAGGGAGAGGAGGAAGAGGTTGGCCCACCACCTCAAGGTAAAAACTTTGAGACACTTTTCCCATCTCCATCCTCTTCCCTCTCTCAATTCAAACCCTATTATGGCCGATCCTAAGATTGGAGGTTACCACCATTGATCAAGCATCTTAGCCGATCAAACAAAGAGAGGAAGGAGAAAGGAGGCTAAGGAAGCCGACGGGAGTGGCAAAAGTAGGAGGAGGCGTCGGATTGTAAGTATTTTCTTAAACAAGAAATTTTGGATTTTTAGGGTTTAAGATTTGGGATTCATTTTGTAAATTTAATGGTGGCCAAATGATTTTATGCCATGGATTTTAAATCCATCAATTTGAAGGATGGAAAGTGGACAAAACCCTAATGGGTAAATTAGGGTTAGGTTAAGGAAAAATAAATGGATTGAGTGCATTGTGTAATTAGGTATTAATCAAGCATGGAAGTGGGGGTTTTAAATGGATTAATGGACCATAGGTTCGGCCATGTAGTATGGCCGAACCCCATGGTAAAAAGGGTTGATGAATCTAATTAGGGTTATGTAATTAATGTGTAAATTTTTTAGGGTTTTAAGGAATGGAGGACATTATGTAATGTAGTTAAATTGATTAAGCAATGGATATATGTAAATATTTTTGGAAGTGAGGATTGGTGAAGGAATCAAAGGCCATAGGGTTCGGCCATGTAGTATGGTCGAACCCCATGGTAAATAATTGAGGAAATTTTAATGGGGTGTTAGGGTTAAAATTTTGAAGGATGAATTATGGTTTTAGGGTTTAATGATTAAATATTGGTAAATTGTTTTAAAGGGATGGTAAATGAACAAAATGCATGGGAGAAGTGCATGATATTGATATTGATGGCCTTAACAATGGTAGATGATGGAGTATTTTAATTAGGTTTTGTAAAAATGGAAGCATGGAGAATGTTTTAGGGTTTTGATATGGTTAATGATTTAATGTAGGTAATGCTTGAGGAGGTTTATTATGATGGAATCCATGAATAAATGTGAGTGTTTTTATGGTAAAAAAGGGCACCAATGGAATAGTGGACCATGAACCATGGGTTCGGCCATGGTGTATGGCCGAACCCTATGGTGGTGAAGTGATGAAATTAATGGATATAGGGATATGGAAATTAATGAAGGAAATTGATGGACAAAGTGAACCTAATGTTGATTGTTGGGATGGAAAGGTGATTAAGGAATGATGAATCAAATATAGTTAGGTTCTCTCAATGGAGGGACTAATGATGAATCTAATGTGTAATCAAAGACCAAGGAAAATGGGGATTTGGTTAAGTTAAAAGGGGTTGATTGTTAATGAACCAATGGTAGATCATTTTGGCCTAAGACTAATGTGTAGGTATATGTTTAAATAAATGGACTTTAGGTTAAAATTAAATGGCTGATGTAAGTGATCTTGTGATATGGGTGATGGGTCAATTATGGACCCAAGAATGTGCCTAAGAATGATGATTTAATTATAAGTCGTTTTTAAGGACAAAGGTTAAAGTGTATGCATGTGGATTTATTAATGGGGATTAGATTAAGTAAATGGTTATTTTTAATAATTTTTATGTCATGGTTGATGGGCCATGAATGGATCCAAGTCTATGATCAATTATGAACTTAGTTGGGCAAGGGTGAATGAGTCATTAACCATGGAGAAGAGGTAGTGGCAAAACCGTAATTAATGGCCAAATTCAAGAACTCCATGGGAGATGACCAAGGGCTTAGGGACTCTAAGTATCAAGTCTATGTATGGTTAAATAAAACCTAGGATGGCTAATTTGTTTTAAATTCACAAATTAAAGGGGTTTAATGGATTAAATGGGACCCACAAAACCTAAATGGTGACCGATTATTCATGTGGACTTGGAAATGATTAATGGGCTTGGAAATAGTTAGAAACATGGACTAATTATTAATGTGTAATAAGGTACTGGACATCATAAGCGGTGCGTGATCAGCGACAGGTTCTGTCGGACGGAAACGGAAGAAAGAACGCTAGTCGGTATTCGGTAGGATTCTAACCTTTTTGTAAGCCATGGATTGAGTGATGGTTTCTATGAATTATTTTGGAAATTATATGGTTTGTTTTAAGATTGGTTTTGAATTATGTATTATGTAGGGGTTTTTGCTTGATTTATTCTGGTAAGCATATGAGTGGTTTAAAATGGGTTTTAAAGCTATAATGTGATTATTGAGGCTTTGTTTGATCAATTTTTAATAATCAAGTTATATGTTTTATTGATGGGATTTTTTTTAAAATGTCATGGTTTGTTATTATATTCATTACATGGCATATGGCATCTACATCTCATGCATGGCATGGGAGGGATATGACAGGGGAAGGATGAAATGAAACCGGAGTCCATGCTCCGTCGGGGCGACCGATAAACAAACATGGAGATATTTTGATGTGTTTGATTTATCAGGGATGTTGTATGTAATTATGATACCTTGATGATGGTTCTTCCATCAAGGGAGATGATGTGTGATTGTTTATACCTGGACGAGGTTTTACCGTCTAGGGGGATGATGTGTGATTGTTTATACTTGGACGAGGTTTTGCCGTCCATGGGGATGATTTGTGATTATTTATACCTGGACGAGGTTTTGCCGTCCACGGGGATGATTTGTGATTATTTATATCTTGACGAGGTTTTGCCGTCAAGGGGGATATGACAGCATGATGGTATGGATGATGGGTGGGGTCCATAACACAGACACCCATGGCATAACATTCATTTTATGGTTTTTCGTTATAATATTATTTATATGCTTTGTTATCACTAATCCATGTGTTTGCCCTACTCGGAGTCCTATTGGGCGCATGGTCTAACGCCCTACTTCTACCCTAGCTGATGACGCAGGAAATGCTGGAGCAGAAGCACGAGACGGGAGCCAAGCTTAGGAGCTTGGAAAGGAGGACTAAATAAGTTTATTTTGGGAAATGTGTATTTGTATAGTTTAGCTTGTCGGAAATGTAATATTTTAGACTTATTGCTATGATTTGGATTTTATTGTAGACATATGATGTTATGGCATTTTAGTAATTAAATGATGAAAGCTTCCCTGCTATCTAAAAATTGTAGGTTAGCCTCTATTATAATTTTCGCACTTATGGTAGTATTCCTCGAGCTTATTTCTGCGTGTGAACCGTTTTTCGTGGACTTCGTTCCACGCACATGTAGGGTTGGCCAGTTAAGGGCCGGGCTTTAGAGGCTCGGACTTAACTCGCGTCGTGACGTCCGCGCCCTTTGTCACTTTAAAAAAAAAAAAAAGACTCTGATTTTCGGTGAAAAGGGGCAGGTGTTACAGGCCATGTACCATGGCTGAACCCATGGTTCTTGAATTTGGCCATTATTTACGATTTTGCCACTCCTCTTCCATGGTTAAATTACCTCTTCTATCCATGTACACTTAAGTCCATAATTGACCATTTATCTTAGATCCCTTAGTGCCTCATTTAAACATGCCATAAAATCATTAAAAATAGCCTTTTTTTCTTAACTTAATCCTCATTAATTTTAAACACATGTATAATATCAATTTTGCCCATTAAATGACTTGTAAATTGGGTCATGGGTTCGGCCCTATACCATGGTCGAACCCATGATGTCTCTTCCCATTTTTTTTTTCTTGGACCTAATCACAATATTTAGGTCCACCATAAGTCCTTCCATGAAGGGGTTTAAATCACACTTTTAAACCATCCTCCTCAACTACATTGGAGTCCATTACAACTATCAACATTCCCCCCATTGTTTTTCCATCTTTTACCCCCATCCAATACACCACCATAGGTTTCAAAAACATTTCATCCATAAAACCTCTCCATGGTTTTTCCTCATTTAAAAACCCCTTTAAAATCACTAACAATTAATCATTAGAATCTTAAAAATCATAAATCATATTCCATGGTTTCCATTCATTAAGAACCCCATTAAATTCCTAACACGTCACCATAGGGTTCGGCCATACACCATGGCCGAACCCATGGTTCATGGGTTACCTTCATCTATGCCTTTTGAGGCCATAAACCCATTTACATCTTCATGAATTTCCTCATTTAAAATCATTTAATCACCTACCATGGGGTTCGGCCATACTACATGGCCGAACACTATGGTCCATGGTTCTTTCTAAAAATCATCACCTCTCCATGTTTAAATAAAATTTTAATACATAATACCCTTAAAGCATCCTTTATTTTTTCTTAACCTAATTTACCCACTTTGTCCATTTTTCACTTCATCTTTGGATGGATTTGAGATCCAAGGCTCATGATGTTTTGGCCACATTAAATCCCAGAAACGGACCCCAAATCTTAAACCTTAAGAAAATCCAACCTCTTGTTTAGAAATACTTACAGATCCGATGGCTCCTCCGACTTTTCTTTCTCGTCTTAGATTCCTTGGCCTTTCTCCTTCTTCTTCTCCTTGGTTGGTCGGCCAAGATGAGCTTCATCAATGGTATCCCCAATGCTTGGTTGTGCTAAGATGGGGTGTGTTTGAGAGAGGGAGAGAGAGAGAGAGAGAGAGAGGATGGGAAAAAAACTATCCCAAGGTCTTGGTCTTGGAGTGATGGGCAAGCTTGAGCTTCTTTCTTCTCTTCTTCTCTTCTTAGTTTTTCTTCTTCTTTCCTCCTTAGTGTGGGACAGTTTTGGAGAGAGCAAGAGAGGGAGAGAGTGAAAGAGTTAGATGGAAAGAGATGGAGAAATGAGATGCATCTATCCCATTTTGGTTGAGTGACCTACACTCTACCATTAATTTCTCCCACCAACCAACATGGGCTAATGTGCTTAGTGGTGGTGGTTGGGATAAACCACCACCTTAGCCAACGTTTTTGGTGTCTTGTGATAAGGTGATTTTGGTCTTCCATTTGACTATGTGACCAACTTAATTAATATAATTTATTAAATCCTTAACTTAGGTTAATTAATCCCCATTTAGTCTCCTTTCAATCTAATTGATTTCTCTCCATTATTCCACCCATGGTTGATCAAGTCAACCATGGTGGCTGGCCCCACCAATCCTTGGTCCACACGCCACCTCACTTGGTGAGGTGGAGGTGGGTCCCATTCGGCCATGTCACCTTGATCATATTAACATTAACTTAGGTAATTTAAATTTTATTAAATCCATTCCAACTAATTGGATCACCATTGGGCCCATGGCCCAATTACATTCACCTCCTACCCATTTACCTTAGAGCTTAAATTATCTTGACCCATTGGGTTCCAAATGGGTATTGGGCCCAATTTCACCACCCTTGGCCCAATTAACTATCATTGACCATTTAAATGAGTTTCATCCAACCCATGGTCCATTGGACCATACTTGGGCCTTTGCCCCAAATTTTGATCCACTTAACATCTATTCCATCAAAATTCCCAATTTCCATCATTAAAATAAATAATAGCCACATATATATTGATTTAAAAATTCTGGGCTATTACATTTTTAGCCTTCAAAAACCATTAACCTAATCAACTCTTTTCATGGGGTTCGACCATCCAAAGTGGCCGAACCCTATGGTCCATTTTTCTATCTTTATAAACATCATTATTCATAATTTAAACCTTTGGTATATTTGGCCATACCATGGCCAAATCATGTTCCATTTAACCAACTTTATTAAACAAAATTCCATGGAATACTTAGCAATTCTCTAAGCCTTTCTTCTTGCCTTTGATCCTTGCTTCCTATCTTTCTTAACTTCCCTTCTTTTACTGATTATGTGCTTGATCAATGGTGAAAAACACCAAAGGATAATTCGGCCAAGGAGGTAGGTTCTTGAGAGAGAGGGAGAGAGATGAATTCTAAGATTTCTTTGTGATGGAATTCGGCCAAAGTGTATGGTATATTGCTTTTATTAAAACAGCCCTTGAACCTCTCATTTACCCTCATCAACCTTTGATCAAACCAAGGAGTCACTTGTGCCAACCAAGGCATCGCTTGGCACTCCCAACGTTGGAGCTTTGGGTTTCCATCATGAGATGGAAACCCTCCAAATTCCCCATGAGATTTTATCTCATTTCATTAAACTTTATGCATGGGAAACACTCCATGCCATCAACGTGTGGGACCTATGTTTGGTGGTGTTTGAGACCAAGGCAGCCCTTCACCTCTCCATTTGACTCACTTGACTTCAAGGCCCCTTTGATTTCCAATTTAACTCACCCAACTCATTAGCCCAACTGACCACATTTAATGCCATTCATTTAATGCACTTGAGTCAACTCCATTACGTAATTCAAATCCAACTCATTTCAGTCCCAACATGACCTGATTTAACTCACATTTGAGCTCACTTGAGGGTCCACACGGTCAACCATGGTCAACTCGACCCATTGGGTCTCAATTGAGTCCTTTGATCCAATTTGACGCCATAACCCATTTATGGGTGGTTTACCCATTTAAATGTGGTTTACACATTTGCCTCAAGTCTATCATTTATCCTCCATTTAACTCCAAATTAATTCAGCCTAACCCCATTAAAATTGGGCTCACCCAATGGTCAAATAAGTCCATCATGACCCATTGGGTCCTAATTGGGTCCTTTGACCCAAATAACCATCTTGACCCAATTAGATGTACAATAACCATTTAATCTAAATTGATCTTTATAATATGTACAATAGGCCTTAATTTGAACAATGGGCCCCACCATTTTCTTATCTACGATCATAACCTTCTAATTTACCATTCCAATGGCATTTTTGTAAATATCAATATCTTTGAGAAATCGGGGTGTTACAAATTGCTAATGGTATTTATGAAGTTTTAAAAGATTAACATAGATGAAAGAATGTTGAAATTAGATGCTTATTGCTTATCAACATGGATAGCAAAGAATAGCACCCAAAACCCAAGGGGTGAGGTTCGGCCATGGGGTATGGCCGAACCCCACCAAGTGTCAAGCATGGTATAGGTGTTTTGAAAAGTCTAAAAATATGGAAATAGATGGAAATAAAAAACCATTGGGTTCGGCCATATGTATGGCCGAACCCCATGAAGTGACTTTGATGGACTTAGACATTTGTGGAACCATGAAGAAAGATTAAGGGATAGATAATTACATGGATTGATAGGTAAGTAACTTTATGAATGAAGGATTGATATAAACCCAATTTGGATTGGTGAGGTTCGGCCAAGTAGTATGGTCGAACCCCACTAAGGAGGATTGATCATATGGACTTTGACTAAGAAGCAAAGATTAAGCATTGATGGGTCTAGTGGCAAAACTATAAATACAAGCCATAAATGTAAAAATGGAAGGAAGGATTTAAAGGACTTGAAAAAGGGGTCCAAAACCAAAGTGATAAGGTTCGGCCATGTTGTATGGCCAAACCCTATCAAAGTGTATTTGAAGTGCGAGGTGGTTTAAGATGATTAAATAAAAGACAAAAGAAGGACAAATTCAAAGTGGGTGAGGTTCGACCATGCCCACAAGATGGTTTATGGGATCTAGACTTGATAAGAAATTAAAAGGTTAAGTTATTAACTTGCTGTTATATGAACAAGGTAACGAAACTTGAACGGCGTACGAGTTGTGATCTGGTGACGCTTAAGAAGAAGGACATTTGAGTGAACTTTTAAGTAGGTTTCCTACCTACTTGTAACCACTTTTATAATTGGTTTTATCATGGTTTTTATGAGATATATTATTATTGTTTTATGTTTCAAATTGGTTTTGAATGATGAGATATATATTTACAATTGACATATATTCATTGACATCTCATGCATGGCATGAGGTGATGATTATGGAAGCCGGAGCCCACACTCCGTCGGTATGCCCGTGATGCATCTGTGGGGCCTCCTTAGGCGATGAGAGTCCCGCCAGGAGGAATAACTTAATGATGAGAGTCCTATCCATAGGAAATGAGGAGTACTGTGGATTACCTTGACGTGTGAATTCCCGTCAAGTGATAGCTATGTATACTTGTGATGGGTGGGACTCATTACATTTGCACATACATACATAGCATTGATTTTATATGTTTTTGATGATCAAATATTATGATATATGCATGTTTTTA
Organism: Chimonanthus praecox; assembly: GCA_022113865.1. Taxonomy (NCBI): domain Eukaryota; kingdom Viridiplantae; phylum Streptophyta; class Magnoliopsida; order Laurales; family Calycanthaceae; genus Chimonanthus; species Chimonanthus praecox. The sequence goes on from CM039094.1 coordinate 43,574,309, forward strand.
TATACTAACCATGTGGTAGCCCTGATCGGAAAACCTACTGGGCGCGTTGGTCTAACGCCCTATTTCTATCCTTAGAGGTTGATGCAGGAAAAGGAAAGGGAAAGGGAAAGGCAAAGGGAAAGGCGGAGGATTATGAGGAAAACTAAGCATAGATGCTTGGGTGTTGGAATGGGTTTCTATTTACTGTTGTTTGGACACATTTTATGGATATGTAATAGTTTAGTAACTTTGCTATGTTTTGTGATTAGTTTGATAATGAATATTTGGTCTAAGTAGTTTATAATGGATGACTTGTGCTTTGCTATCTACTCAGTATAATTCCGCAATCAGTCAGTTCCGCAATTAGTTTAGTATTATTCTGCATGACTTATTTAGTTACGTGTGTGTATTGTTTATCATGGTTTAGTCTATGCACACATGGTTGGCCAGTTAAGGGTCGGACTTTGGAAGTCCGAACTTAACTCGCATCGTGACGCTCCCTTCTCTCTTCCACTTTGCTTATTTTTTTTTTTAAAAAAAATAGACTCTGATTTTTTGAAGGTTGGAAAAGGGCGGGGCATTACACATCGTGTAAAGATGCCAACTATGATGGGAGTGTCAATTGATAAGCCACGTCCCCTGTAACGCCCGCCCATTTTCACCGAAAATCAGAGTTTATTTTTTTTTTTTTAAATAACAAGTGACAAAGGGCGCGGACGTCACGACGCGAGTTAAGTCTGAGCTTCTAAAGCCCGGCCCTTAACTGGCCAACCTACGTGTGCATGGAAAGTAAGTCCATGAAGAACGGTTCACACGTAGAAGAAAGCTTGTGGAATATTAAACTAAATGCGGAAATATAATAGACACTATCCTAACAATTTCTAGATAGCAGGGAAGATTACATCATTTAAATTACTAAATTACTTCAAAATGATAGTGTCCAAAATAAAATCCAAACCACAGTAAGTAATCTAAATTATTACATTCCAACGAGCTAAGCTATTTAAATTACATTTCCAAAATAAATTAAATAAACTAAGTAGTCCGCCTTCCCAAACTCCTAAGCTTGGCCTCCGTCTCGTCCTTCGTGTCCGCCATCTCCTGCGTCATCAACTAGGGTAGAAGTAGGGCGTTAGACAACGCGCCCAGTAGGACTCCGAGTAGGGCTTACACATGGATTAGTGATAACAAACACATAGGTATAATATAATGAAAACCATAAAATGAATGCCATGCCATGGGTGTTTTATGTCATGTGTCCCACCCATCATCCATACCATCATGATGCCATATCCCCCTTGACGGAAAGACCTCGTCAAGATATAAACAATCACAAATCATCCCCCTTGACGGCAAAACCTAGTCAAGATATAAACAGTCACACATCATCCCCCTTGACGGGAAAGCCTCGTCAAGGTATCCCCATGTTTGCTTCTCGGTCGCCCCGACGAAGCATGGACTCCGGTTTCTTTATTTTCATCCTTCCCATGCCATATCCCTCCCGTGTCATGCATGAGATGTAGATGCCATATGCCATGTAATATATATGATAGCACAAACCATGGCATTTAAAATCCCATCAATAAAACATATAATTTGATTATCAAAAATAGATCAAGCAAGGCATCAATATACATATCATAGCCTTAAAACCCATCTTAAAACAATTATATGCTTACCAAAATAAATCAAGGAAAAATCCATACATAACACATAATCCATGGCTTACAAAAAGGTAGGAATCCTACCAAATACCGACTAATGTCCTTTTTCGTTTCCGTCCGATATATCCGGTCGCCGATCGCGCACCGTTTGTGATGTCCGGTACCTTATTACATATTAATAATCAATCCATGTTTTATCATATCTAAGTCCATTATCCAAGCCTTAGTGGGGTTCGGCCATATACCATGGCCGAACCTCACTATGTAGTTCTGTGGGTCCCATTTAATTTATCAAATATTTAAATTTCATGAGTCCAAAAACCAGCCACCCTAGGCTTCATTTAACCATACATAAGGTCATCTTTAAACACATTCAGGTCCATGATCATACCCCATACATGGCCGAACCCATGGTTCTTCATTATTAGCCAATATTTACGGTTTTGCCACTACCTCTTTTCCATGACTAATCACTCATTCATCCATGCACAATTAAGTCCATAACTGTTCACAAACTTAGATCCATTAATGATCCCTATCTTAGATTCGTTAATGACCCATCAACCATGTCATATGATCATTAAAATTAGTCATTTAATTAACCTAATCCTTATTCACTTAAACACATACAAAACCCCGTACTTAGCCCATAATTGATCCATAATCTTGGATCCATTAACGTTCCATCAACCATGATATGTTCATTAACAAATCAGTCCTTAACTTAACTAATTTTCCACTAATTAAAGCATATATATATATATATAGACCTAAATCTTAGCCCTTCAATTGGTTCACAATTGGGTCATTTACCACATTTTTGATCCATAAACTTATATCCCTCAATGACTCACCAATCATATCATGGAATAATTAAAATCAGTCCCTTCAATTTAGCCCTATCCCCATTCTTTCCATGGTTTCCAAAATACCTAAACCATCAAAATCTCCCCATGGGGTTCGCCCATACACCATGGCCGAACCCATGGTCCATGGTTTTATTTTTTAAAGCCTTATTTATATTGCTTAAAGTCCATTTAAAATTTATCAATCTTCTCCATCAATTCCCATAATTTTACACCCAAAATTACTACAATATATCACCATAGGGTTCATCATTCATTGGTGACATTTAAGACCATAAAAAAAAAACGTTAACCTTCATCCATGGATTCCTTCATTAAAAAACCCCTTTCAAAATTTCTACCATTCTTTCATTTAAAACTTTAAAAATCATTAACCACTTAACATAGCCTCCATTCTCTAATCCCATTAAAATTCTAACACCATCACCATAAGTTCATGGTCCATCATTCATTCATGCCTTTTGAGGCCATCAACATCATTCACATCTCCCATGCATTTCCTCATTTAAACCCCTTTGAAATTACCAACATTTAATTATTAAAATCTTAAAAATCATAAATTATCCTCCATGGCTTTCATTCTTTAAAACCCTAATAAAATCATTTAATCATCTACCATGCTTAAGTAAATTTTAATACATAAAATCCTTAATGCATCCTTCAAAAATCCACATACATCCATGCTTAATTAATTTAAATACATAATGTCCTTAGTGCCTCCTTTTTTTTTTTTTTAACCTAATTTACCCATTTAGGGTTTGCCCATTCTTCCTCCTTTCATTAGATGGATTTGAGATCCAAGGCCCATGACAATTTGGCCACCAACCAATCCAAGAAATGGGTTCCATAATTACCTCTTAACCCTTAAAATGTAAAATTCTTGTTCAAGAATTACTTACAATCCAACGACTCCTCCGGCTTTTCTTTCTCCTCTTGATTTCTTTAGCCCTTTCTCTTCTTCTTCTCTTTGATTGGTCGGCCAAGATGCTTGATCAATGGTAAAACTCCAATGCTTGGGTCAGCTAAGATGGGGTGTGTTTGAGAGAGGGAAGGGAGGAGAAGATGGACAGAATTACCCTAAGGTCTTAGTCTTGGAGTGGTGTCTTATGCTTTGAGTTTTTTCTTCTCTTCTTCTAAGTCTTCTTCTTATTTTCTCCTTAGCTTTCTTCTTCCTTCTTTCCTTGGTGTGGGACGGTTTTGAGAGAGATGAAGAGAGGGAGAGAGTGAAAGAGCTCGATGGAAAAAGATGAGAAAAAGAGATAAGGTTCATCTCATTTGGTGGAGTGACCTACACCCCACCATTTAATTTCTCCACCAACCAACATGAGATCTTTTTATGCTTTAATGGTGGTGGTTGAAATAAACCATCACTAGCCAACGTTTTTGGTGTTAAAGATGAGATGGTTTTGGTCTCCCATATTTTGACCCCTTTGACCACCTTTTAGATAGTTTAATCATTTAATTAACTAGCTAATTACCTTAGGTTAATTAATTCCCACTTAACCTAATTCCATTATTCCACCCATGGTTGATCAATTCAACCATGGTGGCCGGCCCCACCAATCCTTGGTCCACACGCCACCTCACTTGGTGAGGTGGAGGTGGGCCCCATCGGCCATATCACCTTGGTCATTCCATCACCAACTTAGGTGATTTAGATTTAATTAAATCCATTCCAACTAGTTGGATCACCATTGGGCCCATGGCCCAATTACATTTTTCTCTTACCCATTTACCTTAGAGTTTACATCATCTTGATCCATTAGGTCCCAAATGGGTATTGGGCCCAATTTGACCATCCTTGGCCCAATTGACCATCATTGACCCTTTAAATGAATTTAAATCCAATCCATAGTCCATTGGACCATACTTGGGCATTTGTCCATATTTTGATCCATTCACCATTTATTCCATCAAATTTCCAATTTCCACCATTAAAAATAAATAATAGCCACATATTTATTGATTTAAAAATTTGGGGCCATTACATCCCCCATCCTTCTTATGATTGAAAACGGTCCCACATATCTTGGCGACAATTTTCCTTTCTTTCCAAATCTTTGTCCCTTCCGTGGCGAGACTTTCAAGAACACCATGTCTCCCACTTCAAATTCAAGGAACCTTCGCCTTTCGTCAGAATAGCTCTTCTGACAACTCTGCGTAGTCAATAGGTGCTGCTGTATCAACTGTATCTGCGCTGTAGTGTCTGCGACCAACTCAGGTACAATCAGTGCAGGCTCACCGGCCTCTGTCCAGCACACTAGTGGCCTACATGGTCTACCATATAATGCATCAAATGGAGCCATCTGGAGGCTTGCTTGGTAACTGTTGTTATATGAGAATTCTACCAACGGCAAGTGATCCTCCCATCCACCCTTGAAATCTAGCATACATGCTCTCAGCATGTCCTCCAATGTCTGAATTGTCCTCTCAGACTGTCCATCAGTCTGTGGATGGAATGTTGTACTAGTCAATAAATCTGTTCCCATGGCTGCCTGCATACTCTGCCATACTCTGTCGGTGAATCGACCATCTCTGTCAGACACAATAGTCCGAGGAATACCACGTAATCTGATGATATCCCTTATATACGGCCGACCCATAGTCTCAGATGAATCCGTCATCTTAATAGGAATGAAATGTGTAGACTTGGTCAGTCGGTCTACCACGACCCATATAGCATCGTTGCCCTTTAAAGACCTTTGCAACCCTGTAACAAAATCCACGGAGAAGTGTTCCCATTTCCATTCCGACACTGGTAGGGGTTTAAGTAACCCTGGTGGCTTCTGATGTTCCGTCTTAACCTGCTGACAAGTTAACCAATGTGCTACAAATTCTGCCACATCTCTTTTGTGTCCGTACCACCAGTAATGTCTCTTCAGGTCGTGATACATCTTAGTGCTGCCCGGATGAATAGAGAGTTTGGTCTGATGTGCCTCAACCAATAACTCGTTTCTGCAGCTCTTAGGTACATAAATCCTTTCTCGGAATAGAAGACCCTGTCCCGGTCGTAATTCCCATTCCAGTATGATTTAACCAGTAGACATCTTGGCCCATATCTCTTCCACTTTCGGGTCTGTCCGTTGTTCCTATTCAATCTTAGTAACCATGTTGGATCGTATGATCAAATTGTACATACTCCCTTGGTTATTGATATGCAAGTTGAACTCTCGAATGGTATTCAACATGTCCCATTCTGTCCTGATCAAACATGCCACTGATACATGTGATATGCGGTTGAGTGCATCTGTCACCTTGTTAGCCTTGCCAGGATAATAACGAAGTACGAACTCATAATCTGCCAGATATTCCATCCATCTGCGCTGCCTCAAGTTGAGCTCTTTCTGATCAAACAAATATTTCAAACTCTTATGATCTGAAAACACTTCAAATTTTTCGCCATAAAGATAATGTCTCCAGCTTTTGAGAGCAAAGACTACTGCAGCTAGTTCAAGATCATGCGTAAGATAGAGACATTCATGTATTTTCAGTTGTCTTGAACCATAAGCCACCACACGATGAGTTTGACTAAAGACACACCCAAGTCCTTTTCCTGAAGCGTCATATTGTACTTCATAACCCTTGCCTCTTTCTGGCAAAATCAAAATAGGAACCCTTGTAAGTCTCTCTTTCAACGTTTCAAATCTCCAGTTGCATAGATCTGACCACTCAAATTTGACTCCTTTCTGAGTGAGTCGAGTCAGTGGAGATGCAATCTTGGAGAAATCCATAATAAACTTTCTGTAATAACCAGCCAATCCCAAGAAGCTACGGATCTCGGTTACATTCTTTGGTGCTTTCCATTCTCCCACTGCCGCCACTTTAGCCGGATCCACGGCTATACCATCTTCTGGTATAACATGTCCCAAAAAGTTAACCTTAGGTAGCCAGAATTCACATTCGCCGGCTTTAGCATATAACTGGTTCTTCCTCAAAGTGTCCTAAACTATCCTCAAGTGCTCAACGAGTCCTTCATGAGTATTGGAATAAATCAAAATGTCATCAATAAATACAATAACAAATTGGTCCAAGTAAGGACGGAAGATCCAGTTCATTAAATCCATAAACACAGCCGGTGCATTGGTGAGTCCAAACTGCATGACTACAAACTCAAATAGTCCATACCGCGTTCTGAAGGCTGTTTTTTCTATGTCCTCCTCCCTAACCCGAATTTGATGGTATCCGGATATCAGGTCAATCTTAAAGAAATGACTGGAACCTCTAAGTTGATCAAATAAGTCATCGATCCTAGGTAGAGGGTACTTGTTTTTGACTGTCAGCTGGTTCAGTTTTCGATAATCCACACACATACGGAGTGAACCATCTTTTTTCTTCACAAATAAAATTGGAGCTCCCCAAGCCGATGTATTGTTCCGAATGCACCCCAGTCTAAGCAGTTCATCAATCTGCATCTTTAACTCGGACATCTCTGTTGGTGCCATCCGGTAATGTGGTAATGACACTAGTGCAGTGCCAGGGTACAACTTGATTTTAAAATTGATCTCCCTCATGGGAGGCAAGCTAGGGAGTTTTGTCAGGAATATGTCTGCAAAGTCCTTTACTATTGCCGGAAGTTCAACCACCGGTGCCTTGTTGATTCTAATACTGTTCAATACCAGGTGATTCAACCCTTCACGCAATCTACTTTGCTTGTCAGTACGCACCACATGTTGTTTTCCCTCGGGCGACCAAAATGTCACCCTGCGACCGATAACAATCAATGTTGGCCTTAAAGCTAGCCAACCAATCCATGACGAAAATAATATCATATTCTGGCATATTGAGTACCAAATAATTGAACTCAAATCTGATTCCAGCAAGTTCAGTATTCACTACTGTGCATATAAGTCCCAATGATGTGTCTCTGACGGGGGATACAATAGTGAATGATGTGGACAGTTTTTGTACCAATGTACCAGTAGCAGTTATAAATGCAGCAGATATGAAAGAGTGTGATGCTCCTGAATCAAATAATGCAAAGGCATTGGAACTACTGACTACTTCCATACCTTGAATCACTGAATGATCCTCTGCTGCTGGAGGTGTTAAGGTGAATACCCGTCCAGATCCTGTAGGTGGCCGTCCCGCCTGATTAAATGTCCTGTCTCCACGTGAGTTAGCTGGTCTAACTGGTGGACGAGATGAACCTCTGGAATATGGGGGTTTGTTGAGTTCTGGACATTCTCTCTTAAAATGACCAGGCTAATAACAGTGAAAGCAGTTGCTCCCTCCTCTGGGAGCCTGAGTGACTGATGCCGATGGGGAGGGATGATTGGGTCGAAAGCCCCCTGTTGACCCAGTAGATGGTGAGGGTCTACTAGAGTTCGGTCGGAACCTCTTATTGGGCTGGAATGTACCCTTCCCACTCTGAGCTCGGCGATTGTCAAAACGCGTCAACTCAGCCATCTCCTGCTCTGCTATAGTGGCCCTGCTGACCACTTCTACCAATGTGGGTTCCTTGAATATAGTTACCTTGGCCCTTATGTTAGGCTGAAGGCCCCGCTCAAACTTCCGTGCCCTGCGATGCTCAGTATCCACCATATAGAATGCATACACAGATAAACTGAGAAACTCCTGGTGGTACTCTACCACCGTCATGGTACCTTGTACCAAAGATATAAAAGCCTGTGTATGGCGTTCCTTCTCCTCCTCAGGAAAATAGCGTTCCAGAAAGGTAGCTAAGAACTGCTCCCAAGTCATGGCAATCTGTAACACCCAGCCCTTTTCACCATAATAATCAGAGTTTTTTTTTTTTAATAATAAATAACAATAATCAATAGGGTGGCTGACGCAGGAAAGGGTGTATGCCATTTGTAAAAGCCTGTGTATGGCGTTCCTTCTCCTCCTCAGGAAAATAGTGTTCCAGAAAGGTAGCTGAGAACTGCTCCCAAGTCATGGCAATCTGCATCACCCCTCCCTTTTCACCATAATAATCAGAGTTTTTTTTTTTTATAATAAATAACAATAATCAAGTGATCGGGGCGAAGTGTCATGACGCGAGTTAAGTTTGGACTTCTAAAGTCCGACCCTTAACTGGCTGAGCCCATGTGTGTATGAACTAAGTCCAAAAGAATTGATCCACACATGGTACAATGAACTTGCGGAAATTACTTAGTCTAACTGATGGTTATAATAGATCCTAAGACTACTCCATTTTCCATTTCTAGATAGCAAATCATATAAACATTATCTCCAACATTACTAACATAGCTTTAAACTAAACATTCATACCAAACCATCCAAGCCATAGTTAACTACGTTATTACATGCCAATAACATCTAACTATCAAATTACATTGTCCAAATAACTTAAATAAAAAGTCCATAATTCCAAGTCCATTTAAAGCTCAAGCGACTATACTTGGTTCCATCACTATCCTCGTTCTTCCCCTTTCCTGCGTCATCCACTAAGGATAGAGATAGGGCGTTAGATCAATGCGCCCAGTAGTGTTTCCGATTAAGTCTACCACAAGGTTAGTAACAAAACATGCAAATAATAGAATAATACATGTTCATCAAAATCTCATAAAAACAATGCTATGTATGTTATGCTCATGTAATGAGTCCCACCCATCACAATTATACCTAGCCTCCTCTGACGGGATTCTCATCGTCAAGGTACCCCACAATGGTCTTTCGGACGCCCCGACGGAGTGTGGCCTCCGGATTCCTATTGATGGGATTCTCATCATTAAGGTACTCCACAGTGGTCCTTCGGACGCCCCGACGGAGTGTGGCCTCCGGTTTCGATAATCACCAACCCATGCCATGCATGAGATGTCCATGATCTCATGCCATTTGTAAATACATATTACCATACAAAACTACTTTGAAACATGATAACTTAGCACATAACTCATCAAAATTAAGATAAAACATCACATATATGTGTGGTTACAAAAAGGTAGGAAACCTACTCAATGTTCACTTAGTTTGACTGTTCTTTTAAACCGTCAACCCATCACGACTTTGTACACCGTTCAAGCAATCCCGATACCTTATTTACATAATAGCAAATCAACATATATACATTTCATTTCCAACTAAACCTAAGTCTCCAAAACCACTTTATGGGGTTCGGCTATACCCCATGGCCGAACCTCACCCACTTAAACTTTGGTCTCTCTTTTATTTATCCACATAACCTAATCCTCCAAATGTACCTTGGTAGGGTTCGGCCATACAACATGGTCAAACCTTTCCACTTTGGTTTTGGCCCATATTTCAAATCCTTTGGTCATCTCATCTTTGATCATTTCATCCATATTTACCATAATGCCACTATACTAACCCTTGTTTAATTTTTACTTAAAAACCAATAACCATAACTAATCCACCTTGGTGGGGCTCGGCCATACAACATGGCCGAACCTCACCATCTTAATTTGATCCTTTAAATCATTCTTACATACATCTTTAATCACATTATTAGCTACACACTAAGGCCACCAATGACCATTAGTGGGGTTCGGCCATACTACATGGCCGAACCTCACCAACCTGGTTTTTGTCCCTCTTTCCATCATCTTTGATGGCTGACTAATTTCTTATACGAAGTCCATAGATCAACATACATGATTCTCAAATCAAAAGCATATCATAATCCATAATTTCCAACCATGTTCTTACTCTAACTAACCCATAAAAACAGTCCATGGGGTTCGGCCATACACATGGCCGAACCCTATGGTTCTCTTAATTCAATTAGTCCATCATCTAACCATGGTTTATGATCAGCAACTTAGCCATGATAATAACATGGTTCAACCATGTAATTGCCGATCCAAAACAGTAACCTTATCTCCATTTAAAAATCCTTTAAAACTTCAAAACAAAGTATGGTTTTTATCCCTCAAAAACCATAAAAATTACCACATTCTTTCATGGGGTTCGGCCATCCAAAGTGGCTGAACTCTATGATCCATGTTTTGTCATTTTTAAACAGCATAATACTTGATCTGAACCCTTAATAGATTCGGCCATACAATGGCCGGATCATATTCCCTTAACCAACTTATTTATCAAGGGTTCAAAGTGCACTTACCAATACCGCGACTCCTTCGGTTCTTTGTCTACTTGATCTTTTCTCTGATTTGCTCTTCCGTTCCTTTTTTAGTCCTTCCCTCATTCTCCTTTAGCTGAGACTGATCTTGTTTGTAGACTCCTTGAAATGGTTTAGCCAAAGTATTTGATTTGAGAGAGAGAGATAGAACTTTTGGCCTTGGATGAGAGTGATAACCTTGATGCCAAACTCTTTTGCTGAATTTTGTCTTGGTGAAAGGATCATCCAAGGACTGATTGGTATGAGATACAATCAGCCAATGCCTTTGGTCTTGAGAGGTGACAACGTCCAAGAGAGGGAGAGAGAGAGATATAGTGAAAATGAATACTCCTTTGGCAAATGAAATTCAGCCCAAGGTTGGCACCAAATGTAACTCTCAGGTAAGGATTCCTAGTGGATGACGCAGGAAAGGGGAAGAACGAGGATAGTGATGGAAACCAAGCATAGTCGCTTGGGCTTTAAATGGACTTGGAATTATGGACTTTTTATTTAAGTTATTTGGACAATGTAATTTGATAGTTAGATGTTATTGGCATGTAATAACGTAGTTAACTATGGTTTGGATGGTTTGGTATGAATGTTTAGTTTAAAGCTATGTTAGTAATGTTGGAGACAATGTTTATATGATTTGCTATCTAGAAATGGAAAATGGAGTAGTCTTTGGATCTATTATAGCCATCAGTTAGACTAAGTAATTTCTACAAGTTCATTGTACCATGTGTGGATCAGTTCTTATGGACTTAGTTCATACGCACATGAGCTTGGCCAGTTAAGGGTAGGACTTTAGAAGTCCGAACTTAGCTCGCGTCGTGACATTCCGCCCCGATCAGTTGTTTATTATTATTTAAAAAAAAAATAAACTCTGATTATTAGAGTGAAAAGGGCGGGGTGTTACACAATCCTCTCCCCTTCCGGAATAAGTGCCCGCTGTTTCTCTATCACCTCCCACCATTTACCGACATCATCAATCAGCTGTGATGTGGCCAGTAAAATCTTGTGAGCATGACTCGTGATATTCAAAAGAGTCAGAATCTGAGAAATCTTCTTCAGCCAGTTTTTCGCTCCGACAGCCCCTTCTCTTCCCTTGAAGTAAGGAGGGCGCTATTGCTGGAAATCCCTGACCATAATTCTGTCATTGTTTCCGTTGGTGGTTCCATTCTCATTCAAATGTTGTTGGAGCACTGAAGTAACCACCGCTTGAACCAGATTCTGCAATTCAGGAGGTACCACTGGTATGTTTACACTGCTTTCTTCCTTCTCGTGATGAGATTGTTCTTCCTCACAGTAAGAATGTTGTTCCTCCTCATGGTGAGATTGTTCTTCCTCACGGTGAGAGTGTCGCTCCTCCTCATCACCCCCCTTTTCGTTTTTTCGGGTATTTCTCATTGACTTTCCTTTTGGAGCCATTTTTCCCTAAGCCATTGAAAACATCACGACTTAGTTTTCATAAACAAAATTTTGTATTTCCTACCTATTGGGGAAAATTTCCAAATAAGCACTCTTGATTCTTGCTTTGTTTTCTGGGGAAATGCATCCTATGTTGCTATACTTGATAATCCAATTATTTTGACTGTACTTCTTTTACTATCATCCGTCTGAGTCTAACGAAGTAAATTAATGCATGGATACCAGATTAATTTACCTCGAAAGATTCAAGTTTCGGGTTCGCTCTGATACCAATTGTAACACCCCGCCCTTTTTCACTCGCTTTTTCCCTTAAATTCAGAGTATATATTTTTTTTATAGCAGAGTAGAGTGATAGAGCACGGTACGTCACGACGCGAGCTAAGTCCGAACTTCCAAATTCCAACCCTTAACTGGCCAACCCTATGTGAGCATGGACTAAGTCAAAATACTTCACACATAGTAATATCAATATGCGGAATAAAATCATAACCTGCGGAATCATAACATCAAAATGTGGAATCATAATAGAAACAGGTTCTATTCCATTCAGATAACAAAGTACGTCAAGTCCTTGTCCATAATTAAAACATCATAATTATCAAATAAATTATCAAACCATCTAAGTTATTACATTCCGAAATCTAAATACTCAAATACAAGTTCATGAGTAATCTTTATTCAAAACATGTAAAATAAGTCTTCCAAGCTCCTATGCCTGGTCCATCTTACGTTCATCGTTCCCCTGATTACCTGTATCATCAACTAGGGCAGAAGTAGGGCGTTAGAACAACGCGCCCAGTAGGTATTCTAGTTACGACTAACACATGGTTAGTACAAAACATATATAATAATATAGTGATGTCAAAACCATATAAAATCCATGCCATGCAATGATGACAAATATGCAATGAGTCCCACCCATCACATGTACATAAATGTACCCACCACATAGGTCTTCCGGACGCCCCGGCGGAGTGTGGACCCTCTGGAATCTTCTTGATGGAAATCACATCAAGGTACTGCACATAGGTTTTTCGGACGCTCCGACGGAGTGTGACCCCTCCGGTTATAAATCCTCCACCCCATGCCATGCATGAGATGCCAATGAAACATATGTTATTTTAATAACATAAATATAGCATTTAGAATCACCTTTTGAAAACATATCCAACACATGATATTTAAACAATTGAACATAGCATTTGAAAATCATATAAAGCATATCCTTTGAAACATATTTTCATCAAGCTTAAGATAAACACAAAGTACATAAACCATGGTTTCAAAGAGGTGGAATCCTACCAAGATCGTTACGTGTCTTTGTGTCTTTCGTCCGGTAACCGCTCACGATCTTAAATGCAGTGTGAGATCCCGTTACCTTATAACACAATAATTAATCATAATCAAGTCCCACTTTATTTTCAAGGTTCTAAGTCCATAAACAAAACCCCATGGGGCTCGGCCATACACTATGGCCGAATCCATGGTCCATTAATTCAATTAATTACCATAATGCCATTATTTCCCTCATTCATTTAAATCTACTATAACTAGACCTTATAAACTTTCCTTAACCAAAACAAGTCCATCAATACTCCTCATGGGGTTCAGCCATACATCATGGCCGAACCCATGATTCTCCACTTTGGCATGTAATTACAACTTTGCCATTGGCCTAATTATTTCCAACCTTTTGTTAATTAATACATCAATCTAAACTCATAAAATAGGTTCCTAATTCGGTCCATAAATCAGCCATTAACGATGACTTAAAATGCCATATGATCCCTTAGTTTGGTCCATGGGGTTCGGCCATACACCTTGTGTAATAGCCCGGATTTTTAAATCAATACATATGTTGGCTATTATTTATTTTAATGAGTGAAATTAAGAATTTTGATGGAATAGATGTTAAATGGATCAAAATTTGTGCAACGGCCAAGTATGGTCTAATGGACCATGGATTGTATTATTTCCAATTAATTGGGTCAAGCATGGTCAATTGGGTCAAATACCCATTTGGGACCCAATGGGTCAAGATGGATTGAGCATTAGGGTAAATGGGTAGGAGGTGAATTTAATTGGGCCATGGGCCCAATGGTGATAAAAGGAAAGGGGTCCATCTCATGGACAAATGTATGAGTGAAATGTCCAAGATGGCGTTGCCGAGTGGGGCCCAACTCCACCTCATCAAGTGAGGTGGCGGGTGGACCAAGACATAGGTGGGGCCCACCATCATGGTTGACTTGGTCAACCATGGATAAGTCAAAGGGAATTGAGGAGGATCAAGGTGAATTGAATTGAATAAATTGATTAAAATCACCTAAGTTAAGTTGGAATAAATCAAGGTGGCATAATCAAGTGGGACCCAACTCCACCTCATCAAGTGAGGTGGCAGGTGGGCCAAGGCACTGGTGGGGCCGGCCACCATGGTTGACTTGGTCAACCATGGGTGGATTCATTAAGAAATTAAAGAGAAATAAATGGAATTAAATTATGTAATTAAATGACCTAAGTTACATATCAAATTAAATAAATGAGTTACATTACATGGAGTGAGTTCAATGGGGGTGAGTCACCAAGGAAATGAGTGAGTCAAATGGGTGGTTTCATCTCATGGAAACCATCCAACCATGAAGACAAAACCATCCAAAATCGTTGGATGATGTGGAGTGCCAGGTGGAAGGCATGCTCCCCCCTTGGCTGGACCAAAAGCTTAGGTGGAGAGCATGCATTGGCCCATTGTGAGGTGATGGTTCCACCTCACCCAAACCACCAAACCACTCATGGTAAAGGAACCAAAACCGTTGGCCATGGGAGGGGTTGGGTGTGCCATGTGGAGGGCATGCACCCTCCATGGCTAGACAAGATCCTTAGAAGGTGGACATGCTAGGGTATGCATTGGCCCATTGTGAGGTGGTGGTTCCACCTCACCCAAACCACCAAACCACCAAGGAAACCCAAGCCCAAAACCGTGTACATGGGGTGGTATACTAGACAAGAGGCCTAAGATTAAGGTCATGCAAGACCATACATTGGTCAAAGGAGAGGTGGTGGAGTCTAACCCAAGCAACCCAAAACAAAATGGGAAAAACTAGGGTTTCTCCATCTCATTTCTCATCTCACTCTCTCCCTCTCTCCCTCCCTCTCTTGGCAGACTCTCACACAAGGAGAAAGACAAGAAAAAGACATAGAGAAAAGGAGGAGATCCCAAGCTTGGCCGACCACACTCCCAAGGCCCAAGACTTAGGATATTTTCCATTCTTTCCTCCTCTCCCTCTCACAAACCTACCTCCATCCTGGCCAAACCAACCCTTGGTGATCTCATCTTGATCAAGCTCATATATTGGCCGAAGATCAAAGAGAAGAGGAAGAAGGAAGACTAAGGATCAAAGAGGAGCAAAAGGAAACCCGAAGAGCCGCGGAATTGGTAAGTAGTCCTCAACAAGAGTTTAGTTTTAAAAGAGTTAAAATGAGACCATGGAGTCAATTTTTCTTGATTAATTGGTGGCCAAAATATTATGGGCCATGGATCTAAAATCCATCCAAGAAAGGGGATGAGAAATGGACAAACCCTAATGGGTAAGATAATTAAGAAAAATAATGGAATACTAAGGACACTATGTATATCTATGGGTTATGTATGCATGCATGGCAAAAGTGGGTAAAAGACCATGGTTCGGCCATTGCATGGCCAAACCCTAAATGTTATGAATACATGGAGAGGACCTCATGCATGTCAAAAGTATGGCGAATGATCAAAATAAATGGTTTGGCCTTTGCATGGCCAAACCCTAGGGTTTATTGTATGAGAACCATCAAGTAACAAATCATGGAAATATGATTTTTGAAGAAATAATGAACCATAGGGTTCGGCCATGTATGGCCGAACCCTATGGAAGGAGATTAAGTAATTTTTAAGGGGTTTGAAGGAAGGAAACCATGGAATGATAGTTAATGATTTTTGAGTTTTGAATGGTTAAAAGTTAGTAAATTTTAAAGGGGTTAAGTGAGGGAATCCATGGAGAAAGGTTAATGAGTATTTGTGGTCTTAAATGTTACAAATAAAGATGAACCATGAACCATGGGTTCGGCCATGGTGTATGGCCGAACCCTATGGAGGTGTATTAGTGACTTTAATGGGTGAAAAAGATGGAAAATGATGAGGGAATGTTGGTGGCTTCAATGGACTCAAAATGTACTTAATGATGATAAAAAATGATGATCTAAATGTATGATGGAATCCCCTCAAAGGGACTTTGTTGTGGATCTAAAATGTGATAAAAGATCCAAGAAAAATGAGGAAAATAACATCATGGGTTCAGCCATGGTGTATGGCCGAACCCCATGACCCATTTTATGAGTCATTTCATGGGTTAAGTATGGAGCTATGCATGATTAAAATGAATGGGTATGAAGTTAAGAAAATGTATGATGTATACTGATTTTTAAGTCATGATTAATGAGGCATTGAGGGATCCATGTTTATGGATCAGTTAGGGATATGGACATGCCTAAATGAAAGGTGATTAACCATAGAAAGGAGGAGTGGCAAAAACGTAAATATGGCCAAAAATGAAGAACCATGGGTTCGGCCATGGTGTATGGCCGAACCCCATGGGGGATGGTTGTGGACTTAGGGACTTTTAATGATGACGTTAGGTGTTGGATAAATGAACCAAAGTGTGGCTGACCTTAGACCCACATGATTAAAATGATTAATGGATCAAAAAGGGACCCAAAAACCTAATTAGTGAGGTTCGGCCATGGTGTATGGCCGAACCCCACTGAGGCATGTGTTATGGACTTAGACATGGTTGGAACATTGGTTTGATTTGTTAATATGTAATAAAGTAACGGGATATCGCAAGCGGTGAGCGATCGGTGATCAATATTTCGACAGAAAATCCAAGAACCCGGTATTAGACATTGGTAGGATTCCTACCTCATCATAAGCCATGGATTATGTGTATATGAATGCTTTACTTGACTTATTTTGGTATAAAATTATATGCTTTAAGATGGGATTTAATGCTATGGCTTGTAATATTAATATATGGCATATTGCACTTACATCTCATGCATGGCATGGGAGGGATGAAATGAAACCGGAGTCCATGCTCCATCGGGGCGACCGATAAACACACATGGGGATACTATGTATTCGTGATTCCTTGATGAGGCTTTTCCATCAAGAGGGATACTGTGTGTTTATGATTCCTTGATGTGTTTTTTCCGTCAAGAGGGACAGTGTATAATGATAATATGGATGATGGGTGGGACTCATGACATAGGACACCCATAGCATGGCATTGATTTCATGGTTTTCCTATACTATTATCTATGTGTTTTGTTATCACTAATCCATGAGTTGACCCTACTCGGAGTACCTACTGGGCGCATTGTGTAACGCCTACTTCCACCATAGATGATGACGCAGGAAATGGAGGAAAGGAAGGACGTGATCGTCAAGCGTAGGAGCTTGTAGGAGCGAGCTAGTTTATTTACTTAAGTTTTAATTTTGGGAATGTAATTTGAGTAACTTAGCTCGTTGGACTGTAATATTTTAGATTACTTGCTATGGTTTGGACTTTATCTTTGACATTCTAATTTTGAGGTATTTTAGTAATTTAAGTGATGTAATTCCTTACTATCTAAAATTGGTAGGATAGATTCTATTATAATTCCGCATTAAGTTTATATTCCGCAAGCTTCCTTTCTACGTGTGAACCATTCTCGTGGACTTAGGTCCACTCACACGTAGGGTTGGCCAGTTAAGGGTCGGGCTTTGGAAGCTCGGACTTAACTCGCGTCGTGATGTCCTGCGCTCTTTGCCACTCTTTATTTAAAAAAAAAATAAAATAGACTCTGATTTTGGGCTAAGCGAGTGAAAAGGGGCGGGGCATTACACCTTGGCCGAACCCTATGGTGTACAACTACCCAATTATAGAAACTTCCATAATTAACAAGTACACAATTTAAAAGGCCCATATTTAGAAAGTTTCTTAATTAATCAACCACCCTTCCATAATTAGAAGGTTTCCATAATTACCATCCAAAATTAGAAGCTTTTTAATTTAGCCAACTCATTCCAAAAATAGAAACTTCCCAAATTTAGTAACCTTCTTTCCATACTTGGATACTTTCTAATTCTAGCAACCTTCTTTGCATAATTGGAAGCTTTCCATAATTAAACTCCACCTTTCTATAATTGGAAGGTTTCCAAATTAATCTTCATGGTCTATAATTAGATACTTTCTAATTTCAATGTCCACCTTCCAAGAATAAAAACTTTCCATAAATACCACTTCTTAATTTGGCAACATCCTTCCTTAATTGGAAGCTTTCCAAACTTAGCAACAAAATGCATTTACCAATCCAAAACAACCCCATGGGGTTCGGCCATACACCATGGCCGAACCCTATGGTTCACGATCTTGATTATTTAATCCCTTGAAAAGCTACATATCAATAACATTAACCTCTTATTAAATTTAACCAATTACCATCCATTATAATCAATTAAAAACATAAATATAATTGATGGGGTTCGGCCATACACCATGGCTGAACCTCACCCCTTTTTTTCCCATTCTTTTGATCCAATCAACTTGGCCATAAAGCAATCATGGTTCAGCCATGCCATGGCCGACCCACATCCCTACCATATCTCCATTTAAAATCCTCTTAAGACATAAGCATAAATCCATGATCTTCATGTTTGAAAACCCCATCAACTTGTTGATAACTTCCATGGTTTTCATTCTTAATAACCCAATGAAATAAACCATATCTTCCTTTAATCAATCATGGGGTTCAGCCATGGTGGTTCTTTTCTGTCCATTTAAAAATTATCAAATCATCATCCAAACTTATTCCATGGGGTTCGGCCAAACACCATGGCCGAACCCTATGGTTATTTTTATTTCAAAACAATTTTATCAAATAAAATACTAACCGTTTCTGACTTCTTGTTTGTAACGCCTGCCCCTTTTCACTATGCTACTTAGCCGAAAATCAGTGTATATATTTTTTTTTGAAATAAAGAGTGACAAAGAGCGCGGGGCGTCACGACATGAGTTAAGTCCGAGCTTCCATAGCCCGGCCCTTAACTGGCCAACCTACGTGTGTATGGAACTAAGTCCACGAGAACGGTTCACACGTAGAAAGTAAGTTTGCGGAATATTAACTAAATGTTGAGTTATAATAGAGTCTATCCTACCAATTTTAGATAGCAAGGAATTACACCACTTAAATTACTAAAATACCTCAAAATTATAATGTCCAAAATAAAAGTCCAAACCATAGCAATAGTCTAAGTTATTACCGTCCAACGAGCTAAGTTACTCAAGTTACATTTCCAAAATAAACTTAATTAAATAAACTAGCTCACTCCTCCAAGCTCCTACGCTTGGTCCCGGTCGCATCCTTCAGCTCCTCCGTTTCCTGCGTCATCATCTAAGGTGGAAGTAGGGTGTTAGACAACGCGCCCAGTAGGTACTCCGATTAGGGCCAACACATGGATTAGTGATAACAAACATATAGGTAATAGTATATCAAAACCATGCAATTAATACAATGCCATGCAATGGGTGTCTTATGTCATGAGTCCCACCCATCATCCATATCATCATTATACCATGTCCCTCTTGATGGAAAAAGCCTAATCAAGATATAATCAACATAAAGCATCCCCCTTGATGGCAAAGCCTCATCAAGGTATACAATAAACACAAAGTATCCCCATGTATGTTTATCAATCGCCCCGACGGAGCATGGACTCCGGTTCCATTTCATCCCTCCCATGCTATGCGTGAGATGTAAGTGCAACATGCCATATAATAATATTTCAAACCATAGCATTTAAATCCCATCTTAAAACATATCATTTGATTACCAAAATAAATCAAGTAAAACAATGCATAAACACATAATCTATGGCTTACAATAAGGTAGGAATCCTACCAAATACCAACTAGCGTTCCTTTGCGTTTCCGTCCAAGGATTCAGTCACCAATCGCACACTGCTTGCGAGGTCCCGTTTACCTTATTACACATCAACAATTAAACCCATGTTTTAATCTTGCCTATGTCCATCATACATGCCTAAGTGGGGTTCGGCCATTGTAACGCCCGCCCCTTTTCACCGAAAATCAGAGTCTATTTTTTTTTTTTTTTACATAAAAATGACAAAGGGCACGGACGTCACGATGCGAGTTAAGTTCCGAGCTTCTAAAGCCCGACCCTTAACTGGCCAACCCTACGCGTGCGTGGAACATAAATCCACGAGTACGGTTCACGCGTAGAATGTAAGCTCGCAACACATAAAAAAATCAATGCGGGTGATAATAGACACTATCCTACCAATTTTCAGATAGCAGGGAAGAGATATTCATTAAATTACTAAAATGCCCTCATACCGTACTGTCCAAAATAATTTATAAAACATAGCAAGACATCTAAGTTATTACATTTCCGACAAGCTAAATTATACAAATACACATTTTCCCAAAATAAACTTAAACAAAATAATTAGTCCGCCTTCCCAAGCTCCTAAGCGTGACTCCCGTCCTGTCCTTCCGTTCCGCCATCTCCAGCATCGTCAACTAGGGTAGAAGTAGGGCGTTAGAACACGCGCCTAGTAGGACTCCGAGTAGGGCTAGCACATGGGTTAGCAATAACAGCATGCATATAATATTATAGAAAAAAAAACCATGCACTTTGGGCAATGTCATGCAATGGTTATGTCATGAATCCCACCCATCAATCTCATCCTCATTCTACAATGTCCCTTTTTCAACCATCCATAGTGTCCCAAATAAAATCCATACCATCATCGTACTATGACCCTCTTGATGGAAAAGCCTCATCAAGATGCGGTCCACACTAGGCATCCCCCCTTGATGGAAAGACCATCATCAAGGTATCATAATTACAAGAGTCCCCCCCTTGATGGCAAAACCTCATTAAGGTATAATAATAACATATGTGAAATGTCCCCATGCTGTTTATCGGTCGCCCCGACGGAGCATGGACTCCGGTTTCATTTCATCCTTCCTCTGTCATATGCCTCCCATGCCATGCATGAGATGTAGATGCCATATGCCATGTAATATATAAAATTCAATAGTAATAAAACCCATCTTAAAACAATTACAAGATTACCAACTAAATCAAGGGGAAACCATCCCACAATATTTGATCCAAAACCCATCATAAGCATTCACATAATTTCCAAACTAATTTAGAGTAAAACATCACATGATACATAATCCAAAACTTATCTTAAAGACAACCACATGATTTCCAAAATAGATTAAAGAAAACATCACCCAAATCCATGGCTTACAAAAAGGTAGGAATCCTACCGAATACCGACCCGCGTCCTTTTACATTTTTCATTCGATAAACCCAGTCGCCGATCGCGCACCGCTTGCGATGTCCAGTACCTTATTACACATTCATCATTAGTCCATGTTTTAACCATTTCTAAGCCCATATGAAAAACCGGTCACTATTTAGGTTTTGTGGTCCCATATCATCTATTAAACCTTTTAATCCCATAAGTCTTAAAATTCGGTCACCCTAGGCTTTATCAATCACTTATAAGGTTATTACATTAGATCCCCTAAGTCCATGATCAATTTCCATGGAATTCTTGAATTTGGCCACTAATTACGGTTTTGCCACTACCTCATTTTTCATGCTTAATCACTCATTTATCCATGCATGATTAAGTCCATAATTGATCATAAACTTAGATCCCCAACTTAGGTCCATTAATGACCCATTGAACCATGTCACATAGCCATTAAAATTAACTATTTAATTAATCCAACCCCCCATTAACTAATCACATACCTACATCCTTCATTAGCCCATAAAAATTGACCTTCCATTAAATCATTACTCTTAGTCATACCTTGAGTCCATAATTGATTCCTCTACCACATTACAAGATCACTTACCTCAACCATCTTATTGACCTAATTCCATTAATTTAAACTTATACATACACATTTAAGTTTAGACCCATTAATGATCTAAAATTTGGGTCATGGGTTTGGCCATACACCATGGCCGAACCCATGATGTTTCTTTCTCCATTTTTCTTGGATCCATTCATAACATTTTAGATCCACCAATAATCCTTTCTTGAGGGGTTTAAATCATGCATCTAAACCATATTCTCTTATTCATTTCATTGCTCCCAAATACCTACATTCACCAAAATATTAATCCACTAATCTTCCCATTTTCCATGGCTTTTTAAACCCATTTAAAATTTGTAACACCTTACCATAGGGTTCAATGTTCACTTCATCCATGCCTTTCAAGGCCATACACCTCTTTGCATTTTCATCATAACACCATTTTAAAACTTTCCCACATTCATTCATTTACTAAAATTCATTAGTTAAAAATCCTCATTGCCTTCCATTTTTCAAACCCTAATAAATCATACATTACTTACCATGGGGTTCGGCCATGCTACATGGCTGAACCCTATGGTCCTTGACTCAAAAAAATTGCATATACCTCTATGTTTGATCACATTAAGCATGTACTATCCTTAGTCCCTTTTTTTTTTTTCCTTAACCCTAATTTTTTCTCCATTAGGGTTTTACCCACTTTCCATTCCTTAAACCCTAACTAATTAAACCAAACACCTAATCACTCACCATGGGGTTCGGCCATGCTACATGGCCGAACCCTATGGCCCATGATTTTTTATTCCAATCACCCAATTCCATGCTCAATTTAATAAATTACACAATGCACATACTACATTTACTTATTTCTTTTCCCTAACCCTAATTCATCCATTTAGGGTTTCCTCCACCTTCCATTCCTTCCATTTGATAGATTTAAAATCCGTAGCATAAAATTATCTATCCACCATTAATTTCACAAAAATAAATTCCAATTCTTAAACCCTAAAAATCCAAAATTTCTTGTTTAAGAAATACTTACAATTCTTCGTCTCCTCCAATTTCCGTCACTCCCGTCGGTCTCCTTTGCCTCCTCTCTCCTTCCTCTTGATCTTTGATAGGCCAAGACACTTGATCCATGGTGGCAACCCCCAGCCGTAGGATCGGCCAAAGTAGAGCTTAAATTAAGAGAGGGAAAGGGAGAGATGATGAGAGGGGAGGTGATAACCTTAATCTTAGAGTGATCTCCCTCCAAATTCCACTTCTTTCTTCTCTCCTTGAGCTCCTCTCTTTTCTTTCTTTCTCTCCTTCACTTGGACATGGGACGGCAATGGAGAATGGAGTGAAAATGAAGAGAGGATAAAAAAAATGGGAAAAAAAGCTCATGACTTATCCCCATTTTTCTTTACATTAAAGACCCCACCAACCCTAAGATATTTAAAAGATCTTTTATTTGCTTTATGGCGGTGGTTTAGATAACCACCACCAAGTCCAACGTGTTTCATACTTGAGGTGCGAATGAGGTGGGTTTTCACCTCTTGGCCCCACTTTGACCACTTTCAACCACCACTTTAAATACTTTAATTATTTAATTAATTATATAATTACCTTAGGTTAATCCATTTGTACTTAACCTAACTCCATTACTCCACCCATGGTTAACCAAATCAACCATGGTGGCCGGCCCCACCAAACCTTGGCCCACACGCCACCTCACTTGATGAGGTGGAGGTGGGTCCCACTTGGCCACATCACCTTGGTTAAATTTTAACTTAACTTAGGTGATTTAAATTCCATTGAATTCATTCTAAATGGATCACCATTTGGACCCATGGCCCAATTACATTTTCATCTTACCCATTTACCTTAGAGCTTAACCATCTTGACCCATTGGGTCCCAAATGGGTATTTGACTCAATTTGTCCACCCATGGCCCAATTGGCCATCATTGACCACTTAAATGACTTTAAAATGCAATCCATGGTCTATTGGGCCATATTTGGGCCTTTGTCCAAATTTTGGCCCATTTACCATTTATCCCACCAATTTCCAATTTTCATCATTAAAATAAATAATATTCACATATTTATTGATTTAAAAATTTCAGGCCATTACAGCCATACCCCATGGCCGAACCTCACTAACTACGTTTTTGGGTCCCATTTAATCCATAGATTTTAATCATGTAGTCTAAAAAAAACAACAACGTTATGCTCCATTAATCCAGCAAATAAGATCATTATTATAAGCTCCTAAGTCCACAAACACCCCCCTTGGGGTTCGGCCATACACCATGGATGAACCCATGGTCCTTCATTTTTGGCCATATTTACGTTTATGCCGCTCCCTCTTCCCATGGTTAATCACTCATTTATTTTTACATCCTTAGGTCCATAACTGATCCATAAACTTGGATCCTTCAATGCCTCATTAACCATGACATAAAAATCATTATAAATCAGCCCCTTCCTTAACTTAATACCCATTTATTTTAAACATGCATAGACCCTAACTTGGCCCATAAATGACTCTAAAAATGGGTCATGGGTTCGGCCATACACCATGGCCGAACCCATGATGTCTTCTCCTCATTTTTTCTTGGATCTTTTCACCATATTTAGATCCACAACAGAATCCCTTCATGAGGGGATTTCAATCATACATCTAGATCATCACTTTTGGTCATCCTTAACTACATTTAGGGTCCATTAACACCACCAACATTTCCTCATTATCTCCATGGTTCAAAAATATTTAATCCACCAAAATCTCTCCATGGGGTTCGGCCATACAACATGGCTGAACCCATGGTCCATGGCTCACCTTTATTTGCAACATGTAAGACCATAAGTGATTATCAACATTTCTCCATGGATTTCCCTCATTAAAAACCCTTAAAATTTTGCTAACATTTAACCATTAAAAACCTTAACATCATTAATCATCATTCCATGGTTTCTATCTTTTAAACCCCTTAAGTATTATTACTTAATCTCCTTCCATGGGGTTCGGCCATGTTATTCCTTCAAAAAATCGTATCTCCATGCTTATTACATGATGGTTCTCATACAAGAAAAAACCCTAGGGTTTGGCCATGCAAAGGCTAAACCATACATCTTAGGCCACTCATCATAATCTTGACATGCATGGGGTCCTCTCCATGTACCCATAACATTTAGGGTTCGGCCATTCATGGTCTTTTACCCATCCATGCATGCATGCATAATCCATATACATAATGTCCTTAATATTACTTTATTCATAGCCTACCTTACCCATTAGGGTTTGTCCATGTTTCATCCCCTTTCTTGGATGGATTTTAGATCCATGGCCCATAACACTTTTGGCCACCATTTAATCCAAGAAATAGACTTTCCATGGTCTCCTTTTTAACCCTTAAATTTAAAATCTTGTTTGAATACCACTTACCGATCCGCGACTCCTCCAGTTTCCTCTTGCTCCTCTTGATCCTTAGCCCTTCTCCTTTCTTTTTCTCCTTGATCTTCGGCCAAGGTGTGGGCTTGATCCAATGCAATCTCCAATGTTTGGTTCGGCCAAGGTGTAGTAGGTTTGAGAGAGGGAAAGGAGGAGAGGAAGGAAGATATCTCAAGTCTTGGGTCTTGAAGGTGTGATCGGCCAAGCTTGGTTCTTCTCTTTTCTTCTAAGTTTCTTTCTCTTTGGTGTTTTCTTCTAAGTCACTTCTTCTTTTGGTCTTGGAAGAGAGGGGGACGGTTTTGGAGAGGGAGTGAGAGATGGAGAGATGGAAATGAGATGAAAACTTAGTCTTTTCCCATCTCAACTTGGGTTGCTTGGGTTAGACTCCACCCTCAATATGGTGGAGTCTTCCCCATGAGCCCCTTGACCAAATCAATGGTTGCATGGCCTTGCATGCCCTTAAACTTAGGCCCCATGTCCCCTCGTGGTGGTGGTTGGGGATGGGATGGAACCACCAACCCACCATGAGCCAATGCATGCTCAAGCTAGGCCTCATTTCATGGATCTTGTCTTAGCCATACCACTCTACAATGGCCAACGGTTTTGGTGTGTCTAAGTTGGGTGGTTTGGGTGGGTCAAATGAGATGAAACTCACCCATTTCCTAGTTGACTCACCCCATTTGAACTCACCCCACATAATGTAATTCATTTGATTAATTTGACTCTTAACTTAGGTTACTTAATTACACAATTCAATTCCATTTATTTTCCATGAATCCACCCATGGTTGACCAAGTCAACCATGGTGGCCGGCCCCACCAATTCCTTGGTCCACACGCCACCTCACTTGATGAGGTGGAGGTGGGCCCCACTTGGCTATGCTCTCTTGATTTATTCATAACAACTTGGGTGATTTAAATTAATTAATTCCAATTCTAACTTGGGTGATTTTAATCACTTCAATCCATTCCATCTACTTGGATCACCATTGGGCCCAATTAATCATCATTGACCCAATTAAGTGAACTTATTCCCATCCATGGCCCTTTGGACTATACTTGGGCCATTGTCCAAATTTTGATCCATTTACCATCCATTCCATCAAAATTCTAAATTTCAATCATTAAAATACATAATTAGCCCACATATGTATTGATTTAAAAATCCGGGCTATTACATTGTTCTTCCAATCCTTCTCCTTTCTTCTTAATTTTTCCAAGCCAAATAAACCTCTTGCTGGTTGCCTTCTTCTTCTCCTTGTCCTTTGCCGTGTGAATGAGAGATTGAGAGAGGTTGAGAGAGTTCGGTTTTGGAGGTGTAAAACCGTGTACCCCTTGCCCTCCTCTCCTTTTATAATCTTCCTTGGTCCATATTTAGGAAGTGCCTAAGATAGTTACTCCCCCCCTTAGGCCGTGCGCCCCTTCCCTGTTTAGTGAGTGTCGACCTCCCTTTCTTATTTAAAAACCTTCCCTTAATCTTATCTTTATTTAGATTAGATAGTTTCCTTGGCTACCATTCCATGCGCATAACATATAGATTTATTATCTAAAATTCGGCCAAGGCAATCTATAATAATTCTCTCTATGCGCATAATCATGGATTGCATCAGTAAATTAATTTCAGCCCCATTTAATTTATTGAAACCAATTCCAAAATCAATTGGGTCCTAATTGGTTCATGGCCCAATTCTTTATCCATTTAAGATCCAATCTAAAATTCACAATTAAAATGGATAATTTCATAAAAATAATAAATTGAAAATCCAAGGTGTTACAGATGCAAATGTCCACATGCTATGCAATTATACAATCATATCATTTAAAAGCTCATATTTGAAACATATACAACACATGCTATTTTATAAAATAAACATAGCATTAAAACTCACATTTGAAACATATAATTTTCAATATAAATTCATCAAATAGATAAAAACAATGTACATAAACCCATGGTTTCAAAGAGGTGGAATCCTACGAAAGACCGCTAACGTGTCCTTGCATCTTTCGTCCGGTAACCGCTCACGATCGTAGACACCTTGTGAGGTCCTGTTACCTTATAATATAACAATCAATCAAAACCAAGTCCCACTTGATTTACAATATTTTAAGTCCATAAACCAATCCCCATGGTTTATCATTTTCAACCGATATTACCAAATTGCCATTGGCCTAATCTTTAATTAACACCTCATTCATTTAATCCAACATACGTAACCCTATGTTCATCAAAACAATACCCATGGGGTTTGGCCACACACCATGGCCAAACCCATGATCCCTTATTTTCACTTAATTACCAAAATGCCATCCACGGCTATCATTCCATAATCCAATCCTTTCAATCATTAAAATTTGCCTAAGTTCATGTTAGATCCACAAACCATCTCATGGGGTTCGGCCATACATCATGGCCGAACCCATGATCTTTCAATTTAGGTAATAATTACAAATTTGCCATCCAAGGCTATAATTTCATTATTCTCACCCTTCATCCCTTGGTTTGGTGAACCATTCAATTACATTATACAAAGGCCCATTAACAAGTTCACCATCTTAGGTCCATAAATGACCCATAATTCCTTAACCACTTAGGTCCATAAAGGACCTCATGGGGTTCGGCCATACACCATGGCCGAACCCATGATCCTCCACTTTGGCCTTTAGTTACACTTGCCATTACCTTCATCACCTTAGGTTTAGATTTCAAAACATAATCCACCATTGATTCATGGGGTTCAGTGAAGCACCATAGCCGAACCCTATGATGTATAACTTTCCATTTTTAGAAAATCCATAAATCGCAAGTCCATAATTAGAAGGCTCATAAATAGAAACTTCCAACATTTAATATACAACTTCTATAATTAGAAAGTTTCCAAACTTAGCATCCACCCTTCCATAATTAGAAGGTTTCCAAATTTAATCTCCACCTTCTATTTTAATCACCATGCTTAGATCCTTTCTAAATTAATATCCAACTCCATAATTAGAAAGTCCTTAAATAGAAACTTTCTAAATTTAACATTCAATAAAATAACAATCCAACTCCATGGGGTTCGGCCATACACCATGGCCGAACCCTATGGTTCAACCCTTTTTATTAAATGATTTAAACCCCTATTAACCTACTCCAACATAAATTCCTTAATAATTTAAATCCATAATTAAACCTTATGGGGTTCGGCCATACACCATGGCCGAACCCATGATCTTTTAATTTGGCCAACATTTACAACTTTGCCATCCATGGTTTTTAACCCATAAACTAACCAACAACCATTCATGGGGTTCGGCCCTTCATCATGGCAAAACCCTATGGTTTATCAATTCCTCTTAAACCATTTAAACACATGTAAATTTATTAACAAACTCCTATAGTCTTCATCATTAAAAATCCATACATTCAACCATGTTTTTTCCATGGTTTTCACCCCTTAAAAAAATAACCAATAACCCTTCCTATCATTTTCCATGTTCTTTAAAACAACATATTTATCCACTTACTTTCTTCCATGGATGGCCGAACCCTATGGTTCCGCCTTGTACTATGGCCGAACCCTATGGTTCCATATTTCTTCTTTTAAAATCCATACATAGTATTCAATGGTTTTCATATTCTCACTTCCATAAAAATTCACCAAAGTCCTACCATGTTTCATGACCGAACCCTATCGTCCATCCCTTTTTATTAAACTCCAACATTCATCCATTCAAAGTATTATAATCAGCCCCCCAATCTTCTTCCATGGGGTTCGGCCATACACCATGGCCGAACCCTATGGTTCCTTATCTTAAACAAAAATATCAAATCACATACTGGTTCTGCGCCTCCTTTGGTTTTCCGTCGGTTGATCTTGCTCTTCCAATCTTCTTCTTTCTTCTTGATCTTTCACCTAGAACTGAGAACACCTTCTTGCCAAGAGCATACCCAACGTCAAGACCCTTGTTTATTTGTGTATTGCCGTGAGCCCTTCTTGTATCAAACCTTCCACTCAAACATATATTTAGAACAATGCCGTGTGCACTTCTTTGTTTTACTGCTGCCTCTCTTTGAATGCCATGTGCCCCTTTCCCTTGTCTTATAAAACTTCCAATTTACCCCAACTTAGAAGGTCTCATGCGCCCCTCCTTGCCTTTCCTTTATTACTTCCAATTGATCCATACTTAGAAGGTGCCATGACCCTTTAAATTAGCCATTGCTAATGTCGTGTACACCTTTCGTATTTTGGAGAGTACTCTATTTAGAATATGCTAATGCGCCCCTTGCTTCTTTTTAGCCATTGCCTTAATTAATCTCCAATGGGTCCTAACTTAGAAGGTGCCATTTTAATCAAGGAAAGACCCCTCTTTAGAGACTCCAACCCCTGCGCATATCTCATATGCGGCTAAGACAATCTCTATTTTTAATCTTATATATCTTCTATATTTAGCAATATGACATGCGCCCCTTACATTTAACAAAACCCTTTTTAAAATTATTCTATCGCATCATGCACATATCTCATGAATAATTCCCTAATATCACTCTTAATCAAGGGAAATGGTCCTTTTAAAAATACTACAACATATTATGCTCATATCCTTAATCCATATCCCTTATTTTTAACTATGTTTCATTACCATTTAAATTCAACCCCATTTAAATTTATTTGAAACCATTTATCAAAATCGTTGGGTCTTAATTGGGCCAATGACCCAACACATTACCCATCCAAGGTTCATATTTAATAATTCACAAATTCAATGGCTAATTTCCGTAAATATATATAACTTGAAAATCCGGGGTGGTGCAAGTCTTTAATCATAAATAGCCTTACCAAATTTATCCAAATAAACATCCAACCATAGCCAAATCATCTAAGTTATTACATGCCCGAAAACTAGTTACTCAAATACAAGTCCATAAGTAACTTAATCAAAGTAAAACTAAAAGCATCCAAACTCTTATGCTTGGTCCTACTCGCGTTCATCTTTCTCCTTGTTTCCTGTATCATCCACAAGGGTAGAAGTAGGGCGTTAGAACAACGCGCCCAGTAGGTATTCCAATTAGGGCGTACACATAGTTAGTACAAACATGCATATAATAATATCATAACGTCAAAACCATGTAAACCATGCCATGTCATGATGTCAAATGCAATGAGTCCCACCCATCACATGTACCTTTAAGTACCCCCACATAGGTCTTTCGGACGCCCCGACGGATTTTGGACCCTCCGGTTTCTTCTTGATGGAAAAACACATCAAGGTATCCCACATAGGTTGTTCGGACGCCCCGACGGAGTGTGGCCCCGACGGAGTGTGGCCCCTCCGGTTTCTTCTTGATGGAAAAGCACATCAAGGTACCCCACATAGGTTTTTCGGACGCACCGACGGAGTGTGGCCCCTCCGGTTATATATCCTTCACCCATGCCATGCATGAGATGCCAATGAAAGACATGCGCTATTTTATATAATAAATATAGCATTAAAAATCACAATTTGAAACATATTCCTTTACAACATAATTTGATAAAAAATAAGATAAAACAATTGTACATAAACCCATGGTTTCAAACAGGTGGAATCCTACCAAAGACCACTAACGTGTCCTTGCGTCTTTCGTCCAGTAACCGCTCACGATCGTACACACCTTGTGAGGTCCCGTTACCTTATAATATAACAATCAATTAAAACCAAGTCCCACTTGAGTTACAATAATGACCAAGTCCATAAACCAACTTGTGGAGTTCGGCCTTACTTGAATCCATAATTCAAGGTTCCTTCCCTTTTTGATTAAAAGTTCCATAATTAGAAACTTTCTAATTTAATAACCATCTTCCATTTTAATCAATTAAAATCCATTCACAACACCAATACACCTCCATAGTTTTCATGTAACACTCCTATTTCTCAAAGACATGAATATTTACGAAAATGCCCCTGGATTGGTAAATTTAATAAATGTGATTACAAATGAGGAAATGGTGGGGCCCATTGTTCAAATTAAGATCATATGAATATATTATAATGGCCAATTTATCATGAATGGGTAATGAACATCAAGTTGGGTCAAAATGGTTAATTGGGTCAAAGAATTCTCAATGAAATGGATAATTACCAAAATGCCCCTGATGTGTTAAATTAATTATTTTGTGATGTTAAGTAAGGAAATGGTGGGGCCCATTGCTCAAATTAAGATCATCTGAGCACATTATGAATGTCAAGTTTGATTGGTTGGGTAATATACATCAATTGGGTCAAAAATGGCTAAATGGGTCAAAAGGCCCAAATGGGACCCAACGGGTCTTATTGGATTATTTGACCGTTGTGTGAACTTAAATCAAATGGGGTAAATCTTATTTGATTGGAAATCAAGTGGAGTAAAAATGGGTAGGCCTGATCCATATGTGAAAACCATTTACAAATGACCAAAATTCCATATTTGGGTCATGGAGTCAAAAACGGGTCAAGGAGCTAAAAGTGGACCCAACGGGTCGAGATGACTATGGTTGACCGTGTGGACCCTCAAGGGAGATAAAACACGAGTCAAATCAGTGAGTGGGACTAAAGTGAGTTGGAATTAAATCAAGTTATGAGTCAACTCATGTGCATTAAATGAAATGCATTAAATGTGATGAGTTGGGTTGGAATAAAAATATTTTGAGTTGGGTGAGTCAAAATGGAAATTGAAGGGACTGTAAAATCAGTGAGTTTAGAGGGAATTTGAAGAGGTTGGCTGGTCTTAAACCAACCAAAACAAGTCCCACACGTTGGGGACTTGTTTTGGTGATTTTCATGATGGGTTTTAAATGAGAATACATGGAAATTGGATGAGATGCTTGGGGATTTGAATGGCTGCATGAGTAGCTACCAAGGGGTGCCTTGGATGGCACCCAATACCCATTGGTTTGTGCACAAAGTTATGAGGGAGTGGAGGAGTTTTGGGGGCTGAACTACAAAAACAATAAGCACACAAGTTTGGCCATTTTTCACATTGGAAATCCAAGAATTTCCATCTCTCTCTCTCTCCCTCTCTCAAATTCGTTTTTCCTAGATGGAATAGCAGAGGTGTTTTCACCAGTAGATCAATCACAAAACAGCAAAAGAAAGGAAGAAATAAAAGGGAGAAACCAAGGACCAAAGGCAAAGAGAAAGATTGGAAGTTTGGTAAGTATTTATATGTTATTTTGGTATAATAACATGGAGCAAATGGGGTGTGTATTGGGCCATGGTTATGGCCGAATACACCAAGGTTTTAACCTTGATTAGTGGAGGATTTAAAATGCTAAAAATAACCATTGGGTTCAGCCACCATGAAGGGCCGAACCCCATGTAAGAGATGGCTAGGTTTTCATGTTTTGAAACATGAAAACCATGTGGACTGTTTTTGGGTTTTGATTTAACATTTAAATACATGTTTTAGAATGGTTAAAAACATGGATCTGAATGACATAGGGATTGAAGTTTATATTGTCTAAAATCAGTGGATTAAAAGAAAGAAATGGACCATTGGGTTCGGCCACTTAGCATGGCCGAACCCCATGGAAACAAATGGTTGTTTTTGATATTTTTTGGAAATTAAAACCATATGATTTGGGACTGATATTAGATGTTATTGTTGGATTTGGAATGCATGTTTTAAGGAGGTTAAAACATGGATTTGGGTGTTGGTTTCAAACCCAAGATAAAGGGTTAAATGTTCAAAACCAATTTCATGGTGTTCGGCCAATGAGCATGGCCGAACCCTATGAAATTGGGCTAATGTTTGGATGTTTGTTTGAAAGGTAAAACCTGATTTTAATATACTGTTATTACATGATTATCTGAGGTTTAAAAACAGTAAACGTAACCATTGGGTTCGGCCACCATGGAGGGCCGAACCCCATGTAAAAGAATGTGGGTTTTCATGTTGGAAAATATGTAAACCATAGACTTTTTATGGACTGTTTTTGTATGGTTTTTGAAAGGTAAAATCCGATAAAATTATGCTGATTCTTACATGATTTAATGGACATGAAATGTAATTGAAAAAGGGTCCAAAGCATGGGTATAGGGTTCGGCCACATTGGATGGCCGAACCCCATAAAATTGGTTGATAAGTTGGTATGGTTTTGGAGAGATAAAACCATGCCAAATTGTGGAGATTGTTATGTGTTATGGTTACTGATTTTGGGTTTGCCATAGAATGACTAAACTATGGGTTTAACATGGCTAAGAGGTAGAGCCAATTAGTATGTAAATAAAGGACATTATTGAGCAAAGAACCATAAGGGTTCAGCCATGAGTATGGCCGAACCCCATGGACCGTTTTCATGGTTCATGTTATAGATGTGTGTGTGATTAAAAAGGGAATTATGGTTGCTGATTTGGTCGGCCAAAACATGGCTGAACCATGTTAAGGTTGTGGGTAAGTTGTAAAGTTTAATCAAGGTATTGGTAGCAATGGCATGTTTGTAAATAAACGTCACAACCATGAGTTGGTATTTGTGGACTTAGACTCAAAAATGGGAGTCAAATAAAGTAAGGGATTAAAAGTTGGTCCATGATTTATGTGAATAAGGTGACGGATATCTGTGACGGTGCACCACTGCGAGCGGTGACCGGATAAAGCCTAAGAAAGAACAGACACTGAAGTGATTCTTCAGTAGGTTTCCTACCTACTTGTAACCACGGTTTTTACCCAGTTTTTCTTATGATACTCTTGTTTTAATATATGTATTTCAAATGATATATTATGCATTAACAAATGGCATACAGGCATTGGCATCTCATGCATAGTCATGGGATAATGAATGAAGTTCTACAGTGATGGCTACGAATGTACATGATGGGGGTTGCTCATTGCATGTACATATTGTATAGAAGAGATGAAAGTGTGTTGTAATTTACCTTGTCGGTGCAAGGCACGTCAAGTGATGGCTACGATGGTACATGATGGGGGTTGCTCATTACATGTACATATTTTATAGAAGAGATGAAAGTGTGTTGTAATTTACCTTGTCGGTGCAAGGCACGTCAAGTGATGGCTATGAAAGTACATGATGGGGGATGCTCATTGCATGTGCATATTTCATAGCATCGTTTTACCTGTTTTTAATGATCATGTAATATGATATATATATATATATGCATGTTTTATATGCTAACATGTGGTAGCCCTGATTCGGGAACCTACTGGGCGCGTTGATCTAACGCCCTAATTCTATCCTCAGAGGAGATTGTAGGTACAAGCAAAGGGAAAGGAAAGGTCATTGACCGGGAGGGGAGCTGAGCCTAAGTGCTTGGATGATGGATTGGATTACGTTATATTACTGTCATTTGAATACTTTTGTTGGACATGTAATAATTCATTACTTGCTATGGTTTGATTAGGATAATAACCTTTGGATGGTTGATCTATGTTAATTAATGTTTAAGACTGTTACTTGCTATCTCGTCTTTCTATTCCGCAATTAATCTAGATTATTCCGCATGTTGATGTTAGTTCCATGTGTGACTCACTATCATGGTCTATTCCATGTCCACATGGGTGGCCAGTTAAGGTTCAGACTTGGGTAGTCTGAACTTAACTCGCGTCGTGACGCCACCCGCTCTCTTCCGATGTTTATTTAAAAAAAAAAAAAATTAGACTCTGAAATCCTCGAAAAGGGCGGGGCGTTACATTTCATGATCTAATTGCATCTAAAACCATTAAACCTTCCATCCATTTAAAATAAATCACAAGTAACATGTCCCATCATTTTCCATTATTTAATTTCATGAACATAATTCCATAAATATTTATGGGGTTCGGCCATACTCCATGACAGAACCCATGGTCTAGGATCTTCACAAAATTCATCCATTAAAAATCCATACATTAGACCATGTCTTTCCATGGTTTCTAACCCATAGAAATAACCAAAGTTCCTCCATGGGGTTCGGCACTTGATCTTGGCCGAACTCTATGGTTCATCAACTTCTCATTAAAAATACCATGATCATCTCCCAATTCTCTTCCATGGAGTTCGGCCATACAACATGGCCGAACCCTATGGTTCCTTATTTTTAAACAAAATATCAAATCACTTACCGGTTCCACGACTCCTCCAGTTTTCCTTCGCTGGTTGTTGCTCTTCCAATCTTTCTCTTCTTTGCACCCTTGTTGGCTGTATTCTCGTCCTTTTTCTTGGTCTTTCACACAACAGAGATTGTTCGTTGATGTTATGGGTGTCGTGCGCCCTTGTTGCCCTTCTTTTTAACAACTTCCTCTTGATCCCAACTTGGAAGGTGCTAAGATAGAATTGACGTGTGCCACTTGTCTATAATACTTCCACTCGGCCAATTTCTTTAGAAGATAGCAAGTGTCGTTCATCCCTTGCTTCCCACTTTGGGAGAGTCCTTTAATTTAGCAATTTCCCTTGTATTACTCTTAATAAGGAAAGGTATCCTATCTAATTTAGACATCTTCTAGTTTCACTCTTAATCAAGGGAAAAGACCCTTTTTAAAGATACTCCAACTTATCCTCATGGATTGCGCATATCCCATGGATATGGATATGTCACACACGGCCATTGTAATTAATCCAAATCCCTTTATACGCATAATAATTAATTATAGACATAATACATTATTAATTTATTTAAGCTCAATTTAATTTTATTGAAACCAATTCCACAATCCATTGGGTCTTAATTGGGCCATGACCCAACACTTTACCCATCTAAGATCCATATCTAAAACTCACACATTAAATGGGTTATTTTCATATATATTAATAACTTGAAAATTCGGGCTATTACAGTACAACCCTCTTTTTAAAATTTTCGTCACGAAAATCAAGTGAAGTAGGGTTTCAAACATTTACATAAATAGCGCAGGATAAGCTTTTCTCATTTCCGACTTGAGTTCCCATGTGGCTTCCTCAATGCCATGTCGATCCCATACCACCTTGACAAACTGGATCGCTCGGTTCCGTAATACCCTTTGTTCTATGTCCACCACTCGGACAGGCTTTTCGACGTATGTCACGTCGCTCTGAACCTCTATGTCCTGTATATTCAGTACATGAGAGGGATCAGGATTGTACTTCCTCAACATTGATATATGGAACACAACGTGTAAAGATGCCAACTGTGATGGGAGTGCCAATTGATAAGCCACGTCCCCCATCCTTCTTATGATTGAGAACGGTCCCACATATCTTGGCGACAATTTCCCCTTCTTTCCAAATCTCATGTGTCCCTTTCATGGCGAGACTTTCAAGAACACCATGTCCCCCACTTCAAATTCAAGGAACCTCCTCCTCTAGTCAGCATAGCTCTTCTGACGACTTTGCGCAGTCAATAGATGCTGCCATATCAACTGTATCTGCGCTGTAGTCTCTGCAACCAATTCAGGTCCAATCAATGCAAGCTCACCGGCCTTTGTCCAGCACACTGGTGATCTACATGGTCTACCATATAATGCCTCAAATGGAGCATCTGGAGGCTTGCCTGGTAACTGTTGTTGTATGAAAATTCTACCAACGACAAGTGATCCTCTCATCCACCCTTGAAATCTAGCATACATGCTCTCAGCATATCTTCCAATGTCTGTATTGTCCTCTCAGACTGCCCATCAGTCTGTGGATGGAATGTCGTGCTAGTCAGTAGGTCTGTTCCCATGGCCGCCTGCGTGCTCTGCCATACTCTGCCGGTGAATCGACCATCTCTGTTGGACACAATAGTCCGAGGAATACCATGCAATCTGATGATATCCTTGATATACCGCCGACCCAAAGTCTCAGATGAGTTTTTCATCTTGATGGGAATGAAATGTGCAGACTTGGTCAGTCGATCTGCCACGACCCATATCGCATCATTGCCCTTTAAATACCTTGGTAACCCTGTCACAAAATCCATGGAGATGTGCTCCCATTTCCATTCCGACACTGGTAAGGGTTTGAGTAAGCCTGGTGGCTTCTGATGTTCCGTCTTAACCTGCTGACACGTTAATCAATGAGCCACAAATTCTGCCACATCCTTTTTGAGTCCGTGCCACCTGTAATGTCTCTTCAGGTAGTGATACATCTTGGTGTTGTCCGGATGAATAGATAGTTTGTCTGATGTGCCTCAATCAGTAACTCTTTTCTGCAGTTCTTGGGCACATAAATCCTTCCTCGGAATACAAGACCCTGTCCTGGTCGTAACTCCCATTCCGGTATGACTTCGCCAGTAAACATCTTGGCCCATATCTCCTACACTTCCGGGTCTATCCATTGTTCCTGTTCAATCTTGTCAAGTACCATTTAATTACATCAAAGTCACTCATATCAACCTATGAGTTTCATTCCCGTAGAATTTACTCTGTCTCATGTTATCTCTTTTTCTCGTGAATCCATTTGCGATCTTATGTAGATCGATATATTCTATTTCACTTTACCTGCTACCAAGATATTTTCCATATGTACTCGCTCCATACGTTCATTTGTCTACTCTTTGTGTGACGTAGCCTGCCAATACGAACCTATGCTCAAGTCTATTGCTGATTCCATTTTAACTAGGTTTCTAGCTTCACTCTCCTGGAACTCCATCGGCTACCTACAGAGTCAGGTCATCAGTTTAACTCGGCAGTTGCCCATAACTTCCCATTCGAGTTTCACTAGACTCCTATCTTTTCCACTAAGTACAACTCCAAAAGTAAGCATACCTTCATTTGCACATAAATCACTATGTGACTACACTTTCTGTTCAAAACTTCTATGATACCGAGTATCTCTCTATACTAACTTTCATATGATACAAGTCGTAATACGACTAACACCTTTTTCTTATAACGTGAGATGTAAATCGAAACATGTCCCAGTCATTAAATCAATATGTCATCTATGAGACCAACAGGTCCATCATACTACCAACATGTCTACCATGGTACCGATACCCGACATCAATCCAAACCACCATGGGAACCATCACCCATGGTTATACATATCCATCCCTGGTATCTCTCTATCAGTGAGTATCATCTATCCATGGTTAATAACCATCCATGAATATAACCCCCCAATGGGTGTAATCCATTCATGGGCATAAATAATCCATGCCACGTCATCCACCATGAGATATTCTATCTGTAGGAACAACACTCGAATGCATCATTACGTGACTGTAGCGACAATATCAAATCATATATATATATCCTGACCCCTAGCAAGACTTAGGCCCATGACTCAGTAAGCGGAAGACCCATGTCCAACGTGATCAACTCTACCTCTCCCTGGATCCCTTCACCCCAAGGGTGATTCAGTCAAGCTCTAAGGCGGTCGGACCGTGTCTAACGAAGCTAGCACCATCCTCACGGGGTAAAATAGTACCTAACTCTGCACATCCACCCACATCAAGTGTGCAAAATAGCCGTGAGAGTGTCCTCCAGCGCGAAGCCTGCTATGGACTCACCCTCAACGGAAACCCTAGGGGACGAAGTCTCCGTATTTCATATCGAGGTTCCCACGATCCTACAGCTACTTTAAGCCATACTCATAGAATCTATATACTTATCTTTCATTGTTGTTCTCAAATTGATTGTTCAGTTTGAGTCTATTGAAGTAAATTAATCTGGCCCCTAGTCAACGGACTCCGAAGAGTCGGTTAGTTGGGATTCTTATCTGTCAGTGAGACATGAAACCGTCTTAGTCTTACTTCGAAGATTCAACTTCCCATTTCGCTCTGTTACCAACTATAACGCCCCGCCATTTTCCACCCTTCTGAAAATTAGAGTATAATTTTTTTTTTTTTTATAAATAAGTAAAGTGAAAGAGAGCGGGGAGCGTCACGACGCGAGCTAAGTCCGGACTTCTAAAGTCTGACCCTTAACTGGCCACCCATGTGTGCATGGCCTAAGTCCATTAAAACCAAACCACACATAGAACTAAATAAAACTTGCGGAATAAATCAAATAGGCTAAATAACAATAGGATAATAATCTTATTCCAAAAGAGATAGCAAAGTACAAGTCCTATCCAAAAGTAACTTAAATCAAATATCCAACTCAAACAAACCAAACCATAGCAAATCCAAATCAAACCATAGCAGTATTACTAAGTTATTACATGTCCATATAAAAGTATTCAAATGTCAATAAATAAATGCGTTCCATATCCAAGCTCCTATGCTTGGCTTCCCTCGCGATCAACGCGCCCAGTAGGTCTTCCGATTAGGGTTACCACAAGGTTAGTATAAAAACGTGCATATAACATATAATACATGATCATCAAATACTTATAAAACAATGTTATGTATGTATGCAAATGTAATGAGTCCCACCCATCACAAATATACATAGCCATCACTTGACGGGACTCTCATCGTCAAGGTAATCCACAGTGTTCTTTCGTTTCCTCTTGATGGGACTCTCATCATTAAAGTATTCCTCCTGGTGGGACTCTCATCACCTAAGGAGGCCCCACAGTTGCATCACGGACATTCCCACGGAGTGTGGGCTCCGGTTTCCATATCCATCACCCCATGCCATGCATGAGATGTCAATGAATACATGATACATGCTATTTGTAAATGAATCATAGCATTCCAATTAACTTGAAAACATATTACTTTATCAATAGCTCATAAAAATCAAGATAAAACCATATGTAAAATGTGGTTACAAGGAGGTAGGCAACCTACTAAAAAGTTACTTAAATTGTCCTTTCTTCTCAATCCGTCACCCGTTCACGACTTGTGCACCGTTCAAGTCCCGTTACCTTGTTTATATAACAGCAAGTCAATCACATATCCTTTTGATTTCTAATTAAGTTTAAATTCCAAAAATCATCTTGTGGGGTTCGACCATACCCCTTGGCCGAACCTCACCCACTTTGAATTTGTCCTTCCTTTGTTTTGGATCAACACCATCCAAATAACTTTATTTAAAAACCTCAACCTACTAACCATAACTTGGTGGGGTTCGGCCATACAACATGGCCGAACCTCACAATTTTGGTTTGAGCCCCTTTTTCAAGTCTTTTAATCTTTCATTCCATATTTACAATAATGCCACTAGGCTAAGCCTTGTTTATTTTTTCTTAATAACCAAGGTTCATAATAAATCTGCCTTAGTGGGGTTCGGCCATACAACATGGCCGAACCTCACCACCTTAAATTTGGTCTTTTTCAATCCTTCATTCATAAGATTACTTACCAATCAATCCATTTAATTATCTTAGTCCTTAATCATCTACTAATGTCATTTTATGGGGTTCGGCCCTATACATGGCCAAACCCTATATTCCCTTTTATTCATCAAAGGATGGTTCTCATAACCCCATCCATTGGAATATTTTTAAACCTTTTAAAACAAAACCCCATATTTAGCACTTGGTGGGGTTCGGCCATACACCATGACCAAACCTCACCCCTTTGGTTTTGGTTCTCCGTTTTGACATTCTTTTGATAAACATTAGCCATCCAAGTCTTATCATTTTTCCATCTATGTTAACCCTTTAAAACATCATCGAACCGATAATAATTCTAACCATATTCATACTCCACATAACCCATAAAATGGTCCATGGGGTTCGGCCATACACATGGCCGAACCCTATGGTTCTCTTGACTAAATCATTCCATCATTCATTTATGGTTTATGCTCAATACTTTAGCCATAAAAATAATATGGTTCAGCCACACTATGGCCGACCCAAAATCATCAATCTTATCTCCATATTGAACAACTTAAAACCTTAAATCATTGTATGGTTTTTATCATTTAGAAACCATACAATTATCAAATCACTTTCATGGGGTTTGGCCATCCAAAGTAGCCGAACCCTATGATCCATATTTCTACCCTTTTTAGGCATTATCTTCCATGGTTTAACCTTTGATAGATTCGGCCATACCATGGCTAAATCATGTTCCCTTAACCCATTTTTCTAACAAAGATTCATAGTGCACTTACCAATCTTCTCAGCCTCTCTTCTTGCCTTTGATCCTTCCTTCCTCCCTTCTTGCTCCTTTGATCCTTTAACCGATTGTGAGCTTTGATCAATGATGAAATCACCAAGGGCTGGTTTAGCCAAGGAGGTAGGTTTTGAGAGAGAGAGAGAGAGAGATGTAAAATTCCAACCTTCTTTGGTTAATGAGAGTTACTCAAAGGTGGTGTCCTTTGGTGACACCCCTTGGTAACCCCCATGTCTTTTCATCTCCTCCTTTAAGGTTTACTTGGGGGTTTCATCCTTGTGATGAAACACCATGCCTCTTCATCTCTCATGTCCAATCGGTTGCAACCCTTGGTTGTGTCCCATGTGACCTCCCATCTCCCCTTTGATTCTCATTAACGCCCCATGTGGGGGTTTCATGCATGGGATACCACTCCCAAGTAACCAACGTGTGTGTCTTTACTAGTCTTTGAAACAAGTTCACCCCCTCATCTTCTCACTTGACTCACTTGAAATAAAGTTCTCCATGGCTTCCAATCTGACTCATTTAACTCAACCTATTCTTTTAGCTTAACTCACTCATTTAATTCTACTCATTTAATTCACTTGAGTCAACTCCATTGTTTGATTCACTTCCAACTCAATTCAGCCCCAACTGAACATAATTTAACTCAAACTTTGAGCTCACTTGATGGTCAACACGGTCAACATGGTCAACCTCGACCCATTGGCGCCCAATTGCACTTCTTGACCGAAATAGACACCATGACCCATTTTGATGTAACTTACCCATTTAAAGGTAGCTTACCCATTTACATATAACCTACCCATTTAAATGTAGCTTACCCATTTACATGTAACTTACCCATTTAAATGTAGCTTACCCATTTACATGTAACTTACCCATTTAAATGTAGCTTACCCATTTAGGGTCCATTTCTATTAATTCACAAATTCAATGGCAATTTCTGTAAATATTTGATAAACTGAAAATCAAGGGTATTACAATACAAGCCTCTTTTTAAAAATTTCATCCCGAAAATCGAACGAAGCAGGGTTCCAAACGAAATTACATAAACAATTCAGGGTGAGCTGTTCTCATCTCCGATTCGAGTTCCCAAGTGGCTTCCTCATTACTATGTCGATCCCATGCC
The DNA here is from genome assembly GCA_022113865.1 of Chimonanthus praecox. Lineage (NCBI taxonomy): Eukaryota > Viridiplantae > Streptophyta > Magnoliopsida > Laurales > Calycanthaceae > Chimonanthus > Chimonanthus praecox. The sequence goes on from CM039094.1 coordinate 43,616,688, forward strand.
ACCTTGACTGAATCACTCTGTTTCGTAACACCCTCTGTTCAGTCTCCACTATTCTGACAGGCTTCTCGACATAAGTCACATCACTTTGTACATTTATATCTTGTACATTCAATACATGAGACGGATCGGGATTGTACTTCCTCCACATCGATATATGAAACACATCGTATAGAGATGCCAATTGTGAAGGAAGTGCTAACTAATAAGCTACATCTCTCATCCTTCTTATGATGGGAAACGGTCCCACATATCTTGGTGACAGTTTCCCCTTCTTTCCAAACCTCATATGTCCCTTCCGTGGCGACACCTTTAAGAACACCATGTCCCCCTATTCAAATTCAAGGAACCTTCTCCTCTTGTCAGCATAACTCTTCTGACGATTCTGTACGGTTAATAGATGTTGCCGTATTAACTGTATTTGCATTGTGGTCTCCGCAACCAACTCGGGTCCTATCAGTGCAGGCTCACCAGCCTCTCTCCAGCACACTGGTGATCTGCACGGCCTACCATATAAAGCCTCGAATGGGGCCATCTGAAGGCTTGCCTGGTAACTGTTGTTATACGAGAATTCTACCAGCGGCAAATGATCCTCCCATCCACCCTTGGAATCTAACATGCATGCTCTCAGCATGTCTTCCAATGTTTGTATCGTCCTCTCCGACTATCCATCAGTCTGTGGATGGAATGCTGTGCTAGTCAGTAGATCTGTTCCCATGGGTGACTGCATGCTCTGCCATACTCTATCGGTGAAACGTCCATCTCTATCAGATACTATTGTCCGGGGAATACCATGCAACCGAATGATATCCTTGATATACCGCCGACCCAAAGTCTCAGATGAATCCGTCATCTTGATGGGAATGAAATGTGCAGACTTGGTCAGTCGGTCTACTACGACCCATATAACATCATTGCCCTTTGAGGATCTCGGCAACCCTGTCACAAAATCCATGGAAATGTGCTCCCATTTCCATTCCGGCACTGGTAAGGGTTTGAGTAACCCTAGTGGCTTTTGATGTTCCGTCTTAACTTGCTGACAAGTTAAGCAATGAGCCACGAACTCCGCCACATCTCTTTTGAGTCCGTGCCACCAATAACGTCTCTTCAGGTCGTGATACATCTTGGTGCTTAGTTTGATGTGCCTCAATCAATAGCTCTTTCCTACAACTTTTTGGCACATATATTCTATCCTGGAATAAGAGACCCTGTCCTGGTCGTAATTCCCATTCCGGTACAACTATGCCAGTAGACAACTTGGCCCCTATCTCCTCCACTTCCGGATCTACTCGTTGCTCTTGTTCAATCTTGGTAACCATGTTGGATCGTATAATCAAATTATACATACTCCCATGGTTGTTGATATACAGATTGAACTCACGAATGGTATTCAACATCTCCCACTCGGTTCTGATCAAACATGCGACTGATGCATGTGATGTGCGGCTGAGAGCATCCGCCACCTTATTTGCCTTACCTAGATGATATCGTAGCACGAACTCAGAATCCGCTTGATATTCCATCCATCTGTGCTGCCTCAGGTTAAGCACTTTTTGATCAAACAAATACTTTAAGCTCTTGTGATCTGAAAACACTTCAAATTTCTCGCCATATAGATAGTGTCTCTAGCTTTTCAGAGAGAAGACCACTGCGGCTAGTTCAAGATCATGTGTGGGATAGAGACGTTCATGTATCTTTAGTTGTCTTGAACCATAAGCCACCACACGATGGTCTTGACTGAGAACACGTCCCAGTCCCTCTCTTGAAGCGTCCCATTCTACTTCATATCCCTTGCCTTTTTTCGGCAAAATTAAGATAGGAGCAGTTGTAAGTGTATTTTTCAGCTCTTCAAATCTCTGATTGAACAAATCTGATCACTCATATTTGACTCATTTCTGAGTGAGTCGAGTCAGTGGAGATGCTATCTTGGAGAAATCCATGATAAACTTTCGATAATATCCCGCCAATCCCAAGAAGCTGCGGATCTGTGTCACATTCTTTGGCGCTTTCCATTCACTCACTGCCGCCACCTTAGTTGGATCCACGCTATACCTTCTTCGGATATAACATGCCCCAAGAAATTCACTTTGGATAGCCAGAATTCACATTTATTGGCCTTGGTATATAGCTTGTTCTTTCTCAAGGTGTTCAAGACTATCCGTAAGTGCTCTGCATGTTCCTCCTGACTTTTGGAATAGATCAGGATATCGTCAATGAACACAATAACAAATTTGTCTAGATACAGACGGAAAATCCTGTTCATTAAATCCATGAACACGGTCGGTGGATTTGTGAGTCCGAACGGCATGACTACAAACTCATATATCCAATACCGTGTCCTGAAGGCTGTCTTCTCTATATCTTCCTCCTTAACCTGGATTTGATGGTATCCGGACATCAAATCAATCTTCGAAAAGTGGCTGGAACCCCTCAATTGATCGAATAAATCATCGATCCTGGGTAAAGGGTACTTGTTCCGGACCGTTAGCTGATTCACCTTCCGGTAATCCACACACATTCGGAGTGAACCGTCCTTCTTCTTTATAAACAATACTGGAGCTCCCCAAGATTATGTGCTGTTTCGGATGAAACCCAGCCTTAGCAGTTCATCAATCTGCTTCTTTAGCTCAGACATTTCTGCTCGTGCCATCCGATAATGTGGTAAAGACACTGGTGAAGTACCAGGATACAACTTGATCTCGAAATTGAGCTCCCTCATGGGTGGTAAACTAGGGAGTTCTTTTGGAAAAACATCAGTAAATTCTTTCACAATTGCGGGAAGTTCAGTGATTGGTGCCTTGTTTATGATGATATTATTCAATACCAAATGGTTCAACCCTTCTTGCGGTCTACTCTGCTTGTCTGTACGAACTACATATTGCTTTCACTCGGGTGAACAAAATATCACTCTTCAGCGATAACAATCAATGTTGGCCTAGAATTTAGCCAACCAGTCCATGCCAAAGATTATATCATACTCAATCATGTCGAGTACTAGGTAATTGAACTCAAATCTGAGTCCATCGAGTTCAGTGTTAACTGCCGTGCATATAAGTCCCAATGTCGAGTCTCCGACAGGGGATACAATTGTGAGTGTTGTAGACAGTTTTTAAACTAAGGTATCGGTAGCAGTTATAAATGATGTAGCTATAAAGGAGTGTGAAGCTCTAGAATCAAATAATGCATAGGCATAGGAACTACTAACTACCGCCATACCTTGAATCACCGAATGATCCTCATCCTCTGGAGGTGCTAGAGTGAACAATCGTCCAGATCCAGTAAGGTTAGGCGCCCGTCTCGCCTGATTATACGTCCTGCCTCCCCGGGAGTTAACTGGTCTAACTGGTGGTCGAAATGATCCCCTGGAATAAGAAAGCTTGTTGAGCTTTGTGCAATCCTTCTTGAAGTGACCCGGTTGATCACAGTGGAAGTAGTTACTCACTCCTCTGGAAGCCTGAGTGACTGATACAGACTGGGAGGGCTGGTTGGGAGGAAAGCCCCCCGTGGACCCAATAGATGGTGAGGGTCTACTGAAGTTTGGTCGAAACTTCTTACGGGGCTGATATGTGCCCCTCCCACTCTGAGTTCAGCGATTGTCAAGTAGTGCGAACTCAACCATCTCCTGCTCGACTTTGGTGGCCCTGCTGACCACCTCTGCCAGTGTGGTTGCCGTGAATACGGTCACTTTGGCCCTAATATTTGGCCCAAGACCACGCTCAAACTTGCGAGCCCTCCGGTACTCCGTATCCACTATGTAAAATGCATAGCATGATAGACTGAGGAATTCCCGGTGATACTCAGCTACCGTCATGGAGCTTTGCACCAATGACAAAAAGGTTTGAGTCTGGCGCTCTTTCTCCTCCTCAGGAAAATAATGATCCAGAAATGTAGCTGAGAATTGTTCCCAGGTCATTGCAGTCTTTTCCCTTTCAGGCACATCATCGACATGTGTCCCAATGCTCCACACGTCAGACAGGGTATTATTCCTGGTCCTCCCATGTAAGGACAATTAGTCCTTTCTTTCCTGTGCCCATGATGTCCACAAACCGGGCAAACAACTTCAAGAGGGTGGGGGCAGTATGTACAGTTGTGCCCATCCTGATTGCACAACTCGGACATATAATCGGGCTCTATCTCCCCTACAGACTCTCTTATCATTAGGATATCTTCCATATGCTCTTCTGGAAAAGGTGCTAGATTCACTTCAACCTCCTCGGGAAATCCCTCTTGATTGTCTACATTAACTTCCCTGTTGGAGTGGTTGGAAGAGGACACCAGATCTATTGGATTGCTAGGGCTTCCTCTATCCCACAACTCTTTATACTCAACGTTGCTCGACATATCTGTATCATAACAATAAAACACATGAATAACAACAACAATTCCAATCAAACTAACCTTTGTTTTGGGGAATTTCTTATGTATAACATAATGTATCTTGTTTGGGGAAATTGCCAAATCATCATTCTCTGTTTTCCTTTGTTTCTAGGGAAATCTCTAAATTCTTGTTGTTTGTTGCTCAATTTGAGGATATCAGGGAAGTGTATCCTATTCTGCTATGTTTGATAAATCCAAACTTGATGACTGTACTTGCTTTGCTATCTTTCATTGTTGCTCTCAGATTGATTGTTCAGTCTCAGTCTATCGAAGTAAATTAATCTGGCCCCCCGTAAGCGGACTCCGAAGAGTCAGTCAGTTGGGATTCTTATCTGTCAGTGAGACATGAAACCGTCTTAATCTTACATCGAAGATTCAACTTCCCATTTCGCTCTGATACCAACTGTAACGCCCTCCCTTTTCCACCCTTCTGAAAATCAGAGTCTAATTTTTTTTTTTTATAAATAAGTAAAGTGAAAAGAGCGGGGAACGTCACGACGCGAGCTAAGTCCGGACTTCTAAAGTCCGACCCTTAACTGGCCACCCATGTGTGCATGGACTAAGTCCGTTAAAACCAAACCACACATAGAACTAAATAAAACTTGCGGAATAAATCAAATAGGCGAAATAACAATAGGATAACAATCTTATTCCAAAAGAGATAGCAAAGTACAAGTCCTATCCAAAATAACTTAAATCAAATATCCAACTCAAACAAACCAAACCATAGCAAATCCAAATCAAACCATAGCAGTATTACTAAGTTATTACATGTCCATATAAAAGTATTCAAATGTCAATAAATAAATGCGTTCCATATCCAAGCTCCTATGCTTGGCTTCCCTCGCGATCCTCGACCGCCATCCGCTAAGGATAGAAATAGGGCGTTAGATCAACGCACCCAGTAGGTCTTCCGATTAGGGTTACCACAAGGTTAGTATAAAAACGTGCATATAACATATAATACATGATCATCAAATACTTACAAAACAATGCTATGTATGTATACAAATGTAATGAGTCCCACCCATCACAAATATACATAGCCATCACTTGACGGGACTCTCATCGTCAAGGTAATCCACAGTGTTCTTTCGTTTCCTCTTGATGGGACTCTCATCATTAAGGTATTCCTCCTGGTGGGACTCTCATCACCAAAGGAGGCCCCACAGTTGCATCACGGACATTCCCACGGAGTGTGGGCTCCGGTTTCCATATCCATCACCCCATGCCATGCATGAGATGTCAATGAATACATGATACATGCTATTTGTAAATGAATCATAGCATTCCAATTAACTTGAAAACATATTACTTTATCAATAGCTCATAAAAATCAAGATAAAACCATATGTAAAATGTGGTTACAAGGAGGTAGGAAACCTACTAAAAAGTTACTTAAATTGTGCTTTCTTCTCATTCCGTCACCCGTTCACGACTTGTGCACCGTTCAAGTCCCGTTACCTTGTTTATATAACAGCAAGTCAATCACATATCCTTTTGATTTCTAATTAAGTTTACATTCCAAAAATCATCTTGTGGGGTTCGGCTATACCCCATGGCCGAACCTCACCCACTTTGAATTTGTCATTCCTTTGTTTTGGATCAACACCATCCAAATAACTTTATTTAAAAACCTCAACCTACTAACCATAACTTGGTGGGGTTTGGCCATACAACATGGCCGAACCTCACAATTTTGGTTTGAGCCCCTTTTTCAAGTCTTTTAATCTTTCATTCCATATTTACAATAATGCCACTAGGCTAAGCCTTGTTTATTTTTTCTTAATAACCAAGGTTCATAATAAATCCACCTTAGTGGTGTTCGGCCATACAACATGGCCGAACCTCACCACCTTAAATTTGGTCTTTTTAAATCCTTCATTCATAAGATTACTTACCAATCAATCCATTTAATTATCTTAGTCCTTAACCATCTACTAATGTCATTTTATGGGGTTCGGCCCTATACATGGCCGAACCCTATATTCCCTTTTATTCATCAAAGGATGGTTCTCATAACCCCATCCATTGGAATATTTTTAAACCTTTTAAAACAAAACCCCATATTTAGCACTTGGTGGGGTTCAGCCATACACCATGGCCGAACCTCACCCCTTTAGTTTTCGTTCTCCTTTTTGACATTCTTTTGATAAACATTAGCCACACAAGTCTATCATTTTTTCATCTATGTTAACCCTTTAAAACATCATCGAACCAATAATAATTCTAACCATATTCATACTCCACATAACCCATAAAATGGTCCATGGGGTTGGCCATACACATGGCCGAACCCTATGGTTCTCTTGACTAAATCATTCCATCATTCATTTATGGTTTATGCTCAATACTTTAGCCATAAAAATAATATGGTTCAGCCACACTATGGCCGACCCAAAATCATCAATCTTATCTCCATATTGAACACCTTAAAACCTTAAATCATTGTATGGTTTTTATCTCTTAGAAACCATACAATTATCAAATCACTTTCATGGGGTTTGGCCATCCAAAGTAGCCGAACCCTATGATCCATATTTCTACCATTTTTAAGCATTATCTTCCATGGTTCAACCTTTGATAGATTCGGCCATACCATGGCCAAATCATGTTCCCTTAACCCATTTTTCTAACAAAGATTCATAGTGCACTTACCAATCTTCTTAGCCTCTCTTCTTGCCTTTGATCATTCCTTCCTCCTTCTTGCTCCTTTGATCCTTTAACCGATTGTGAGCTTTGATCAATGATGAAATCACCAAGGGGCTGGTTCGGCCAAGGAGGTAGGTTTTGAGAGAGAGAGAGAGAGTGATGTAAAATTCCAACCTTCCTTGGTTAATGAGAGTTACTCAAAGGTGGTGTCCTTTGGTGACACCCCTTGGTAACCCCCATGTCTTTTCATCTCCTCCTTTAAGGTTTACTTGGGGGTTTCATCCTTGTGATGAAACACCATGCCTCTTCATCTCTCATGTCCAATCGGCTGTAACCCTTGGTTGTGTCCCATGTGACTGCCCATCCCCCCTTTGATTCTCATTAACGCCCCATGTGGAGGTTTCATGCATGGGATACCACTCCCAAGTAACCAACGTGTGTGTCTTTACTAGTCTTTGAAACAAGTTCAACCCCTCATCTTCTCACTTGACTCACTTGAAATAAAGGTCTCCATAGCTTCCAATCTAACTCATTTAACTCAGCCTATTCTTTTAGCTTAACTCACTCATTTAATTCCACTCATTTAGTTCACTTGAGTCAACTCCATTGTTTGATTCACTTCCAACTCAATTCAGCCCCAACTCAACATAATTTAACTCAACCTTTGAGCTCACTTGATGGTCAACACGGTCAACATGGTCAACCTCGACCCTTTAGGTCCCAATTGTACTTCTTGACCCAAATAGTGTCCATGACCCATTTAGATGTAACTTACCCATTTAAAGGTAGCTTATCCATTTACATATAACTTACCCATTTAAATGTAGCTTACCCATTTACATGTAACTTACCCATTTAAATGTAGTTTACCCATTTACATCTAACTTACCCATTTAAATGTAGCTTACCCATTTAGGGTCCATTTCTATTAATTCACAAATTCAATGACAATTTCCATAAATATTTGATAAATTGAAAATCTGGGGTATTACAGGTAGGGTTAGAACAACCCTTCAAAAATGTACCCACAACCCTTACAAAATCTCCCTTTTCCCCGACATTCTCTTACCACTCCTTAACCTAACCTTCAGTAGAAGACCCTACATCATCATAGAAATCGAAGAAGTTGTCAGGGCATGTCATCAACGTGTGCCCCAACACTCTACAAGTCAGACCGGGTATTATTTCCGGTCCCCCAATGTATGGACAATTAGTCCTATCATTCCCGTGCCTGTGAAGTCTACAAACAGGGCAAATAACCTCAATAGGGTGGGGGCAATAATTACAGTTGTGCCCCTCCTGCATGCATAATTCGCACATATAATCTGTCAACTCATCCGAAGTCGGAGTAGCCGGAGTATACTCGGGCGAGCCTATTTCCCCTACGGATTCTTTTAAGTTTGGGACATCTTCCTCGTCCTCTTCGGGTACAAAGGTTGGAGCAACCCCAACATTGTACTTGGGCGATTCTACTTCCATGTCCTGACTGGTTACAACTTCATTGATGAAGTTTGGCATGCTGGAATCGTCGGAAGAAGAAACCAGATCTATCAGAAAACTAGGTGTCCCTCTGTCCCACAACTCTGTATACTCTGTGTTGCTTGACATATCTGTATCACAACGGAAGAAACATATCAATGACAATCGCAATTCAAATAAAAATAGTCTTTATTTTGGGGAAATTCCCTATGTATCACATACTGTCTCTTGTTTGGGGAAATTACCAAATAAACATCTTGTGTTTCTTGTCCTTGGGAAAAATTGCCAAATAGACATCTTGTGTTTCTTGTCCTTTGGGAAATTGCCAAATCAGTACTCTTTGATTTTTTTTCTTTGTTTTCGGCGAAATATATCCTATTTTGCTATGTTGGATAAATCCAATTATTTTGACTGTACTTCATTTGCTATCATCCATTGAGTCTAACGAAGTAAATTAATGCACGAGGGCCGGATTAATTTACTCCGAAAGATTCAATCTTTCTGATTCGCTCTGATACCAACTGTAACGCCCCGCCCTTTTTCACCCTTTTTCCTTTCCAAAAATCAATATCTATTTTTTTTTTTTAAATAACAGAGTGAACAAGAGCGGGACGTCATGACGCGAGCTAAGTCCGAACTTCTAAAGTCCGACCCTTAACTGGCCAACACTATGTGTGCATGGACTATGTCCATGAAATCGGTTCACACATAACAATATTAAGATGCGGAAATAAAATCATAACATGCAGAATTATAATAGAACCCAGTTCTATTCCATTTCAGATAGCAAAGTACGTCAAGTCTTTAATCATAAGTAACTTAACCAAATTTATCCAAATAAACATCCAACCATAGCCAAATCATCTAAGTTATTACATGCCCGAAAACTAGTTACTCAAATACAAGTCCATAAGTAACTTAATCAAAATAAAACTAAAAGCATCCAAACTCCTATGCTTGGCCCTCCTCGTGTTCATCTTTCTCCTTGTCTCCTGTATCATCCACTAGGGTAGAAGTAGGGCGTTAGAACAACGCGCCCAGTAGGTATCTCAATTAGGGCTAACACATGGTTAGTACAAACATGCATGTAATAATATCATAATGTCAAGACCATGTAAACCATGCCATGTCATGATGTCAAATGCAAAGAGTCCCACCCATCACATGTACCTTTAAGTACCCCCACATAGGTCTTTCGGACTCCCCGACGGAGTGTGGACCCTCCGGTTTCTTCTTGATGAAAAAACACATCAAGGTATCCCACATAGGTTGTTCGGACGCCTCGACGGAGTGTGGCCTCTCCGGTTTCTTTTTGATGGAAAAACGCATCAAGGTACCTCACATAGGTTTTACGGACGCCACGACGGAGTGTGGCCCCTTCGGTTATATATCCTTCACCCCATGCCATACATGAGATGCCAATGAAACACATGCTATTTTATATAATAAACATAGCATTAAAAATCACAATTTGAAACATATTCCTTTACAACATAATTTGATAAAAAAATAAGATAAAACAATTGTACATAAACCCATGGTTTCAAAGAGATGGAATCCTACCAAATACCACTAACGTGTCCTTGCGTCTTTCGTCCGGTAACCGCTTACGATCGTACACACCTTGTGAGGTCCCGTTACCTTATAATATAACAATCAATTAAAATAAAGTCCCACTTGATTCACAATAATGACCAAGTCCATGAACCAACTTGTGGGTTTCGGCCTTACTTGAATCCATTATTCAAGGTTCCTTCCCTTTTTGATTAAAAGTTCCATAATTAGAAACTTTCTAATTTAATAACCATCTTCCATTTTAATCAATTAAAATCCATTCACAACACCAATACACCTCCATGGGGTTCGGCCATACACCATGGCCGAACCCTATGGTTCATAATGTTCTCTTTTAAATGAAATCAAAGCAACATAACCCTCCATAGTTTTCATGATCCAATTGCATCTAAAACCATTAAACCTTCCATCCATTTAAAATAAATCACAAGTAACCTTTCCCATCATTTTCCATGATTTAATTTCATGAACATAATTCCATAAATATTTATGGGGTTTGGCCATACTCCATTACCGAACCCATAGTCTAGGATCTTCACAAAATTCATCAATTAAAAATCCATACATTAAACCATGTCTTTCCATGGTTTCTAACCCATAGAAATAACCAATGTTCCTCCATGGGGTTCGGCGCTTGATCATGGCCGAACCCTATGGTTCATCAAATTCTCATTAAAAATACCATGATCATCTCCCAATTCTCTTCCATGGGGTTCGGCCATACAATATGGCCAAACCCTATGGTTCCTTATTTTTAAACAAAATATCAAATCACTTACCGGTTCCACGACTCCTCCAGTTTTCCTTCGCTTGTTCTTGCTCTTCCAATCTTTCTCTTCCTTGCATCCTTGTTGGCTGCCTTATTGTCCTTCCTCTTGGTCTTTCACACATCCGAGATTGTTCTTTGATGTTATGGATGCCGTGCGCCCTTGCTGCCCTTCTTTTTAACAACTTCCTCTTGATCCCAACTTGGAAGGTGCTAAGATAGAATTGCCATGCGCCCCTTGTCTATAATACTTCCACTCGGCCAATATCTTTAGAAGATAGCAAGTGTTGTTCACCCCTTGCTTCCCACTTTGGGAGAGTCCTTTAATTTAGCAATTTCCCTTGTATTACTCCTAATAAGGAAAGGTATCCTATCTAATTTAGACATCTTCTAGTTTCACTCTTAATCAAGGGAAAGGACCCTTTTTAGAGATACTCCAACTTATCCTCATGGATTGCGCATATCCCATGGATATGGATATGTCACACACGGCCATTGTAATTAATCCAAATCCCTTTATGTGCATAATAATTAATTATAGACATAATACATTACTAATTTATATAAGCCCCATTTAATTTTATTGAAACCAATTCCACAATCCATTAGGTCTTAATTAGGCCATGACCCAACACTTTACCCATCTAAGATCCATATCTAAAACTCACACATTAAATGGGTAATTTTCATATATATATTAATAACTTGAAAATTCGGGGTGTTACATTCATGGACAAGTCCACTAAAATATTTCACATGCATTAAAGTTATACTTGCGGAATAAACACATTGCGGAATTATCATATGAATAGAATTACTATCCCTATCCATTAATTAGCGAGGAGGTCAATCACCATATAATAAACTAAACTTAATTATCCAAACATCATCAAACCATCATAGCAAAATAAATCTAAGTTATTACAGTCCTAAAATGCAATTATGTCAAAATAAAACTTAAATAAAGTAATGATAACCTATCCAAGCTCCTTAGCGTGGCTTCTTTCACATCCATCGCCCGTTCCGTTCCCTATACCATCATCTAAAGGTAGAAGTAAAGCGTTAGTTAACGCGCCCACTAGGAGTTCCAACTAGGGTCATATACATGGGATTAGTATAAAATCAGGATAGATACATAATATCAAAACTGTAACCAACTTTTAGTACTAAAATCAGCGCATGATACTTCCCCACGTATGCCAATGGTTTCCCACCCAACAACCATATCAAGTATTCATTGTTATGCTTCCCCACGTATGCCTTATCAGTCCCACCGAATGGAGCGTGGACTCCTCTTACATGTCAAACATCATACATTTCTCCCCGTATGTCAATCAGAATCAGTGTGGATTCCTCCCACGTTTGTTTATCGGATACCCCGAATGGAGCGTGGACTCCTCTCATATGTTCCCTCCCATGCCATGCATGAGATGCTAAGTGCAAAGATGTCATTCCTTCTCAAATTACAATATGCCATCAAAAACAGTTCATACACATATATATATTTCATAATTCAAAGTAAGTCTTCATGTTGGAAAAATACAAAACCATATAAGGTCCACATGTATATCAATAAGGTAGGAATCCTACCCAAATCCGATTTACAATCCTTTTATTGTTTCGCACGAACAATCGCTAACCGTCACTTGGAAGAGAATCACACCTCTTTACCTTATCAATTTAATCATACACATATATCAATTTTAAAAAATCAACTTTTCATTTCAGTCGCATTTACGCATCATAATCCTTAAACCGGTTAAGACCCCCAACGAGGTTCAGCCATACGATGTGGCTGAAATGTGTTCATGTTCAACAAGACCCATCAATGGGGTTCGGCCATACAACATGGCCGAACTCACTCCTTGGTTTTTGACCCTCTTTTAATCCTTCTTTTATTTCGAAACAATACGGGTCAACCATCATTCCTTTCTTTTTATTTCTTAACCTGATAATCCATAGTTAATTAATTAACTTTTAAATCTTCATGGACTCATAAGATCATTCATGGACTTATAAAATCATTAATGGACTCATAAAATCATTCATGGGGCTCCCGTCCGCCACCCATCCTACGGATGATAAAAACTCGTCTGCGGATGGTAAAATCTGTCCTACGGACAACACCCAGTCTCCGTCCACTACTCATCATGCAGATGATAAAAACACCTCCGCGGATGGTAAAAACCCGTCCCGCAGACAGTAGAAACCCGTCCTACAGCCATACAACTCGTCCGCAGACAATACACAATTCCTGTCTGTTACCCATCCGTGGACGATCGAAACCCTTCCCGCGGACAATAGAAACCCGTCCGCGGACGGTGTAACGTCCCGCCCTTTTTCACTCGCTTCTTCCCGTAAATCAGAGTCTATTTTTTTTTATGAAAGAGTAGAGTGATAGATCGCGGGACGTCACGACGCGAGCTAAGTTCGAACTTCTAAAGTCCGACCCTTAACTGGCCAACCCTATGTGTGCATGGACTTAGTCCATGAAAAACGGTTCACACATAGCAACATAAACATGCGGAATAAAAATCATAACATGCGGAATCATAATAGAACACAATTTTATTCCATTTAGATAGCAAAGTACATCAAGTCTTTAATCATCATTATCATATCATAAATATTTAGTAAAATATCCAACCATAGCAAATTCATCTAAGTTATTACAATCTGAATTCTAGATACTCAAAATACAAGCCCATGAGTATCTTAAACATAATATAAACTATCATCCTCCAAGCTCCTATGCCTGGCCCGTTACTCGTTCATCGTTCCTGTAAGGGCCCGGATTTTTTAAATTAATAAAAAAATGTGGATATAAGTTATTTTAGTGATGGAAATTGGAAAATTGGTGAAGTAAAGAGTAAATGGGCCAAAAATTTGGACAAAGGCCCAAGTATGGCCCAATGGACTATGGAGTTGATTTAAATTCATTTAAAGGAGCAATGAGGGTTAAATGGGTCAAGAATGGTCAAATTGGGTCACATACCCATTTGCGACCCGATGGGTCAAAGTAGTTAAGCTCTAAGGTAAATGGGCTAGATGGAAATGTAATTGGGCCATGGGCCCAATGGTGATCCATTTAGAGGGTATTCAATGAAATTAAGTCACCTAAGTTAAGTTAAAAATTAAACCAAGGTGATGTGGCCAAGTGGGACCCACCTCCACCTCATCAAGTGAGGTGGCGTGTGGGCCAATAATTGGTGGGGCCGGCCACCATGGTTGATTTAGTCAACCATGGGTGGATTTATAAAGATGATGGCTTAAGTAAATGGGAATTAAAGTAACTAAAATATCTAAATATAAAATGATTAAAAATTATACAAAGGAGGTGGTCAAAGTGGGGTCAAAGGGTGAAAACCAAATCACCTCATCCCAAACCCAAAATAAAATACGTTGGGGCTTGGTGGTGGTTTAGATAACCACCACCATAAAGCAAATTAAATATCTAAAAAATATCTTAGGGTGGGTGAGATCATTAATGTAAAGAAAAAATGGGGATAAGCCTTGATTCTTTTCTCATTTCTTATCCTCTCTTCATTTGTGCACTCTCCATTCCCCATTCTCCATGGTCGTCCCCTACATCCAAGTGAAGGAGAGAAAGAGAGCTAAGGAAAAGAGAAGAGAAGGAGAGAAGAAAGAAGTAGAAATTGGAGGGAAATCACTCTAAGGTGAGGGCTAACATCTTTCCTCTCATGAATTTTCCCTCTCCCTCTCTCACACAAACCCTAACTTGGCCGATCCTAAGGTTGGGGTTTGCCACCATGGATCAAGAATCTTGACCTACCAAAGATCAAGAGGAAGGAGAGAGGAGGCTAGGGAGACCGACGGGAGTGGCGGAAATCGGAGGAGACGTCGGATGGTGAGTATTTCTTAAACAAGAAATTTTGGATTTTAGGGTTTAAGATTTGGGTTTTATTTTGTGAATTTAATGGTAGTCAAGTAAATTTATGCTATGGATTTTAAATCCATCAAGTGGAATGAATGGAAAGTGGGCAAAAAGCCTAATGGAGAAAAATTAGGGTTAAGGAAAAATAAAAGGGGTTAAGGATACTATGTGCTTAATGTGATCAAGCATAGAGGTATATGCATTTTTTTTGGAGTTGAGAGCCATAAGGTTCGGTCATGTAGCATGGCCGAACCCCATGGTAAGTAATGTATAATTTTTTTTAGGGTTTTGAAACAATGGAAGGTGGAGGAAACCCTAAGTGGAAAAATTAGGGTTAGGGAAAAGAAATAAATACTTGGATTATGTGCATTTGGTAATTTATGAAATTAAGCTATGGCCGAACCCCATGATGGATGATTTGGTATTGGATTTAAATAATTAGGGTTTCAAAAAGATGGAAGACAATGAGGGTTTTAGCTAATGAAAATTAGGGTTGTAGATGAATGAATGGGAGTAAGTTGTAAAATGGTTTTATGATGAAAATGCAAAGGGGTTTATGGCATTGAAATGCATGGAGGAAGTGAACCTTGAGCCATGGGTTCGGCCATGGTGTATGGCCGAACCCTATGGTGATCAAATGGTGGAATGAAGGGTTGTGAATAATGGAAAGTAAATGGGAATGTTAGTGGTGTTGATGGACCCGAAAATGGTTTTAGCATTGATATTTGTAATGGACTCTAATGTAGCTAAGGATGATGGTTTTAAGTGTATGAATTAAACCCTTCATGGAGGGATTTGTGATAAACTCAAATGTGTAACAATGGACCCAAGAAAAATGGGGAAAGGACACCATGGGTTCGGCCATGGTGTATGGCCGAAGCCATGGCCCAATTGTGATCCATTTTGGTGGGTTAAATTGGAGGATGAGTGATGTTCATGGTCTCCAAAGAGTATGAATGGGTAATGGATTCATTGTAGTTTAAATGTATGAGCTAAATCCCATGGGAAGAGTTGATGAATGAGGTATTTTGAAACCATGATTCATTACCCATCTAAAGGGTTAAGTGTGGGATTTTGTATGGGGTTTAAATGACTAATGGTTAGATTAAGTACATGACAAATTTTAATGTTTTGGTAAGTCAATAATGGACCTAAGTTAAGGACCTAAGTTAAGGATTAAATTTTGGGCTTAAGTAGGCATGAATTAATGAAAAATTGTTTATGTGAAGGGCAGTGGCAAAAATGCTAAATATGGGCTAAAATGAAGAAACCCACTAAGTTATGATGTATGGGCTTGGAAATGATTAAAACTTGGATTGATATGGTAATTTAATAAGGTACTGGACATCACAGGCGGTGCGCGATCGGCGACCGGGTTTATCGAACGGAAAACGTAAAAGGGCGCGGGTCGGTATTCGGTAGGATTCCTACCTCTTTGTAAGCCATGGATTTGGGTGATGTTTTCTTTAATCTATTTTGGAAATCATGTGGTTGTCTTTAAGATAAGTTTTGGATTATGCATCATGTGATGTTTTACTCTAAATTATTTTGGAAATTATGTGAATGCTTAGGATGGGTTTTGGATTAAATATTGTGGGATGGTTTTCCTTTGATTTAGTTGGTAATCTTGTAATTGTTTTAAGATGGGTTTTATTACTATTGAATTCCATATATTACATGGCATATGGCATCTACATCTCATGCATGGCATGGGAGGCATATGACAGGGGAAGGATGAAATGAAACCGGAGTCCATGCTCCATCGGGGCGACCGATAAACAGTATGGGGACATTTCACATATGTATTATGATACCTTGATGATGGTTTTCCATCAAGGGGGATGTTGTATGTATTGGTATACTTTGATGATGGTTTTTCCATCAAGAAGGTCATAGCACGATAGTGGTATGGATTTTATTTGGGATACTATGGATGGTTGAAAAAGGGACATTGTAGAATGAGGATGAGATTGATGGGTGGGATTTATGACATACACCCATTGCATGACATTGCCCAAAGTGCATGGCAACCTCCTTCCATAAACTAGATAGTTTTCTAAATTAGAAACCATCTTTCCATAATTGGAATGCTTTCCAAATTTAGCAACCAAAATCCATCTACCATTCCAAAACCACCCCATGGAGTTCGGCCATACACCATGGCCGAACCCTATGGTTCACAATCGTTTTTATTACATGATTTAAACCCCTATTAACCAACTCCAATACACCTCCATGGGGTTCGGCGATACACCTTGACCGAACCCTATGGTTCATAATGTTATTTCTAAGAATTATTCATCCAATCAAATTCCTTTAATAAATTAAATCCATAAATATAGTTGGTGGGGTTCGGCCATACACCATGGCCGAACCTCATCCCTTTTTTTCTATTCTTTTGATCCAACAATCAACATAACAACCTTTCTAAAATCATAAGCATGAATCCACAATCTTCATGCTTGAAACCCCATAAACTTATTAACAACTTCCATGGTTTTCATTATTAACAATCCAATAAAAATAAACCATCAACCTTCCATGGGGTTCGGCCCTTGATCATGGCCGAAACCTATGGTTCATCAACTTCTCATAAAACCAATTAAAATCCCTTTTGAAACATGCATAATTAGCCCATATTTTTCATCATTAAAATTTCATAATTAATCCATGCTTTTCTATGGGGTTCGGCCATACACCATGGCCGAACCCTATGGTCCATTTTTTCCATTATAATCATCATATTCATCCCTCAATCTTCTTCCATTGGGTTCGGCCATACACCTTGGCCGAACCCTATGGTTCTTTATTTCATTAAAACAAAAACATCTAAACCACTTACCGGTTCCGCGACTCCTCCGATTTTCCGTTGGTTGATCTTGCTCTTCCAATCTTTCTCTTCCTTAGCCTCTTCTCTTGTGTATGTCGTGAACCACTTTGTTTTGCTGCTCTTGTGCTTGCTGCTGCCTCTCTTCCTTTGATAATGATTGTCGTGCACCCCTCTCATTCTCTCCATATATTTAGCAATATGACATGCGCCCCTTTGTCTCTCTAAAATAGCAATTCCCTTACTTTCACTCTTAACCAAGGGGCGACCTCTTTTTAGATGATCATGTACGCATAAACAAGGATTTGTATATCTCTCACACGGCTAAGACATAATCCATATTTATTTTGACATCTTCTTTAGATATTCTAACATATCAATGTGGATATCAAAATCCCACATATATCTCATGCGCATAAAATTAATTCAAATCCCCTATTGCATTACTAATTGAATCTAACCCCATTTAATTTATTTGAAACCATTTACCAAAACCGTTGGCTCTTAATTGAGCCAATGAGCCTCCTCTTTGCCCAATTTAAGATCCATGATTAATATTCATAAATTAAATGGATTATTTTCATACAAAATAATTAACTGAAAATCCGAGTTGTTACAATACAACTCTCTTTTTAAAACTTTCGTCCCGAAAATCGAGTGAAGTAAGGTTGCAAACATTTACATAAATAGCTCAAGATGAGCTGTCCTCATTTCCGACTCGAGTTCCCATATGGCTTCCTCCATGCCATGTCGATCCCATAACGCTTTGTCAAACTGGTTCGCTCGGTTCCGTAATATCCTTTGTTCTGTGTTGTCCTTTCAGACTGCCCATCAGTCTGTGGATGGAATACTATACTAGTCAATAAGTCTGTTCCCATGGCTACCTGCATGCTCTGCCATACTCTGCCGGTAAATCAACCATCTTTGTCAGACACAATAGTCGGAGGTATACCATGCAATCAGATGATATCCCTGATATACCGCCGACCCAAAGTCTCAGATGAATTTGTCATCTTAATGGAATAAAATGTGCAGACTTGGTCAGTCGGTCTACCACGACCCATATCGTATCGTTGCCCTTTTGGTGACCTTGGCAACCCTTAGGTACATATATCCTTCCTTGGAATACAAGACCCCGTTCCGTTCTAAACTCCCATTCCGGTATGACAACGCCAATAACATCTTGGTCCATATCTCCTTTATTTCCAGATCTATCCGTTGTTCCTATTCAATCTTGTCAAGTACCACTCAATTATATCAAAATCACTCATATCAACCTATGAGTTTCATTCTTGTATAATTTACTTTGTCTCATCTTATCTCTTTTTCTTATGAACTCATTTGTGATCTTACGTAGATCAATGTATTCTATTTCCCTTTACCTGCTACCAAGATATTTTCCACGCATACTCGCTCAATACGTTCATTCGTCTACTCTCTGTGTGAGGTAGCCTGCCAATACGAACCTATGCTCATGTCTTTTGCTCATTCCATTTTAACTAGGTTTCTAGCTTCACTCTCCTGGAACTCTATCGGCTAACTACATAGTCAGCTGGCCAGTCTAACTCGGCAGTCACCCATAGCTTCCCATTCGAGTTTCACTAGACTCTTAACTTTTCCCTTAAGTGCATCTCCCGAAAGTAATCATACCTTTATTTGCATATAAGTCACTATGTGACTAACACCTTCTGTTCATAACTTCTATGATACCGAGTATCTTTCTACACTAACTTTCCTGTGATACAAGTCGTAATACGACTAACACCTTTGTCTTATACCGTGGAATGTAAATCGAAACATGTTCCAATCCTTAGATCTATATGTCATTTATGAGACCAACAGGTCCATCATACTACCATGAGATATTCTTTCCATAGTTAATAACCATCCATGAATATAACCCTCCTATGGGTATAATCCATTCATGGGCATAATTAATCAAATGTACATCATCTACCATGAGATATTCTATCCATAGTAACAACACTCGAATGAGTCACCACGTGACTGTAGCTAAAATATCCATCTTAATATATCCCGACCCCTTAACAAGACTTAGGGCCCATGACTTACTAAGCGGAAGACCCACGTCCAACGTGATCATGTCTACCCCGCCCTGCATTCCTTCACCCCAAGGGTGATTCAGTCAAGCTCTAATGCGGTCGGGCCGCGTCTGACAAGACTAGTACTACCCCCACAAGTAAAATAGTATCTGGCTCTGTGCAACCTCGCACTTCAAGTGTGCAAAATAGCCGTGAGAGTGCCCTCCAGCGCGTAGCATGCGAGGGACCCACTCCTCAACGGTGACCCTAAGGGCCAAGTCTCCGCATTTCGTATCGAGGTTCCCACAGTCTCATAGCTACTCTAAGTCATACTCATAGAATCTATATACTTATCACTATCACGTAAGATATGCACTCATGCCACAACTTAATAAACTCAAGTGACCTCGTCACACACTTCTTAGTGTCAAAATCCTCATAAACTCTTAAATTGCATAACTTTATTGAGATTTATTCATACTTCCATCACAATATAAGAGTTGGGGTTAAAACAAAACCCTTTACAACTTACCCACAACCCTTACAAAATATTCCTTTCCTCTGACTTTTCCTACCATTCCTTAGCCTAACCTTCCGTGGAAGACCCTTGAATTACCAAATAATCTACTGTCTTTGGTTAAGAAGTTGAAGTATTCAGTCGTCCAGATCCTTGTGACTGAGCTAGTTGAGCTGAATGACGGAGAGAACCCCTGAAGTAAGGAGATCTTTTGCTCTGTGGATACTCTCTCTTGAAATGGCCTTACTGACCACATCGGAAACAGGAATGACGAGACCTACCATTCTATGGATACTCCCTCTTGAAATGGCCCTGTTGACCACACTGGAAACAGGAACTTCTAGTGGAACCAGTAGAGGCTGAAGATCTCCAAAAGTAGGGTTTGAATCTTTTGTGAGGGCAAAAAGTATTTCCCCCACCCCAACCCTTTCAGTCTTGTGTTTCATTGGGCTTTGTGTCCCCATTTCCACTCAAGAATTGCTGTAGAACGGAAGTGACTACCATTTGTACTAGGTTTCGTAGTTCAGGAGGGGGTCAGGACAGAGGTACTTCAGGAATGTTTGCACTGTCCTGACCCCCTCCGTTATGTTCTTCTTAAGTTACAAAGATTGGATTCACCCCAATATTGTATTCGGGCGATTCTACTTCCATGTCCTGACTGTTTTCAGCTTCATTGATGAAGTTGGGTATGTTGAAATCGTCGGAAGAAGAAACCAGATCTATCGGACAGCTAGGTGTCCCTCGGTCCCACAACTCTGTATATTCTATGTTGCCTGACATATCTGTATCACGACAACCGAAGAATGTTAATGCCAACAACAGTTCTAATAAAACTAAATCTTTGTTTTGGGGAATTTCCTTATGTATCACATACTGTTTTTGGTTTGGGGAAATTGCCAAATAAACTTCTTGTGTTTCTTGTCCCTGGGAAAATTGCCAAATAAGCACTCTTTGTATTTTCTTGTCTTTTGGGAAACTTCCTATTTTGCTATGTTGGATAAATCCGATTATTTTGACTGTACTTCCTTTGCTATCATCCGTCTGAGTCTAACGAAGTAAATTAATGCACGGAGGCCGAATTAATTTACACCGAAAGATTCAATGTTTCGGGTTCGCTCTGATACAAACTGTAACGCCCCGCCCTTTTTCACTCGCTTATTCCCGTAAATCAGAGTCTATTTTTTTTTATAACTGAGTAGAGTGATAGAGAGCGGGACATCACGACGTGAGCTAAGTCCGAACTTCTAAAGTCCGACCCTTAACTGGCCAACCCTATGTGTGCATGGACTTAGTCCATGAAAAACAGTTCACACATAGCAACATAAACATACAGAATAAAAATCATAACATGCAGAATCATAATAGAACACAGTTCTATTCCATTCAGATAGTAAAGTAAATCAAGTCTTTAATCATCATTATCATATCATAATTATTCAGTAAAATATCCAACCATAGGAAATTCATCTAAGAATTCTAGATGCTCAAAATACAAGCCCATGAATATCTTAAACATAATATAAACTATCATCCTCCAAGCTCCTATGCTTGGCCCGTTACGCGTTCATCGTTCCCCTTATTTCCTGTATCATCAACTAGGGTAGAAATAGGGTGTTAGTACAACACGCCCAGTAGCTATTCCAATTAGGGTTAACACATGGATTAGTACCAAAAATCCAGATATAATAAATCATACCATACTTATAAAACATTGTATCCAAAACAGTGTATGATAATAGAGATCCAATCATACCGATAAAAACTAGAAACCTTGCATGATAATAAAGATCATAATCATGCCAATTCAATGCCATGCCATGCTATCATATGCAATGAATCCCACCCGTCACAAACTCATAGTATCATCTTTATGGAATTCTCATCATCAAGGTATCCTTCCACGAGTGTTTTACGGACTCCCCGACGGAGTGTGGATCTCCGGATATATAGTATCCACTTGATGGAATGCTCATCATCAAGGTCTTCATACATAGTATCCTCTTGATGGGATTCTCATCATCAAAGTATCCACCCACAAGTGTTTTAAGGATGCCCCGACGGAGTGTGGGTCCCTGGTTATCTGCCATCCCTCCCATGCCATGCATGAGATGCAAATACCACATGCTATGCAATTATACAAAATCATAGCAATTAAAATCTCATATTTAAAATACATGCTATTTTATCAAATAAACATAGCATAAAAAATCACCATTTGAAATATATCCTTTGCAATATAAATTCATTAAATCAAGATAAAAACAATGTACATAAACCCATGGTTTCAAAGAGGTGAAATCCTACCAAAGACCGGTAACGTGTGTTTGAGTCTTTCGTCCAAAAATCGTTCACCGATCGCGCACCGCTTGCGAGATCCAGTTACCTTATAATATAATAATAAATTAAAACCAAGTCCCACTTGATTCACAACATTTAAAGTCCATTAACCAAACTCCATGGTTTATCATTTTTCACATTTATTTACCAAATTGCCATTGGACTACTCTTTATTTAATATTTCAGCTTAATATGCCAAACATAGTCCCTATGTCCACCAAACAATTACCATGGGGTTCGGCCATACACCATGGCCGAACCCATGGTCCATTAATTCAATTAATTACGAAAATGCCATCCATGGCTAACCTTCCATTTTAGCATGTATTTACTACTTTAACATTACTTTAGGTTTAAGACCAAAACCCATCCATAATATTAATACATGAACTTAATATATCCATAATTGGTTCCTTAGTCCCAATATGATTCATCAAATATTTCCCATGTGGTTCGGCCATACACCATGGCCGAACCCATGGTCCTTTATTCTTACTTAATTACCAACATGCCATCATACCTAATAATATGACCAATAACATAACTTATGAACATAAGTCTATATGTAATTAAATCCCTCATTACCTTAAACATGTATAACCACTCTAAGTGTCCCTTAAAATATCCCAACACATGGTCCATCAAATAATTCATGGGGTTCGGCCATACACCGTGGCCGAACCCTATGTCCATTATTTTGACCTATTTACAATTTTACCATTACCTTCATCACCTTAGGTTTTGGTTCCAAACATAGGTCCATTCACTTATACATTATATACATGAATCCTCCAATAATCCACAGCCATAGAACCATAAATAAGACCTTCCATATTTAGATCATGATTCAAGGTTCCTTCCATATTTAGATCATACATCAAAACACCTAACAACTCCATAATTAGAAAGTCCTTGCATAGAAACTTTCTAAATTAATATCCAATTCCATAATTAGAAGATTTCCATACTTATCATAAATCCTTCCATACTTAGAAGGTTTCCAAGATAATCATTAATCCTTCCATACTTAGAAGGTTTCCAAGATAATCATTAATCCTTCCATACTTAGAAGGTTTCCAAATAAACCAACTTCCATAAATAAATGCTTTTTAATTTGGCAACCTCCTTCCATAAACTAGATAGTTTCCTAAATTAGAAACCATCTTTCCATAATTGGAATGTTTTCCAAATTTAGCAACCAAAATCTATCTACCATTCAAAACCACCCCATGGGGTTCGGCCATGGTGGTTAACAATCCTTTTTATTACATGATTTAAACCCCTATTAACCAACTCCAATACACCTCCATGGGGTTCGGCCATACACCTTGGCCGAACCCTATGGTTCATAATGTTATTTCTAAAAATTATTCATCGAATCAAATTCCTTTAATAAATTAAATCCATAAATATAGTTGGTGGGGGTCGACCATACACCATGGCCGAACCTCACCCCTTCTTTTCTATTCTTTTGATCCAACAATCAACATAACAACCTTTCTAAAATCATAAGCATGAATCCACAATCTTCATGCTTGAAACCCCATAAACTTATTAACAACTTCCATGGTTTTCATTATTAACAATCCAATAAAAATAAACCATCAACCTTCCATGGGGTTCGACCCTTGATCATGGCCGAACCCTATGGTTCATCAACTTCTCATTAAACCAATTAAAATCCCTTTTAAAACATGCATAAGTAGCTTGTGATTTTCGTCATTAAAATTCCATAATTAATCCATGATTTTCAATGGGGTTCAGCCATACACCATGGCCGAACCCTATGGTCCATTCTTTCCATTATAATCATCATATTCATCCCTCAATCTTCTTCCATGGGGTTCGGCCATACACCTTGGCCGAACCCTATGGTTCTTTATTTCATTAAAATAAAAACATCTAAACCAGTTACCAGTTCCGCGACTCCTCCGGTTTTCCGTTGGTTGATTTTGCTCTTCCAATCTTTCTCTTCCTTAGCCTCTTCTCTTATGTATGCCGTGAACCACTTTGTTTTGCTGCTCTTGTGCTTGCTGCTGCCTCTCTTCCTTTGGTAATGATTGTCGTGCACCCCTCTCCTTCTCTCCTTATATTTAGCAATATGACATGCGCCCCTTTGTCTCTCTAAAATAGCAATTCCCTTACTTTCACTCTTAACCAAGGAGAGATCTCTTTTTAGATGATCATGTGCGCATAAACAAGGATTTGTATATCTCTCACACGACTAAGACATAATCCATATTTATTTGGACATCTTCTTTAGATATTCTAACATATCAATGTGGATATCAAAATCCCACATATATCTCATGCAGATAAAATTAATTCAAATTCCCTATTGCATTACTAATTAAATCTAACCCCATTTAATTTATTTGAAACCATTTACCAAAACCATTGGCTCTTAATTGGGCCAATGACCCAACTCTTTGCCCAATTTAAGATCCATAATTAATATTCATAAATTAAATGGATTATTTTCATACAAAATAATTAACTGAAAATCTGAGGTGTTACAGACGGTGATACCCGTCCAGCAGACAACACCATATTTATGTTTGTTACCCGTCCGCGGATAGTCGAAACCCGTCCCGCGGACGATAGAAAGCCGTCCGCGGACGGTGATACCCGTCCGCAGACAATGCACACCCGTGAACAGTCCTCTTTTGTTTGATGTTTGGCTTGACCCTTCTTCTTGGAATTTATTTCCTTATTCTTTTTTATAACATGTATTAAATCATTTTTACATCAAATCCGTGGACATATTCTACCCACTAATCAAAGTTAGGGTCTTGTCCATTAACCTTCCAATCTCTAGCATCATATTTCGGATTTGAACAACACCTTATTTTTATGTCAATCTCATTGCCATTCCTTGAATGGATTTCAAATCCATTGTCCCATAACCTTTTGACCATTCTTTTTAAATCAAATTTGAACCCTATGGTTTTGGCCATTCCATAGCCAAAACCATAGTTCCCTTAGTTTCTTTCATCAATCCTATCTTGTTTAAACATTACATACCTTTTTTTTCTGTGTCTCCTTCATTTCTTTAGGTATGATCTTTACTCCTTAGTCCTTCTCCTTCCTTGTTCCTTCACCGATTTCTCCAAGTGTAAGCCGAAAATGGGAGAGAGAGAGAGATGAGAAGATGCCAATCTCTTTGAATGCAAGAGATGGATTTCGGCCACAAGAGTGGAGTGTCCCTTGAGCTGATATCTTTTGTGTGAAAGACCAAACCTTTTCTTAGTGCTCTAGGTGTAGCAATGGAGAGGGAGAGAGAGATAGATGAGAGGAAGAAGATGGAAATATCTTTTATTCCAACGGAGAAGATCGGCCCAAAGGGTGTGGTGTGTGTCCCTTGTGTAAATCAGCCCTACACCCTCCAACCTCCCTCATTAATATTTGGTCTTTCCCATGTGTCCCTTGGTTTAACCAAGGAGACACATGGCTTAAGCTAGGGGTCTTTCTCCCTTCCCAACGTGCATGCCTTGGGGTTTCATCCAATGAGATGAAACCCTCCATCTCCCCCTTGACTCACTTGAGATGGAGGTCTCCCCAACTTCCATCTTGACTCATTCCCCAACTCATCTTAATTGAACTCATTCATCAACTCAAGCACTTGAACTCAACTTTAATAAATTTTTAACTCAACTCATCTGAATTCACTTTCCAACTCAAGCCACTCAACACCTTTGAACTCACCCATGGCTGACCAAGTCAACCATGGTTAGCCGATCATGCATGTTGCATTAAATCACTTGCCACCTCACTTGATGGGGTGGATTTGGGTCCCACTTGGCCATGTCACTCACATGCCACCTCACTTGATGAGGTGGATCCCATGCCTTAGATCTTAATTGGGTACATGACCCAATTAAATTAATCCTTTACCCATTTACTTTCAAAATCCATTCACCTTGACCCATTGGGTCCCAATTGGGTAATTGACCCAATTAATTACATTTACCAAATTACTTGGAATCAACCCTATCCATGATCCATTTGATCATAATTGAGCCATTGACCCAATTCTTACCCATCTAAAATCCATTCCATCATAAATCTTAAATTCAACTAATTTAATAATTTAAATGGACAAAATTCAATATATTTATGGATTGAAAAATCTGGGGTGTTACATCGAGTATCTGTTTCAGGTACATTTTCGACACGAATTGTAATAGCCCGAAATTTTAAATCAATCTATATTTGGCATTTATTGATTTTAATTTGAATTTTGACATGAGGGAATACCAAATGGATCAAAAAATTGGGACAAGGGTCCAAGAATGGCCCAGTTGGGCCATGGATTGGATGAAATCCATTTAATGGGTCAATGAGGACTAATCGGGTCAAGGATGGTCAAATTGGGCCCAATACTCATTTGGGACCCAATGGACCCAATTGAGGTAAGCCTAAGGTAAGGAGGGAATTTAATTGGGCCATGGGCCCAATGGTTACACAATAGACCATGAATTGAAATTAATTCATTTAAGTGGTCAATGGTAAGTAATTGGGTCAATGGTAGTCAATTTGGGTCAAAGAGCCATATGGGACCCAATGGGCCAAGGTAACTAAGCCCTAAGGTAAATGGGTAAGACAAAATTTAATTGGGCCATGGGCCCAATGGTGATCCAATAAGAGGGATACATTTAATAAAATTTAAATCACCTAAGTTAGGTAATAAATTGACCAAGGTAACATGGCCAATGGGGCCCACCACCACCTCACCAAGTGAGGTGGCGTGTGGACCCAAGAATAGTGGGGCCGACCACCATGGTTGACTTGGTCAACCATGGGTGGATCTTAGAAGGAATTTAATGAGATTAAATTAAGTGGGAAGTGATTAATTAAATTAACCTAGGGATCAAATTGATCTAAGTTAATTAACCTAAAATTAAATGGTCAAATGGTCAAAACCACTCCAACAAACACAAACCACTTCAAGAAAACACAAAATGAAACCATGGGCTAAAGGGGGTGGTTTTATCCCAACCACCACCATTAATGCATATTGGTTGGTGAGGAGTTAATGTGAAGTTTGACTTAGGTAACCAAAAGATGAGACTTCATCTCATTGTCTCCATTTCCATTTTCTCTCTCCATCCCTCCTCACACACACAAAAATCGTCCCATGCACTAAGGAAGGGAGAAGAACTTAGAAGAAAAGAGAAGAAAAGAGAAGGAGAAGGCAAGCTTTGGGCCACCAAGACCCTTGAAGATCTCTCCCTCATCTCCATGCTCTCTCCCTCTCAACCTAACCCTACCTTAGCCGATCCAAACCTTGAGGGCCTCACCATTTGATCAAGCACATCTAGCCGATCAAAGATCAAGAAGAAGGAGAGAAGTGCCTAAGGAAATCAAGAGGAGAAAGAAAGACCGGAGGAGACGTCGGATTGTAAGTATCTCTAAACAAGAGGTTAATCTTTCATGGTTTAAAAAAAAAAAAATTGATGATCCATTTCTTAAACTAAATATGGCCAAAAATGTTGTGGGCCTTGGATCTAAGATCCATTCAACGGTAGGATTAAGAAATGGTTAAATTTGGAGAGAGATAGATTAAAGAAAATGAATGGATTAAGGATGGTGTGGACTTAAATTTTTAAAGCATGGAGAAATGTAAATGGGAGTGAATGGATGACCATAGGGTTCGGCCATGTAGCATGGCCGAACCCCATGGTGAATGATGGGTAATTTATTTGAGATTATATGGTTTAAAATTATGGAGAAGGGTTAATGATATTGTGGTTTTAAAAGATTAAAAAGTTGGTAATTTTTAAGGAGTGTTAAATAAAGAAAAATCATGAGGTATGTAAATGAATTCAAGTAGCCTCAAAATGATGGAGGTATGATAATTTAAAGAAACCATGGACTATAGGGTTCAGCCATACAAGGTGGCCGAACCCCATGGTTAGTGATCTATGAGGGTTAGGGCTCGTAAACACTCAATGGTTAATGGTTTCTAAGGTTTGAAAATTATAAGTATGGTATGTGATTCTTAAATGGGTATTAAAGGATGGAAGTGGTGGATTAAGTATTTTTGAATTATGGAGATAGTGAGGAAGTGATTGGTGGTGTAAATGGACTTTAAATGTGATTAAAGATCCAAAGTAAAAATGAGGGAAAGACATCATGGGCACCATGGCCGAACCCATGACCCATGTTTTTAGGTCATTTGTGGGCTAAGTTATGGTTTATATATGTGGTTAAACAAATGGAAATTTGGTTAAGTAAATGGTAAAATTTAAATGGATTTACAAAGTGTATGATATGGGGGTTTTTTTTTTTAAGGGGCCAAAATGAATAAAGGCTAGTGATTTTAAAATGGATTATTTTTGGGACAAAACATTAGCCTTTAAAATGGCATCCATAAAGGTGAGCCATGAACCCTATGGTGGTGATTGGTGATTTTAAAATGATGGAGAAGAATAATAGATGTTAATGGATTTTTTATATGATATGTGATGTTTTAAAAGGATGAAAAAATGGGGACTTAAATGGATAATTTAAATTCATTAGAGATAGGAATTAAAGGGGGTAAAATGAACCCAAGGAAATGAAATTTAGGTATTATGGGTACGGCCATGGTGTATGGCCGACCCCATGACCCATTATGTGGGCCACATCTTAGGCAAAAATGTGGAATTAGGTATGGGATTAAATGTTTTTCAAAATTATAATAGGTGACTGATTTTATGATGCTAGGGCATGATTAAATGGATCTAAGTATGAATGAAGTTTGGACTTAGAATGTACATAAACGAATGGATGATTTAACCATGGGAGAGGAGTGGCAAAACGGTAAATCAGTGCTACATTGAAGAACCATGGGTTCGGCCATGGTACATGGCCGAACCCTATGGGGATTAGACATGGAATCGGATATTACGAATGATTAAATGAAACGGATAGATGATGTGTTTTAGGCTCGCAAATCGGAATGTTTAAATTTGGCCAAAATTGGATTTATGTATGAGTCTAAAACCAACGGATAATGGGCTAAGTTAGGGACTTAATCAAGGGTAACGTAAATGACTAATTCGGTAAATGTAATAAGGTATCGGGACGTCGCAAATGGTACGTGATCGACGACCGGATTATCGAACGGAAAAAGAACGCTACGCGGTATTCGGTAGGACTCCTACCTCTTTGTAAGCCGTGAATATGTGATGTTTATTTTAATCTATTTTGATGATTATGGGACTTGTATTATGATGAGTTTTAATTTATGAATTATATGATGGTGTTATGGATTATATTTTAAAATTATGCATTATATGGCTATGTATGGTATATTAAGTTATGGTTTATCTATATACTACATAGCATAATGAATGTACATCTCATGCATGGCATGGGCGGGAAAATAATGAAACCAGAGTCCATGCTCCGTCTGGGCGACCGAGAATCAGACATGGGGATAGCCTAAAGGCTATAACCGGAGTCCATGCTCCGTCGGGGCTACCGAGAAGCAGACATGGGGATAGCCTAAGGGCTATAACCGGAGTCCATGCTCCATCGGGGCGACCGAGAAGCAAACATGGGGACAATACATTGTATGATCATACGGATGATGGGTGGGACACATGACATAGGCACCCATGGCATAGCATTCATTACATGCTTATTTTGTTATACTTTATTGTATCGGTATGCATGTTATCACTAATCCATGTGCTAGCCCTACTCGGAGTCCTACTCGGAGTCCTACTGGGCGCGTTGACTAACGCCCTACTTCTACCCTAGTTGATGACACAGGAGATGGAGGAAATGGTGGACATGACAGGAGCCATGCTTAGGAGCTTGGGAAGCGCATTCTTAGTTTATTTAAGTTTATATTTTGGAAATGTAATTTTGAGTAACTTAGCTCGTCGGACTGTATAATTTGCACTTCTTGCGATGGTTTGGACTTTACTTATGGAAGATTATATTTTATGATATAAATATGAACATAGGGCATTTTGGTAATTCAATGTTGTGTCTTCCCTTCTATCAAAAAACCGGTAGGATAAACTCTATTATCATGTTCCTCAATAATTATAATCCACGAGCTTACTTCCTACATGTGAACCGTTCTCGTGGACTTATTTCCGCGCACGCGTGGGGTTGGCCAGTTAAGGGTCGGGCTTTAGAAGCTCAGACTTAACTCGCGTCGTGACGTTCGCGCCCTCTCTCACTTTTTATTTCAAAAAAAAATAGACTCTAATTTTCTGAAGGCGAGTGAAAACGGGGCGGGCGTTACACGAATACGGCTCAGATATGTGTCGGATACGTATCCAATTAAATAAAATATTTTTTAAATATGGATACGTCACGGATACGATAACAGACACGAAGGGACACAGGAGGCGGGACACGACACGGGATACGACAGCATGGGAGTAAAGGGGAAAAAAATTATCAACCAATAGCTTCTCTTCAAAGACAAAGTTTAAGTAAAATATAAAATTATCAACCAATAGCTTTTAGTCTCTTGAAAGACTAAGTTTCCTTATTATCTGATATTTTAATTTTAGACTATTGCATCAAGAGGGGAGGTTGAGAACAGTAGTTACTACATCAAAAAATTTAGACTTACTTATGTTATGTATGTGCTTAATCGATGGTAATCTTTATGTCTAAGAATAAAAAAATAGAAGATGGAAATAAAAGTTAAAATTAATAAAGATGTATATATATATATATATATATATTAATTCTGCTTATCCCACCGCACCTGTATCCTAGTTTTTCAAAATCTAACATATCCTCGAATGAGATACGTGTCATATCCGATACACGTACCCGTATCAATGTATATATATATATATATATATGCATGTCTATATATAAAAAAATAACATATTTTTTTAATTTGGCTTATCCCACCGCACCCGTATCCTAGTTTTTCAAAATCTAACGTATCCTTGAATCAGATACGTGTTGTATCCGATACGCTTACCCGTATCGGTGCTTCTTAGGTTAGGAGTCTTCTTACTTTAGCTTCAGTTGAGAGTGTATTATTATAAGAAACCCCCAATTTCTGAGTGATAGATTTCTAAATCCAACTGACATAGGAGCAATTAAAGAAGAGATGATCACAACTCTCATTTTGGCAGCTACATAATGTGCAAGATTTACTGCATCTAATACCTTTTTCAGCAAGATAACAACGTGTTTTGAGTCTTCCATGAAAGATTTTCCAAGCTACAACGGAGAATTTTGGAACATGGTCTGTAAACTACACCAAGTCAACCCAGGATACGCGGGAAGCTCTGCTATGCAAGACATGTTTTGTTGAACTGTGAGAGAAATTGCCACTCTTTTCTAGTGTCCAGACAATCATATCCTTTGTTTGGATGGCAGGGATAACAATTTTTTGGATCTCCTCTCTAATTTCCATGAGAGAATTTCTCCTCTCAAATGACCTTAGAAAGGCTTTTCATATAGGTCTGGGAGGGCTCTATCAAGTATGTTAGCAAAAGGTAGCCAGTTATCAATCAAAAAATTGGTTTGTTCCCCATTACCAATTAAGTGCCAAACATGGGGCCTCACATTTTCTCTTACAGAAAAAATGGATTTGATACCTCAAAGAGCATTTACAGGGCACTTCATATTCCCAAAGTTCTTATCTTTAATATATCTAACCTTCACCCAATCAGTCCATAGGTTTGTCTCACCACTAGCAATTGCCCAAACTTGTTTCATGAGACCAACAATGTTTGAATTTGATATGGGAATAATACCTAACCCACCTTTATCTTTAGGTTTACAAATTGTTTCCCATGACATGGTATGCATCTTTCGATTTGAATCAAGATCATTGTAGCAGAAGCTTTGAATAATCTTCTATATTCTTGCAATGCAAAGTTTATGAAGGAGGAAAGCATTCGACCAATACACGTGATATGAGAGGAGAGTTGAATTAATCAACTCCAATATGCCTGCAAATGATAATTTTTTAGCTTTCCCACCTTACAATTTTTTTTGAATCTTTGTAATAATATCTGCACAATCAGAAGTATGAAGCCTAGTGGAGAATAGTGGACGACCCAAATATTTAGCCGAAAGGCAGCCAGTTGATATGCCTAGAATATTAGAGATATCCTCTTGAATATTACATGATTTTGAGAAGAAAGCTACACTTTTTGTCTCTTTTAAATCTACTACAGATGTCTTTCTGAATTGGACAAAGAGTATTCTAAGATGCATCGTGGTATGCATATCAGCAGAGCAAAATATCATCAAATCATCTAGAAATAATAAATGAGATATGCTTTGGCTGCCATACTGAAATGGTAGTAATAAGTCCTTGGTAGATACATTTGTCTATAGAAGGTGAGAAAACCTCCATACAGATTGTGAAATGGAAAGGGGAAAGGGGATCGCCTTGTCTAAGTGCTTTTGTGCTTTTGAACTACCCAGTTGGTGATCCATTGACCAATATAGAAAATGAGGGATTTGTTATACATTCCTCTATCAACCTTGTCCATTTTGTAGGAAACCCCATATAATTCATGACTGAGAGGAGAAATTCCTATGTAATGCAATCAAAATCCTTTCTAAGGTCAACTTTTAAGCACATTCTTGGCTATCCTTTGTTTAAGTGAATACCATGAATGAGATCATTACTGAGAAGAATCGAATATGAAATACCACTTTTTGGAATAAAAGTTGATTGTTCTGTATGAATTATTTATGGCATACTAACTATAAGGACCCGCCCATTCTAACACAACGAACGGAGCCTAACACGAATCGAACACGATCCAATAACGGGAATAACAAAATCCATGGATAATTTTTTTTTTCTTTTATTTCAACTCCAATAGCATAATCAATCTAATCAGAGGTGCAGAATTATTTCAATAATTGAGCCATGTCAATATAACAATATTCCTATATAGGATTAGTCCTTGTCTAATATACTATCAAACTATTAATCAAACAAAATAAAATCATCCATCTTATAGGAGGTCTAATCTCAAATCCATATGGTAAATCTGTCATCAAAAGAAATCAAAGCTTCCCCAACTACAAGTTGGAAACAGAAGCTCAACCATAATCCAACAACTAACTAATAAATCAAAGTGCTTAATGTGTCTTACAACTTCAATATAAAGTCTAGAAAGTTCTAAGGAAATTAATAAGCTACGGTCCAATCTAGGCGCTCCAAGCGAACTCAATTCTACTGTTGAACATGACCGGCATCTATCTCCAATGGATTTCCTGTAATGTAAGGGATGAGTTCCACGCCCAATGAAGGAAAGAACCATACAAAGTAATTTACAGGTAACAATAAGAAGCTAAGCATATAAGAACTGATTCAAATAAATTGAAGCATTGCTTTTACAAAATGCAAGGCCTATTATGATACGAATATGATAGATGCTACCTTCTCATGCATCTCAATGAAAAAAGCGAGTCAAAAGTTTCATGCGAAGCTCAACTTAGCTAAGCATGGCACATGTGCACAAATGGTCTTAACGGAACGAGTGTGCACAACGAATGTCCACAGGGGAATGCAATGCAAATGAAACAAGAGCCCAAAGAATGTGAACAATGAGTGTCCCCAAAGGAGTGCAGGGTTAATGACCCGAATCAACAATACAAATCACCCACCCAAATGTGGATGCTCATGCATGACGAATCAACAAATATCTCATGCATGAATTCCATGTCATGTATGTCATTAACACGATCATATTAAACGATTAACTAACATGTGTTAACAAATTCAATAAACACATGACCAATATAACATGTGTTAACAAATTCAATAAACACATGACTAATATAACATGTGTTAAACAAATACAACAAACACATGACAAATATAACATGTGTTAAACAAATATAAAAAACACATGAAAAATATAACATGTGTTAAAAAAAATACAATAAACACATGAAGATAAACAAATATAACATGTGATAAACAATTCAATAAACACATGATATATATAACGACCCGTCCTGCTACGGGCACGCTAATACTAATACAAACTCCCAAAACCGATCTAATACTATCTCAAGTTTTTTTTTTTTAAATGGGAGACACCACTCCCTTAATCCACACTAACCACGAGCAACCCACAATTAAAACAATCACCAATAGTACCAATAAAGTATTAATCATAATTAAAAGTAATGACATCATCCCATTATTAAATTCATCCAACTCATGCATAAACTTATATTTCAATTACATTAACAAACTCTCAACTGCAAAATGGAACTACAACAGAAAATAAAGCTGCAGCTCCACATCCAACGCCCTATTGAGGGACCAATCGACCCCTCCTCTAAGAAGTACATGTATGGCAAGGGGTGAGCCGTACATGCCTAGTGAGGGTTACACATGTATCAAATGTCATCAAGCATACATTGCATATGATCATAGGAGCACATCAATGACTAGGATGTCTACATGCAACACCAAGTGTAACGTGTGCCCTACCCCTAGTACACGTGCCCACACCTACTAGGCCTCCAACACATCCTCTAACCAATCCAATGTAACGCTAAGGCCACTCCTACACATGCCCATCCGCTACGGTCTATCCACCCACGGGTACGCAGACCGATCCCGAACCAAATCAGGGTCTTTGACCCTCAACTAGTCCTATGACCCACCTAGGGTG
Source organism: Chimonanthus praecox (assembly GCA_022113865.1). Classification (NCBI taxonomy): domain Eukaryota; kingdom Viridiplantae; phylum Streptophyta; class Magnoliopsida; order Laurales; family Calycanthaceae; genus Chimonanthus; species Chimonanthus praecox. The sequence continues at coordinate 43,651,778 of CM039094.1, forward strand.
ACCCACACGCATACCAAAACCAACCGGTGAGTCAGGCTCAATAGAGTCTCAAACAGACTATCAGACTGGAGTAACCACTGCACCAGTCCTCAACGGACTTCGAACTTGCCCCATTTATGGTCTCCAAACAACCGGCACACCTACCCCTCATGGAATTCCATAGGCCTTCTACAGAGTGAGCCGGCTGAACTAACTCATTAGGTGGCCATAATCTTCCGATGAGTCAACACCCACATCGCAAGTCTCAACCATGAACTCCAAGTTCATAACCACGGGTAATCACAACACCACACCCCTCAGCTAAAATGTGGGCGAACAGACACTCAACCCACCTGTCTCCCAGGGCAACCCAGTACGTACTCAACGTACTCTACAACCACCCTACATCTAAGGCCACATCCATAGGAATCCGTACACACTACAGACTGGTACCGCGAGTTGTGAATCGTAACCTGGCCATCAGGCCTACAACAGATGTCCTCAACCGTACCATCCCTTAACCAATGTGTGGGTAAAACACTCTGAACCTAATCAGCTATCCGGTGATCATAAACCATACTAGCGGGAACTGTCCTCCATCGCACCATAACTCGACCGATGTGTGGGCGAAACATCCTCAACCCACTCGGCTATCTAGGGATCATAAACCATGCCAGAGGGAGCTTTCCTCCACGGCACCATCCCTCGACCGATGTGTGGGCGAAACACCTTCAACCCACTTGGCTATATGGGGATCATAAACCATACTAACGGGAGCTTTCCTCCACCACATCATCCTTCAACCCACTCGGCTATCCGGGGACCATAACCACCATCCCACCCTCTAGTCTTGTAACGCTCCGCCCTTTTTCACCCGTTTTCCGAAAATCAGAGTCTATTTTTTTTTTAAATAGAAGAGTGAGAGAGGGCGCGGACGCCACGACGCGAGTTAAGTCCGAGCTTCTAAAGCCCGACCCTTAACTGGCCAACCTCACGCATGCGCGGAGCTAAGTCCACGAGAACGGTTCACGCGTAGGAAGTAAGCTCGTGGATTATGATTTTTGCGGAACATGATAATAGAGTCTATCCTACCGGTTTTTAGATAGAAGGGAAGATACAACATTGAATTACCAAAATGCCCCTATGTTCATATTTATATCACAAAATATAATCGTCCATAAGTAACGTCCAAACCATCGCAAGAAATGAAAACTTATACAACCCGACAAGCTAAGTTACTTTAAAATTACATCTCCAAAATGTAAACGTAAATAAACTAAGACTGCGCTGCCCAAGCTCCTAAGCTTGGCTCCTGTCATGTCCACCGCTTCCGCCATCCCCTGCGTCATCAGCTAGGGTAGAAGTAGGGCGTTAGTCAACGCGCCCAGTAGGACTCCGAGTAGGGCTAGCACATGGATTAGTGATAACACATATACCAATAAAATAACATATAACAAAATAAGCATGTGATGAATGCTATGCCATGGGTGCCTATGTCATGTGTCCCACCCATCATCCGTATGATCATACAATGTATCATCCCCATGTTTGCTTCTCGGTCGCCCCGACGGAGCATGGACTCTGGTTATCGAACTGTCCCCATGTTTGACTCTCGGTCGCCCCGACGGAGCATGGACTCCGGTTATAGCCCTCAGGCTATCCCCATGTCTGATTCTCGGTCGCCCCGACAGAGCATGGACTCCGGTTTCATTATTTTCCCACCCATGCCATGCATGAGATGTACGTGAATTATGCTATGTAGTATATAGATAAACCATAATTTTGATATACCATACATAGCCATATAATGCATAATATTAAAATATAATCCATATGATTCATAACTTAAAACACATCATAAGATAAATCATAATCATAAATCCATCATAAGCCAAATCAAAATAATTTAAAACACCATCACATATCCATCGCTTACAAAAAGGTAGGAATCCTACCTAATACCGTGTAACGTTCCGTTACATTTTCCGCTCGATAATCCGGCCGCCGATCGCGTACCGTTTGCGACGTCCGATACCTTATTATATTTACCGAATTAGTCCATACGTTATCCATGATTAGGTTCATAATTGATCCATCTAATTAGATCCATTAATGGCCATTAATTATGTTACAATTTTATCACAAATCATCCCTTATCTTAGCCCATTATCCATTGGTTAAAACACATAGATAAATCCCATTTTTGCCCAATTTACGAGCTTAAAATGCAGTAACTATCCACTTCATTTATCATTCATAATGTATTCGATTTTCATGTCTAATCCACATAGGGTTCGGCCATGTACCATGGCCGAACCCATGGTTCTTCAAAGTGGCACTTATTTACCGTTTTTGCCATTCTTCTTCCATGTACATTTTGAATTCGTATTTGACCCATAAACTTGGGCCCAATTGTGATTCCCTAACCATGACATCATGTACCTAAAATCAGCCACTTATCCAATTAACTTTGAAAAACATTTAATCCCCATATGTCCTTTCACATTTTGCCCTAAATGTGGCCCACAAAGAGATCATGGGTCCGGCCATACACCATGGCCGAACCCATGGTACCCTATCTTCATTTTCTTGGGTCCATTTTACTCCCTTTAATTCAATCTCCAATGAATTTAAATTATCCATTCGAGTCCCCATTTTCATCCCATTTAAAACCTCACATATCATTTTTATAAATCCATTAAAATCTAGCATTCTTCTACATCATTTTCCATTTATTAAAATCACTAATCACCACCCTAAGGTTCACCTTTATGGATGCCATTTTCAAAGACTCATGTTTTGTCCCAAAAATAATCCCTTTTAAAATTACTAACCTTCATTCATTTTGGCCCTTTAAAACTTATATCATACACTTTGTAATCCATTTAAAACTATCATTTTCTCCATCATCTTCTATCTCTTCACTCTCATTAAAATAATTAATGATCACCATAGGGTTCGGCCATGTACCATGGCCGAACCCATGGTTCATGGTTTATCTCCTCCATGCTATTTTAGAAGCCATAATAATCATGTGCATTTCCCATGATTTTCTCATCTTAACAATCCTTTAAAATCACCCATTTTTAATCATTGGGAACCTAATTTTCATTAACCATTCTCCATACCTCCATTCTTATAAAAACTCTAAAATTCACAATCACTAACCATGGGGTTCGGCCACCTTGTATCGCCGAACACTATAGTCCATGATTTCTTTTAAAACATCATACCTCCATTTGAATTAAATCATCCATTTACATCACCATTTCCACCCCATTTAAACATCACATTCTATACTCAATAATTCCATTTAAATCTACCATTTTTCTCCATTATTTTTAAACCATATACTCTTAACAAATTTCCCATTATTCACCATGGGGTTCGGCCATGCTACATGGCTGAACCCTATGGTCATACATTCATTCCATTCTATGTCTTTCAAGGCCATGAAAGATCACCCATATTTTCATGAAATTTCCTTATTTAAAACCTCTTAAAATTTATCAACTTTTAATCATTTTAACATCTTGAAATCCTCATAAAACTATTAATCATTCTCCATACTTTTAAACCTTCAAACCCTAATTAAAAATCATCCAACATTGACCATGGGGTTCGGCCATGCTACATGGCCGAACCCTAAGGCCCATTAATCCATTAAAATCCCATTTTCCTATGCTTAATAAAGACTTAAAAATTCCATTTTTCCATTTCATCTTTTTCTTAATCCATTCTTCCATCTTATCCATTCATTATCCTACCATTGGATGGATTTTTAAATCCATGGGCCATGATGGTTTGGCCACCATCCAATCCAAGGAAATGGATTCCAAAACTTAAAACCTAAAAAATAAATTTCTTGTTTAGAACATACTTACGATCCGACGACTCCTCCGGTCTTTGTCGCTCCCGTCAACTTCCTTGGCCTCCTTTCTTCTTCCTCTCCTTGTTTGATCGGCTAGATGAACTTGATCAATGGTGGGACATGTTTGGATCGGCTAAGGTAGGGCTAGGTTTGGGAGAGGAGAAGAGGGGAAGATGATGGAAAACAAGATCTTAGCCTTTGATCTTGAGGGGATGGACCAAGACTTGCTCTCTCCTTCTCTTCTCTTCTCTTCTTCTTCTAAGTTCTTTTCTCTTTTCTTTTGCAAGGTGGAGGGACGTTTTTTTCTTGGTGTGTGAGGAGTGCTAGAGTGAAATGAGTTAGTTTGAAATGGGATGGAGATGGTTGGAGTGGCCTTTACTCAACATTAATTTCCCCACCCACCAAGCATGGGCTAGCTTGACTTTGGTGGTGGTGGTTGAGACCCAACCACCAAGCATGGCTCCCATGTCCTTTTTGACTTGTTTATGTTGACCCTAATTAATCAACCTAATTAATTAAGTTAAGTCTTCACTTAGGTTAATTAATTTCTATCCAATTTAATTCCATCAAATTATCTATCCAATAAATCGACCCATGGTTGACCAAGTCAACCATCGTGGACGGCCCCCACATGTACCTACCCCACCCGCCACCTCACTTGATGAGGTGGAAGTGGGCCCCACTTGGCCATGTTATTTTAATTCCATTAATTTTAACTTAGGTAATTTAACAATAATTTTAATCAATTTAATTTACCTTAATCCACCTTAGTCATTCCTAAATTTATCCATGGTTGACCAAGTCAACCATGATGGTTGGTCCCACTTTTTCCTTGGTCCACACGCCACCTCAATGGGTGAGGTGGAGGTGGGCCCCATTTGGCCATATCACTTAATCTTGATACGTCTTAACCTTAGATAATTTTATAATTATCTAATCCATTTAATTTATCTTAATTGGATTACCATTGGGGCCCATGGCCCAATTATATTTTGTCTTTCCATTTATTTTAGGGCTTACCTACTTTGGCCCATTGGGTCCCCTATGGCCCTTTGACCCAAATCGACTATCTTGACCCAATTACTTACCATTGACCCATTGATTGTATTAATTCCCATTCATGGTTTATTGGGTAAACATTGGTCCCATGGCCCAATTAAATTTCCTCCTTACCTTAGGCTTACCTCAATTGGGTCCATTGGGTCCCAAATGAGTATTGGCCCAATTTGACCATCCTTGACCCGATTAGTCCTCATTGACCCCTTAGATGGATTTCATCCAATCCATGGCCCAATTGAGCCATTCTTGGACCCTTGTCCCAACTTTTGATCCATTTGGTATTCCATCATGTCGAAATTCAAATTAAAATAGTTAAATGTCCAATATATATTGATTCGAAAATTCGGGCTATTACAGGTCTTCAAGTGGGCGAACCACACGACCCATTAGACCACTAAGGACTCCTCATCCACCAAATACTCGGGTACCTTATCTATGATGACCTCTAAGTCGGCTTTGGGCAAGCCAACACTCAGTCCAAGGGCTTCTCGGAGATTTCCATGACCAACTCACAACATGTCCCCCCTGGGACCCCCAGGCACTTCGCCTTCGAAACCGGACCACACCTCTCTCCTAGGCATGTTCGAAGATCACAATGGTAGACCTGACGGTCAAACCCACACTAGGGATTACATCCACTAATCACAAAAATAAGTACCAAAACCACACCGGGGTAGACCCAACACGACCATGACTCTGCTAAAGGCCCACATTCCCTAGAGGGAAGTACCCGCTAGGTACTCAAAGGCCTATGGACCCATTAACGAGTAGTCCATAGCTCAATCGTATCCACTGTGCGGTTTCCCATGATTTCCCAACCCTAACTACCCGATAATCTAGGGGGAGTTTCTAAATCCTGATGTGTTCTAGTACCCATGCCCCACTAGCAATCCACATACTTTAGTTGCATGCATGCACAATTATTTCTAAGCATGTTATCAATACATCAATAACAGTTCATAATTAGGTATTGTCTACCGCATGTTAGCATATTAAACTTCAACATGTTGTTATCGTACCATGCATGTAACTAAATCAACACAATATAATAAGCATGATTCATCTAATCTCTAATACATGTTTATCTAGAGCATACTAACATATTATCGGACATACACACATCATTTTGTTATTCAATCAACACATTATCATACGTACATGTTATCCAACCATTTAACCAACATATTCTCATGTTTGTCCACTTCACATATTACCATATTATTCAACCAACATGCCATCACATGCATTTTGACACGAGTACGCCCAAATGGGTCCGTTGTGTAACACCCCGGATTTTCAAGTTATTAATATATATGAAAATTACCCATTTAATTTGTGAATTATTAGATATGGACCTTATATGGGTAAAATGTTGGGTCATTGCCCAATTAAGACCCAACGGATTGTGGAAATGGTTTTAATAAAATTAAATGGGGCTTAATTAAATTAGTAATGCATTCTGTCTATAATTAATTGTTATGCGCATAGAGGGAACTTAGGATAATTGGCTTGGCCGTGTATATGAGATATATAATCCATGATATGCGGATGGAGTGGAAGCCAATGAAGGATATACGTATGAGGTGTATGAAGATATGCATATCCATTATGCGCATACAAAATAAGATTTTCTATCACAAAAAAATCAAGGAGTTATATGCGACCAAGGATTGTCCTAAATTGGGCAAAAACGTGTAGATGGATTGGGATTAGGCAATGATATCTTATTGCTTAAATAAAGAAGATGTTTAAATCCAAATAAAGAAGTTGCTTGGCCGAGTGGATGTGTTATAGAAGAGGGGCGCATGACACCTTCTAATTAGGATTAAGTGGATGTTTTACAAAAGAAAGACAAGGGGCGCACGACACTAAGGCACTTGCTAAGTAGGGGCGCAAGGCACCTTCTAATATTGGACCGATGGGAAGTATTATAGAAGAGGGGCAGCAAGACATAAGGGGCACACTGTAACACCTCGGATTTTCAATTTATTATTCTTATGAAAATATCTATTTTAAATTTGTGAATTTTAAATATGGATCGTGGATGGGTTAAGAATTGGGCCATGACCCAATTAAGACCCAATTGATTGTGGAATTGGTTTCAATAAATTAAATGGGGCTGAAATTAATTTAGTAGTGCAATCCATGATTATGCACATGGAGAGGATTAGTATAGATTGCCTTGGCCGAAATTTAAAGATAGGCAATCCATGTTTATGCATATGGTCTAAGAATTAAATAAAGAAGTTGTCAAATTAAATAGATAATTGATCATGGCCGTGGGTAACATACCAAAGTGGGAAGGTCGGCCATTCTAACTTAAGATAACACAAGGGGCGCACGGCCTAAGGGGGTTGGCTATCTTAAGGAATTTCTAAATATGGACCAAGGAAAGGTTTTAAAAGAGGCAACAAGGGTCGGCAATGTCTAAATTAAACATAACGAGTACACGGCATTAACACCTTCTAACTTGGGATTAAGAGGTGGTAATAAAAGGAAAAGCAAGGAAGGGCACACGGTTTTACACTCTTGATTGCCGAGTTTTATTTCTCTTTCTCCCTCTCTCAAGTTCTCTCTCACGCCAAAGAGCAAGGAAGAAGAAGATTGGAAGAGAAAGATCAAGAAGAAGAAGAAAGAGGCTGAGGAAAGAAGAAAGATTGGAAGAGCAAAAACCGGTTAGTATTCTAATTTGATAATTATGTTTGAAATAAAGAACCATAAGGTTCGGCCATGGTGTTTGGTCGAACCCCATGGAGGAAAATTGGAGATGGGTTTAATGATTTAAATGATAAAAGAAAGAACCATAGGGTTCGGCCATAGTGCATGGCCGAACCCCATGGAAAGATTTGATTTATTTTGTTGGGTTATGAATATTGAAAACCATGGAAGGAAATTGGATGGCAACTGGGTTTATGTTCTTAGATTTTAGATCATGAAACCTTTGATGGTTAAGTGGTTTGGATTTAAAAGGAGGAAAAGATTGGAACCATAGGGTTTGGCTATGGGTATGGCCGAACCCCATGGAAGTGGATTTGAGAATTAATTACATAGATTGAAAACCATGGAGGTTATGGTAATCTTAATGGAGTGGTGATGATGTTATTATGGAATTTTTAATAGATCCAAACTAATTAGTCAAGATTATGAATCATAGGGTTCGGCCATGGTGTATGGCCGAACCCCATGAAGTTGTTTATTAAATTAGAAGCTATTCTAATTATGGATCTTGGATTAAAATGGACGGTGGGAATTATTTATGGAAACCTTCCAATTATGGAAGGATGGGTTCTAAATAGGAAAGTTTCAATTATGGAAAGAGTCGCTAAAATTAGAAAGCATCCAAGTATGGAAAGAGTTGCTAAAATTAGAAAGCATCTAAGTATGGAAAGAGTTGCTAAAATTAGAAAGCATTCAAGTATGGAAAGAAGGTTGCTAAAATTGGAATGTATTCCAATTATGGAAAGGTGTAGTTTATTTATGGAAACTATCTAATTATGGAAGGATTTACTTAATTTGGAAACCTTCTATTTATAGAAGGAGCTTGATAAATTTAGTAAGTTTCAATTATGGAAGGTTATTGGATAAATATGGACTTTCTGATTAAGGATATGGGTCGGCCATTGCATGGCCAAACCATAATGGCTAAGATGATAGATCAAGGTTAATGATTTGTTTGAAAGAGGGTTTATAATTTAGAAAGGATGTTATGTTTGATTATTGGATTGAAAGAATGGAAAAGAAGGGTGAGGCTCGGCCATGGTGTATGGCTGAACCCCACCAACTATATTATGACTTTAATTGATTAAAATGGAAGCTTAGCCATGAATGGCATTATTGTAAATATATGGAAATATTAGACATAGGGTTCGGCCATGATGTATAGCCGAACCCCATGAGATGTTTTGTGGATCAAACATTAACTTAGGCAATTGTTTTAATGATTGAAAATATGGGATTATGGAATGATAGCCATGGATGGCATTTTCGTAATTAGGTGTGAAAATGGTAAGCCATGGGTTCGGCCATGGTATATGGCTGAACCCCATGGGGTTTTGTATATGGACTAAGAACCTTAAAAATCGAGTGGGACTTGGTTATGATTAATTATTGTGTTATAAGGTAACGGGATCTCACACGGTGTTTACGATCGTGAGCGGCTAACTAACGAAAGACGCAATCACGTTAGCGGTCTTTGGTAGGATTCCACCTCTTTGAAACCATAAATTTATGTACACATATTTTATCTTATGTTTGATGAAATTTATGTTTCAAAGGATATGTTTTATATGAATTTTAAATGCTATGTTTAATTGTTTAAATAACATGTGTTGGATATGTTTCAAAAGGTAATTTTCAATGCTATGTCTATGTTATAAAATAGCATGTGTTTCATTGGCATCTCATGCATGGCATGGAGTGGAGGATTTATAACCGGAGGGGTCACACTCCGTTGGGGTGTCCGAAAAACCTATGTGCAGTACCGTGATGTGATTTCCATGAAGAAGATTCCGGAGGGTCCACACTCCGCCGGGGCATCCGGAAGACCTATGTGGTGGGTACATTTATGTACATGTGATGGGTGGGACTCATTGCATTTGTCATCTTTGCATGGAATGGATTTTATATGGTTTTGACATCACTATATTATTATATATGTTTTGTACTAACCATGTGTTAGCCGTAACTGGAATACCTACTGGACGCGTTGTTCTAACGCCCTACTTCTATTCTAGTTGATGACACAGGTAATCAGGGGAACGACGATCGTAAGACGGGCCAGACATAGGAGCTTGGAAGACTTATTTTATATGTTTTGAATAAAGTTACTCATGAATTTGTATTTGAGTATTTAGATTTCGGAATGTAATAACTTAGATGGGTGGATGATTGATTGGATAATTATGATGTTTTAATTATGGATTAGGACTTGACGTACTTTCTATCTGATTGGAATAGAACTTGGTTCTATTATGATTCTGCATTTTGATGTTATGATTCCGCAGGTTATGATTTTATTCCGCAAGTTGATATTACTATGTGTGAACCATTTTCGTGGACTTAGTCTATGCACACATAGGGTTGGCCAGTTAAGGGTCGGATTTTGGAAGTTCGGACTTAGCTCGCGTCGTGACATCCCTCGCTCTATCACTCTACTCTGTTATAAAAAAAAAAATATGCTCTGAATTTACGGGAAAAAGCGAGTGAAAAAGGGCGGGGCATTACAATTGGTATCAGAGCGAACCCGAAAATTGAATCTTTCGCGGTGAATTAATTAGGTCTCCTTGCATTAATTTACTTCGTTAGACTCAGACGGATGATAGCAAAGGAAGTACAGTCAAAATAATCGGATTATCAAACGCAGCAACATAGGATGTATTTCCCCAGAAACAAAACAAAAATCAAGAGTGCTTATTTGGAAATTTTTCCCAACATGTAGGAAATACAAAATTTTGTTTATGGAAACTAAGTCTTGATATGTTTCAATGGCTAGGGAAAAATGGCTCCAAAGGGAAAGTCAATGAGAAATACCCGACAAAACCAAAAGGGGGGTGATGAGGAGGAACGACACTCTCACCATGAGGAAGAACAATCTCACCATGAGGAGGAACAACACTCTTACAGTGAGGAAGAACAATCTCACCACGAGAAGGAAGAAAGCAGTGTGAACATACTAGTGGTACCTCCTGAATTGCAGAATCTTGTTCAAGCGGTGGTTACTTAAGTGCTACAACAACATCTGAATGAGAATGGAACCACCAACGAAAACAATGACAGAAGCATGGTCAGGGACTTCCAGCATCAGCGCCCTCCTTACTTCAAGGGGAGAGAAGGGGCTATCGGAGCGAAAAACTGGCTGAAGAAGATTTCTCAGATTTTGACTCTATTGAATATCACGAGTCATGCTCACAAGATTTTACTGGCCACATCACAGCTGATTGATGATCCTGGTAAATCGTGGGAGGTGATAGAGAAGCAGCGCACACTTATTCCGTGAGGGGAGAGGATTGCCATGACTTGGGAACAGTTCTCAGCTACCTTCCTAGAGCATTATTTTCCTGAGAAGAAGAAGGAGCGCCAGACACAGGTTTTTCTATTTTTGGTACAGGGTACCATGACGGTGGAAGAGTACCACCAGGAGTTTCTCAGTTTGTCTATTTATGCATTCTATATGGTGGATACTGAGTATCGAAGGGCACACAAGTTTGAGCGGGGTCTCGGCCAAGCATAAGGGCCAAGGTAACTATATTCAAGGCATCCACATTGGCAGAGTGGTCAGCAGGGCCACTATAGCAGAGCAGGAGATGGCTGAGTTGACGCGTTTTGACAATCGCCGAGCTCATAGTGGGAGGAGTACATTCCAGCCCAATTGTAATAGCCCGGATTTATGAATCAATACATATATTAGCTATTATTTATGTTAAAGGTTGAAATTTAGAATTTTGATGGAATGAATGGTAAATGGATCAAAATTTGGACAATGGCCCAAGTATGGTCCAATGGACCATGGATTGGATTAGTTTCATTTAAATGGGTCAATGATAGTTAATTGGGTCAAGCATGGTCAATTGGGTCAAATTGTAGCACCCGCCCCTTTTCACCGAAAATCAGAGTATTTTTTTTTTTTTTGAAATAAGAGTGACAAATGCGCGGGACGTCACGACGCGAGTTAAGTTCCGAGCTTCTAAAGCCCGGCCCTTAACTGGCCAACCCTACGTGCGCGTGGAACGAAGTCCACGAGGATGGTTCGCACGCAGACGTAAGCTAAAGGAATTTTAAACTAAGTGCGGAGTTAAAATAAAGAATAACATACCGATTTAGATAGCAGGGAAGATAACATTCATTTAAATACCAAAATACCTCAACATCACAATGTCCAAAAATAAAAACCAAAACATAGCAAGAAATCTAAAATATTATATTTCTAACAAGCTAGGCTACTCAAATACATTTCCAAAACAAATCTAAATAAACTAAGTAGCCGCCTTCCCCAAGCTCCTAAGCTCGGCTCCCGTCTCGTCCTTCTGCTCCGCCGTCTCCTGCGTCATCAGCTAGGGTAGAAGTAGGGCGTTAGACAACGCGCCCAGTAGGACTCCGAGTAGGGCTAACACATGGATTAGTGATAACAATCATACAAATAATAATATATGAAAACCATAAAATGAATGTTATGCCATGGGTGTCTATGTCATGAGTCCCACCCATCATCCATACCATCATGATATCCCCATGTTTGCTTCTCGGTCGCCCCGACGGAGCATGGACTCCGGTTATATCTCCACATATCAAGATATCCCCATGTCTGCTTCTCAGTCGCTACGACGGAGCATGGACTCCAGTTATATCTCCACATATCAAGATATCCCCATGTCTGCTTCTCGGTCGCCTCGACGGAGCATGGACTCCTGCTCCTTTATTTTCCCGCCCATGCCATGCATGAGATGTAGGTGCGTTATGCTATGTAATATATATAATCCATAGTCTTAATATAGAGTTCATAAACTTAGCATATAATTCATAGCCTTGCATTATGCCATATGAGATGCATAAATCATGATCTTAAAACTCATCATAAAACAAACCATATAATTTCCAAAATAAATCAAAGAAACCATCACACAATCCATGACTTACAAAAAGGTAGGAATCCTACCGAATACCGACTAGCGTTCTTTCTTTCGTTTCCGTCCGATAGACCTGGTCGCCGATCGCGCACCGTTTGCGATGTCCAGTACCTTATTATACATTAATAATTAGTCCATGTTTTTAACCTTTTACTAAGCCCAAACATCATATCTTAGTGGGGTTCTTCTTTTGGGCCAATATTTACCATTTTTGCCACTATTCCTTCTATGGTTATTCACCTACTCAACCATGTCATATGATCATAAAAATTAGCCCTTTAATTAACATAATCCTTATTCATTTAAACCCACACAAAACCCCATACTTAACCCTTTAAATGGTTCACAAAATGGGTCATTAATTACGGTTTTGCCACTACCTCTCCCATGTTTAGACATTCACTTAACCATATACATTTCTTTGTCCAAAATTGATTCATAGATTTGGGTCCATTAATGACCCATCACCCATGTCTTAAAACCATTAAAATCAGCCACTTAATTTAACCTAAACTCCATTAATTTAATCATATACAAACACATTAACCTTAGGCCCAAACGATCTACAATTGGGTCATGGGTTCGGCCATGCACCATGGCCGAGCCCATGATGCCTCTTTCTCCATTTTTCTTGGGTCATTGTTACACATTTGAATCCCTCATAAGCCCTTCCATGAAGGGGTTTAATTCGTACACTTAAAGACATCATCCTCAACGACATTGGAGCCCATTATAACTATCCACATTAGGATCATTTTTTTGTCTATCAAAACCACCAACATTCCCCACTTATTTTTCCATAATTCATAACCATTAAATCCCCCATTTGATCACCATAGGGTTCGGCCATACACCATGGCCGAACCCATGGTTCATGGTCCATCATTTTCTATGCCTCTTGAGGCCACAAAAATCATTCACATACCCCATGAATTTCCTCATTTAAACCCTTTAAAAATCACTCACATTTATTCATTTAAAACCCTAAAATCATTAGCCACCCTCATTGTCTTCCATTCTTTAAAACCCTAAAAATCATACATGACTTACCATGGGGTTCATCAATCCACTCAAAAACCCATCCTTCCATGCTTAATCCATTTAATTACATAATATTGTAATCCTTTTATTATTTTTTTCTTAACCCTAATTTACCCATTAGGGTTTTGTCCATTTTCATCATTCCATTGGATGGATTTGAGATCCAAGGCCTATGATCATTTGACCACCATCAAATCTAACAAGAATGGATCCCAAAATCTTAAATCCTAAAAAATCCATATCTCTTGTTTAGGATTTACTTACAATCCGACGTCTCCTCCGACTTTTCTTTCTCCTCTTGATTTCCTTAGCCTCCTCTCCTTCTTCTTGATCTTTGGTCAGTCAAGATGTGTTTGACCCAATGAAAAACATCAAGGCTTGGATCGGCTAAGGTAGGGTTAGGTTTGGGAGAGGGAGAGGGGGAGATGATGAGAAGGAAGATGGTAGCCCTTGATCTTAGAGTGGTGGACCAAAATTTCACTTCTTTCTTCTCTTCTTTTCTTCTTTTCTCCTTAGCTTTCTTCTTCCTTCTCTTCTTAGTGTGGGACGGCCATAAGAAAGTGGGAGAGATGGAGAGAGTGAAAAATGAGGATGGGATAAGATGAAAACCCATCTTATCCCAAGGTTACTTACTTTATACTCAACCATAAATTCTCCCCACCAAGCACATATACTTTTATCATGCTTTATGACCCAACCACCACTAGCCAACGTTTTTGATGCCTTGCAATGGGTGGTTTGGTCTTCCAACTTTGACCCCTTTGACCACCCCATTTGATTAGCTTAATTAATTATTTAATTAGATCATTAGGTTAATTAATTCCATTTAACTTAATTCCATTTACTTAAATTCCCTTCATGCATACACCCATGGTTGACCAATTCAACATGGTGGCCGGCCCCACCAATCCTTGGTCCACATGCCACCTCACTTGGTGAGGTGGAGGTGGGTCCCATTTGGCCATGTCACCTAGGTTTTAAATAAATTCCAACTTAGGTGATTTAATTAAATCCATTTCAACTAATTGGATCACCATTGGGCCCATGGCCCAATCACACTCACCTCCGACCCATTTACCTTAGAGCGTACACCATCTTGATCCATTGGGTCCCAAATGGGTATTGGGCCCAATTTGACCATCCTTGGCCCAATCGACCATCATTAACCCTTTAAATGAATTTAAATCCAACCCACGGTCCATTGGGCCATACTTGGGCCTTTGTCCATATTTTGATCCATTCACCATTTATTCCATCAAATTTCCAAATTTTCACCATTAAAATAAATAATATCCACCTATATATTGATTTACAATTTCCGGGCCATTACACAAATACCCATTTGGGACCCAATGGGTCAAGATGGTTGAGCATTAGGGTAAATGGGTAGGAGGTGAATTTATTTGGGCCATGGGCCCAATGGTAATCCAATTAGATGGAATGGATTGAAGTGATTGAGAATCACCTAAGTTAAATTGGAAATTATCCAAGTGTTATGGTCTAGTGAGGTGGCGTGTGGACCATGACTTAGGTGGGGCCGACCACTATGCTTGACTTGGTCCACCATGGATAACTCAAAGGGAATTAAGGAGGATCAAAGTAAATTAAGTTGAATCAAGTAACTTAAATCATCAAAGTTAATATTGAATAAACCTAGGTGACATGATCGAATGGGACCCACCTCCACCTCATCAAGTGAGGTGACGGGTTGGCTAAGGAATTTGTGGGGCCGGCCACCATGGTTGACTTGGTCTACCATGGATGGATTCATGGAGAAAATTAAGACAAGTAAATGAAATTAAATTATGTAATTAAATGACCTAAGTTAGCTATCAAATTAATCAAATAAATTACATTATATGGGGTGACTTAAATGGGGTGAGTCACTTAGATAATGAGTGAGTCAAATGGGTGACTTCCATCCCACTTGACCCACCCAAACCACCTAGATAAGACCCACCAAAACCGTTGGCCATGGAAGAGTGGTATGGCTAAGACAAGATCCACAAAATGGGGCCTAGCTTGGGCATGCATTGGTCCATGGTGGGGTGGTGGTTCCACCTCATCCCAACCACCACCACTAAGGGACAAGGGGCCTAGGATTAAGGGCATGCAGGGCCATGCACCCATTTGGTTTGGTCAATGGGTTCATGGGGAAGACTCCACCTTAATGAGGGTGGAGTCTAACCCAAGCTACCCAAGGTAAGATGAGAAAGGTCTAGGGTTTCATCTCATCTCCATCTCTCCATCTCTCACTCCCTCTCCTGGCCTTCCCCCATCACCACCCCCCACCCCCCCCTCACCACCCCCCCTCTCCTCATCCAAAGAGAAGACCAAGAAGAAGAAAGGACTTAGAAGAAAAACAAGAACATTCCAAGCTTGGCCGACCACCACCCTAAGATCAAGACTTAGAAGATTTTCCATTCTTTCCTCCTTTCCCTCTCTCAAACCCACTCCATCTTGGCCGAGCCAAACCTTGGAGATTTCATTGGAGTAAGATCATATCTTGGCCGAACATCAAGGAGAAAGAAGGAAGGAGAAAGGCTAAGGATCAAGAGGAAACCGGAGGAGCCGCGGGATAGGTAAGTTACACTCAGCAAGATGTTACTTTTTTAGGAATTAAAGGAAGTCATGAAAGTCCATTTTCTTAGATTAAATGGTGGCCAAAACATTATGGGTCATAGATCTAAAATCCATCCAAGGAAGGATGGGAAATGGAGAAACCCTAAGGGGTAGGGTAGACTATGAATAATGGAACAAATAAGGACACTATGTACACATATGGATTATGCATGCATGCATGGTAAAAAGGGTTCAAAGATCATGATTCGGCCATTGCATGGCCGAACCCTAACTGTTATGGAAATGTAGAGAGAACCCCATGCATGTCAAGAATATGATAAGTGAATAAGATGTATGGTTTGGCCTTTGCATGGCCAAACCCTAGGGCTTCTTGTATGAAAACTATCAAAGATTAAAGCATGAAAATGTGATTTTTGGGAGATATAACCTACCATAGGGTTCGGCCATGGTGTATGGCCGAACCCCAGCCGAACCCCATGGAATGACACTAAGTTTTTCTCCATGGGTTTAAAGGATGGAAACCATGGAGTAATGTATTAATGATTTTGAGGCTTACAATGGTTAAATGTTTATAAATTTTTAAGGGGTTTTAGTGAAGGAAACCATGGACAAATATTGGTGATATTATGGTCCTAAACCTTACAACTAAGGATGAACCATGAACCATGGGTTCTACCATGGTGTATGGCCGAACCCTATGGTGGTGTGTTAGTGATGTTAAGAGTGAAAAATATGGAAAATGATGGGGGAATGTTGGTAGCTTCCATGGACCCAAAATGTACTCAATGTTGATCAAAAAGTAATGATCCAAATGTATGATGGAATCCCCTCATGGAGGGACTTGTTGTGGATCTAAGATGTGATAAAAGATCCAAGAAAAAATGAGGGGAAGACATCATGCGTTCGGCCATGGTGTATGGCTGAACCCATGACCCATTTTAGGAGTCATTTTATGGGCTAAGTTTGGAGTTATGCACGTGTTTAAATGAATGGGAATTAGGTTAAGTAAATGGCTGATTTTTAATGATTTTATGTCATGGTTAATGAATCAATCATGGGTTTTAATGCTATGACTTGTATTTTATATGACATATTGCATTTACATCTCATGCATGGCATGGGAGGGATGAAATGAAACCGGAGTACATGCTCCGTCGGGGCGTCCGATAAACACACATGGGGATACCTTGATGTGCTTCATCCATCAAGGGGGTACTATGAGATTGTAATACCTTGATGAGGGTTTTCCATCAAGGGGGACATGATGTATGATTAAAGAGGGACATTGTATAATGATGATGTACATGATGGGTGGGACTCATGACAGATGACACCCATGGCATAACATTGATTGCATGGTTTTGCTATACTATTATCTATGTGTTTTGTTATCACTAATCCATGTGTTGGCCCTACTCGGAGTACCTACTGGGCGCTTTGTCTAACGCCCTACTTCCACCTTAGATGATGATGCAGGAAATGGAGGAAATGAAGGACGCGACCAGAGGCAAGAGTAGGAGCTTGGATGAGCGAGCTAGTTTATTTACTTAAGTTTATTTTGGAAATGTAATTTGAGTAACTTAGCTCGCTGGACTGTAATAACTTAGACTATTGCTATGATTTGGACTTTTATTTGGACATTATAATTTTGAGGTATTTTTATTAATTAAGTGATGTAGCTTCCTTGCTATCTAAAATTGGTAGGATAGACTCTATTATAACTCCGCTTTAAGTTTATATTCCGCAAGCTTACTTTCTACGTGTGAACCGTTCTCGTGGACTTAATTTTCACGCACAAGTAGCGTTGGCCAGTTAAGGGCCGGGCTTTGGAAGCTCGGACTTAACTCGCGTCGTGGCGCCCCGCGCTCTTTGTCACTCTTATTTCAAAAAAAAAAAATATACTCTGATTTTCGGCTAATAGCATAGTGAAAAGGGGCGGGTGTTCGCACCAACAAGAGGTTCTGACCGAACTCTAGCAGACCTCACCATCTACTGGGTCAATAGGGGGCTTTCGCCCCAATCATCCCTCCCCATCTGCATTAGTCACTCAGGCTCCCAGAGGAGGGAGCAACTGCTTTCACTGTGATCAGCCTGGTCATTTTAAGAGGGAATGTCCACAGCTCAACAAACCCTCATATTCTAGAGGTTCATCTCGTCCACCAGTTAGGCCAGCTAATTCAAGTGGAGGCAGGATAGTTAACCAGGCGGGACGGCCACCTATAGGATCTGGATGGGTATTCACCTTAGCACCTCCAGCAGCAGAGGATCATGTAATGATTCAAAGTATGGCAGTAGTAAGTAGTTCCTACGCCTTTGCATTATTTGATTAGGGAGCATCGCACTTTTTCATATCTGCTGCATTTATAACTGCTACTGGTACATTGGTACAAAAACTGTCCACATCATTCACTATTGTATCCCCCGTCGGAGACACATCATTGGGACTTATATGCACAACAGTGAATACTGAACTTACTGGACTCAGATTTGAGTTCAATTATTTGGTGCTCGATATGTCAGAATATGATATTATTTTTGGCATGGATTGGTTAGCTATCTCTATGGCCAACATTGATTGTTATCGTCGCAAGGTGACATTTTGGTCGCCCGAGGGAAAACAACATGTGGTGCTTACTACAAGCAAAGCAGACTGCATGAAGGGTTGAATCACCTGGTATTGAACAGTATCAGAATCTACAAGGCACCGGTGGCTGAACTTCCGGCAATAGTAAATGACTTTGCAGACATATTCCCAACAGAACTCCTTAGCTTGCCTCCCATGGGGGAGATCAATTTTGAAATCAAGTTGTGGCACTGCACCAGTGTCATTACCCCATTATCGGATGGCACCAGCAGAGATGTCCGAGTTAAAGAAGCAGATTGATGAACTGCTTAGACTGGGGTGCATTCGGAACAGTACATGGGCTTGGGGAGCTCCAGTTTTATTTGTGAAGAAAAAGGATGGTTCACTCCGTATGTGTGTGGATTATCGAAAACTGAACCAGCTGACGGTCAGAAATAAATACCCTCTACCCAGGATCGATGACTTATTTGATCAACTTAGAGGTTCCAGACATTTTTCTAAGATTGACTTGATGTCCGGATACCATCAAATCCGGGTTAGGGAGGAGGACATAGAAAAGACAGCTTTCAGAACGCGGTATGGATTATTTGAATCTGTAGTCATGACGTTTGGAATCACCAATGCATCGGCTGTGTTTATGGATTTAATGAACATGATCTTCCGTCCTTACTTGGACCAATTTGTTATTGTATTTATTGATGACATTTTGATTTATTCCAAAACTCAGGAAGAACATCCTGAACTCCTGAGAATAGTTCTGGACACTTTGAGGGAGAACAAACTATGTGCTAAAGCCAGTAAATGTGAATTTTGGCTATCTGAGGTCAATTTCATGGGACATGTCATATCAGCAGAAGGTATAGCTATGGACCCAGCTAAAGTGGCGGCAGTGGGAGAATGGAAAGCGCTAAAGAATGTATCCGAGATCCGTAGCTTCTTGGGATTGGCTGGTTATTACAGAAAGTTTATTATGGATTTCTACAAGATTGCATCTCCACTGACTAGACTCACTCAGAAAGGAGTCAAATTTGAGTGGTCAGATTTGTGTAACCGGAGGTTTGAAACGCTGAAAGAGAGACTTACAAGGGCTCCTATTTTGATTTTGCTGAAGTACAATGCGACGCTTCAGGACAAGGACTCGGGTGTGTCCTTTGTCAAACTCATCGTGTGGTGGCTTATGGCTCAAGACAACTGAAAATACATGAACGTCTCTATCCTACGCATGATCTTGAACTATCCGCAATAGTCTTCGCTCTAAAAAACTGGAGACATTATCTTTATGGCGAGAAATTTGAAGTGTTTTCAGATCATAAGAGTTTGAAATATTTGTTTGATCAGAAAGAACTCAACTTGAGGCAGCGAAAATGGATGGAATATTTGGCAGATTATGAGTTCGCACTTTGTTATCACCCTAGCAAGGCGAACAAGGTGGTAGATGTACTCAGCCGCATATCACATGCATCAGTGGCATGTTTGATCAGGACAGAATGGGACATGTTGAATACCATTCGAGAGTTCAAGTTGTATAACAATAACCATGGGAGTATGTACAATTTGATCATACGGTCCAACATGGTTACCAAGATTGAACAGGAACAGTGGACAGGCCCGGAAGTGGAGGAAATTTGGGCCAAGATGTTTACTGGTGAAGTCATACTGGAATGGGAGTTACGACGAGGACAAGATCTCTTATTCCGAGGAAGGATTTATGTACCTAAGAGCTGCAGAAAAGGATTATTGGTTGAGGCACATCAGACCAAACTCTCTATTCATCCGGGCAGCACCAAGATGTATCACGACTTGAAGAGACATTACTGGTGGTACGGACTCAAAAGAGATGTGGCAGGATTTGTGGCACATTGCTTAACTTGTTACCATGTTAAGACGGAACATCAAAAGCCACTAGGGTTACTCAAACCCTTACCAGTGCCGAAATGAAAATGGGAGCACATTTCCATGGATTTTGTTACAGGGTTGCCAAGGTCATCAAAGGGCAACGATGCGATATGGGTCGTGATAGACCGACTAACCAAGTCAGCACACTTCATTCCTATGAAGATGACAGACTCATCTGAGACTTTGGGTCGGCGGTATATCAGGGATATCATCAGATTACATGGTATTCCTCGGACTATTGTGTCTGACAGAGATGGTCGATTCACAGGCAAAGTATGGCAGAGCATGCAGACAGCTATGGGAACAGATTTATTGACAAGTACAGCATTCCATCCACAGACTGATGGACAGTCTGAGAGGACAATACAGACATTGGAGGATATGCTGAGAGCATGTATGCTAGATTTCAAGGGTGGATGGGAGCTTGTAACACCCCGCCCTTTTTCACTCCAAATCAGAGTGTATTTTTTTTTTAAAAAAATAAACAAGTGATAAGAGCGGAGTGTCACGACGCGAGTTAAGTTCGGACTTCTCAAGTCCGACCCTTAACTGACCAAACCCATATGTGCATGGATCAAGTCCATGAAAAACGATTCACATATGGTACTATATAAAACTTGCGAAAAAATACTTAATCTAACTGCGGGTTATAGTAGAACCTATGACTACTCCATTTTTAGATAGCAAAGTACAACATCATAACTCCAAAAATTACCTTAAACTAATTATCCATTCAAACCATACCAAACCATAGCAAATATTACTAAGTTATTACATGCCAACATCTAACTAACGAATTACATGTCCTTGTAAACTTAAACAAAATGTCAATAATTAAACCATTCAAATGCCCAAGCTCTTATGCTTGGTTTCCTTCACGATCCTCGACCTTTCCCTTTCCTGTGTCATCCACTAAGGATAGAAATAGGGTGTTAGATCACGCGCCCAGTAGGTGTTCCGATTAGGGCTACCACAAGGTTAGTATAAAACATGTATATAACATAATAATACATGATCATCAAAATCCTACAAAAACAATGCTATATATTTATGCATATGTAATGAGTCCCACCCATCACAAGTATACATAACCTCCTCTTGATGGGATTCTCATCATCAAGGTGCCAACACATAGGTTGTTCAGAAGCCCCAACGGAGTGTGGACCCTCCGGTTTCCTCTTGATGGGATTCTCATCATCAAGGTACTACCACATAGGTTTTTCGGTCGCCTCGACAGAGTGTGGACCCTCCGGTTACATAACCATCACCCCATGCCATGCATGAGATGTCTATGAATACATGCCATTTGTAAATAAATCTTAACATTCAAATCCACATTGAAACATAATAGTTTACCATATATCTCATCAAAATTAAGATAAAAACATCAAGTATAAGTGTTGGTACAAAGAGGTAGGAAACCAACACACAAGTCACTTAGAAATTATCCGCTCTTCTTAAACTGTCACCCGTTCACGATTTGCGCACCATTCAAGAAGTCCCGTTACATTGTTTATATAACAACAAGTCAAGATACTATCCATTTGATTTCCAATTAAATCTAAGTCCCAAAAACCACCTTGTGGGGTTCGGCCATAGACCATGGCCGAACCTCACCTACTTGAATTTGATCACTCTTTTTATTTAACCAACACCATCCAATTAACTTAATTTAAACACCTCAAACTACAAACATCCCTTGGTAGGGTTCGGCCATACAACATGGCCGAACCTTACCACTTTGATTTTGACCCCTCTTTCAAGTCCTTTGATCATTTCATTCCATTTTTACAATATTGCCACTAGCCTAAACCCTTGTTTAATATTGCTAACAACCAATGTCCAAAACAAATCCACCTTAGTGGGGTTCAGCCATACAA
This sequence comes from Chimonanthus praecox, assembly GCA_022113865.1. Classification (NCBI taxonomy): domain Eukaryota; kingdom Viridiplantae; phylum Streptophyta; class Magnoliopsida; order Laurales; family Calycanthaceae; genus Chimonanthus; species Chimonanthus praecox. Next base: position 43,674,293 of record CM039094.1, read on the forward strand.
TATGGCCGAACCTCACCATCTTAAATTTGGTCCTTTAATCCTTCATACATAAGACTAATTACCAATCCATTCATCTAATTATCTACCCCTTAATCATCCACCATTGTCACTCTATGGGGTTCGGCCATACACATGGCCGAACCCTATAATTCCTTATTTCCATTAAAACCTTTATCCATCTATGAATGGTTCTCATAATTCTATCCATTTGAATATTTTTAGACCTTTTAAAACAAAGCACCATACATAACACTTGGTGGGGTTCGGCCATACACCATGGCCGAACCTCACCCCTTTTGTTTTGGTGCTCCTCTTTCCATTCTTTTTTGGTAAACAAAATATATCCAAGTCCATCACTTTCCCACATATTTTAAACCCTTTAAAAACATCAAAAACCCTTCATGGGGTTCGGTGGTTCTTTACTTTCCTTCAAACTATAACATACAATTTTATCATTTGATCCTTAGATGTTTCCCATTCATACTTCCATTTAGTCCCTTTAGAAATATATAATAACCTTCCATTTAACATATCATTTATCCTTCATTTTCTTCCATGGGGTTCGTCCATACACATGGCCGAACCCTATGGTTCCTTATCTCTTCCTTTGAACTTGATAGCCATGATCATACCTTTTGATGGGTTCGGCCATTCATCATGGCCGAACCTAATCAACCTCTTTTTCATACTCAATGGTTTTTGTATATCCCTTTCAGGATTTGGACATACAATAGCCTGATCATGTTTCCTTGGCTATCTTACTTAATAAAAGTGTATTGAGCACCTACCGTTTGCCGACTCCTCCGTTTTGATCTTTGCTTCGGCTTGTTCTTCCGTTTTCCTTTTTCTCCTCTTTAATCCTTAGCCTTCCTTCTTCTTCTTCTTCTCTTTGATCTTCGGCCAATATATGAGCTTGATCAAGATAAGATCACCAAGGGTTGGTTCACCCAAGATGGAGGCAGGTTTTAGAGAGAAGCTTAGCACAATGCTTCAACCCTTTTTGTTCTTTGAGAGGAGAACTGGCCTTGAGAGAGAGGGAGAGAATGAGATAGAATTCTCCAAATGTTTGATCTCCTTTTCCTTGGAATGCAGGTCGGCTAAGAGAGAGTGTGAGGGAGAGAGATAGCCGGGGAGAGGGAGAGTTGAGCCTTGTTTGAATTTGAAAATTAAACCATAACCATCTCCATTATCTCTCCATCGTGTGCCTTTGAATTTGAAATAAACCAATACTCCTCCATTTGTTTGAATTTGAAAATTAAACCATAACCATCTCCATTATCTCTCCAACGTGTGCGTTGCCTTTGTATTTGAAATAAACCAATACTCCTCCATTTGTTTGAATTTAAAAATTAAACCAACACTCCGCACCTTTCTAGCGTGTATCCTTGTTGAATTTGAAACAACAAACCACCTTCATTTGTTTGAATTTGAAATAAGCCAACACTCCTCCATCTCCCAACGTATATCTTTGTTTTGAATTTGAAATGTGTAACCAAAACTTCCCATCTCTCCAACGTGTATCATTGTTTTGAATTTGAATTAAACATAACTCCTCCATCTCATTTGTTTGAATTTCAAATATAAAACCGTCCACCCCATTTGCTTGAATTTCAAATGCACTCCATATGCTTGAATTTCAAATGTACTCCATTTGCTTGAATTTCAAATGTACTCCATTTACTTGAATTTCAAATGTAAAGCCGTCCACCCCATTTATTTTGAATTTGAATTTTAAACCACCATCATCTCTCCAACGTATAACCATTGTTTGAATTTGAATTTGAAATGCAAACTGTCCACATTCAACTCATTCAACTTGCCATTTTAATTTAAGCTTGAGCTCACCCAATGGTCAAACAAGTCAATCCACGACCCATTGGGTCCCAATTGGGTCTTTTGACCGAAATAATCACCTTGACCCAATTAGATATACATTACCCATTTAATTTAATTTGATCCTTATAACACCTCAATTGGGTCTTAATTGAACAATGGGCCCCACAATTTTCTCATCTACTGTAAGGCCCCGCCTTTTTTCACTCTCTTTTTCCTGTAAATTCGGAGTATCTTTTTTTTTTTTTTTTTATAATAGAGTAAAGTGATAGAGCGTGGGACGTCACGACGCGAACTAAGTCCGAACTTCCAAAGTCCGACCCTTAACTGGCCAACCCTATGTGTGTATGGATCAAGTCCATGAAAAATGGTTCACACATAGCAAATATCAATATGTGGAATAAAATCATATCCTGCGGAATCATAACATCAAAATGCGGAATCATAATAGACCAAGTTCTATTCCATTCAGATAGCAAACTACGTCAAGTCTTTAATCATCATTATCATATCATAAGTATTCAATAAAACATCCAACCATAGCATTTCATCTAAGTTATTACATTCTGAAATCTGGATACTCTCAATATAAATCCGAGTATCTTAAACATAATATAAAACTAAAAGCGTTCCAAACTCCTATGCTTGTCCCTTTCTGCGTTTAGTGTTTTCCTCGTTCCTGCATCATCCACTAAAGGGTAGAAGTAGGGCGTTAGTACAATGCGCCCATTAGGTATTCCAGTTAGGGTTAACACATGGGTAAGTACCAAAAATCCAGATATAATAAATATCAAAACCAGTTATAATAAATCAAGCCATACTTACAAAGTATTGTATCCAAAACAGTGTATGATAATAAAGATCCAATCATACCGATAAAAACCAAAACCTTGCATGATAATAAAAGTCATAATCATGCCGATTCAATGCCATGCCATGCTATCATATGCAATAAGTCCCACCCATCACATGTACATAAAAGTCCCCTTCCACATAGGTCTTTCGCACGCCCCAACGGAGTGTGGACCCTCCGGCTACATTCCATACATAGTATTCTCTTGATGGAATTCTCCTCATCAAGGTATCCCCCACGATGGTTTTACGGATGCCCCGACGGAGTGGTGGATCTCCGGCTACATAGTATCCTCTTAATGGAATTCTCATCATCAAGGTATCCCCCACTAGTGGTTTACGGACGCCCCAACGAAGTGTGAGTCCCCGGTTACCTGTCATCCCTCCCATGCCTTGCATGAGATGTAAATGTCCATATTCTATGCAATTATACAAATCATAGCATTTAAAAGCTCATATTTGAAACATATAAAACACATGTTATTTTATTAAATAAACATAGCATATAAAACTCACATGTTAAACATATCCCTTGCAATATAAAATCATCAAAATAAGATAAGACAATGTACATAAACCCATGGTTTCAAAGAGGTGGAATCCTACCAAAGACCGCTTCGTGTCCTTGCGTCTTTCGTCCGGTAACAGCTCACGATCGTAAACACCTTGTGAGGTTCCGTTACCTTAAAATATAATAAAGAATCAAAACCAACTCCCACTTGATTTACAATATTTTAAGTCCATAAACCATTCTTCATTTTTTACCCTTTATTTACCAAATTTCCATTGATCTCGTCACCTAAGTTTTAGGTCCCAAAACATAGGTCTATTAATTCTCATATAATTATAACCTTCCATTTTTAGCAAGTATTTACAACTTTGCCACTGCCTTTGACAATTCATGTTTAGGTTCCACTATATTACATACATGGATCAACTAATGAACCACAAATTAAACCTTCCATAGTTAGAATTTTCCAAATTAATCTCTTTCTTCTATAATTGGAAACTTTCTAAATTAAACTCTAACTTTCCTTAATTGAATGCTTTCCAAATATAGATTCCATAATTAGATATCATATTCCATAATTAAACATAATCTAGCATCTTAGCCATTATGGTTCGGCCATGCAATGGTCGACCCATGTCTTTATTAGAAGCTTATGAAGAATAGTAATTACCTTCCATACATGGAAGTTTTCTAAAAATAATCTTCATGGTCTATAATTAGATATTTTCTAATTTCAATATCCACTTTCCAAGAATAGGAACTTTTCTATAATAGACAAACTTCTATAAATAGATAGTTTCCTAAATTAGAAACTATCTTTCCATTATTGAATGCCTTCCAAGTTTAGCAACTCCTTCCATATTTGGAAGCTTTCCATATTAAGTAACCAAATCCATCTCCATTCCAAAAACAACCCCATGGTACTTGGTCGAACCCTATGGTTCATAATCTTCATCAATGGTTTAGATCCATTAATTCAATAATAATACTTACATAATTTAAACTCTAATTGCATTAACATCATCCCAAAATTCTCTATGGGGTTCGGCCATACACCATGGCCGAACCCTAAGGTCCTTGGTTCTTCATCATTCTTTAAATTTAATAAATCAGTCTATATGATTTAACCTCTAAGAAAACTTAGATCCATAAAAATATTTGGTGGGGTTTGGCCATACATCATGGCTGAACCTCACCCCTTCTTTTCTATTCTTTTGGTCAAATATATCAACCTTTCCAAATTATCATGATCCTTTCCCAATCTTCTTTCATTTAATTAATCATCTATATTTTTCCATTAGAATAAACCATAACTTAACCCATGTCTTTCCATACTTCTAAACCAACATTCATTCATTACCAACATTATTTCATGGGGTTCGGCCATGCATTGTGGCCGAACCCTATGGCTCATGTTTCCCTTTATTCCCTTCAAACTTCATTTAAAATTTATCTAACACTTTCCATGGGTTTCCATCATTCAAATCCATTAATTGAAACCATGACTTTCCATGGTTTCTAACCCATAGAAATAACCAAAGTTCCTCCATGGATTTCCATAATTAAACACTTTCTAAATTAAGCATCCATGTTTCCATAAATAATCCCGACCTTCCATTTTAATCTAAGATCCATAATTAGAAAGTTACTAATTTACTCTCCACCTTTCCATTATTAGAAGGTTTCCATAATTAGAAACCAAGTTTCCTTAATTGGATGCTTTCCAAATTTAGCAACTTCCAATTAATCCAAACTCCATGATTAGATATTTTATAATCTAGTGACATCCTTTAAAATCCATACTTTGGTACTTTCTAAAATAATAATTCTCTTCCATGGATCTAAAACCATATATCAAATCAAAGACATAGAATCACTTACCGGTTCCGCGACTCCTTCGACTTTCCGTCGGTTGATCTTGTTCTTCCAATCCTTCTTCTTTCCTTAGCCTTTTCTTGTGTATGCCGTGAACCACTTTGTGCTGCTGTTCTTGTGCTTGCTGCAGCCTCTCTTCCTTTGATAATGATTGCAGTGAGACAAGGTTTGAGAGAGAGAGAGAGAGGAAAATAGGCCTAAGGTGTAGGTGTGCCATGCGCCCCCTCCTTCTCTCCTTTTATTGATCTCCAATTGGCCAATCTTAGAAGGTTCTTGAGATAGTAATTGCCCTTTGCTGCGAGCCCTTGTGTTCCCCATTTTTTACACATATACCATATTATAGATCAGTTTTGACCTTGTTGACTTACTAATCAGGAAAAGTGGTAAACTACAAAGTTGTAGCCATTGAAGTCTTATTTCCAATGCAAAAAGAATCAAAACAATAGGACATTGGAGTGGAACTTTATAGCCAAAATACTGAACATATGTCAAACCTTCCTTATTTTTCTCCCTTTCTTATTTTCTTTCTTTTTCCTTAATCCCTATTTAGAATGTGCTATGCGCCCTTGCTCCCTTCTTTAATTACCTCATGCCATGTGCACTTGTTTGCCTCTTATAAAACCTTCCCTAAATCAAGAATAGAAAGTGCCATGCGCCACATTCTTGTTGCCTCTTCCATTTTATTAAAATCTTCCTTAATTACACTTCCCATTTTATTTCCTAACTTCTAAACTTAGAAACTTACCAACTTAATAACCATTCTCCATATTTAGACACTTTCCAAATTTAGCTTCAATGTTTCCATATTTAGACACTTTCCAAATTTAGCATCTATACTTCCATATTTAGGCACTTTCCAAATTTAGCCATTGCCTTAATTAATCTCCCATTGGTTCATGCTTAGAAGATGCTATGCACCCCCTTCCCTTTTGTTTTACAAAAACTTTCCTCTTAGTTCTAATTAGAAGGTGCCAATCCTCTTTCTTAGCAATTCCTTTAATTACACTCTTAACCAAGGAAAGACCCTTTATAAAATGATCTTATGCGCATTTACTTGGATATCCAAATCCACATTCGGCCATGCATCCTTTCTTCTTTTAGATTAGAAAGTCCCATGCGCATATCTCATAGATTTCATATCTTCCACACGGCCATGATAATCTATCTTATTCCAAAAATCTTTCCATGATCCCTCATTTAATTTTTATTAAAAACATTTACCAAAACCGTTGGGTCTTAATTGAGCAAAGACCCAACATTTTACCCATCTTAGATCCATATCTAAAATTCATAATTTAAATGGGTAATTTTCATAAATATTTATAATTTGAAAATTCGGGGTATTACATCTACGGTCATAACCTTTTAATTCATAATTTCAATGGCAATTTTCGTAAATATTGCTATATTGAAAATCTGGGATATTACAATACAATCCTCTTTTTAAAATTTTCGTCCCGAAAATCGAACGAAGTAGGACTCCAAAATAAATTACATGAAAAATTCAGGGTGAACTGTTCTCATCTCCGATTTGAGTTCTCAAGTGGCTTCCTCAATACATGTCGATCCCATACCACCTTGAGAAACTAAATCGCTCTGTTTCGTAACACCCTTTGCTCAGTCTCTATTATTCTGACTGGCTTCTCGACGTATGTCACGTCGCTTTGTATCTCTATATCTTACACATTCAATACATGAGATGGATCGGGATTGTACTTCCTCAACATCGATATATGAAACACATCGTGTAGAGATGCCAATTGTGAAGGAAGTGTCAACGGATAAGCTACATCTCCCATCCTTCTTATGATGGAAAACGGTCTCACATATCTTGGCGACAGTTTCCCCTTCTTTCCAAACCTCATGAGTCCCTTTCGTGGCGAGACTTTCAAAAATACCATGTCCCCCACTTCAAATTCAAGGAACCTTCTCCTCTTGTTAGCATAACTCTTCTGCCGACTCTGTACAGCCAATAAGTACTGACGTATCAACTGAATTTTTGATGTAGTCTCTGCGGCTAGCTCGGGTTCAATCAGCGCAGGCTCACCGGCCTCTGTCCAGCACACCGGTAACCTACATAGTCTACCATATAGAGCCTCGAATGGAGCCATCTGAAGGCTTGCCTGGTAACTGTTGTTATATGAGCACTCCACTAGCGGCAAGTGATCTTCCCATCCACCCTTGAAATCTAGCATGCACGCTCTCAACATATCCTCCAGTGTTTGTATTGTCATTTCCGACTGTCCATCAGTCTGTGGATGGAAGGCTGTGCTAGTCAGTAAATCCATTCCCATGGCCGACTACATACTCTGCCATACCCAGCCGGTGAAACGACCATCTCTATCAGACACTATAGTCCAAGGAATACCGTGCAATCTGATGATATCCCTGATATACCGTCGACCCAAAGTCTCAGATGAGTCTGTCATCCTAATAGGAAGAAAATGTGCAGACTTGGTCAGTCGGTCCACCACGACCCATATAGCATCGTTACCCTTTGAGGACCTTGGCAACCCCGTCACGAAATCCATAGAGATGTGCTCCCATTTCCATTCTGGCATTGGTAAGGGTTTGAGTAACCCCGGTGGCTTCTGATGTTCCATCTTAACCTGCTGACAAGTTAAGCAGTGTGCCACAAATTCTGCCACATCTCTTTTGAGTCCATGCCACCAATAGTGTCTCTTCAGGTCATGATACATCTTAGTCCTGCCAGGATGAATGGAGAGCTTGTCTGATGTACCTCAATCAACAGTTCTTTTCTGCAGTTTTTTGGCACGTATATTCTACTCCGGAATACAAGACCCTGTCCTGGTCGTAATTCCCATTCTGGTATGATCACGACAGTAGACATCTTGGCCCATATCTCTTCCACTTCCGGATCTGCTCGTTGCTCTTGCTCAATCTTGGTAACCATGTTGGATCGTATGATTAAATTGTACATACTCCCATGGTTTGTGATATATAGATTAAACTCTCGAATGGTATTCAGCATCTCCCATTCTGTTCTGATCAAACATGCCACTGATGCATGTGATATGCGGCTGAGAGCATCCGCCACCTTGTTTGCCTGACCCGGATGATATCGGAGTGCGAACTCATAATCCGCCAGATATTCCATCCATCTACGCTGCCTCAGGTTGAGCTCTTTCTAATCAAACAAGTACTTCAAGCTCTTATGTCTGAAAACACTTCAAACTTCTCGCCATATAGGTAGTGTCTCCAGCTTTTGAGAGCAAAGACCACTGCGACTAGTTCCAGATCATGTGTAGGATAGAGGCGTTCATGTACCTTTAGTTGTTTTGAACCATAAGCCACCACACGATGACGTTGCATGAGTGAACACCCCTGTCCCTCTCCTGAAGCATCGCATTGTACTTCATAACCCTTGCCTTTTTCCAACAAAATTAAGATAGGAGCAGTTGTAAGTTTATCTTTCAGCTCCTCGAACCTCCGGTTGCACAGATCTGTCGACTCATACTTGACACTTTTTTGAGTGAGTCGGGTCAATGGAGATGCAATTTTGGAGATGTCCATGATGAACTTCCTGTAATAACCAACCAATCTCAAGAAACTGCGGATCTCGGTTACATTCTTTGGCGCTTTCCATTCACTCACTGCCGCCACCTTAGCCGGATCTACGGCTATACCGTCTGTTGTTATGACATGCCCCAAGAATTTGACATCAGATAGCCAAAAATCACATTTGCTTGCTTTGGCATACAACTTGTTCTTCCTCAAGGTGTCCAGAACTATTTTAAGGTGTTCATGATGGTCTTCCTTACTTTTGGAATAGATCAGGATATCATCAATAAACACAATCACGAACTGGTCCAGGTACGGACGGAAGATCCTGTTCATTAAATCCATGAACACAGCCGGTGCATTGGTGAGTCCAAACGGCATGACTACAAACTCAAATAGTCCATACCGCGTCCTGAAGGTTGTCTTCTCTATATCTTCCTCCTTAACCCGGATTTGATGATAACCGGACATCAGATCAATCTTCGAAAAATGACTGGAACCCCTTAGTTGATCGAATAAATCACCGATCCTAGGTAAAGGGTACTTGCTCTAGACAGTTAGCTGATTCAGTTTCCGGTAATCCACACACATTCGGAGTGAACCGTCCTTCTTCTTCACAAACAACACCGGAGCTCCCCAAGGCGATGTGCTCTTCCGGATGCAACCCAGCCTAAGCAGTTCATCAATCTACTTCTTTAGCTCAGACATCTCTGCTGGTGCCATCCGATAGTGGGGTAATGACACTGGTGAGGTGCCAGGATACAGCTTGATTTCAAAATTGATCTCCCTCATAGGCGGTAAGCCAGGGAGTTCTGAAGGAAAAACGTCTGCGTATTCTTTCACTATTGCCGGGAGTTCAGCCACCGGTGTCTTGTTGATTCTGATACTGTTCAGTACCAGATGATTTAACCCTCTTGCAGTCTGCTTTCCTTGTCTGCACGAACCACATATTGCTTTCCTTCGGGTGACCAAAATGTCACTCTACGGCGATAACAATCAATGTTGGCCTAAAAGCTAGCCAACCAGTCCATGCCGAAGATAATATCGTACTCAGTCATATCGAGTATGAGATAATTGAACTCAAATATGAGTCCAGCTAGTTCGATATTCACAGCCGTACATATGAGTCCCAATAACGTGTCTCCGACAGGGGATACAATTGTGAGTGATGTGGACAATTTTTGAACTAGAGTACCGGTAGCAGTTATAAATGATGCAGATATAAAGGAGTGTGAAGCTCCAGAATCAAACAGTGCATAGGCATAGGAACTACTGACAACAGCCATACCTTGAATCACTTAATGATCCACATCTGCTGGAGGAGCTAGAGTAAACAGTCGTCCAGATCCAGTAGGGTTAGGCGCCCGTCCCACCTGGTTATATGTCCTGCCTCCCGGGGAGTTAACTGGCCTAGCTGGTGGACGGAATGATCCCCTGGAATAAGAGAGCTTGTTCTCTTGAAGTGACACGGTTGTTCACAGTGAAAGCAGTTGTTCACCCCTCTGAAGCCTGAGTGACTGATGCAGATGGGGAGGGCTGTTTGGGACGAAAGCCCCCTGTGGACCCAGTAGATGGTGAGGGTCTGCTGAAGTTCGGTCGGAACATCTTGTTGAGCTGACATGTGCCCCTCCCACTCTGTGTTCGGGGGTTGTCAAAGCGTGCGAAGTCAGCCATTTCTTTCTCGACTATGGTGGCCTTGCTGACCACTTTAGCCAGTGTGGCTACCTTGAATATGGATACTTTGGCCGTAGGCCCCGCTCAAACTTACGTGCCCTTCGGTCTTCTGTATCCACCATATAAAATGCATAACAAGACAGACTGAGGAATTCCTGGTGATACTCCGCCACCGTCATGGAGCCTTGTACCAAGGATAGGAATGCTTGAGTCTGGCGCTCCCTCTCTTCCTCAGGAAAATACTGATCTAAGAAGGTAGCTGAGAACCATTTCCACGTCATTGTAGCCCTTTCCCTTTTCGGCACAAGTGCTTGCTGTTTTTCTATAACCTCCCACCATTTACCGGCATCCTCGATCAGTTGGGATGTAGCCAGCAAAGTCCTGTCAGCAGGACTCGAGATCTGGAGTAGGCTCAAGATCTGAGTGATCTTCTTCAGCTAATGTTCTGCTCCGATAGCCCCTTCATTTCCCTTGAAGTAGGGAGGGCATTGTTGTTGGAAATCTCGGACCATGTTCCGGTTATTGGCGTCACTAGTGGTTCCACGTCCATTCAGATGCTGTTGGAGAACTGAAGTAACTACTGCTTGAACCAAGCTTTGTAGTTCAGGAGGCACCACTGGTATACTCAAGCTGTTTTGCTCCTCCTTCTCTCGTTCACTATAGTGAGAGTGTCGTTCTTCCTCTTCCCATCGTAAGTGTCGTTCATCTTCCTCAGATTGTTCCTTCCCATGTTGAGATTTTTCATGTTGAGACGGCTCCTTCTCATGTTGAGATTTTTCCCTCTCTTCTTCATGTTGGGAGTTTTCTACCACTTTTTCCTTCCTTTTCTGGTCCTGTCGAGTCTTTCTTTTTGGAGCCATCTTCCCTAAGTCAAAAAAAAAAAATATTATTGACTTAGTTTCCTCGTATAATTTGTGTTATCACTATTTTGGGGAAATTTCCAAATAAGCACTCTTGGTTTTCCTTGTTTGTGGGGGAAATTTCTAAATACCTATTGTTTGTTTCTCAATTTGGGGATATCAGGGAAATGTATCCTATTTTGCTATGTTTGGTATATCCAATTATGATGACCGTACTTCCTTTCCTATCTTTCATTGTTGTTCTCAGATTGATTGTTCAGTTTGAGTCTAACGAAGTAAATTAATCCGGCCCCCATTCAGCGGACTCCGAAGAGTCGGTCAGTTGTGATTCTTATCTGTCAGTGAGAGATGAAACTATCATAATCTTACTTCGAAAGATTCAATATTTCCGTTTTGCTCTGATACCAACTGTAACACCCCGCCCTTTTCATTCCAAATCAGAGTATATTTTTTTTTTTTAAATAAACAAGTGCTAAGAACGGAGTGTTACGACGAGAGTTAAGTTCGGACTTCTCAAGTCCGACCCTTAACTGGCCAAACCCATATGTCCATGGACTAAGTCCATGAAAAACGATTCACATATGGTACTATATAAAACTTGCGGAAAAATACTTAATCTAATTGCGGGTTATAGTAGAACCTATGACTACTCCATTTTTAGATAGCAAAGTATAGCATCATAACTCCAAAAATTACCTTAAATTAATCATCCATTCAAACCATACCAAACCATAGCAAATATTACTAAGTTATTACATGCCAACATCTAACTAACGAATTACATGTCCTTGTAAACTTAAACAAAATGTCCATAATTAAACCATTCAAATGCCCAAGCTCCTATGCTTCGTTTCCTTCGCGATCCTCGACCTTTCCCTTTCTTGTGTCATCCACTAAGGATAGAAATAGAGTGTTAGATCAACGCGCCCAGTAGGTGTTCCGATTAGGGCTACCACAAGGTTAGTATAAAACATGCATATAACATAATAATACATGATCATCAAAATCTTACAAAAACAATGCTATGTATTTATGCATATGTAATGAGTTCCACCCATAACAAGTATACATAGCCTCCTCTTGATGGGATTCTCATCATCAAGGTACCACCACATAGGTTGTTCGGACGCCCCGACGGAGTGTGGACCCTCCGGTTTCCTCTTGATGGGATTCTCATCATCAAGGTACTACCACATAGGTTTTTCGGTCGCCCTGATGGAGTGTGGACCCCTCCGGTTACATAACCATCACCCCATGCCATGCATGAGATGTCTATGAATACATGCCATTTGTAAATAAATCTTAACATTCAAATCCACATTGAAACATAATAGTTTACCATATATCTCATCAAAATTAAGATAAAAACATCAAGTATAAGTGTGGGTACAAAGAGGTAGGAAACCAACACAAAAGTCACTTAGAAATTATCCGCTCTTCTTAAACCGTCACCCGTTCACGATTTGCGCACCGTTCAAGAAGTCCCATTACCTTGTTTATATAACAACAAGTCAAGATACTATCCATTTGATTTCCAATTAAATCTAAGTGCCAAAAACCACCTTGTGGGGTTCGGCCATAGACCATGACCGAACCTCACCTACTTGAATTTGATCACTCTTTTTATTTAACCAACACCATCCAATTAACTTAATTTAAACACCTCAAACTACAAACATCCCTTGGTAGGGTTCGGCCATACAACATGGCCGAACCTTACCACTTTGATTTTGACCCCTCTTTCAAGTCCTTTGATCATTTCATTCCATTTTTACAATATTGCCATTAGCCTAAACCCTTGTTTAATATTGCTAACAACCAATGTCTAAAACAAATCCACTTATTGGGGTTCGGCCATACAACATGGCCGAACCTCACCATCTTAAATTTGGTCCTTTAATCCTTCATACATAAGACTAATTACCAATCCATTCATCTAATTATCTAGCCCTTAATCATCCACCATCGTCACTCTATGGGGTTCGGCCATACACATGGCCGAACCCTATAATTCCTTATTTCCATTAAAACCTTTATCCATCTATGAATGGTTCTCATAATTCTATCCATTTGAATATTTTTAGACCTTTTAAAAACAAAGCACCATACATAACACTTGGTGGGGTTCGGCCATACACCATGGCCGAACCTCACCCCTTTTGTTTTGGTGCTCCTCTTTCCATTCTTTTTTGGTAAACAAAATATATCCAAGTCCATCACTTTCCCACATATTTTAAACCCTTTAAAGACATCAAAAACCCTTCATGGGGTTCGGTGGTTCTTTACTTTCCTTCAAACTATAACATACAATTTTATCATTTGATCCTTTGATGTTTCCCATTCATACTTCCATTTAGTCCCTTTAGAAATATATAATAACCTTCCATTTAACATACATTTATCCTTCATTTTCTTCCATGGGGTTCGTCCATACACATGGCCGAACCCTATGGTTCCTTATCTCTTCCTTTGAACTTCATAGCCATGATCACATCTTTTGATGGGTTGGGCCATTCATCATGCCGAAACTAATCAACCTTTTTTTCATACTCAATGGTTTTTGTATATCCCTTTCAGGATTTGGACATACAATAGCCTGAGCACCTATCGTTTCCCAACTCCTCCGATTTGATCTTTGCTTCGGCTTGTTCTTACGTTTTCGTTTTTCTCATCTTTAATCCTTAGCCTTCCTTCTTCTTTTTCTCTTTGATCTTTGGCCAATATATGAGCTTGATCAAGATAAGATCACCAAGGGTTGGTTCAGCCAAGATGGAGGCAATTTTCTCATCTACGGTCATAACCTTTTTAATTCATAATTTCCATGGCAATTTTCGTAAATATTGCTATATTGAAAATCTGGGATATTACATCACTTGCCATTGGTAGAATTCTCGTACAACAACAGTTACCAAGCAAGCCTCCAGATGGCACCATTTGAGGCATTATATGGTAGACCATGTAGGTCACCAGTGTGCTGGACAGAGGCCGGCGAGCCTGTACTGATTGGACCTGAGGTGGTTACAGATACTACAACACAGATATAGTTGAAACGACAACATTTATTGACTACACAGAGTCGTCAGAAGAGTTATGCTGACAAGAGAAGGTGGTTCCTGGAATTTGAAGTGGGAGACATGGTGTTCTTGAAAGTCTCACCGCGAAAGAGACACATGAGATTTGGAAAGAAAGGGAAATTATCGCCAAGATATGTGGGACCGTTTTCAATTATAAGAAGGATGGGGGACGTGGCTTACCAATTGGCACTCCCATCACAGTTGGCATCTTTACACGATGTGTTCTATATATCGATGTTAAGAAAGTATAATCCTAATCCTTCTCATGTACTGAATGTACAAGACATAGAGGTTCAGAGAGACGTGACATACGTCGAGAAGTCTGTCCGAGTGGTGGACACAAAACAAAGGGTGTTACGAAACCGAGCGATCCAATTTGTCAAGATGGTATGGGATCGACATGGCATTGAGGAAGCTACATGGGAACTCGAGTCGGAAATGAGGAAAGCTCATACTGAGCTATTTAGGTAAATGTTTGAAACCCTACTTCATTCGATTTTCGGAACGAAAATTTTAAAAAGAGGGTTGTATTGTAACACCTCGGATTTTCAATTTATTATTTTTATGAAAATATCCATTTTATATTTGTGAATTTTAAATATGGATCATGGATGGGTTAAGAATTGGGCCATGGCCCAATTAAGACCCAATTGATTGTGGAATTGGTTTCAATAAATTAAATGGGGCTGAAATTAATTTAGTAGTGCAATCCATGATTATGGGCATGGAGAGGATTAATATAGATTGCCTTGGCCGAAATTTAAAGATAGGCAATCCATGTTTATGCATATGGTCTAAGAATTAAATAAAGAAGTTGTCAAATTAAATAGATAATTGATCATGGCCGTGGGTAACATACCAAAGTGGGAAGGTCGGCCATTCTAACTTAAGATAACACAAGGGGCGAACCGCCTAAGGGGGTTGGCTATCTTAAGGAATTTCTAAATATGGACCAAGGAAAGGTTTTAAAAGAGGCAACAAGGGTCGGCAATGTCTAAATTAAACATAAGGAGTACACGGCATTAGCACCTTCTAACTTGGGATTAAGAGGTGGTAATAAAAGGAGAAGCAAGGAAGGGCACATGGTTTTACACTCTTGATTGCCGAGTTTTATTTCTTTCTCTCCCTCTCTCAAGTTCTCTCTCACGCCAAAGAGCAAGGAAGAAGAAGATTGGAAGAGAAAAATCAAGAAGAAGAAGAAAGAGGCTAAGGAAAGAAGAAAGATTGGAAGAGCAAAAACTGGTTAGTATTCTTATTTGATAATTATGTTTGAAATATAGAACCATAAGGTTCGGCCATGGTGTTTGGTCGAACCCCATGGAGGAAGATTGGAGATGGGTTTAATGATTTAAATCGAAAAGAAAGAACCATAGGGTTCGGCCATAGTGCATGGCAGAACCCCATGGAAAGATTTGATTTATTTTGTTGGGTTATGAATATTGAAAACCATGGAAGGAAATTGGATGGCAATTGGGTTTATGTTCTTAGATTTTAGATCATGAAACCTTTGATGGTTAAGTGGTTTGGATTTAAAAGGAGGAAAAGATTGGAACACTAGGGTTCGGTTATGGGTATGGCCGAACCCCATGGAAGTGGATTTGAGAATTAATTACATAGATTGAAAACCATGGAGGTTATGATAATCTTAATGGAAGTGGTGATGATGTTATTATGGAATTTTTAATAGATCCAAACTAATTAGTCAAGATTATGAATCATAGGGTTCGGCCATGGTGTATGGCCGAACCCCACGAAGTTGTTTATTAAATTAGAAGCTATTCTAATTATGGATCTTGGATTAAAATGGAAGGTGGGAATTATTTATGGAAACCTTCCAATTATGGAAGGATGGGTTCTAAAAAAGGAAAATTTCAATTATGGAAAGAGTTGCTAAAATTAGAAAGCATCCAAGTATGGAAAGAGTTGCTAAAATTAGAAAGCATCTAAGTATGGAAAGAGTTGCTAAAATTAGAAAGCATTCAAGTATGGAAAGAAGGTTGCTAAAATTGGAAAGTATTCCAATTATGGAAAGGTGTAATTTATTTATGGAAACTATCTAATTATGGAAGGGTTTACTTAATTTGGAAACCTTCTATTTATAGAAGGAGGTTGATAAATTTAGTAAGTTTTAATTATGGAAGGTTATTCGATAAATATGGACTTTCTGATTAAGGATATGGGTCGGCCATCCATAATGGCTAAGATGATAGATCAAGGTTAATGATTTGTTTGAAAGAGGGTTTATAATTTGGAAAGGATGTTGTTTGATTATTGGATTGAAAGAATGGAAAAGAAGGGTGAGGTTCGGCCATGGTGTATGGCCGAACCCCACCAACTATATTATGACTTTAATTAATTAAAATGGAAGTTTAGCCATGAATGGCATTATTGTAAATATATGGAAATATTGGACATAGGGTTCAGCCATGATGCATGGCCGAACCCCATGAGATGTTTTGTGGATCAAACATTAACTTAGGCAATTGTTTTAATGATTGAAAAGATGGGATTATGGAATAATAGCCATGGATGGCATTTTCGTAATTAGGTGTGAAAATGGTAAGCCATGGGTTCGGCCATGGTATATGGCCGAACCCCATGGGATTTTGTAAATGGACTTAGAACCTTAAAACTCAAGTGGGACTTGGTTATGATTAATTATTGTGTTATATGGTAACGGGATCTCACACGGCGTTTACGATCGTGAGCGGTTACCAGACAAAAGACGCAATCACGTTAGCGGTCTTTGGTAGGATTCCACCGTTTGAAACCATGGATTTATGTACACATATTTTATCTTATGTTTGATGAAATTTATGTTTTCAAAGGATATGTTTTATATGAATTTTAAATGCTATGTTTAATTGTTTAAATAGCATGTGTTGGATATGTTTCAAAAGGTAATTTTCAATGCTATGTC
Source organism: Chimonanthus praecox (assembly GCA_022113865.1). Lineage (NCBI taxonomy): Eukaryota > Viridiplantae > Streptophyta > Magnoliopsida > Laurales > Calycanthaceae > Chimonanthus > Chimonanthus praecox. Next base: position 43,691,414 of record CM039094.1, read on the forward strand.
TATGTTATATAAAATAGTTTGTGTTTCATTGGCATCTCATGCATGGCATGGGGTGGAGGATTTATAACCGGAGGGGTCACACTCCGTCGGGGCGTCCCGAAAAACCTATATACAGTACCTTGATGTGATTTCCATCAAGAAGATTCTGGAGGGTCCACACTCCGTCGGGGCGTCCAGAAGACCTATGTGGTGGGTACATTTATGTACATGTGATGGGTGTGACTCATTGCATTTTTCATCTTTGCATGGCATGGATTTTATATGGTTTTGACATCACTATATTATTATATATATTTTGTACTAACCATGTGTTAGCTGTAATTGGAATACCTACTGGGCATGTTGTTCTAACGCCCTACTTCTATTCTAGTTGATGACATAGGTAATCAGGGGAACGGGGATCGTAAGACGGGCCAGGCATAGGAGCATGGAAGACTTATTTTATATGTTTTGGGAGATGAATATAGTAATTTTAATAGAAATGATGGACCATAGGGTTCGGCCATGGTGCATGGCCGAACCCCATGGAAAGACATGGTTTAATGTATGGATTTTTAATGAGGAAAACTATGGGAGTTGGTTAATAAATTTGTATGGGTTTTAATGGATGCATTTGGTGAAGATCCTAGACCATGAGTTCGGCCATGGAGTATGGCCGAACCCCATAAATATTTATGGAATTATGTTCAAATACTTAGAACATGGAAAATGATGGGAAAGGTTATTTATGTTTTATTTTAAATGGATAGAAGGTTTGATGGTTTTAGATGCAATTAGATCATGAAAATCATGGACGGTTATGATGTTTTGATTGCATTTAAAAGAGAACATTATAAACCATTGGGTTCGGCCATGGTGTATGGCCGAACCCCATGGAGGTGTATTGGTATTGTTAATGGATTTTAATTAATTAAATGGAGGATGGTTATTAAATTAGAAAGTTTCTAATTAGGGACTCCTGGATTAAAAAAGGAAAGAACCTTGAATTATGGATTCAAGAATGGGAATTGATGAAAATGGAAAGTTAGACATCATAGGATTCGGCCATGGTGCTTGGCCGAACCCCAGGAATCAATTTTATGGATCATGTATGGACTTAATATGGTGATTGGACTAATGAATAGACAATGATGGAGGTAATGGTAATTTGGTAATATCGGCTGAAAATGAAAGATCACCATGGCCGAACCCCATGAATCTTGTTAGTGGGTTATTTATTAGCTTAAGTATATTGTAAATGAGAATAATGGAATAATAGCCATGGATGGCAATAGTGTAAATAGGTGAAAATAATGGACATAGGGTTCGGCCATGGTGTATGGCCGAACCCCATGAATTATTTGATGGACCATGTATAAGGGACACTTAGAGTGGTTATGCATGTTTAAGGTAATGAGGGATTTAATTACATATAGACCTATGTTCATGGTTTATGTTATTGGTTATGTTATTAGGTATAATGGCATTATTGTAATTAAGTGAATTAATGGACCATGGGAATTATTTGGTGGACATAGGGTCTATGTATGGCATATTAAATGAATGAAATATTAATTAAAGATTAGACCAATGGCAAAGTTGTAATAAAGTGTGAAAATGATAGGCCATGGGTTCGGCCATGGTGTATGGCCGAACCCCATTGGGAATGGTTTATGGACTTAAATATTGTAAATAAAGGGAGACATGGTTTTAATTGATTGATAGGTTATAAGGTAACGGGACCTCACAAGGTGTTTACGATCGTGAGCAGTTACCGGACGAAAGCGCAAGGACACGTTAGTGGTCTTTGGTAGGATTCCACCTCTTTGAAACCATGGGTTATGTACAATGTTTTTATCTCATTTGATGAATTTAAATTGAAAAAGATATGTTTCAAATGTGAGTTTTAATGCTATGTTTATTATATAAAATAGCATGTGTTTCATTGGCATCTCATGCATGGCATGGGGTGAAGGATATGTAACCGGAGCGGCCACACTCCGTCGGGGCATCCGAAAAACCTATGTGGGATACCTTGATGTGCTTTTCCATGAGGAAGAAACCAGAGGGGCCATACTCTGCCGTGGCATCCAAAAGACCTATATGGGGGTACTTATATGTACTTGTGATGGGTGGGACTCATTGCATTTGACATCATGACATGGCATGGATTATATGGTTTTTGACATTATGATATTATTATATATGTTGTGTACTAACCATGTGTTAGCCCTAATTGGAATACCTACTGGGCGCGTTGTTCTAACGCCCTACTTCTACCCTAGTGGTTGATACAGGAAACGAGGGGAACGATGGGCCAAGCATAAAAGCTTGGATATGTGATTGGATTATATTTTATTAAAATTACTTATGGACTTATATTTGAGTAACTAAACTTCGGACATGTAATAACTTAGATGATTTGCTATGGTTGGATGTTTACTTGGATAATTATTTTATGTTAATGATGATTAAGGACTATATGTACTTTGCTATCTGAAATGGAATAGAACTAGGTTCTATTATAATTCCGCATGTTATGATTTTAATTCCGCATGTTTATATTGTAACGTGTGAATAATTTTTATGGACTTAGTCCATGCACACATAGGGTTGGCCAGTTAAGGGTCGGACTTTAGAAGTTTGGACTTACCTCGCGTCATGTAACACCCCAATTTCTCAATGAAATGGATAATTACGAAAATGACCCTGAATTGTTAAATTTAATGCTTGTGATGTTAAATGAGGAAATAGTGGGGTCCATTGTTCAAATTAAGACTCTATGAATATATTATAAGGGTCAAATTATCATGAATGGGTAATGAACATCAATTTGGGTCAATATGGTTAATTGGGTCAAAGGACCCAATTAGACCCAATGGGTCATAATGGACTTTTTAGACCATTGGGTGAGCCCAAATTTAATGGGGTCAGGCTGAATTGATTGGAAATTAAGTGGAGCATAAATGGGTAGGCTTGATGCACATGTGCAAACCAAAAATGGCTAAAACAACCCATTAATGGGTCATGTTGTCAAAACGGGTCAAGGAGCTAAATGGGGACCCAATGGGTCGGGTTGACCAAGTTGACCACGGCTGACCGTGTGGGCCCTCAAATGAGCTCAAGTGTGAGTTAATTTAGGTCGAGTTGGACTGAATTGGATTGGGTTTGTAATTAAGAAATGAGTTGACTCAAATATGATGCATTAAGTATGTTGAGTTGGGTGAGTTGAATTGGAATAAAAAAGCCCATGAGTCAAGTGAGTCAAGAGGATATGGAAAGGTGTTTTAATCTCACACAACACTTGAGAAAACAAATCTCAACCATTGGAGTGAAAGGGTGCCTTAGCAAAGCCAAGGGACACCAAGCATGGACGGCATCATCTCATCTCATGAGATGCATGGGCTGAAATGAATGGGTGCAATGGTTGGTACCAAGGGGTGCCTTGGATGGCACCTAATACCTTCTTGGTTTTAACAAGGATTAATGAGGAGAGATGAGGGAGTTTAAGCTGATTAACAAAAGGAAAGAAACACCAACACTTGGCCGATTACACCTTGAAGAGTTTGGTTTCCATCTCTCCCTCTCCCTCTCTCAAGAACATCTCTCTTGGCAGAACCAGCTGCTGTGTTTCACCATAGATCAAGCATCATTTCGGCAAGGGATTAAGGAAGAAGGAAAGAAAGGAAGCAAGAGGAAAGAAGCAAGGAAATTGGTAAGTTTTTACATAAGTGTTTGGTTAAATAAAAGTGTAAAAGGGAGTATGATTTGGCCATTACTTGGCTGAATCCATCAAGGGTTAGACCTTGGATGGTACTCCTTAAATGTGATGAAAAATGGATCATTGGGTTCGGCCACTTTGGATGGCCGAACCCCATGAAAAGAATGGGTTAATTTGGATGGTTTTTGTAAAACAAAACCATGGACTGTTTTTTATGCTAAGTTAGATTAAGTGCATGTTTTGAAAAGTTCTAAAATCATGGTTTTGAGTGTCATGTATTAGACTATGGATTGGCCGGATACATCAAGGAATTAAACCTTGGATAAGGGTTGCTAAAAAAAAGGGTAAAAATATGTCATTGGGTTCGGCCATCTTGGTTGGCCGAACCCCATGAAAAGAGTGGATTGGTTTGATGTTTTTAAATGTCTAAAACCATGTCAAACCATGGTGATTTTTATGTGTTAATTGGGTCATCTTGTGGCCGAATTAAGTAAGGATGTAAAGTATGATGAGAAGGTTTAAAAGGATGGAAATTTAGAGCATAGGGTTCGGCCACTTGGGATGGCCGAACCCCATAAAAGTAATTGGTGAATGGTATGGTTTTTATCCAAAAACCATACCATGTGTGAAGATTTTGTAAAGGATTGTAAAATGGAATTAATTAATTGTATGGGATCGGAGATGGATGGTTAAACCTTACTGTTTTTATGGCTAAGATGCAGTAAATAAATAAAGTAGAAGTGTTGGAAAAATTGCATCAAAAGAGCCATAAGGTTCGGCCATGTGAATGGCCGAACCCCATGGGTCATATTATGGAGTTTTTATGTGAATTAATTGGAGTTATGGTTACTGTTTTGGGTCAGCCTTTGGATGACTGAACCATGTAATTATCTTGGTAAAGGAGTGTAGCCTAAGTTAAGTACATAGGTTAAAATTATTGAACCAAGGGAACCATTGGGTTCGGCCATGTGTAGGGTTGAACCCCATGGACCATGACTATGGGTTTTGTGTGGATCCGTTTCATGGAATTGATCGGTAGTTTTAAAGTTTAAAATGTGATATAATTAAGTATTGGAACCAATGGCAGTTTGGTGATTAAGGTTAGTAACCAAGAGATTAAGTAAGGACCAAACTTAGATGATGAGGTTCGGCCATGTTGTATGGCCGAACCCCATCAAAAATAAATGCTTGGGATTGAAGTTGATGCATAGTTTATGTGATTAAGGTGACGGATCTCTTTAGCGGTGTGCGAGTCGTGATCCAGTGAAAAAGAACAAACACCAAAGCTAATCTTCGGTAGTTTTCCTACCTACTTGTAACCACTATTATGATTGGTTTTATCATGATTTAAATAAGATATGTTTTTATCATTATTATGTTGCAATTGGTTTTTGAATGATGAAATTTACATTTACAAATGATAAATAATGCATTGGCATCTCATGCATAGCATGGGGTGATGACTATGGGAAACTGGAACCCTATCCATGAATGAGGACTACTATGGATTACACTGTGAAATACTTTGACATAAGAATCTTAACCAGAGGAAATGTGGATTACTCTGGCTTACCGTGACATTGGACTTCTAATCAGAGGAAATGCGGATTACTCTGGATTACCTTGACATGAGAAACCCGTCAAGTGATAGCTATGTATACATGTAATGGGTGGGACTCATTACATATGCACTTTCATACATAGCATTGTTTTCAGATGTTTTATTGATGATCATGTGCTATGACAATATGCATGCTTTATAAGCTAACCATGTGGTAGCCCTGATTGGGAACCTACTGGGCGCGTTGGTCTAACGCCTTAATTCTATCCTTAGAGGATAATACAGGAACAAGGAAAGGGAAAGAGAAGGTCGAGAACCAGGAGGGGAGCCAGGCTTAAGTGCTTGATTGATGATTGGGATTTATTTATTACTGTCTTTTGAGTTACAGTTTATGGACATGTAATAGCTAGTTAACTTTGCTATGGTTCGTTTATGATATTGACAATGGATGTTTGGATTAAGTTATTTTAATAATTGAGACTTGTACTTGCTATCTATTCAGTTTAATTCTGCAGATAGCCTAGTTTATTCCGCATGATTTGTTTAGTTCCATGTGTGTGTTGTTTATCATGGGTTTAGTCCATGCACACATGGGTGGCCAGTTAAGGGTCGGACTTTGGAATTCCGAACTTAACTCGCGTCGTGATGTCTCTCCGTCCTTGTCCGGTTTTAATTTTTTTTTTATAAAAAAATTAGACTCTGAATCTCGGAAAGGGCGGGGCGTTACACGTCGTGACGTCCCGCTCTCTATCACTCTTTGGTTATAAAAAAAAAATGGACTCTGATTTTCGGAAAGCTAAGGGAGTGAAAAAACGGCGGGGCGTTACACTTTGCCACTTCAATCATCATAACAGTTTCCCTTGCCGAGTGGTTCAAAACTCATAAGGGTCTGCATTCCTCGTACTCTGTGTCCAAACAATTAAAGGGAAGTTATATGTTTTACATGTATGCTTAAACAAGTGTGATGAGTCCCCTCACCTGTGTCTTCCTTTGAAATCCAAAGCGAGAAAGAGGGTCCGAGGGGTTGGAAGCTCCATCTGTAGTAAAAGGACAAGTGAATAAATAATCGAGGTAAAATGAGCCAAATTGAGTCTCGACTATAAATGGGCTCGAAAATAGGCCTGGTCGAAACCGGGCCAAACTGGGTCTGAAACTAGAATCTGGGTCTAAAATCAGGTCGGTCCTGGAAACTGGATTAAGGTTGATGCTATTTTGACTTGAAAGTGACCATGGAGTGTGACTGAAATCCGCAGCTTTTTAGGGTCTTGCGGGTTACTATCGGCGGTTTATCAATGATTTCTTCAAGATCACGATGCCCATACAAGGTTGTTGATGTTTTAAATTTGTAATTCTCACAACCGTACAAATCATGTATAGTATAACAATTGAGTGCGAGGTCGAACCTAAGGGAAAATCTCAAAATATTTGAATTTAAATTTTTGTCCTCTAAAAATGAATTGTTTTTAAGAAATTGAATCATTATATGAGTCATGTATCTAACTTGAAAAACCAGCAAATAAGATGTGTGATTTCTTATTCTTATATGGTGAATTAAATTTTCATCTTAATCATGATTAAGAATTCAAGTTATAAAATTATTTGCACATCTTCCTAACTTTAATTGAATGGATCTTTGAGAGAGTGAGTGACTTAAGAGAAAAAGAATCGAAGAATTAAAGAATGAATTAAAGAATTAAAGATTAAATGATACAAGATTTGGAGTTAAAACAATTATTACACAACAAACATGAGATTTAACATAATTAAAAGGCAGAAAATTAAATTGTGTGAAAATAAAGGACTGAAATTAAATGTGCAGTAATGGAAAGATTGGTTGTTTGGAATAGACCGTTCATCACCCAAGATATGTAAATAAAGTACAGGCCTAGATCTGAAATTCACGAAAAAATCTAAAATACAATTCATATTTACTAATAAAACAAGATTCACAATTTTAATTTAATTAATCAAAACCTTAGTAATCATGATTCAAGTCTTACAATCAAGATCCTAACTATTGCATAAGCTCATGTTCAATCAAATAAAAAAAAGTTGTGTTCTTAAAATTAAAAATAAAATAATCATAAAAGTATTTTAGAAATTGGATGTTTGAGGGTTCTAAATGAATGCTTTACTTTATTAAATGGAAGAATTAATGTACAAGGCTTTTCTAATTAAATATAAGAAAGACAACATAAAAGATAAAAAATCCACACTCTCACTTGTAAATTCGTATGGTGCTCCTTGTCTTCCTGTCTTTTGTTACAGCCTTTGGTCCTCTTGAATTCCAGGTCATATTCAAGCTTTACCCTTGGGGTAATGGGGTATTTATAGGTTTTGAAAAGAGCTGGATGGCTTGCATTAAATCAAGGTTTAAGACGGGAAATCAAAGGACTGGATTGGATCTAAATGGGAATGGATGATGGGGATTTAAGCTTGGATTTTAGGTTGCATAAGGAGGGTCACACGAATTTTGTGTGGCTTTCCTTGGTGGTTATGTAACGCCCGCCCCAATTTCACCGAAATCAGAGTCTATTTTTTTTTTTTTTGAAATAAAGTGACAACGGGCGCGGACGTCACGACGCGAGTTAAGTCCGAGCTTCTAAAGCCCGACCCTTAACTGGCCAACCCCACGCGTGCGCGGAACTAAGTCCACGGGAACGGTTCAGGCGTAGGAAGTAAGCTCGCGGAATATAATTACGTGCGGAACGTTATAATAAAGACTAACCTACAGGTTTTAGGTAGAAGGGAAGATACAACAATAAATTACCAAAATACCCCTATGTTCACATTTATGCCTCAAAACGATATTGTCCATAATGCAGTCTAAACCATAGCAAGAAATATAAATTATACAGTCCGATGAGCTAAGCTACTTTAAATTACATCACTAAAATGAAACTTAAATAAAACTAGATATCCGCTTCCCAAGCTCCTAAGCTTGGCTCCCGGCGTCTCCACCGTTTCCTCCATCTCCTGCGTCATCAGCTAGGGTAGAAGTAGGGCGTTAGTCAACGCGCCCAGTAGGACTCCGAGTAGGGCTAGCACATGGATTAGTGATAACATGCATACCAAATAATAATAAAGTAAACATATGATGAATGCCATGCCATGGGTGCGTATGTCATGTGTCCCACCACCCATCCACCGTATCATCATAAAATATCGTATCCCCCTTGACGGCAAAGCCTCGTCAAGGTGTCCCCATGTTTGCTTCTCGGTCGCCCCGACGGAGCATGGACTCCGGTTATAGCATAAGAGCTATCCCCATTTTTGATTCTCGGTCGCCCCGACGGAGCATGGACTCCGGTTATAGCCTAAGAGCTATCCCCAAGTCGGATTCTCGGTCGCCGCAACGGAGCATGGACTCCAGTTTCATTATTTTCCCACCCATGCCATGCATGAGATGTAAGTGCATTATGCTATGTAATATATATATAATCCATATAAAATCCATAGCATCTAAGCATAGTCCATAGTCTTAAAAAATATTATCCATAGCATTAAATCATAATCCATAGTACTTAAACATATAATTAATAATTCGAAATCCCATCATAAGATAAATCATATAATTATCAAATTAAAGAACCATCACATATCCAAGGCTTACAAAAAGGTAGGATCCTACCGAATACCGTTCAGCGTCCCGTTACGTTTCCGTTCGATAATCCGGTCGCCGATCGCGTACCGTTTGCGACGCCCTGGTACCTTATTACATATTTACCGAATTAGTCCATATGTTATCCATGATTAAGTCCTTAACTTATTACAACCTTAGGTTCTTAATTACGTTATCCGTTTACCAAAATCAGCCCCTAACTTAGCCTCGTTTTCCGTGGTCTAAAACACGTCCATAATCCAATTTTGGCCACTTTAAATATTCCGATTTGCATGCCTAAAACGTAGCATCTATCCGTTTCATTTAATCATTCGCAATGTATCCAATTTTATGTCTAACATACATAGGGTTCGGCCATGCATCATGGCCGAACCCATGGTTCTTCAATGTGGCCACTAATTACGGTTTTGCCACTAGACCTCCATGGTTTAATATTTCCTCATTCATGCATATTTTTAAGTCAAAAATTCATCCATAACTTAGATCCATTAGGTATTCATTGACTCTGCCCTAATATCCATAAAAATAGCCACCTACTTTGATTAAATTTGAAAACATTTAATCCCATAATTCATTCCACATTTGGCCTAAGATGTGGCCCACATAAGGGGTCATGGGTTCATTTTATCCCCTTTTAATCCCACCTCCAATGAAATTAAATCATTCATTTAAATCCCCATTTAAATTTATCATCTCTTTCCATTATTTTCCATTCTTTTTACCTTCATTAAAAATCACTAAAATCACCATAGGGTTCACCATGGCCGAACCCATGGTTCATGGCTCACCTTCATGGGTACCCTTTTAAGACCAATGTTTTGTCCAAAAACAATCCATTTTTAAAATCAATAACCTTCATTCATTTTGGCCCTTTAAAACTTCCAAAATATTAACATATTAATCCATCATTTCCATCCTTTAAAACTCCTTAAAAGTCAACAACTTTTCAATCACTTAAAACCTCAACATCATTAACCCTTCTCCATAATTTTAGACCTCAAACCCTAATTAAAAATCATCCATCATTTACCATGGGGTTCGGCCATGCTACATGGCCGAACCCTATGGCCCAGGAATCCATTAAAAAATCCAAATTTTCTGTGCTTAATAAAGACTTGAAATTCCATTAAAAATTCCATTCTTCCATTTCATCCATTTCTTAATCCATTCCTCCATTTTATCCATTTCTTATCCTACCATTTGATGGATCTTAGATCCATGTCCCACAACATTTTTGACGATATTAAATCTAAGAAATGGATTCCATATCCTATCTAGAAAACATAAATTCTTGTTTTAAGAAAATCTTACCACCCGACGACTCCTCCGGTCCTTCTTTCCTCTTTGCTCTCCTTAGCCTTCTCTTTTTCTTCTAAGTTTTCTTCTTTCTTCCTCTTGTGAAGGTAGGGGACGGTTTTGAGAGTGCAAAGAGATGGAGAGAGTGTAGTGGTTAGATGGAAATGAGATGGGAAGTCATCTCATCTTTTTTTTTGGTTGTCATTCATTCCTCCCACCAACCAACATGGCATTAATGGAGGTGGTTGGGGTAAAACCACCATTTAAACCCATGGTTTCAATCTTGTGTTTCTTCAAAGTGGTTTGTATTTGTTTGGGGTGGTTTGTGTTGGTTGGAATGGTTTTGACTACTTGACCATAATTAACTTAATCAATCTAATTCAATTGATCCTTAGGTTAAGTTAATTAATTAATTCCTACTTAATTTTAATCCCATTAATTTCCCTCTATGAAATCCACCCCAAGTCAACCATGGTGGTCGGCCCCACCACCCTTGGGTCCACACGCCACCTCAATTGGTGAGGTGAAGGTGGGCCCCACTTGGTCATGTCATTTTGTTTCATTACTAACTTAGAGGGTTTAATTCCAATTCACCCTTTTTTAAATCAATTGGGCCACCATTGGGCCTACGGCCCAACCAAATTATTTTCTACCCTTTACCTTAGAGTTTGGACCAATTTTGATCCATTGGGTCCCACATGGTGATCAGGCCCACTTTGACCATCGTTGACCCTTCCGACGAATTCCATTCACTCTATGGTCCATTGGGTCCTTCTTGGGCCTTTGTTCAAAAATTTGATCCATTTGGCATTCCATCACATCAAAATTCAAATTAAAGTAAATAAATGCCAAATATATATTGATTTAAAATTTCAGGCTATTACAATAGAATCCTCTTTTGAAATTTTCGTCCCGAAAATTCGAGCGAAGTAGGGGTTCAAAACAACTCATGCGAAGAGCTCCGGATAAGTGGCTTTCATCTCCGACTCGAGTTCCCAGGTGGTTTCTTCACTGCCATGTCGTTCCCATACCACCTTGACGAACTGAATGGCGTGGTTCCACAGCACCCTTTGTTCGCTCCCGATCACTCTGACCGGCTTCTCCACATATGTCACATCGCTTTGTACATCGATGTCTTGAACATTCAACACATGAGAAGGATCGGGATTGTGCTTTCTTAACATGGATACATGGAATACATCATGTAAAGACGATAGCTGTGGAGGGAGCGCTAATTGATAAGCTACCCCCCCCCCCCACCCTTTTCAGTATCGGAAACGGCCCCACAAAATCTAGGCGACAGTTTCCCTTTCTTCCTGAACCTCATGTGCCCCTTCCGTGGTGAGACTTTCAGAAATACCAAGTCTCCCACCTCAAACTCGAGGAACCTTTTCCTCTTGTCGACATAGTTCTTCTGACGGCTTTGTGCAGTGAGTAGATGTTGTCGTATCAACTTAATCTGTGTTGTAGTCTCCGCAACAAAATCTGGCCCAATCAACGCAGGCTCACCGGCCTCCGTCCAACACACTGGCGATCTACACGGTCTACCATACAAGGCCTCAAATGGAGCCATCTGGAGGCTTGCCTGGTAACTGTTATTGTAAGAGAACTCCACCAGTGGCAATTGATCTTCCCATCCGCCCTTGAAGTCTAGCATGCATGCTCTCAGCATATCCTCCAGTGTCTGTATCGTCCTTTCTGACTGTCCATCAGTTTGTGGATGAAATGTTGTGCTAGTTAATACGTCGGTTCCCATAGCCGACTGCATGCTCTGCCATACTCTGCCGGTGAATCGACCATCCCTGTCGGACACAATAGATTGGGGAATGCCATGTAGCCTGATGATCTCTCGAATGTACTGTCGACCCAAAGTTTCTGATGAATCTGTCATTTTGATGGGAAGGAAATGTGCGGACTTGGTCAACCGGTCCACTATGACCCATATCGCATCATTGCCCTTTGATGTCCTTGGCAACCCTGTTACAAAGTCCATGGATATGTGCTCCCATTTCCATTCTGGTACCGGTAAGGGTGCGAGTAAGCCCGGTGGTTTCCGATGTTCTGCCTTAACCTGCTGACAAGTTAAGCAACGAGCAACAAACTCTGCCACATCTTTCTTAAGTCCATGCCACCAATAGTGCCTCTTAAGATCATGATACATTTTGGTGCTGCCCGGGTGGATAGAGAGTTTGGTTTGGTGTGCTTCAATCAGCAACTCTCTTCTGCAATTCTTAGGCACGTATGTCCTGCCTCGGAACATAAGACCCTGTCCTGGTCGTAACTCCCACTCCGGTATAACCTCGCCCGTAGACATCTTAGCCCAAATCTCCTCCACCTCTGGATCTGTCCGTTGCTCCCGTTCAATCTCGGAGACCATGTTGGATCGTATGATCAAATTATATATGGTCCCATGATTATTGAGGTAGAGTTTAAATTCTCTGATGGTATTCAGTACCTCCCATTCCATCCTGATCATGCTGGCTACTGTCGCATGTGACAAGCGGCTGAAGGCACCGCCACTTTGTTCGCCTTGCCAGGATGATACCGAAGTACAAACTCATAATCCCCAGATATTCCATCCATCTGCGCTGTCTAATGTTGAGTTCCTTCTGATCAAATAAATACTTCAGACTCTTGTGATCCGAGAATACCTCAAACTTTTCACCATAGAGGTAGTGTCTCCAGCTTTTGAGAGCAAAGACCACCGCTGCTATTTCTAGATCATGTGTGGGATAATGGCGTTCATGAATTTTCAACTGTCTTGATCAGTACGCCACCGCACGATTACTTTGACTGAGTGTACACCCAGTCCCTCACCAGAGGCATCACAGTACACCTCATAATTTTTGCCTCTTTCCGGCAAGATCAGAATAGGAGAGGTCGTAAGCCTCTCCTTTAGCTCCTCAAATCTCTGGTTGCATAGATTTGACCACTGAAATTTGACTCCTTTCTGAGTGAGTCGGATAAGTGGAGCTGCAATATTAGAGAAGTCCATGATGAATTTTCGATAGTAACCGGCCAATCACAGAAAACTGCGGATCTCGGTCACATTTGTCGGCGCTTTCCATTCCTTGACTGCTGCTACCTTAGCCGGGTCCACGGCTATACCTTCCTCTGATATGATGTGCCCCAAGAAGTTGACTTAAGATAGCCAAAAGTCACACTTGCTGGCTTTGGCATACAATTGGTTCTTCCTCAAGGTGTCTAGGACTATCCGCAGGTGCTCGGCATGTTCCTTCTGACTTTTGGAGTAGATCAGAATATCATCGATGAATATGATCACAAACTGATCTAAGTATGGACGGAATATCCTATTCATCAGGTCCATGAACACCGCCGGTGGATTAGTAAGTCCAAACGGCATGACTACATACTCATATAGACCATATCGTGTCCTGAAAGCTGTCTTCTCTATGTCCTCCTCCCTAACCTGGATTTGATGGTACCCGGACATTAGATCAATCTTGGAGAAGTGAGAGGAACCCTTAAGTTGATCAAACAAATCGTCAATCCGGGGTAGGGGATACTTATTCCTAACAGTCAGTTGGTTCAACTTTCTATAATCCACACACATTCGCAGGGTACCGTCTTTCTTCTTCACAAATAATACCGGGGCTTCCCATGCAGATGTGCTGTTCCGAATAAAACCCAGTCTGAGCAGTTCATCAATCTGCTTCTTCAACTTAGTCATCTCAGCTGGTGCCATTCTATAATGGGGTAACGATACTGGAGCGGCGCAGGGGTATAATTTGATCTCAAAGTCTATCTCCCTCTTGGGTGGTAAACCAGGGAGCTCTGTTGGGAATACCTCGGCATAATCTGCTACTATTGCCTGAAGTTCAGTTACTGGTACCCTATCTAATCTGAGATTGTTCAAGGCAAGATGGTTCAATTCTTCCTATAGCCTTCTAGGAATGCCCTGCCTGTCAGTGTGTACCACGTACCGCTTTCCCTCGGGTGACCAAAATATCACCCTACGAAGGTGGCAATCAATATGGGCCTGATATGTAGTTAACTAGTCCATGCCAAATATAACATCGTATTCGGCCATATCGATTACTAAGTAGTTGAACTCGAATCTGAATCCCGCGAGTTCAGTGTTCAATGCCGTACATATGAGTCCTAATGATGTGTCTCCGACGGGGGATACAATGGTAAGTGATGTGGACAGGTTTTGTATTAATGTGCCCGTAGCAGATATGAATGCAGCAGATATAAATGAATGTGAAGCTCCAGAGTCAAATAATGTAACAGCATAGGAACTACCAATTACAGCCATACCTTGCATCACCGAGCGATCCACCGCTACTAGAGTCGGTATGGTGAAAAGTCGTCCAGATCCGGTAGGGGTTGGCGCCCGTCCTGCCTGATTGTATGTTCTACCTCCTCGTAACTGAGTCAGTCTAGATGGAGGGCGGAAGGTACCCCTGGAGTTGGAGGGTTGGCTGATCTGGGGACATTCTCTCTTGAAGTGGCCCTATTGGCCACACTGATAACATGTGTTCCCACCCCGGGGAACCTGTGTGACTGATGTTGATGAGGAGGGCTGATTGGGGCGAAAGCCCCCCGTAGATCCTGTGGAGAGTGAGGGTCTGCTAGAATTTGGGTGGAACTTCTTGTTGGGTTGAAATGCACCCTGCCCACTTTGCCCTCGGCGGTTGTCAAACCACACTATTTCGTTCAACTCCCGTTCTGCTATGGTGGCCCTGCTGACCACCCCTGCCAATGTGGGTTTCTTGAAGATTGTCACCCTGGCTTTGATGTTTGGTCGAAGGCCCCGTTCAAACTTATGGGCCCTTCGGTGCTCAGTATCCACCATGTAGAACGCATAGATGGACAACTTAAGGAATTCTCTGTGGTATTCTACCACCGTCATGCTGCCTTGTATCAATGAGAGGAAGGCTTGAGTCTGGCTCTCTCTTTTCCTCTGGAAAATATTGCTCTATGAAGGTGGCTGAGAACCATTCCCATGTCATGATGGTCATTTCCCCTTCTGGCACCAGTGCTTGATGCTTTTCCATAATTTTCCATCAACTACTGGCATCCTCGATCAGTTGGGAAGTGGCCAACAAGATTTTATCAGCAGGATTGGAAATTTGGAGCAGGTTAAAGATCTGATTGATCATTTTTAACCAATGTTCCGCTCCGACAGCCCCTTTTGTTCCGCTGAAGTAGGGAGGGTGCTGTTGTTGAAAATCCATGACCATCTTCCATTTACTGGAGTCATTGGCGGTCGCATTTCTGCTTGAGTGTTGTTGAAGAGCGGAAGCGACTGCCGCTTGAACTACGTCTTTTAGCTCGGGAGGTACACCTTGTATGTTTATACTATTCTGTCCCTCGGCTGGATGAGGTGGTGGCACCTCCTCTTTTTGTCGAGGGGGTGTTACATCTTTCTCTACTCATGGGTTGGGACGGGTTCTTCTTTTTGGCGGCATTTTTCCTAAGTCATAAAAAAAACATTTACTGACTTAGTTCCTTCATAATGTTGGCGCGTTCATATACATTTAGTTTTTGGGAAAATTTGCCAATATAGACATACTTAGTTTTTGAGGGGATAATTCCTAAGTATTACGTATTGTCTCTCATATTGGGGAAAATTGCCAAATATGCATACATGGTTTGGGGAAAACTTCCCAAATAGCTATGTTTGTCCATTTTGGTGAAATCGGGGAAATTTTCCTATGTTCGATTAATCCATCAAGGTTATAATGATTGTACTTCCCTTACTATCATTTTTTTACGTCAAATGTGGCGCTCAAATTGAATGTTTCAATATGAGTCAATCGAAGTAGATTAATCCGGCCCCCCGTGCAGCAGACTCCGAAGAGTTGGTCAGTTGGGATTCTTCTCCGTCAGTGAGACGTGAAACCGTCTTAATCATACTTCGAGAGATTCATTCTTCCTATTTCGCTCTGATACCAACTGTAACACCCGCCCCATTTTCACCGAAATTAGAGTCTATTTTTTTTTTTTTAAAATAAAGTGACAACGGGCGCGGACGTCACAACGCGAGTTAAGTCCGAGCTTCTAAAGCCCGACTCTTAACTGGCCAGCCCCACGCGTACACAGAACTAAGTCCACGGGAACGGTTCAGGCGTAGGAAGTAAGCTCGCGGAATATAATTACGTGCAGAACGTTATAATAAAGACTATCCTACCGGTTTTAGGTAGAAGGGAAGATACAACATTAAATTACCAAAATACCCCTATGTTCACATTTATGCCTCAAAACGATATTGTCCATAATGAAGTCCAAACCATAACAAGAAATATAAATTATACAGTCCGACGAGGTAAGCTACTTTAAATTACATCTCCAAAATGAAACTTAAATAAAACTAGATATCCGCTTCCCAAGCTCCTAAGCTTGGCTCCCGGCATGTCCACCGTTTCCGCCATCTCCTGCGTCATTAGCTAGGGTAGAAGTAGGGCGTTAGTCAACGCGCCCAGTAGGACTCCGAGTAGGGCTAGCAAATGGATTAGTAATAACATGCATACCAAATAATAATAAAGTAAACATATGCTGAATGCCATGCCATGGGTGCCTATGTCATGTGTCCCACCCATCCACCGTATCATCATAAAATTGTATCCCCCTTGATGGCAAAGCGTCGTCAAGGTGTCCCCATGTTTGCTTCTCGGTCGCCCCGACGGAGCATGGACTCCGGTTATAGCATAAGAGCTATCCCCATGTCTGATTCTCGGTCGCCCCGACGGAGCATGGACTCCAGTTATAGCATAAGAGCTATCCCCATATCTGATTCTCGGTCGCCCCGACGGAGCATGGACTCCGGTTATAGCCTAAGAGCTATCCCCATGTCTGATTCTCGGTCGCCCCGACGGAACATGGACTCCGGTTTCATTATTTTCCCGCCCATGCCATGCATGAGATGTAAGTGCATTATGTTATGTAATATATATATAATCCATATAAAATCCATAGCATCTAAGTATAGTCCATAGTCTTAAAAAATATTATCCATAGCATTAAATCATAATCCATAGTACTTAAACATATAATTCATAATTCGAAATCCCATCATAAGATAAATCATATAATTATCAAATTAAAGAACCATCACATATCCAAGGCTTACAAAAAGGTAGGAATCCTACCGAATACCGTTTAGCGTCCCGTTACGTTTCCGTTCGATAATCCGGTCGCCGATCGCGTACCGTTTGCGACGTCCTGGTACCTTATTACATATTTACCGAATTAGTCCATATGTTATCCATGATTAAGTCCTTAACTTATTACAACCTTAGGTTCTTAATTACGTTATCCATTTACCAAAATCAGCCCCTAACTTAGCCTCGTTTTCCGTGGTTTAAAACACATCCATAAATCCAATTTTGGCCATTTTAAATATTCCGATTTGCTAGCCTAAAACGCAGCATCTATCCGTTTCATTTAATCATTCGCAATGTATCCAATTTTATGTCTAACATACATAGGGTTCGGCCATGATGGGTTCTTCAATGTGGCCACTAATTACGGTTTTGCCACTAGACCTCCATGGTTTAATATTTCCTCATTCATGCATATTTTTAAGTCAAAAATTCATCCATAACTTAGATCCATTACGCATTCATTGACTATGCCCTAATATCCATAAAAATAGCCACCTACTTTGATTAAATTTGAAAACATTTAATCCCATAATTCATTCCACATTTGGCCTAAGATGTAGCCCACATAAAGGGTCATGGGTTCATTTTATCCCCTTTTAATCCCACCTCCAATGAAATTAAATCATTCAATTAAATCCCCATTTAAATTTATCATATCTTTCCATTATTTTCCATTCTTTTTACCATCATTAAAAATCACTAAATCATCACCATAGGGTTCGGCCATGGTATGGCTCACCTTCATGGGTGCCCTTTTAAGACCAATGTTTTGTCCAAAAACAATCCATTTTTAAAATCAATAACCTTCATTCATTTTGGTCCTTTAAAACTTCCAAAATATTCACATACTAATCCATCATTTCCATCCTTTAAGGCCATTTAAAAAAATCACTTTTCAACACCATAGGGTTCGGCCATACACCATGGCTGAACCCATGTTCATGGTCCATCTTATCCATGCCATCTTTAAAACTAAAATACCTATTTACATTCCTCATGATTTTCTCATTAAAACTCCTTAAAAGTCAACAACTTTTCAATCACTTAAAACCTCAACATCATTAACCCTTCTCCATAATTTTAGACCTCAAACCCTAATTAAAAATCAGCTACATGGCCGAACCCTATGGCCCATGAATCCATTAAAAAATCCAAATTTTCTATGCTTAATACAGACTTGAAATTCCATTAAAAATTCCATTCTTCCATTTCATCCATTTCTTAATCCATTCCTCCATTTTATCCATTTCTTATCCTACCGTTTGATGGATCTTAGATCCATGGCCCACAACATTTTTGACGATATTAAATCTAAGAAATGGATTCCATATCCTATCTAGAAAACATAAATTCTTGTTTTAAGAAAATCTTACCACCCGACGACTCCTCCGGTCCTTCTTTCCTCTTTGCTCTCCTTAGCCTTCTCTTTTTCTTCTAAGTTTTCTTCTTTCTTCCTCTTGTGAAGGTAGGGGACTGTTTTGAGAGTGCAAAGAGATGGAGAGAGTGTAGTGGTTAGATGGAAATGAGATGGGAAGTCATCTCAACTTTTTTTTTTGTTGTCATTCATTCCTCCCACCAACCAACATGGCATTAATGGTGGTGGTTGGGGTAAAACCACCATTTAAACCCATGGTTTCAATCTTGTGTTTCTTCAAAGTGGTTTGTGTTTGTTTGGGGTGGTTTGTGTTTGTTGGAATGGTTTTGACCATTTGACCATAATTAACTTAATCAATCTAATTCAATTGATCCTTAGGTTAAGTTAATTAATTAATTCCTACTTAATTTTAATCCCATTAATTTCCCTCTATGAAATCCACCCATGGTTGACCAAGTCAACCATGGTGGTGGCCCCACCACCCTTGGGTCCACACGCCACCTCAATTGGTGAGGTGAAGGTGGGCCCCACTTGGTCATGTCATTTCATTTCATTACTAACTTAGAGGGTTTAATTCCAATTCACGCTTTTTAAATCAATTGGGCCACCATTGGGCCCACAGCCCAACCAAATTATTTTCTACCCTTTACCTTAGAGTTTGGACCAATTTGATCCATTGGGTCCCACATGGTGATCGGGCCCACTTTGACCATCTTGACCCTTCCGACGAATTCCATTCACTCTATGGTCCATTGGGTCCTTCTTGGGCCTTTGTCCCAAAATTTGATCTATTTGGCATTCCATCACATCAAAATTCAAATTAAAGTAAATAAATGCCAAATATATATTGATTTAAAATTTCGGGCTATTACAGGTTAAGTGAAGGTGGAGAGAAGAGAGGAGATTATGAGAGAACTTAGGAACTGGATTGGCTTGGGATTGGGAAAATCGTGTGGGATACTTGGGGATTGGATGGTGAGGTGTGTTAGGATCTTAGGAATGTATCTAGATGGATTTTAGTCTAAGTGCATGGAAAGGTTATAGGTTGCAAAAATCATGGGATGATGAGGTGTAATATGCTCATGGGGGTTAGCTTGAACCAAGTTGTTCATAACTTAGGGTTTATGAATTGAAGGCTTAGATTAAACCGGTTTTAATCTAATGGATCTAAGGTATTTTGGGTAAAATAATTATAAAAATGGGTATATGGTTGGTGGAGGGTTTAGATGCATAGGTGGATCAAAATGGATGATGAAATGCATGACCTAAATCTAAGGTAATGTGTTTATGTAATGGATCCATGTGGAGGCTCTAGGGTTTCTAAGAGATGAATGAATGGATGTGATTGGAGGACCTAATATCTAATGGCTAAGATGCTCAATGCATGAAATGAATGGATGACCCTAGAGCTAATGATAGATGAATGGATGGGTTAGATTTGATGGTGGATCTAAGGTTTGACCTAATTGGGTATGTGAGATGGAAGGTTAAGATCTAAGATGGAAATTGGATGGTGTGGATGTGAAGTTGGGTTATGGGTTTTGGACATAAGTAGTTGGGTTGGACTTAGGTAAATTCAAACATGGACCATGGAGTTCATTGGACTTTGGCTTAGGATTTGGATCAAGACCTCAACGCAGGCCCATTTAAATTGGATTGGGCCTTAGTTGGACTGAGCTTGCACACTGGCCTGGCCCAATGTGTGGAATGTGCATGGGCTTGCATGTTGCTTGGCCCATTGAAGCTTTGTGGAGCATAACTTGGCCCACTTGAACTGAGTCTTTGCCTAATGACTTCAAATTCAAGCTTGGGCACTTAGATTGAAGCTTTTAACCTCTAGAATTAAATAATTATTCAGCCACTTTAAATCTAAAAATTATTAATTAATCATAAACTCTCATAACTGGATCTAGATTAATTAATTTACATGAAAATCCTAGAAAGTGACATAAAATAATTATAATAATTCTAGGTATTCCCTTTTAAAGCTCTAAAATTGCAATCTTCTGTTGTTTTAACTTGATTTTCCTGAACTTTTCATTTTTACTACAAAACTGACAAAGTACATTAAGTGCATCATTATATACAAAATTGAGGATTAACTAACCCAAAAATAAGGGGTAAAAATGTAAGATTTCAGTGCTCAACAAAGGTTGACTCGCGAGGATACGTAGTTCGTATGAGACGAGACTTGCGAGGTGGCCTTCCAGAGGCTGAAAGAGAGTTTGACTTCCGCTCATGTGTTGATGGTTCCAGAGAGGCGCCGTGGCTATGTGGTATACTGTGATGCTTCCGGTGATGCTTTGGGTTGTGTACTGATGCAGGATGGAAAAGTGGTAGCTTATGGTTCGAGACAACTTAAACATCGATGGAAAAAACTATCCTATTCATGATTTGGAATTAGTGGTTGTGGTTTTATACTTAGATATGGAGACAGTACTTGTATGGTGAGAGGTTTTCTCAGATCATTGTAGCCTAAAGTATCTGTTCACACAGAAGGAGCTGAACATGAGACCGAGATGGTGATAGAGTACCTGGGTGACTAAGACTTTGTGTTCTTTTACCACTCCGGTGAGGTGAACGTAGTTGCGGACACCTTGAGTTGTTGGGCGATGGAAGCCTTATAGAGTATGATCGGAGGTTATAGAGAATCCAGATTTTGCAGCATGATTGCTCAGCCAGAGATTTATGACAGAGTTTTGAGAGCTCAGCAGATAGATGAGAGGTGTATCGCATTGAGAGATGTTGTGGCTAGTGGCAGTGGACCTTTTGGATGGATTATGAGAAGAGATGGTGGTTTGACCTTTCAGAGCAGGCTATTTGTACCCATGTAAGCAGTGTCGCGACAAGGTATTGCGGCATTTCCATCACTCTAGATTTTTTGTGCGTCCGGGACGTGCAAGGATGTGTCCTTATTTGCTTCAACAGTTCTGGTGGAGAAACATGAAGAGGTCAGTGGCTGAGTCTGTGACCCGTTATTAGACTTGCCATCAGGCCAAGATAGAACACTTGAGAAGAGGTGGTAGGTTGTAGTATTTTCCAATCCCTAAATAGAAATGTGATCATATTACTATGGATTTCGTGACTAAGTTGCCGAGGTCACCTCAAAGACTTGATGCAGTGTGGGTCATAGTGGCTCAATTGACAAAGTCGACTCATTTTCTTGGCATGAAGATGACAGATCCTCTTGAGACTATCAGTTGGCTATTTTGGGACAGAGGTTGTCAAACTGCACGGTATACCTAAGTCAATTGTTTCAGACCAGGACCCAAGGATTGTCTCTCGATTATGGCAGAGCTTGCAGAAAGAGTTGAGCACACAATTTTGTTTTAGTACAACGTTCCACCCATAGGCAGATGGTCAGTCTGAGCGAACTATTCAGATCTTATAGGATACGCTCCGAGCTTGTGTTTGGGATCATAGCGTAGTTGGGAGAGCCACTTACATTTGGTTGAGTTCATTTACAACAGCTATCAGTTAAGTACGAAGATGTCATCGCATGAGGCCTTTTATGGCAGACCATGCAGATCAGCAATGCGGAGATCAGTGATACAGTGAGGCCAGGGCCAGATATGGTTAGGCAGACTACTGAGCAGGTGAGACTGATCAGACAGAGATTGGTGACTACCCAAAACCGATAAAAGAGTTAAACTGACCGTCAGAGGATGGCACTTGAGTTTGCTATTCGAGACCATGTTTTCCTTTGTGTTTCTCCCCGTCATGGGATTCAAAGGTTTGGGCGCCGAGGAAAAGTTTTCACCTCGATATATTGATCCATTTGAGATCCTGTAAAGGACCGGGGAGGTGGCCTACAGACTTGCACTCCCTCCACGTCTCACCAAGTGCACAACATCTTTCATGGTTCAATGCCTTGAAAGTATCATCATGATCTGTCGCATTTGATTAACTGGGAGGACATGGAACTCAATGAGAACGTTACCTTTGAAGAGAGACCAATACAGATTGAGGATTCGAGGTAGTATAGTCTTTGTGGCAAGACTGTCCACTTGGTTTCAGTGGTTTACAAGTGCAAGGTAGAGAGTCTTCCACTTGGGATAATGAGGCAGTGATACGAAAGCAGTTCCAAGCCTTGTTTGAGACTAGAGGTATGAGTTCAGTTTGAAATTTGAGGACGAATTTCCCTTAAAGGGGGGTAGTGTTGTAATGACCCATTCTGAAATTTCCTAGTTTTTTCTAAGAGACCTATGGATCTCTGCACTGTTACGGGACTTTGGTGGCATTGGGTGTAATAGCCCAGATTTGTGAATCAATACATATATTGGCTATTATTTATGTTAATGGTTGAAATTTAGAATTTTGATGGAATGAATGGTAAATGGATCAAAATTTGGACAATGGCCCATGTATGGTCCAGTGGGCCATGGATTGGGTTAGTTTCATTTAAATGGGTCAATGATAGTTAATTGGGTCAAGGATGGTCAATTGGGTCAAATACCCATTTGGGACCCAATGGGTCAAGATGGTTTGAGCATTAGGGTAAATGGGTAGGAGGTGAATTTAATTGGGCCATGGGCCCAATGGTAATCCAATTAGATGGAATGGATTGAAGTGATTGAGAATCACCTAAGTTAAATTGGAAATTATCCAAGTGTTATGGTCTAGTGGGGCCCACCTCCACCTCATCAAGTGAGGTGGCGTGTGGACCATGACTTAGGTGGGGCCGACCACTATGGTTGACTTGGTCAACCATGGATAAGTCAAAGGGAATTAAGGAGGATCAAAGTAAATTAAGTTGAATCAAGTAATTTAAATCATCTAAGTTAATATTGAATAAACCTAGGTGACATGATCGAATGGGACCCACCTCCACCTCATCAAGTGAGGTGGCGGGTTGGCTAAGGAATTGGTGGGGCCGGCCACCATGGTTGACTTGGTCAACCATGGATGGATTCGTGGAGAAAAGTAAGACAAATAAATGAAATTAAACTATGTAATTAAATGACCTAAGTTAGCTATCAAATTAATCAAATAAATTACAATATATGGGGTGAGTTAAATGGGGTGAGTCACTTAGATAATGAGTGAGTCAAATGGGTGATTTCCATTCCACTTGACCCACCCAAACCACCTAGATAAGACCCACCAAAACCGTTGGCCATGGAAGAGTGGTATGGCTAAGACAAGATCCACAAAATGGGGCCTAGCTTGGGCATGCATTGGCCCATGGTGGGGTGGTGGTTCCACCTCATCCCAACCACCACCACTAAGGGACAAGGGACCTAGGATTAAGGGCATGCAAGGCCATGCACCCATTTGGTTTGGTCAATGGGCTCATGGGGAAGACTCCACCTTAATGAGGGTGGAGTCTAACCCAAGCTACCCAAGGTAAGATGAGAAAGGTCTAGGGTTTCATCTCATCTCCATCTCGCCATCTCTCACTCCCTCTCCTAGCCGTCCCCCCCTCTCATCCAAAGAGAAGACCAAGAAGAAGAAAAGACTTAGAAAAATAAGAGAAACTTTCCAAGTTTGGCCGACCACCACCCTAAGATCAAGACTTAGATGATTTTCCATTCTCTCCTCCTCTCCCTCTCTCAAACCCACTCCATCTTGGCCGAACCAAACCTTGGAGATTTCATTGGAGCAAGATCATATCTTGGCCGAACATCAAGGAGAAAGAAGGAAGGAGAAAGGCTAAGAATCAAAAGGAACAAGAGGAAACAGAAGGAGCCGCAGGATAGGTAAGTTACACTCAACAAGATGTTATTTTTTTTAGGAATTAAAAGAAGTCATGAAGTCCATTTTCTTGGATTAAATGGTGGCCAAAACATTATGGGCCATGGATCTAAAATCCATCCAAGGAAGGGATGGGAAATGGACAAACCCTAAGGGGTAGGGTAGACTATGAATAATGGAACAAATAAGGACACTATGCACACATATGGATTATGCATGCATGCATGGTATAAAGGGTTCAAAGATCATTGTTCGGCTATTGCATGGCCGAACCCTGACTGTTATGTAAATGTAGAGAGAACCCCATGCATGTCAAGAATATGATGAGTGAACAAGATGTATTGGTTTGGCCTTTGCATGGCCAAACCCTAGGGTTTTCTTGTATGAAAACTATCAAAGATTAAAGCATGGAAATGTGATTTTTGGGAGATTAAAAAGGGACCCAAAAACCTAGTTAGTGAGGTTCGGCCATGGGGTATAGCTGAACCCCACTAAGGCATGTATGATGGACTTAGGCAAGATTAAAACATGGGTTTAATTGTTCATGTGTAATAAGGCAAACGGGACCTCGCAAGCGGTGAGCGATTGGTGACCGAATTCGTGGATGGAAACGCAAAGGAACACTAGTTGGTATTTGGTAGGATTCCTACCTTATTGTAAGCCATGGATTATGTGTTTATGGATGTTTTTATTGATTTATTTTGGTAATCAAATGACATGTTTTAATATGGGTTTTAAATGCTATGACTTGTATTTTATATGACATATTGCATTTACATCTCATGCATGGCATGGGAGGGATGAAATGAAACAGGATTCCATGCTCCGTCGGGGCGACCGATAAACACACATGGGGATACCTTGATGTGCTTCATCCATCAAGGGGGTACTATGAGATTGTAATACCTTGATGAGGGTTTTCCATCAAGGGGGACATGATCTATGATTAAAGAGGGACATTGTATAATGATGATGTACATGATGGGTGGGACTCATGACATATGACACCCATGGCATAGCATTGATTGCATGGTTTTGCTATACTATTATCTATGTGTTTTGTTATCACTAATCCATGTGTTGGCCCTACTCGGAGTACCTACTGGGCGTGTTGTCTAACGTCCTACTTCCACCTTAGATGATGACGCAGGAAATGGAGGAAATGAAGGACGCGACCGGGGCCAAGCGTAGGAGCTTGGAGGAGCGAGCTAGGTTATTTACTTAAGTTTATTTTTGGAAATGTAATTTGAGTAACTTAGCTCGTTGGACTGTAATAACTTAGACTATTGCTATGGTTTGGACTTTTATTTGGACATTATAATTTTGAGGTATTATTGTTAATTAAGTGATGTAACCTCCATGCTATCTAAAAATTGGTAGGATAGATTCTATTATAGTTCCACTTTAAGTTTATATTACGCAAGCTTACTTTCTACGTGTGAACCATTCCCGTGGACTTAGTTTACACGCACACGTAGGGTTGGCCAGTTAAGGGTCGGGCTTTGGAAGCTCAGACTTAACTCGCGTCGTGGCGCCCCGCGCTCTTTGTCACTCTTTATTTCAAAAAAAAAAAAAAATTAGACTCTGATTTTCGGCTAATAGCATTGTAGTGAAAAGGGGCGGGCATCCACATTGGGAGAATGTGGATCCTGAAGTGAGCCCCAGTTTACATGTTTTCGAGCACGGAGACTTGAAGGGTAATTTTGTAAGTTTGAATTGTTATAAGTTTTGTCAAAAAAAAATTGGAAATCACACGTTTTTCTGTCCCGACGTTCGACGTTCAATTTTTTTCAGATTTTCAATTAATTTTCTTGAAAATATAGTGTCTCTTCATTTTAAAATTTGATTTAACGCATTTCAAGGTTCAAAACAAATAATAATAGTAATATTAATAAAAAATAAAATCGATGATACAAAAGATTGTGGGTACTGATTTTTATTTCATTTTATTTTTTGTTCATAATTAAAACCCTTATATATATATATATATATATAACTCAAATCCTAACCTTACCTTAACCCTAAGTCACCAATATAAATAATCTTTCCCTTTAGCAAAACCCTAGCCTCTACCCTTTCATTTCTTTTCTCTCCAATCCCTTTCCTCCTAAGCCCAAAAACCCTAAATTCATTGTTGGCCGCCACCCCTTGCAACTCTCTCTCTCTCTCTCTCTCTCTCTCTCTCTCTCTCTCTCTCTCGGCCTTCTCTTCAGTCATTTTTTTCTCACTCTTTCCTTCCCTCTCTCGGTTCTTATTCATCTTCTTTCTCTTTTACTCTCTTTTCTCTCTTCACCCGAACCCTAACTCCCAAAACCCACCATATCTACCACTGCCTCTCTTTCTTTTCTCTCCTCACCTGAAACCCAAAGTCCCAAAACCCACCATATCCGCCGCCGCCTCTCTTTTCTTTCTCTCATCTGTTCTTTTCCCTCTCCCCTCAAACCCTAACCATTTTTGTGTTGCCACACCTCCTTCTCTATCTACCTCGCGCCACCGCCACCATCGTCTTCTCTCACCTCAGCCAAGTCAGATCTCCCCAAATCCATCCTCCTTGCTACCATATCCGCAATCCCCATTCAGATTTCCGCAATTCTTATTTTTTTTCTCCTCTTTTTTGAGCCAACTGGATCAACTAAGCAGCCCAGTTGACTCAGTCAGAATGAGTCTTGGCTCTCCTTGTTAAAAGGCTCAAATGTCTACAAGCCCTGTAAAACTAGCCCAGTCTATTCGGTCCAGCCCAACTCTATCCAGTTGCAGACCCAGGCCAAACTCGCCTCAGACCCAATCATTGAACCCAACGATCTTGGCCCAACCCATGCAGGTCGAAGCCCAGTTTCAGCAGATCCAATCCGGCC
The DNA here is from genome assembly GCA_022113865.1 of Chimonanthus praecox. NCBI lineage: Eukaryota > Viridiplantae > Streptophyta > Magnoliopsida > Laurales > Calycanthaceae > Chimonanthus > Chimonanthus praecox. Next base: position 43,718,647 of record CM039094.1, read on the forward strand.
CAACCCGACTTCTCAACACAGCACATAGGCCCGGCCAATTCCAGGCTCATTTCTTGGCTCAACCCGACCCATTTTATGCCCATCTCAGCTCAATTCTAGGATGCTCTGGGGATCGTTCTGGAGTGTTTTTGGCCCGTTTGGGGAGCACTTCTATAGTGCTTCTGGACCATTTTTGAGCCTGATTCTGGTCAGATTTGTGGGATCGTCCCAGTTTTGTGGGATGGTCACAGTTTTATGGAACCGTTCTAGATTCTCGAGCCCGATAGCCCGTGCATCACTTCCTTCAAGTCTGCAACTTGTTTTATTCCTCCGATTTTAAAAGCACACACACAAGTGAGGGGATTATCACTGTTTTACCATGCATTCGTATTGTTAACCTATAACCTTGGACATCGAGTAACCTGAATGAGGTCCTTCGTTTATTAACCCACTCGTTAAGGGAACCATTGAAATGAATATGTTGCAAGGGATCTGTTCGGGTTCACCCATGTTAATTATATGCAATTAATGAAAAATTCTAATTGAATGAATGGTTATTGATGCTTAGAAATTGTTGAAAACATGTTTGTGTTTGATCATAACACATATATGATATTATGATGAATGAGACAAGTGTTAGATGGATATTGGAAACGATATTTGAAAGATGTTATGATGCATTGCGTGTTTATGCATAAGATGAAAATGTAATGTCATGTTGGATATAGAGTTATGTGTTTGAGCTCGCATGATGAAGCATGTTGTTGATATTGGTGCTATGTCAGAACTTGTTTGTGTTGTCATACATGATCATGATACCATGTGCATGCATGGGAGGATTTGTTTATGTGTATGCATTGATGATGATGAGATGAGTTTGGTTGTTGGGAGGACTTCACCATTATGCTCCGGAGATCGAGACCCCCATAGGGGATGCTGGCTTCTCCGTACGTTCCGGCGGTTGAGGTGCCTGTCCTTGAGATTTGCTTCCCCGTTATGCTCCTGAGGTTGAGACCCCATAGGGGATGCAGGTTTCCCCGTTGTATTCCGGTTGAGGCAGTTGTGTATTGTGTGGTCTCCCGTTTGCATTGATAGGGAGATCGGAGTTTGTTGGATGACCTGATCTGGGCTATCGAGATGATGACTCGAATTGGTCGGTGAATTATTGGTTGGTGGTGTGTTTGGATCTCATACATATGAGAACCCCGGTTATTATGACATTCATGCATTCATGCATATGATATCTATTTATGTTGTTGACATGTGATATGCATTATCTCTTCATTGGACTGGTTAACTCACCACTTACCTTCCAGGTACTTTGATTGCGGAGGAGCAGGCAGTTCCCTTGAGCAGACGCCCAGATAGGAGTAGTACTAGTTAGAGATTCTATGATCATGCTTATTTTTAGTTTGAAAGAACTTGTTTGGTATGAATTCTTTGTATGATGTTTATTTTGGATGACAATACAACTATATTTGATCAGTTTGTGTTGTTTGTTAAGTTTCTTATCATTATGGAGTCGTGGTTTGTTGAGTGGGAGATAGTTAACCCATTTCAAAAAATATATACCCGATATCCATCCTTTGTGTTGATTAGAGATATTTCAGAGATAACGTGCCCGTAGTGGGACGGAGCGTTATAGATTTTCGTGATTTCCCTCGGTTTTCTTTAACTCTCCCTCGGTTTCCCAGATTTTCTCTTAACTTCCTTGTTTTCTTTCTCAATTTTCATCCCCTCTCCGGCTCAGTTAGGTGACTGTGTCAGCCTTGCTGAGTCACTTAATTGACTCAGTTGGCATTCTGGGTTAACCTAGTCCTGGGGTTTGACTCGGGACCGCCCCAATTGCACGGCCCATTGGCCCAAACTCGACCCATCAAATTGGTTCGGATCTAGTCCAGTCAGGCCAGGCCCAGACCTAGTCCTGCGTATTTTTTTTTTGCAAGCCCAGTTCTTTGGCTCAGCCCGTTTTCGAGGGCAGCCAAGCTCGGCCCGTTTTGGGCCCGACCAAGTTTTAGGCCCGTTTTAGTCCAGCCTCATTTTAGCCCGTTTTGCCTTATTTACTTATTCATTCTTTGTGTTTCAATAGAGAATACCCTCCAACCCATCAAGCCGCTTGCTCGCTTCAGATTTTCAATTCCAAACACATTGTGAGGGGTCTTATCACTGTTTTACCACGCACTTGCATATATTAAACCATTACCTTTGGACACGGAGTGACTCGAGTGCAACCCTTTATTTATTTAGCCACTCTCTAAAGTAAAATTGTTGAAATAAATATGTGGCAGAGGGCCCACTCGGGTGTACTCCTGTTAACTATATGCATTTGTGGAGAACTTTAATTTGGATAATCTGATAATTGAATGTGATACTTGGAAATTGTTGATAATGCTTGGAGTGTTTATTTCACTAGATGTTAATGAAACCATGTTGAGTATAGATATGGGTGACTAAGTAACTCATTGTATACTTTTGACTCGCATGATGAAGTATGTTGCTGATTTGAGTTGATCGTATTAGAATATATCCTTAATGTTATACTTGATGATGACATCGTGTGCATGCATTGGAGAGCTTGTTTATATGTGTATATGTTTATGATGATGTGATGAGATTGGTTGTTGGGAGGACTTCTCCGTTACGCTCCGGCGATTGAGACCCCCATAGGAGATGTGGGTTTCCCCCCTTTTGACTCGCATGATGAAGTATGTTGCTGATGATCGTATTAGAATATATCCTTAATGTTATACTTGATCATGACATCGTGTGCATGCATTGGAGATATTGTTTATATTTGTATATGTTTATGACGATGTGATGAGATTGGTTGTTGGGAGGACTTCCCCATTACGCTATAGCAGTTGAGACCCCCATAGGAGATGTGGGTTTCCCCCTTGCGTTCCGGTAGTTGAGGTGCCTGCCCTTGAGATTAGCTTCCCTGTTATGCTCCGGCGGATGAGTCCCTCATAGGGGATGCGGGTTTACCCTTTGCATTCTGCAGTTGAGGCGGTTGTATGTTGTATGGTCTCCCGTTTGTTTTGGTAGGGAGACCAGAGTTGTTGGAGGACCATTATGGGTTATGGAGGTGATGTTTCGGACTGGTCAATGGGACCATTGGTTAGTAGTATATTTGAGTACTCATGTATAGTGACATTCTTTCTAGTATGATGTTCACTATATTTCATACTGTAACGCCCCGCCCTTTTTCACTCTAACCTTTCTGTAAATCAGAGTCTATTTTTTTTTAATATACCAGAGTGATAGAGAGCGGGACGTCACGACGCGAGCTAAGTTCAAACTTCTAAAGTCTGACCCTTAACTGGCCAACCCTATGTGTACATGGACTAAGTCTCTGAAAATGGTTCACACATAACAATATAAACATGCGGAATTAAAATCATAACATGCAGAATTATAATAGAACCTAGTTCTATTCCATTTCAGATAACAAAGTACATCAAGTCCTTAATCATCATAAACATAACACAATTGTCCAAGTAAACATCCAACCATGGCAAATCATCTAAGTTATTACATGTCCGAAGTCTAGTTACTCAAATATAAGTCCATAAGTAACTTTAATAAAATATAATCCAATCACATATCCAAGCTCCTATGCTTGGCCCTTTTCGCGTTCATCGTTCCCCTCGTTTCCTGTATCAACCACTAGGGTAGAAATAGGGCGTTAGAACAACGCGCCCAGTAGGTATTCAAATTAGGGCTAACACATGGTTAGTACACAACCTATATAATAATATCATAATGTCAAAAACCATATAATCCATGCCATGTCATGATGTCAAATGCAATGAGTCTCACCTATTACAAGTACATATAAGTACCCCCACATAGGTCTTTCGGACGCCCCCACGGAGTGTGGTCCCTCCGGTTTCTTCCTGATGGAAAAGCACATCAAGGTATCCCACATAGGTTTTTCGGACGCCCCAACGGAGTGTGGCCCCTCCGGTTACATATCCTTCACCCCATGCCATGCATGAGATGCCAATGAAACACATGTTATTTTATATAAGAAACATAGCATTAAAAACTCACATTTGAAACATATCTTTTTCAATATAAATTCATCAAATAAGATAAAAACGATGTACATAAACCCATGGTTTCAAAGAGGTGAAATCCTACCAAAGACCACTAACGTGTCCTTGTGCTTCCGTCCGGTAACCACTCACGATCGTACACACTTTGTGAGGTCCCATTACCTTATTACACAACAATTAATTAAACCCATGTTCCAATTGATTTCTTATCATATCTAAGTCCAAAAGCACCTTAGTCCATAAAACATAACCTTGTGGGGTTCGGCCATGCAACATGGCCGAATCTCACCCCCTTAAGTTAATCATTTAGTCACTTCCCATTTATTTAATCCAACATACATAAACCCTAAGTCAATCAAAACAATCCCCATGGGGTTCGGCCGTACACCATGGCCGAACCCATGGTCCATTAATTCTACTTAATTACCATACTGCCATCCATGGCTATCATTCCATTAACCTTATCCTTCATACATTAAAACCATAAATCATTCCCCATGGAGTTCGGCTACACACCATGGCCAAACCCAAGGTCTATCATTTTCACACTTATTTACATCATTGCCATTGTTCATATCCATAACAAAAAAAAACTTCCTCATGGGGTTCGGCCATACACCATGGCCGAACCCATGATCTTTCATTTTTAGCCTATATTACAATATTGTCATTACCTCCAACAACTTATGTTTAGGTTCAAACACATGGGTCCATTCATTTATTTAAACATTCATAACACTCCCAATAACCCCTTAAAATAATTTATAACCGATTCCTTTAAACATATTAGGTCCATACATGACCCATAAAAATTGGTTCATGGGGTTCGGCCAAACACCATGGCCGAACCCATAATATCATTGTTCCATCCTCCGTCTTAATTTATTTACAATAATAAATCCATGATTGAACCATAGAATTAATTCATGGGGTTCGGCCAAACACCATGGCCGAACCCTATGATGTATAACTTTCCAATTATATTAATTTCCATACTTGAATCCATAAATCAAGGTTCCTTCCTTTTTTAATCCAAAAGTCCATAATTAGAAACTTTCTAATTTAATAACCATCTTCCATGGGGTTCGGCCATACAACATGGCCGAACCCTATGGTTCATAATCTTCTCTTTTAAATGCAATCAAAACGTCATAACCCTCCATGGTTTTCATGATCCAATTGCATCTAAAACCATCAAGCCTTCCATCCATGTAAAATAAATCATAAGTAACCTTTCCCATTATTTTCCATGATCTAAATACATGAACATCATTCCATTAATTAACCATAATCATTCCCTCAATTTTCTTCCATGGGGTTCGGCCATACACCATGGCCGAACCCTATGGTTCCTTATCTTAAACAAAATTATCAAACTACTTACCGGTTCCGCGACTCCTCTGGTTTTACTTCGCTTGTTCTTGCTCTTCCAATCTTTTCCTTCTACTTGATCTTTCACAATTGTTGGCTGCCCTCTTCTTCTCTTGATTAATGCCGAGAACACCTTCTTGATCTTTAGCTGAGGTTGTGACTTGAGAGAGAGAGGGACAGTTCGGCTATTAGTGTGTATTGCCGTGCGCCCCTTGTTGCCTTCTCTTTTATAATTTCCAATAATCCTATCTTAGAAGGTGCCATGCGCCCCTTGTGTCTTAATTAGTAGTTGCCGACCCTTCAATTAGCAATTCCCCTAGTGCCATTTTTAATCAAGGGAAAGGACCCATGTTTAGAGATAACCTTGCGCATCAACTTGGATTGCGCCTATCCCACACACGGCATAGCAATCTCTATTTTTATTCTTAGATATCTTCTTTATTTAGTAATCCCTTAGTTTCACTCTTAACCAAGGAAAGACCCCTTTTAATATGATCTTATGCGCATCCTCATGGATGTGGAAATCCCACACACACGGCGAAGGCAATCTATCTCATTCCTAAAATCTTTATGCGCATAAACATGGATACACAAACCTTCATACACGGCCATGCTATCTTTTATTTAATTTTAGACAATTCCCTAATGCCGTTTTTAATTAAGCCCCATTTAATTTTATTGAAACTATTTCCACAATCCGTTGGGTGTTAATTGGGCAATGACCCAACACTTTACCCATCTAAGGTTCATATCTAATAATTCACAAATTAAATGGCTAATTTTCATATATATTAATAACTTGAAAATCCGGGGTGTTACACATACATGTAATACATGTTATGTTGCTGACATGTGATATGTTTTATCCCTTAACTGGGCAGGTTAGTTCACCTCTTAGTTTTTAGGTACCCAGATCGAAGAGGGGCCCACCAGCTATCACATGAGGAGGAGCAATAGTAGTTCGACATTTATGTTCATGCTTATGTTTTAAATTTGAGAGACTCCAGTTTGCATGGACTTATTATTACATGTTTGTTTGGATGATTGCATAACTATATTTGGTTATTCTATGGTTGTTTGTTATGTTTCTCAGCATTGTGGACTTGTGGTTTGTTTAGCGGGAAGTAGCTACCCCGTTTCAAAAAATAAAAAATACTTGATATCCGTCCTTTTCGACTTTTTGAGATAATTCGGAGAAAACATGCCCTTAGCGGGACGGGGCATTACACATGTGCTCAAGTCCAAGGTGTCCAATTGAAGCCCAATTACCCAAATCCTGTGATCCAATTACCCATATTCGAATTTTACACTAAAAACCCTGAAAGTCACCTTTTCAATGTGCGTAGAACAACATGATTGACCCTATAGTGGTTCTGGAGCAAATCTCCCTTAATCCACTTTCAGGACAAAGGTTTTAAAATAAAATTAAAACCAAGAAGCACTTGTCTTTGTAGCTCTATCTCTTGATGTGTACTTCTTCAAGATCCACCAAATGTGTGTCGACGCTCTGCCTTCTAGCCGTCGTAAAGCAATCACAATCCAGGGTGACAAGGAAACTGGTTATACCAAAGGTTTCCTAGTTTATACTCCTTTCCTCTCTCTTTCTCACTTTCAAACTCAATCAATAGATTGGTTGTTTATTAGTTTTCATTCCTCCTCTACTCTCTCACAAACTCAATCCATATGATTGCTTGTATATGATTTCTCAAGTATGAGAGAGAGTGATCCTTCTGTTGGCCTTTGTTTAAGCTCACTAATAATGATGAGGGTCCAACTGATTTTACCGAAGGATGCCAACTGGTTGCATAAAGATTGGTTTATATAGAGAAGGCAACCAGCTATAGCAATGGTAATGTACCGATAGTTCGAGCGCACCGAAGGGTCAGTGACTAGAAATATTACCGTTCAACAACCCTACCGTTGCACAATAATGCACTCCCAACGGTAATATTCTTTTTCGATTGACATGTCGGTGTCGCCGATGGGTCGACAGTTATGGCATCGAGATGTCGGTCCATACCTCTCCTCGGTCTGGGGCAACACCATGCTGACAGAGTTTTAAGTCCATAAACCAGTCATACCTAGAACGATCTGGCCCTTTACCGAGGGGTAGGTCCTGGTAATATCGATCGGTCTTGAACTACCAATATGTTTATTTCTTCGAGAGCCCACTTGAGTTCAAAGTTCCAGAACTCATAAATCTTGATCGAAGAGTCGTTGACCACGAGGGGCTATTTTAGTCTTTCACCGACGGGTCGGTGCATACAAGACTCTCGATCAGAGGTTTTCCTAGAATGGCAATTCTTTGATTCAGAACCTATGTCAATCTGGTCAACCAGTCCTTGACCACGATGGGTCAATCCTGTCTAAACCGAGAGGTCGGTGAGAACGACTGGTCGAGCTAACAGTGATACCAAATACATATTTCCAAGTTGGGTTCCAATTCACTGTCAAGCTTCCTCTCTAGGCTTTTAATGAGTTTATCATTTGTTCAACTAATCCTAGGAATGGTCCTCTCTAAGGTGTGGGTATCACCTAAAGTCATCTATGGCCATAATACTTGTTTTTTTATTTGTATAACGTTGAGCTTCAATCCGGTGGAGCATGATCTTCACTCTTGATCACTTTGGGTCTTCAAGCTTCTAGCACTCCATCTTACCATTTGTAGAACTCCTCTTAACCACCCATGAGTAGGATCATTAGATTTAAACCCATTTAATCTAAGCCATGCGCATATGCCACATCACCAACACCTCATCATCTAATCCTTTCCACTCCACACGATTTTCTCATATTTTTCTCCACCTCATTCGAATTTTCTGTAGAGCCATCCCTCCACATCATCACCTCTCATCTCACCCATCCATTCATGTTAACATTAGATCCCAACCATTCATATCATGCATTGTATAAACACATGAACCCTAATCCCATGTGTCAAATTGGACTATAGCCAATCCAATCCCTATATTTTCTGTCTTCCTTGCTTAAACACCAAGACAACCCCTCCTCCAAGCAACCAAATTCATGTTACCCTATGTAGCCCTAACCTTTTCATCTTAAATCATATCCATCCATATTCCATGAGATTTAATCAAAGCCTTTCAATTATCACTTAAACCAAGATTAAATCTCAACCATCCATTCTAACCTTAGGCCTATAAATAGAACACCAAGCCATAGCCAAATTTGAACTAGTTCATCAGCTGAAGAACATATTGGAGTTGCAGCACTGAGGAGACAGAGAGGAGCATAATTCAAATTTTACAAAGTAAGATTTATTTGTAATTTTATTTTTAATCTCTGTCTTTGATATACTTTTCAAAAGAGTTGTAATTTTTCCATTTAATAAATTTGAGATAAGCTTTTAGAATCATAGAACATTCAATTTTCGAATTTCATATTGAGCGTAATGAAATAGTTAGGACTTAGATTTCGTTAGATTCAAATCTAAGGTTCCAATGGGACATAATGAAATAATTAGATTTTGAATTTCATTTTTTTTAATCTAAGGACCTAAGGTTCGATTAATTAAATTTAAGGTTATGGATTTTAATATTAATGAAATACTTGAATTGAAATTTGGACTTTTACGCGAATTTCAGATCTAGATCTCCTATTTGTTAATTATTATTGAATATGATGTCAATGATGACTATGATTGATCTAATCCAATTGTAAATTATGTATTGTTTTGTTATTTCATTTACTTTAATTGTCAATTTATTTCCTTTGCTTACTTTATTTTGTTTATGTCATTTACTTTATTTATTTGATTCATTGTATTTGTTTGATTGTTGTTTATTCAATTTATTCATGTTCTTTATTTTATGTAAACTTTATTTGTAAATCCACTCTTTCTCGAGATTTGATAACTAGGTTGGACATGTAAATATTTTATTCTTAACCTTGTAATTTTAAATGGAGATGAGGACTATCTAATTTCACCATTTATAATAAAAAGATAAAAAGGATCTAATTTGTTTTAAAATTTTATTTCCTTCAGATCTAAGTTTTATAAATTTGTTAGGATTCTTTTTAAAAATGTGAGATTTAATTCTATTTCACAAATTACGTTTTCTTTCAAAGAGTACCAACTTAATATATTTGTTTTAAGCATATATTTTTTGGATTTCCTTTGGGTTCGACCTCGCACTCACACTGCTATATTATACATTGTTCATACGCTCGCGAGTAATAAATTTAAAATTTACACAACAAGGTTTTGGCGTCGTTGTAGGGGAAATCAAATCAAAATAAATTAATAAATTTAGTAAAATTATATGATTTATGAAAGATTTCTATTTTTGGAATATTTCTATTTTAGGCAACTCTTTAAAATTGGAAATTTCTTGGAAAGTTTCCTTTAATTAGAGATTTAAAAAAAATCAATATTCTTGAATTAAACTATTTTTGGAAAGTTGCTAAATTTTGAAACTACTATAATTAGAATTTTCTCATTTATTTGGAGATTCTCTAATTTATTAGTTCATCCTTTAGAAAGAATTTTTCTAATCTTGAAATTTTAATAACTTACTTTAGGAAGTATTACTATTGGAAAGTTTCTATTTAAAAAAAAAAAAATTTGGAAAGTTTCCATTTTTAGAAAATCTCCAAACTTTGAAATTTTATCTAACTTTTGAAAGATTCAAATTAGGAAATAAACTCATGGAACTATTTGGTGAAACATAACTTTAATTTTTTTATGGTCTTGTCTCATTTAAACTTTTTTATTAAGATATAAATATTATGTTTCCTTCACTAGTTGTAGTTTAGGAAAACACATTTAGTTTAGGATCATTCATTCTTTGAATTAGAATCTACACCAAAGCTTGTATGTGATATTTTTCAGGTTTTTAAATACGCGCTTAAAAGTTGCTGGAAAATATGCATATTAAGGTGAGTGCCTAATCACCTTCTTCGGATTCTACTTTTCTCATGAACTCATATAGAATTTTTACATAGGGTGTTATTTTATTTTCTTTAATTAGTTTGCACAGTTAAACTGTTCAGACATTTAGGATGTTAGCACTCATGCATTAGTGTAGATTTGATTTATTATTGTTTGTATATTTGCTTGAATGTTGTGTGGTAAAGTAGGATTGCATTTTTTACAATATCTAGAAAAATAAGATAGTAAAATGGTTCATGTATCTCTTTTAATAAAATCAATTCAGGAATCATTAAGATAGTTTTAGGTTTTCATGTTCATTAGCAACCTTTTTAATCTAAATCAATTTTTGTAACCAATGAATACTTTACCTTCAAGAATGGTATCTAAGGCTAGTTCTGTCACCAAGGCGTGAGGTCGAGCACGTCTAAGGATAAGTTGAGATGATATGTTATCTGTGCTCCCCCACTTACCTGCAAACTTACCTGGCCATCTTGTGTTAAACTCTTGTTAGAGACTTAGATTATTTGGAAAAAAAAATTAGGAGCAAGGTCTAGTTTTTAGGATCCCTTTACCCAATAAAAATTTGATTGCAATAGTGCAATTCGAATCTTAGATCTTATGCATATTTTGTGTGATAATTTGGTTGAGCGTGAATGATTGTCTCTGTGCATGTCTCGTTGGTCTCGTAATGCTACCAATCACGTGGTTCGAATTACATTGCCCGTCAATCTACGGATCATTGCGTCCGGAGCCTATTCAGGCTCGGTCTTAGACAAATAAAGTCCACCCACATCACGATCTACTCTGTCACCAAGAATGGCCGAAGGACCTGGAAAGGCGAAAACTCTTTGAGACTACTTTTCATCGGTCACAGCTAATACACCTTCCAGTGTAGTTATCCCACCAACCAATGTAGCCTATGAACTTAAACCAACCCTTCTACATCTTTTACCTTCATTCCACGGCTTTGATCGTGAGGATCCATACTTAGATTTCAAAGAATTCCTAGAGATTTGTGCCACCATTAAAATCCAAAATGTCAATGAAGAATCTGTTAAACTTCGTATTTCCTTTTTCTCTCAGAAAAAAGAAGTGAAGTCATGGTTGAACTCCTTGCCTGCGAATTCTATCAGAACATGGGATCAATTTATTAATAAATTCTTAAATAAATTTTTCCCCATATCTAAAACAAACGCCCTCAAAAAAGAAATCTCAAATTTTGCACAATAAGAGGGTGAACAATTCTGAAAATCATGGGAAAGATTCAAGAATACATTGAGCAAATGTCCTCATCATGGTTTTGAAATTTGGAGACTCGTATAATTTTTCTATGATGGCTTAACCACATCTATCTGTACTTTGGTTAAGTCTATGAAAAATGAGGCATTTTTGGAACAAAATGAAAATGAAGGACGAAATTTCCTGGAAAATTTAGCAGAAAACTATCAGCGATGAGATTTTTCTAAAAGGGAGAGTTCAGAGCAAACCTCTAAGAGAGGAGGTTTGTATGAAGTTAGCACTGAATTTGACGCTAAACTTGCAATTGCAAACCTAACGAAAAAGATAGATGTGTTAGCAGTAACTCAAGTGATAAACCCACCAATAGGATTGAACAATGAGGTTTGTGCGATGTGTTCGAAGTTTGGAAACACTGCCCCGAACTGTCCGTCCTCAGTATCAAATGTTGAGTGCTCAACCGAGCAGGCCAATGCACTCAATAATTTCGAAAGACAGCAAGGAACCCCATTTTCTGCCACGTAGAATCTTAACTAGCGAAACCATCCATATTTTTCTTGGCGGCAAAACCAACCTCTAGTGAGTAATGGATCCCCTCAATATCAAAATAAACCATACCAACCACCTCAAAACCAATCATTTCATCCATCCCAGCCAAATCTGTATTATCAATCCAATCCATCTCAATGTAGACCTTCTCTTGAGGATACGTTGCATCAGTTTATGCAATCTACCCAGCAGGTTATACACAAGCTTGAAACACATCTTGGTCAAATAGCCACTGCAATATGAGACAAGGAGAAAGGAAAGTTTCCCAATCAACTTATTCCCAATCCAAAGGGACAGTATGAGGTTTCATCATCTAAAGCAGAAGATGTTAAATCAATTACTACTTTAAGATCAGGGAAACAGGTTGATAATAAAGTGAAATGCTTAAATAACAGGATGACTAGATTCTTCATCAGTCTGAGTATGAGGATAACTTATTGAGTACATCCCCAGTCCAAATTGTAACGGATCACTTTGCTAGAAAAACATATGTTGATGAGCATAGGAAAATGACAATTTTACCCTTATATTTGGACTAGTTAGCCATTGTTTTGTATGTATTAGGATATGATTAATGGGATTTTGGAAGTTTTGAAAGATTTACAGGGAAATACAAGATATGAGAATTCAAATGGTGAATTTTGCAATATATAGGCATAAGTTTATATTTTTGGAAAGTTAGAATTTTTAATAATTATTTTACCACAATTTTAGGGGTTTTATTAGTAAACTAATTAATTCAAATCCATTTATGAGAGTTTGGATTAATTTTGTACCTTTTTAAAATTGAATATAAGTGGTAAAATTATTTATTAGATTTTTCAAACTTTGAAAAGCCCAATTATTAAGCCCATTAAGAAAAGCCCATGAAGAAATCCACATGTATGAAGTCTATTTTCACCATTTGAAGATACATATGAGGAAATTCGAAATTTACATGTCATTATAAGAAAATTTTCGAATTTGGTAAGTGGATTAAGGAAAAAGAAACAAAATAAGAAGTGGAGAAAGCGAAGGAAGCTTTGGCACAACTTCAGTATATTGACCATATATTTTCACTCCAATGTCCGATTGTTGTGATTCATTTTGGATTAGAAATACGACTTCAAGGGCTATAACTTTGTAGTTTATGACTTTTAGTGATTCGAAGGAGAACTAGGTCAAAATTGAGCTTCAAGGTGGTACATGTGTAAAAAACGGGATTTTGCACCCACTTTCCTTACACGAATTTTACTATTTTTTTCCACCTCCTTGCCTCCTTTAAGCCATTCCAAGTTTAGCACAAACCATATCAGCCCTCCAAGTGTCCATTGCTTTATTTAAATCTTTAAATCCAAGCCATTCACTCCACCTCATTTCATCTATAAATACTATCCCTCTCCCATTCAGAAAATTGAACTTGGGCCGCTGATTGTTGGAGCATAGGGCGGAAGGAAAAGGAAGACAAAGAGAAGGAAGACAGTGTGGAATTCAAATTCTACAATGGGTTTCAGGTTGGTGTTTTAACTTCTCATTATAATTTCTTATTCCAAGAATTTCATGGTTATGTAATTTTAATTCTTTGTTTTATTAATAAAATTAAGACAAGTTTTTTAGATCTAGGGTTTTCCACTTAATGTTTGTTGATTGTGATAGTTTGATTTGATTTTTAATCTCTTTAAGAATGCATGTTTTAATTTAATCTTAGAATTTTCATCTTAAACATCCAATTTTTGGAAAAGTTTAGAACCTTAATTTTCCATTCTAAAGCTCTTTTTAAGAGTACGTGAAGAATCTAGATTTGGAATTTTTTTTGAATTCTCTCTAAGCCCAAGGTTTATTTTGATTATTTCTTAATTAATGAAACTCATGTTTTTATTAATTAAATTAATTATGGATGAAAATTTTGAATCAATGATCATTAAAAAATGTGAGCTCCATGTTCTAGGTTTTGATTTTATTTTTCAAATATTGAAAATAATGCCTCCTTAATCATCAATTCAAATTCCATTGTAAATATGTATATATGTTTTATTTTATTTTTCTTTTATTTATAAATTCAAATTCTAGAAAATTTGCGGAACTAGGTTGAAAATAATTTAATTGCATCTTAATTTTGTGTTCTAAGTTAGATTAAGATTATTTATAATTTTTAGATTAATTCCACCATCTTAATTGAAATTAGATGAATTTTGTGTTTTCCATGAAAAATAGATCTCTTGAATGGATAGCTTTTATTTTTAGATGTTGTTTCTAATTTTAGATTGTATTATCTATTTTTAGAAAGTTTTTAAATAAAAATTAATTTTTTTAGATTAGATAATTTATTCCATATTTATGATTTTCTCCATCATTCCTAGATTTCTTAAAATATATAATTCAATGGTATGTTTTTCATGGATATATTTTCCTAAGTTCCAATGGATTCGACCTCGCACTCAATCGCTATATTATAAATGGTTCATGCGCTTGCTAGTATAAATTTAAAACACAACATATGTACTTAAGGTTCCATACCCTCAAAGGCTAAACACAAATAAAGGAGTTCCTTATGGTGACATACAAAAGGTATTCAAACATGTCACTATCAATATCCGTCTAATGGATGCCATCAATCAAATTCCCTTTTATGCCAAATTTCTTAAAGACCTCTTTATGGTAAAAAGGAAAACTAATGTACCCACAAAGGCATTCTAACAGAAAATGCAAGTGCACTCCTCCAACAACCATTTCCAATTAAACATAAGGATCCTTGGTGCCCGACCATTTCATGCACCATTGGTACATACACAATTGACAGGGCCTTATTAGATCTTCGAGCAAGTGTTAGCCTATTGCCATACTCTGTCTATAAGTAGTTTATTTTAGGAGAATTAAATCCCACGCCTATGACATTGCAATTAGCTGATCGATTTGTGAAAATCCCAAGAAGTGTGATAGAGGATGTTCTAGTGAAAGTCGACGATTTCTACTTCCCTGTCGACTTTGTGGTATTGGATACTCAACCCACGCTGAGCGAAAATGGCCACATTCTGGTTATTCTTAGACGACCATTTCTGGCCACTACCAAACCTGTCATCAATTGCAAATATGGTATGCTGAGATTATCATTTGGAGATTTGATGACTGAACTCAATGTGTTTGGTTTGTGTCAACAACCTATCTGCACGGATGATTCATGAGAGGTTAATGTGATCGAGAGTTTTGACAATGAATCTTTCATTCACTTCATCCGTGATGATCCATTCAAGAAGTCACTGTCCACCTTTAGCCTAGACTTCAATGAAAATGGTAAATACATGTTGTATTTGATGCTTCTCCGTTTGAGCAAAAAGTCATAAAATTTGAACCTTTCCCTGTTAGTCCATCTATATTGTCTCCTTTTGTCGAGAAGAAACTAGAATTAGAACTCAAAATACTTCCTGAAACTCTGAAATATTCTTATCTGGGTCAGAAACTTTACTTGTTATCATAGCTTCCAATTTAGCTTCTGAATAGGAGTCTAGACTCTTGGCTATTTTAAGAGATCACCATGAAGCTATTGGATGGTCCATCGCCGATCTCAAAGGAATTAGCCCCTCTGTGGTCATGCATAAAATTCAATTGGAAGAGAACTCCAAGACATCTAGGAAACCACAGAGAAAACTAAATTCGGTGATGCAGGAAGTAGTGAGAGCAAATATTTTAAAACTTCTCGAAGCGAGTATCAATTACCCGATCTCTGACACTGCTTGGGTAAGTCCAATACAAGTTGTTCCGAAAAAGTCTAGTGTTACTGTAGTAAAAATGAGGACAACGAGCTAATCCCAACACACATTCAAACGGGTTAGAAAGTTTGCATTAACTACCGTAAGATAAACACTACCACCAGAAAGGATCACTTCCCTCTTCCATTTATTGATCAGATGCTTGAGCATTTAATCGGTCATGCATTATATTGCTTTCTTGATGGTCAGTCTAGCTATAACCAAATCTATGCTGCTTTTGAGGATCAAGAGAAAACCAACTTCACCTGTCCGTTCGGTACTTTCGCATATCGTCGTATGCCATTTGGGTTGTACAATGCACTAGCCACTTTTCAGTAGTGCATGATCAACATTTTTCTGATATGGTCGAACGTTTCCTGGAAGTCTTCACGGATTACTTCTCTGTTTTTGGATCTACTTTTGACCAATGCTTGCACCATCTGACTCTTGCGTTAGTCAGGTGCAAAGAAAATAACTTGATACTAAATTGGGAAAAATGTCACTTCATGGTAAAATCAGGCATAGTACAATGACACATTATCTCTGAAAAAAGAATCAAAGTAGACAAAGCCAAAGTCGATTTGATATCTAATATTCCAAAACCTCAAACTGTTAAAGAGATTAGATCATTTTTAGGTCATGCTGGAGTTTACATGAGGCTCATCAAAGTATTTAGTGACATATCGTGACCTCTTTGTAGACTTTGGACCAAGGGTGTTGTTTTCAATTTTGATGAAAATGTGTCTTGCCTGTGAAAAATTGAATACCGCTTTGACTTCCGATTCGATAATACAGCCACCTGATTGGTCGGGGAATCTCTAGGACCTTCGGGTTACTATCCCCATTACGGTTTCCTCTACTCTAACAAATGCTCATTCTCACCACGAGTCAATCCACAAAAACGAAAGTCTGACCAAGCTCAATACCAGACAAGAACCCAAAGCAAAAATACATCTCTAGTACTCAAGCTTAAGGGAAACTCCATCAGGCTCACCACAACAACTTAGGGAAGTCCAAACACCACCTGAAACTAGGTTCCATCTACTCTATCACACTGGGGATGAACCTAATCTTAGTCATCATCTCACACATCTCTAACCCATGCACAGACCGAGAGTTGAACCGTGCTCTGATACCAACTGTAACGACCCGTCCCGCTACGGACACGTTAAATTGAAACTAACTCTCAAAATTGATTTACTACTATTTCAGGGGCATTTTTTTTTAAAGGGGAGGCATTGCTCGAGCAACCCACACTAACCACGAGCAACCCATAAATAAACCAATAACCAAAATAATTAATCATAATTACAATTAATTGCATTATCCCGTTATTACATTCATCCAACTCATGAAATATACATGAGATTCAAATACAACAGTAACCTTTCATTACAAAGGATGGAACTATGACAGAACTTATATGAGAGTGTAGATTTATTCAACATCTAGAATTATATTGGTATTGATTAATTATTTAATTTAAAATCACAGTCTGGAATTAAGAGGCCTAGAGGTTAAATCAAGATCCATGGGCCAGAGATCCACTGCAATTGGGCCAGGCTTTGCTCCAAATGCCAGACACTAGGCTAGGCCAAGCACTTCAGGCACATTTCCCAACGTGGTCCACGCCAAAGTGAATTCAAGCCCGGCAAGCTTAAGTCCAAGTCTCCAATTTAAAGATCCAAACTCTAGGCTCAAATCTAAATTTACCAACCCTAAGCCCAAATCCATTTTTAGGTCCAAACCCAAAAGCCCATATCCATGACCCATCCTACCCAACCAATCTTAACCATCCAATTTCCAATCTCCCATCCACACCATCCATTAACCCAATCAAAACCATTCACTTCATGCATCTCATTTATCCCACGCATTTCATATCATCAAACCCTAGATCCAATTAGTCAATCCAGTTTGTTCATGCATCATGATTAGATTTAGGACATCCACACCATCCATCATATCGATTAACCTTCAGATTAGTATCATCCATGCACCATCTATCCATCCATCCACTTAGATCACCCATCATATCCATTAGATTTAACCCAAACCAATCTTAGCCTTCGATTCACCAAACCCTAAGTTAGAACAACTTGAATCTCAAGCTGGCCTCCATCGTCCATGCCTTGTCACCACTCTATCCACTCAACACACAGTCCACACAATTTTAGCACCAAAATACTCTCCATGCACTTAGACAAAAATCCATCTAGATACACTTCAACGATCCCTACACACCTCATCATCCCAATCCACCATGACACTTTGTTTATTTCCTTCATATCCCATTCGAATTTCATAGTCAAGCTCCACCTCATCATCTTAGCATCTCATCCATTCATTCATCCATCCATTTAATCCCATCTATTAATCCCATTGCACAACCCCAAAACCGTAAACCAATTAGCCAAATTCAAAAATTCCAATCCTAATTTTCTCTCTTTGCTTACTTGCATTCCACTCCAAGCCAACCCATTACACCAAATTCGAGTATACCCTATAGAAAAGCCCTAGTTTTCTTGCTTTTAATCCTAGCCACCAATGTTAAGTTAGATCTAATTCCAACCTTTCATCCATTAACTTAAACTTTGATTTAAGCTTAGCCCTCCATTCAATCCCAAGTCCTATAAATAGCCTAGTAACACACACACCAAACTCAAATTTGACTCTGGAGCCAAAGAGGACCGAAGGATTGAATTGAAGACCAAGAGAAGACTCAAGGATACACAGAGAATTCGACTTTTACAGTGAGTTTCTTTTGTAATTTCAATTTCCAAATATCTTGTATTCAATCAATCTGGTATTTAATTTTTCCAATAAATAATCAAAGGATAACCCGTTTAGAATCTTGAAGCATCCAATTTCTAAATTCTTTTTAAGTTTGTCTTTGATTCGATTTTAAGATTGTATTCGTTAATTATTTAATCGGACATGAAAAAGTTAGGACTTAGGTTAAAATTTTTAGATCTATGTTACTAAGGTTTGGTTTTATAATTTAAAGTATATGATTTTAAAGTTGATAATAAACATGAACCAGAACTTAGATCTTTACGTGAATTTCAAATCTAAGTTTTTTGTTTATGTAAATGTTTTGGTGATGAATGGTCTTTTCCAAACAACCACCTTTTACATTACTATGTTTTTATTTCTGTCATTTATTTTTCTTGCCGATTTACTTTTCACGTTTATTTTATTTCACTTGAATGTTGTATTTTAGTTTTTCTTTTTAAATCCTTAATTATTTTACAATGTAATTATTTCATGTATTTAAAACCTCCCTAACAACTTGGTTAATTAGTTAGGATGAAAATTAATTAGATCTAGATTTTGTGAATTAGGATGTGTGGTGAGACTGTTTATAGACTCTTAATTAAAACATTATTTTGACTACTTTTAATCAATGCTCAAAAATTGTAGATCTATTTATTTAATTAAAGATTTGATTAGTTAGAAATATAATTTTAAAGATTAAAATTTATTTCTATCCTAGATTTAATTTTGAATCTTGGTTTTCTAAGAAACATAAAAATTGAGGCATGTATAATGTTTCCTTTGGGTTCGACCTCGTACTTTACGAGATTTATAAATTTAAAACACATCAACAAGTTTTTGGCGCCGTTGCCGGGGAAACAATCAAAATACATGTTCTTGAATTTTTATAGTTTTCGGAAAACAATTATATTTTTGGAATCTTTTAATTTAGGCAAACTCTACAAAATTGGAAATTTCTATTGTTAGAAATTCTAATTTTGGAAAGTTTCCTAAAATTAAAATTTTCTTTAAAAATATATGAGATCTAGAATTTTATCTAAGTTGTGAAAATTTTGCTAAATCTAGATATTCTATTGATTTTTTGAAAGTTTCTATTTTGTTGAAAATTTCCATTTTTGGAACAAGTTTCTATTTTTGTGGAAACATTTTCTATTTTTGGAAAACTGATGAAATCATTTAATATCTTCCTTTAGCCTCTTTAATCTTAAAAATAAAATCCATTTTAATAAAATCTTTAATTTGTAAATAAATCTATTTTTGAAAAGGTTTAAAATTTTTGTCAATGGAAAATTTTAAGATTATCTATTTTTAGGAACAATCTATTTTTAGAAATTGCTCGATTTTGGAGATGTCTAATTTTGGAAAGTTCTAGTTTTTGAAAGTTTTTAAATTTGGATCTTTGATTAATTTTTATTAAATGATGGCTTTAATCTAGAAATTTATTTACAATCTCACACTATTCTAGGACACTTAATTAGACTAATTATTTTAATTTTAATCTAGTTGTAGTTTAGGATTTTGCATTTAGTTATGTAATGACCCGACCCGATTTTTCGGAGTTTTAGGGTCTTGGTAGCGGTGGGGTGAGTGTGGGCCCCGTGGTGGGTCCTAGTTTACCCGATTTTGAGTTCGGAGACTTAAAGGACACTTTAGTAATTTTGAATTATTGAACATTCTGTCATAATCAAAAATTTGAAAATCACATGTTTTTCCCCCATATAATTTCCGTTTCGGCCGGGCTTTTTAAAATATTTTGGAACTTGGAATTTTTTTTTTTTTTAAAAAAAAAGAATTTCAAAAACCTTAAACCTGTCCCCCATATAATTTCCGTTTCGGTCGCCCTATAACTATACGCTACAGTGCCGCCGCACTTGCTTCTCTCTCTCCTTCTCCTCCCTTTCCCTTCTTATAACCCTAACCCTTAACTCCCTTCTCCCCATTCAGAGCCACTGTTGCCGCCGCTCCTTTTCTCTATTTTCTCTCTCGATCTTTCTTCACCCTCGCCTGGATCTGCTACCGACCTACCTCACCTCCTCATCCGGCGTTGGTTCGAGCTTCTCCAGCCCCAAACGAGTCAGATCTCTTCTCTCCTCGGCCGAAACCAGGTATTTTCCCGATTCCCTCTTCCCTTTTCGATTCTTCTTCTTTCTTCCCCGATTCTCTTTCTCCTTCCCCTCTTTTCCCTCTTCATTCCCCTTCCCCTTCGATTGAGTCACTCAGAGCCGCGAGTTGACTTAGTCGGGTCCAACTTTGGACCCCGATAACTCGGCCGAGCTTGCCAGATCTAGCTCGGTTCTCCAGATCTGGCTTTGTAATGGCCTGGATTTTTTTTAATGCAATAAATATATTGGCTATTATTTATTTTAATTGTTGAAAATTAAGATTCATTGATGAAATGGATGGTTAATGAATAAGAATTGGGGCAATGGCCCAAGTGTGGTCCAATGGACCATGGATATTTTTAATTCTATTTAATTGGGTCAAAGTGGTCAAATGGGTCAAATGCCCAATTGGGACCCAATGGGTCAAGATGGATTGATGATTAGGGTAAGTGGGTAAGGAATAGATTTAATCGGGTCATGACCCAATTAAGATCAAAGGCATGGGGTCCACCTCATCAAGTGAGGTGACAAAGGTATGAGGTAATATCCAAGTGACATAACCAAGTTGGGTCCCACTCCACTCATCAAGTGAGGTGGCGTGTGGACTATGGCACAAGTGGGGCCGGCCACCATGGTTGACTTGGTCAACCATGGGTGAGATCATGGGTGAATTGAAGATGATCAAGTTGAATTAAAGTATGTAATTAAAATCACCTAAGTTAATTTAGAATAAATCCAAGTGCTTGAGATAGGAGTTGAGTTCATTTAATTGGAGTGATTCAAATGGGTGGTGAGTCACATGGGAAAAGATGGAGTGAGTCAAAGGAGAGGTGGGTGGTTTCCATCTCATGGAAACCACCAAGCCCAAAACCGTTGGATGAGAGTGGTATGTGCCATGTGGAGGCATGCAAGATCATGGTTGGTCAAAGGAGACGTGGTGGTTCCATCTTATGCAAACCAATAACCACCAAAAGGAAACCACAAGCCAAAAACCGTTGGATGAGAGTGGTATGTGCCATGTGGAGGCATGCAAGATCATGGTTGGTCAAAGGAGAGGTGGTGGTTCCATCTCATGCAAACCACTAACCACCAAAAGGAAACCACAAACCAAAACCGTTGGATAAGAGTGGTATGTGCCATGTGGAGGCATGCAAGATCATGGTTGGTTAAAGGAGAGGTGGTGGTTCCATCTCATGCAAACCACTAGCCGCCAAAAGGAAACCACAAGCCAAAACCATTGGATGAGAGTGGTATGTGCCATGTGGAGGGCATACATTCCCTTGTTTGGTCAAAGGACTCATGAGGAAGACTCCACATTGATGAGGGTGGAGTCTTACCCAAGGAAACCCTAGACAAGATGGAAATAAGGCTTTCCATCTCATTCACTCTCTCACTCTCTCCCTCTCACCCTTAGCCGACCCTCACACTAAGACAAGGAACACCCTCTCACAAGGCCGACCCTCTCACAAAGACAAAGGAAAAAGACTTAGAGTTCCATTCTCAAATCCTCTCCCTCTCTCAAGCTCCCCCCTTGGCCAAGCCATCTCTTTGGGTTTTTTTTTTTATCTTGAAGCCCTCTCCCTCTCAAGCAACACAGTCTTGTCCGAAGATCAAGGAGAAAGAAGAAAGACTAAGGAAGGAGAAAAGCGGAGGAGCAAGACGGAGCTAAAGAAAACGAGGGAGTCGCGGAATCGGTAAGTAGTACTTGACAAGAGTTTATTTAGTAGAAAGAGGTTAAGGGAACATTCCATTTTGGATTGAAGAGTTGGCCAAAATATTATGGGCCATGGATTTTAAATCCATCCAAGGAATAAGATGGAAAAAAATGGACAAAACCCTAATTTTGCTAAAGGGTAAGATCGGTTATATAAATAATGGATTACTAAGGACACTATGTATATATGGCTTAAGCATGAAAAAAAAGGTCAAGGAACGCATTGGCCGAACCCTAATATTGTTATGCAAAAGGACTCATGCATGTTTAATGTAAGGGATGGAGAATGATCAAAGATCATGGTTTGGGCCTTGCATAGCCAAACCCTAGATTTTATGCATGGACCATATGGGAACCCAAAAAGGATTTGGATGAGGTTCGGCCATGATGTATGGCCGAACCCCATCAAAGGATCAAATCATGGGTGTATGATTTTTAAATGAAAATGATGAACCATAGGGTTCAGCCATGTTGTATGGCCGAACCCCATGGAAGGATATTGGTGATTTATAATGGGTTTTAAAGGATGAAAATCATAGATGTATGTTAGTAATTTTAAAAGGTTTTAAAGGATGATAATGATGGAAGATTATTGGTGACTTTAAGTGGGTTTTAAATGTTGTAAAGCATGATTTAAAATGAGGAGATGGTGAAGAACTATGGACCATGGGTTCGGCCATGTGTTATGGCCGAACCCCATGGAGAAATATTGAGGTATTTACATGTATTTAGACCATGAAAATGATGGAGGAATGTTGGTAATTTTAATGGGTTTTAAATATGGTAGATGGACCTAATATTATAAATGATTTAAAGGAGAAGATGGAAATGAGACATCATAGGTTCGGCCATGTTGTATGGCCGAACCGGATGAACCATTTTGAGGGATCATTTGGTAGATCCATGCATGATTAAGAGATGAATCATCAGGTTATGAAATGGAGGGATTTAATCATGGATCTATGTTATGTTAATGAATGATTTATGGACCTAAGTCATGTGTAAATAAGCTAAGTGATTAACTATGGAAAGAATAATGGCTACGATAGAAATATGGTGAAAATGAAGGACCATGGGTTCGGCCATGGTGTAGGCCATGGTGTATGGCCGAACCCCATGGAGAATGCTTTGTGGACTTAGGGTTTTATTAATGTTAAATGATTAACTTATGTGTGTTTGGATTAATGAATCAAAAGATGGCATGATGTTGGACCCACTTTGTTAAAATAAAAGACTATGGTTGTAAATGGAAAGGACATAGGATGACGTAGGGTTGGTTGGAAATCAAATGGATCATTGGGTTGATTTATTTATAGGTAATAAGGTAACGGGATTTCACAAGCGGTGTGCGAATGGCTTGACACGATCGGTGATCGGTTTTTGGATGGAAACACAATGACTCGGTATTTGGTCATTGGTAGGATTCCTACCTCATTGAAAACCATAGAATATGTATATGTGATGCTTTTACTTGAATTATTTTGGTATCAAATGGCAGGTCTTAATGATGGGATTTTAATGATATGATGTTTATTATTACATAGCATGTTTGCACTTGCATCTCATGCATGGCATGGGAGGGATCAAATGAGAGGAATCCACGCTCCATTCAGATTTCCAATAAAGCAACTGTGGGGAGGAATCCACACTGATTCCAAGGGATGTATGATTGAATTGTAAGCGGAGTCCACGCTCCATTTGGATTTTCGATAAAGCAACCGTGGGGTGGAATCCATACTGATTCCAAGGGATGTACGATTTGTAACGGGAGTCCATGCTCCGTCAGGGAGACCGATAAAGCATTCGTGGGGATACCTTGATGTGCTATCCATCAAAAGGGATACTATGTATGATTTGTAACCGGAGTCCGCGCTCCATCAGGACGACAGATAAAGTATTCGCGGGGAGTCATGACAATACCTTGATGAGGATTTTCCATCAAGAGGATACTATGTGATGGTGATATGGATGATGGGTGGGACTCATGGCATACGACACCCATGGCATGGCATTGACTTGCATGGTTTTGATACTATCTATATCTATGTGTTTTTGTTATACTAACCCATGTGTTGACCCTACTGGACACGTTGTCTAACGCCCTATTTCTACCTTAGATGATGACACAAGAAGTGGACGAAGTGAAGGACGTGATCGGAGCCAAGCTTAGGAGCTTGGATGAGCTAGATTGATTTATTTAAGTTTTATTTATGGAAATGTAATTTGAGTAATTAACTCGTTGGGACTGTAATAACTAGACTATTTGCTATGGTTTGGACTTTTATTTTGGACATTTTAAGTTAAGGTGATTATTAATTAAGTGATGTACTTCCTTGCTATTTAATAATTGGTAGGATAGAACTCTATTTTAATTCCGCATTAAGTTTATTTCCACAAGCTTAACTTATTACGTGTAAACCGTTCTCGTGGACTTAGTTCCACGCACACGTAGGGTTGGTCAGTTAAGGGCCGAGCTTTGGAAGCTCAGACTTAACTCGCGTCGTGACGTCCCGCGCTCTCTCACTCTTTTATTTCAACAAAAAAAATAAACTCTGATGTTCGGTGAGTGAAAAAGGACGGGCGTTATAGGCCCGGTTCGCCAGATCCGGCCTAGCTCGCCAGATCTAGACCTGTTCGCCAAATCTGGCTAGTTCTCCAGATCCGGTCCACTTCGCCGGATTCAGCCCAGCCCTTGGCCCGATTCGGACCCGACCCGTTCTCAGGCCCATTTGCATTCCAGGCCCAGTTTGACCCGTTTCATCCCAATTTCTTACCCTCCTATTCTTGTTTCAACAGATTGAGCCCCTTCAACCCCCGGACTCGTTTTCTCGCATTGAATTTCAAGGACACACACAAGTGAGGGAACTTATCACCGCTTTTAGCATGCATCTATGCATTTTACTCCTCTATCAAATGTGCGGGTACGAAATACGGCGAATGGGGATCCTCGGTATTATGAACCACTCGGCAAGGGAACTCTTGATACCATTATGTGACGGTCCCCCATCCGGGTGTGTTTGTATCCGATGCCCGCAAAGGCTTATACAAGTTGATTATCAGATGTCACGATTGATTGGTTGTGTGGTGACATGATTAAGATTTATTTTTATTGATAATATGTTAAGATGCCAACATCCGAATTTGTGATATGTGGTGATATATGCCTGATTATGGTGTGATATGTCATGTTAATAATAGGCTATATGATTATGTGATAGTTAGTTTGAACTGCTAGACATTATATCATGTTTGGATGCTAACATGCCAGCCCATGATAAATAGTGATGTATACACCTGATTGTTATGTGATGAACTATGTTAATAGCATGTGTAGGCACAGACGTAATTGTGCATACATATAACTAATGTATGTGGGATGCCGGTGGGGCATGGGTACTAGGCCACATTAGGATCTAGAGACTCCCCCTAACTTGTCTGGTAGTTAGGGTGGGGATGTTTTGTGGGACTGCGCAGTGGACGCGTGGTTGGGATGCGGACTCCCTTGTGATTGGAAATGGGTAGTTTTACCCCCTTGCATGGATCAAATGGTTGGTCCGTCTTGTGTTTCTCAGACACACCTATGAGAGAGGTGTAATCTGATTTAGAGAACAATGTACCTACGAGTCCCAGATAAGGGATAATTGGGAGGTAGTTATGTTAGCCCTAGAGAGAGATCATCGGGTTGATTGTTGGTTCACTCAGGGTAGTCTTGTAAGCACCTACAGTCACGGTACTCGAGTACGGGGTGGAAGAGGCATCCCCGGATGACCGAGTAGACTGAGGAGGTGCTCTCCCTTTCGTTAGTCGAGGGATGAGGAGGTGAGGGACAGCTCCCGCTAGTATAACTTGTGATCCCCGGATGACCGAGTAGTCTAAGGAGGTGCTCGCCCGATCGTTGGTCGAGGGATGAGGCGGTGAGGGACAACTTCTGCTAGTATCACTTGTGATCCCCGGATGACCGAGTAGACTGAGGAGGTGCTCGCCCGCTCATTGGTCGAGGGACGATGCAGTGAGGGACAGCTCCCGCTGGCATGGTTTGTGATTTCCCGGATGACCGAGTAGGCTGAGGATGTGCTCACCCGCTCATTGGTCAAGGGATGGTGCGGTGTGATATTCCAGGGTAGGACACCTGTAGGGTGGGGACAACCTGTGATGTGATGTGATGAGATATTCCAAGCTAGGACACCTGTGGCTTGGGGACACCTGTAGGGTGGGACAACCTGCGATGTGATGTGATGAGATATTCCAGGCTAAGACACCTGTTGGGTGGGGACAATCTGCTGTGTGGTGTGAGATGATGTTCTAGGCTACGACACCTGCAGGGTGGGTACAGTCTGAGGTATGGTATTCCAGTTTAGGACACCTGTATGGTGGGGACAACTTGTGGTGTGATGTGGTAGTGTGTTTACCCGTAGTTATGACTTTGGGGTTCATTGTTGAGACTTGTCTTGTGGGTGTTGTTGACTTGCCAAGAGTTTATGGGTGCCTAACGAGTGAGTTCTGCCGGTTCACTGGATAGAAGGCCTATAAAATTCTGTGAGGGGTGGATACGCCAGTCATGTGGAGACCAACAGATGGGGTCCAAGGTTATAGGTTTGACTATCGAGACTCTGGTGCTTGGTTGAGGAGACCATAGATGAGTCTGGTTGGCAGTCCGTTGAGGATTGGTGAGGTGGTTACTCCCGTGTGGTAATCGGTTTGCGACTCTAGTGAGTCCGACTCTTGGGTTGGTCGTGGTATGTGTGTGGGTTGTCATAAGAGAGTCATAGGTCTGATCGAGGAGTATGGATCCTGATCCGGTTGGAGATCAGTCTGTATGCTCGAGGGTGGACGGACTGCAGCGGATGGGCACATAAGGGAGTTGCCATAGAGTTGTATTGAGTTGGTTAGAGGATGTACTGGAGGCCCGATAGATGTGGGCCCGTGTGGTAGGGGTAGGGCACCCGCTTGCATAATCATGCATGTATACATCATAGACATTGATGTGTTCATATGATCATATACGGTATATGTTTGGTGACATATGATGCGTGTGTTACCCTCATTGGGCATGTAGAGCTCACCCCTTGCCTACAGGTACTTCATAGAGGAAGGGTCGGTGGGACCCTCAATCGGGCATCGAGCATTGAGTTGTAGCTTTGTACTTGTCATGGTTTCATTTTGTATTTGAGGACCTGTTAATGTATTTGAGATATGTGTACATTTCATTAAGTTGGATGAATGTACTAATGGAACGATGTTATTGTTTCCAATTATGAATAATACTTTATTGGTACTATCGGCTATTGATTTGAGTGTGGGTTGCAGGAGCGGTGCTTCCCTTTATTTTGAAAAAAAAACCCCTGAAACAGTATCGGATCGGTTCTAGGAACTTGTATCAGTTTGATGTACTCGTAGCGGGACTGGTCGTTACAAGTTACTTCATGCATTTTTGAGTTAGAATCTTAACCTAGGCTCATGTGTTTTGTTTTTCAGGAGTTTTGGAGATTGAGAGTCGAAGCTTCTTGAAATGGAGTGCATTGGCTAAGGTAAGTGCCTAACTATATTCTTTTAATTTTTATTTTCTCATGCATTCATATAGCTTTTATCAAGGTGTTTGGCATATATTACTTGCATAAAAAAAAGATTGCATATTTATTTTGCTCATGCATTTAGGTTGCTAGATTCATGCACTTAGTATAGTTTGTTTGCTTATTGTTTTCCATATTTGATTGATGCTTGCATTGTTAAATTAGGTTGCATTCACGTAAAAAAAAAAGATTAATAATAAATGGGTCGTGCACATTAAATAGCATCAATTTTGGAACAATAGGCTAGTATTTAAGGTTTGTCATGCTAAGGACAATCTTTTATTCAAATAATTTTAAATAACCACTACTAGTTTTTCTTCAAGCATGGTGTATAGGATTAATTTTGTCACCAAGGCATTGCAGACGAGCATGACTTAAGGATAAGCTGGGAAGAGATGCCGTGTTCTCCCCCACTTACCTGGAAACTTACCTGGCCATGATTGTGGTTAAAATTTTAATTGGAGATTTAGAATTCTTGGAGAAAAGATTAGGAGCTAGTCTAGAGACACTAGGTTAGTTTAGATTTTTATTTTTAGTTTTAGGTCATTTATTGTGCTTGAAATTGTTTTGTCTTGTGTGGTCCTTGTTTGAGTAAATATGAGCACTTAGAGACGTGCTTCGTCTAAGAGATTAGTTAGAATAGGTCACCAACAGGTGGAACCCAAATTAGTCATCAATCTATTTCGCAAAACAATAAGGTTTGTGAAATCATGTCGATTTCATCAACATCCGAGAGTTATTTTCGAATTGAGGAAAGTCTAGTTGGGGTAGAATAAAATTAGAACGACATAATTGAGGGTGATACTATCATAGGTAATGGTCCCAAAGAACCATGGCTTTATTTCATGCCAGAAGGAAAACATCTTGATGAAAAACAAATTATTGCATATGATACATTATACTCAATTAAGCATATTGATCACCATCATCTGCCAGGACGTATGGAACTCACTGACAAAGGACTAGGTTGTAGAAAGTGTGTAAAAATAATAGAGTAAGGATTAATCATAGGGTTTTTGTAAAAAATAAAAAATAAAAGTCAGTTTAAAAAGTATACTAGAAAGTCAGTTTTTAGGATGTTTCACTTAGATATGTCAAAATCCAAAATTTAACAATGTCCTGACATTTTGCATCTAACCGTTGAACATTGACCACATAGTCAAATTTAAGTTTGGGGGTATCTACGCGTCACACTAGTAGAATCCAATATAAGTTAAAAAAAAATTCAATCAAGGGAAGAGTAAGTGAAGACTGAGACTAATCCTTGAGAAAAAAATAATAAAAAAGAAAATATTAGTCTAAGTGATTTTTCAGCATTAAGAGGTGAATAAAAAAATTTATATCATACTTTTGCAATAATTTTTTTATAGAATTTATATTAGGAATTAAATTTACACAACCATGTTAATTGAGTTAGAAAAGAAAAATTTTCACGACTCTGAGACTCATTAAAAATATATCTGTGACCTATCATAGAAAATGTTAGAGATGACAAATATTGGGATGGTACTAAAAAAGAAGGGCACAAGAAAAGAAAGAAAAAAGAAGAAAATAGAACAAAAAGAAAAGGAACATCCTAACATCAAAAGAAGGATGTGAAAGAAAAAAAAAAGATGAATATTTTGGAAAGTGCTAAAAAAAAATAGATGAAGAAATATCCCGTCATATATCTTAAAAGACCTCTAACCTTTTGATCAAAATATTTATTCTTCGATTCTTATTATCCTTCTTTGATCTGACCCGATCCCAAGCCACATTTCGTTCTATTAGGAAGTCCTATTGATCCTAAGTCGAAATATGGTATTTCATGTGGAGAATAAAGGAAGAAAAATAATAAGACATAACTCAACATTCTCAGGAAAGTGGCGTCCATTCATGAGATCCAACAATTATTTTCTTTGTCATGTGCCATCTTTCTTAAACATATTTGAGAAATTTTGAATTTGAATACACAAACTCTGCTCACATATACCTTTGAGAGAAAATAACCCACCCTCTGAGCATTAATCTTTCTGAGAGATATCTAGTGAGGTTTGAACTCAAAGCGCATCTTCCGATGTTGGTTACAAAACTTGTGTCTATTTGGAAAAGAAAACTATTTTTAACGTTGGCTAAGCACACACTACACTCCAAATATAAGTCTTATAAAATAAATTTTGGAATCGTATGATTTCTAAACTTTTATAAACTTGTTTTTACCGAATCTGAAACTAAGACTATACAAAAATTGGATGTTTGTGGGTATCATCACTGCAAGCCCTCATGAGACTAAAACTCGTCCACTAGGGTAACCTAGTGGTTTAAAGGCTTGTTGCATATGCTAAATACAATCGAGAGTGCCAGCGAAAGTGGTGTAGTTTTTAGTTTTTAGCACTAGGTTAGGTCTTGTAAAAATAAAGCTTTAAGTTAGTATGATGTTTAGTTTAGGATTTGTAGTTTTTATATTTTTAGACTTAGGTCTTTATTTTTAATTTTTTGCTCGAGGACTAGCAAAGTCTAAGTTTGGAGGTATTCGTTGAGTTTAAAAATCTTACCTTTTTACCCTTTAATTATGATTAAGTTAGCCTTGATTTTGTATATAAAATATGTGTTTAATGGTTTTTTCTAGTTTTGTAGATAAAAAGATGGAAAAACAGGATTCATGCATAAAACAATGTATAATTGCCAGAAGAGAGTTTAAAATTGAAATTTTATAATTTTGTAATTTAATCATGCCACTTTAGGGTTTTTAATGTAAATTAGATAATCTGGATCAATTTATGAGAGTCTAAATTTATTCAATATTTAGAATTACAGTGGTATTGATTAATTATTTAATTTTAAAATCAAACTCTGCAATTAAGAGGCCAAGAGTTGAAATCAAGACCCACTGCAATTGAGCCAAGCTTTGCTCCAAATGCCAGACACTAGACCAGGCCAAGCACTTCAAGCGCATTTCCCAATGTGGGCCAGGCCAAAGTGAATTCAAGCCCAGTAAGCTTAAGTCCAAGTCTCCAATTTAAAGATCCAATGCTCCATGTTCAAATCCAAGTTTGCCAGCCCTAAGTCCAAATCCATTTTTACGTCCAAACCCAAAAGTCCATATCCATGACCCATCCTACCCATCCAATTTACAATCTCCCATCCACACCATCTGTAACACCCCGGATTTCCATTTCATGAATATATATATATATATATATATATATATATATATGGAAATTGTCCATTTAATTGTGAATTAATGGAATTTGAAATTAAATAATGGAGATGGACCTTAGATGGGTAAGGAGTTGGGTCAATTGCCAAATTAAGACCCAACGGGTTATGGATAAGGTTCAATTGAAATAAATGGGTAATATTAATTTAATTGGGTCAAAATACCCAATTAAGATTCAAGTGTAGGTCCACTCATCAAGTGAGGTGGCATGTAAATGAAATGGCTAAGTGGGACCCTAAATACCATGTGGTTCATGGTAGGCTAACCCATGGTTGACTAGGTCAACCATGGGTGAGTTCAAATTGAGTTGAGTTGGAAAATGAGTTCATTTAAGTTGAGTTGAGTTGAATTGAAGTGAGTGGAGTGGGAAGACGGAGGGTTTCCATCTCATGGAGGAAACCCAAGGGACACCTTGGTTGGTCAATAGTTACGAAAAGATGGGGGGTTTCCATCTTGAATGCACACGTTGGAAGATGGAGGAGTGTTCCATCTCAAGTGGTGCCTTGGCCAAGCCAAGGGACACCTTGGGAAGACACCACTATTATGAGGAAGTGGGAGGGTTTTGGTTGTTATAAAGGGCATAACCCAAGAGACACACACCTTGGCCGATCCATCTCTTTACAACCAAGAGATTTCTTTTCTTCTCTCCCTCTCTCAAGCTTGGCCGACCCTCTCATTAAACAAGAAAAGACTTAGAGTTTTCTATCTCAACTTCTATCCCTCTCTCAAACCTTCTCCTTGGCCGAACCCACTCTTTGGGTTTTCATCTTAATCAAGCACCACTTTTTGGCCGAAGATCAAGGAGGAGAAAGAAAGACTAAGGAAGGAAAAAATTGGAGGAGCAAGGCGGAACGAAAGAAAACGAAGGAGTAGCAGAATCGGTAAGTATTACATGACAAGATTTATAAATTAAAAGGAGGTTAAGGGGACATTCCATATTGGATTGAAAGTAGTTGGCCAAAATGTTATGGGCCATGGATTCAAAGTCCATCCAAGGAATGAGATGGAAAAATGGACAAAACCCTAATGGGTAAGATAGGTTATATGAATGAGGATTATTAAGGACAATATGTATATATATGGATCATGGAGGACAAGAAAAGATTGGATGAGGTTCGGCCATGATGTATGGCTGAGCCCCATCAAATGGTATAAACATGTTGTGTATTATTTTAAGAAAAGACCATCCTCAAAATGGTATGAAAATTGAGAATAGGATGAAGAGGAGAAAAAAATAATGAACCATAGGGTTCGGCCATGTTGTATGGACGAACCCCATGGAAGGATGTTGGTGATTTTTAATGGGTTTTGAATGATGAAAATGATGGAAGACATGTTGATGGATATTGGGTTTTAAAGTGATGGACCTAAGTGTATGATTAAACCCCCATGGAGGGACTTTGTTTACGGACCTAATGTTTGTAAATGATTTAAAGGAGAGGATGAAAATGAGATATCATGGGTTCGGCCATGTTGTATGGCCGAACCCCATGAATCAATTTTATGGATATTTGTGGATCCATGCATGTTTAAGAAATTAAATGTTTAGCTATGGAAAGAGTGATAGCTAAGATGAGAATGTTTTATGGACTTAGGGTTTTTATAAAGTTAAATGATTAACTTAGGTGATGGGATTAATAAATCAAAAGATAGAATGATGTTGGACCATTTTGTTTAAAATAAAACAAGGATTAAAAAGGGAGTCAAAACCAAAGAGTGAGGTTCGGCCATGTTGTATGGCCGAACCCCACTAGTGAGTTTTAGTGGACAGTGGACAGTGGGTAGTGGATAGCGGGTAACCGGCTGATTTTAAAAATGAAATATTTATATGATTTTCCAGATGGTTAGGTTAAATTGGAAGGATGAAGGGAATGGTTTAAATCAATTGGAATTATTAATTTGGTTATTTTATGGAATTAAATGGATCACCAAATTGATGTATGTATATGTGTTAAATGTAATAAGGTAATGGCATTTCACAAGCGGTGTATGATCGGCTTGACGCGATCGGTAATCGGTTTTTGGACGGAAACACAAGGACCCGATATTTGGACGTTAGTAGGATTCCTACCTTATTGAAAACCATAGATTATGTATATGTGATTATTTTGCTTCATGGTTTGATGATTTATTTTGGTATCAAAATGATATGTTTCAACTATGGGATTTTAAGCTATGATGTTTATGATTTCAAAGCATGTTGGCATTTGCATCTCATGCATGGCATGGGAGTGATCAAATGAGGGGAGTCCACGCTCCATTCGGTTTTTCGATAAAACAATCGTGGGAAGGAATCCACACTGATTCCAAGGGATGTATGATTGAATTGTAACCTGAGTCCACGCTCCGTTCGGGGCGACCGATAAAGCATTCATGGGGAGTTGTAACCGGAGTCCGCACTCAGTTCGAGGCGACGGATAAGTCATTCGCCGGGAGTCACTATACCTTGATGTGGATTATCCATCAAGTGGAATATTATGTGATTGTGATATGAATGATGGGTGGGACTCATGGCAGATGACACCCATGGCATGGCATTGACTTGCATGGTTTTGATATTATTTATATCTATGTGATTTTGTTTAAACTAACCCATGTGTTGACCCTACTCGGAGTACCTAATAGGCGCGTTGTCTAACGCCCTACTTCTACCTTAGATGATGACACAAGAAATGCATGGAACGACGGACGTGGTCGGAGCCAAGCTTAGGAGCTTGGATAATCTAGTTTCATTTTATTTAAGTTATTCATGGACAATGTAATTTCAGTAATTAGCTTGTTGGGATGTAATAGCTTAGACTAGTTGCTATGATTTAGATGTTAATTTCGGATATTTTAAATTAAGGTAACTATTATTAAGTGATGGACTTCCTTGCTATTTAATAATTGGATAGGATAGAACTCTATTATAATTCCGCACTATATTTTAATTCCGCATGTATAACCTTAGTACGTGTGAACCGTTTTAGTGGACTTAGTCCACGTACACGTATGGTTGGCCAGTTAAGGGCCGGGCTTTGGAAGCTTAGACTTAGCTCGCGTCATGACGTCCCACTCTCTCTCACTCTTTTATTTAAAAAAAATAGACTCTGATTTTCGGCGAGTGAAAAAGGGCGGGGCTTTACACCATCCATTAATCCAACCAACCAATCCAAACCATTCACTTCATGCATCTCATTTATCCTATGCATTTCATTTCATCAAACCCTAGATCAAATTAGTCAATCCAACCTGTTCATGCATCATGATTAGATTTAGGACATCCAAACCGTCCATCATATAGATTAACCTTATGATACATATCATCTATGCACCATCTATCCATCCATCCACTTAGATTACCCATCACCCATAATATCCATTAGATTTAACCAAAACCAATCTTAGCCATCCATTCACCAAACCCAAAGTTAGAAGAACTTGAAGATCAAGCTAGCCTTCATCGCCCATGCCTTATCACCACTCTATCCATCCAACACATAGTGCACACGACTTTGGCACCTAAATCCTCTCCGTGCACTTAGACAAAAATGCATCTAGATACACTCCTAAGATCCCTGCACACCAAATCATCCCAATCCACCATGACACACACGATTTTTGCTTATCTCCTTCCTATCCCATTCGAATTTCATAGTCAACCTCCACCTTATCATCTTAACATCTCATCCATTCATTCATCCATCCATTTAATCTCATCCATTAATCCATCATTGCACAACCCAAAAACCCTAAACCAATTAGCCAAATTCAAAAATCACACAGCAAATTCCAATCCCAATTTTCTCTCCTTGCTTACTTGCGCTCCACTCCAAGCCAACCAATCACACAAAATTCATGTATACCTTGTAGAGAAGCCCTAGTTTTCTAGCTTGTAATCCTAGCCACCCATGTTAAGTTAGATCTAATCCCAACATTTCATCCATTAACATAAACCAAGATTTAATCCTAGCCCTCCATTCAATCCCAAGTCCTATAAATAGCCTAGTAACACACACACCAAACTCGAATTTGACTCTAGAGCCAAAGAGGACCAAAGGATTGAAGAGAAGACCAAGAGAAGACTCAAGGATACACAGAGAATTCAACTTTTACAGTGAGTTTCTTTTGTAATTTCAATTTCCAAATATCTTATATTCAATCAATCCTGCATTTAATTTCTCCAATAAATAATCAAAGGAAAACCCGTTTAGAATCTTGAAACATCCAATTTCTAAATTCCCTTTAAGTTTGTCTTTGATTCAATTTTAAGATTGTATGCTTTAATATTTAATCAGACATGAAAAAGTTAGGACTTAGGTTTAAATTGGTAGATCTAAGTTACTAAGGTTTGGTTTCATAATTTAAAGTATATGATTTTAACGTTGATAATAAACATGAATTGGAACTTACATCTTTACGTGAATTTCAAATCTAGGTCGTTTGTTTATTTAAATGTTTTTGGCGATGAACGGTTTTTTCCAATCAACCACCTTTTACGTTACTGCGTTTTTATTTCTGTCATTTATTTTTCTTGCTAATTTACTTTTCATGTTTATTTTATTTCACTTGAATGTTGTACTTTAGTTTTTCTTTGTAAATCATTTATTCTTTTAAAATGTAATTATTTCAGGTATTTAAAACCTCCCTAACAACTTGATTAACTAGTTAGGATGAAAATTAATCAGATCTAGATTTTGTGAATTAGGATGTGTGGTGAGATTGTTTATAGACTCTTAATTAAAACATTATTTTAATTACTTTTAATCAATGCTCTGAAATTGTAGATCTATTTATTTAATTAAAGGTTGATTAATTGGAAGTATACTTCTAAAGATTAAAATTGATTTCTATCCTAGATTTAATTTTTAATCTTTTTTTCTAAGAAACATAAAAATTGAGGCATGTGTATTTTGAATTTCAAATATTTTGAATGTTTATTTTGGGTTCGACCTCGCACTCAATTGCTGTACTATGAATGGTTTGTGCGCTTGCGAGATTTATAAATTTAAAACACATCTACAAGTTTTTGATGCCATTGCCGGGGAAACAATCAAAATACATGTTCTTGAATTTTTATGGTTTTTGGAAAAAAAAATATTTTTGGAATCTTTTAATTTACGCTAACTTTCTAAAATTGGAAATTTCTATTTTTAGAAAGTCTAGTTTTGGAAAGCTTCCTAAAATTAACATTTTCTTTAAAAATATATGAGATCTAGAATTTTATCTAAGTTGTGAAAATTTTGCTAAATCTAGATATTCTATTGAATTTTTGAAAGTTTCTATTTTTGTAGAAAATTTCCATTTTTGGAACAAGTTTGTATTTTTGTAGAAATTTTTCTATTTTTGGGAAACTGATGAAATCATTTAATATCTTCCTTTAGCCTCACTTTAATCTTAAAAATAAAATCCATTTTAATAAAATATTAATTTTGTAAATAAATATATTTTTGGAAAGTTTTAAAATTTCTGTCTATGGAAAATTTTAAGATTATCTATTTTTGGAAACAATCTATTTTTAGAAATTCTCGATTTTGGAAAAGTCTAATTTTGGAAAGTTCTATTTTTGGAAAGTTTTTAAATTTGGATCTTTCATTATTTTTTATTAAATGATGGCTTTAATCTGGAAATTTATTTACTATCTCACACTATTCTAGGACACTTAATTAGACTAATTATTTTAAATTTAATCTTGTTGTAGTTTAGGAATTTGCATTTAGTCACTTCATGCATTTTTGAGTTAAAATCTTCACCTAGGTTCGTGTGTTTTGTTTTTCAGGAGTTTTAGAAATCGCGAGTCAAAGCTCCTTGAATTGGAGTGCATTGGTTAAGGTAAGTGCCTCACTATATTCTTTTAATTTTTATTTTCTCATGCATTCATATAGTTTTTATTAGGGTGTTTGGCATATATTACTTACATAAAAAAAAAAAGAAGATTGCATATTTATTTTGCTCATGCATTTAGGTTGCTAGATTCACGCATTTAATAAAGTTTGTTCGCTTATTGTTTTACATATTTGGTTGATGCTTGCATTGTTGGAACCATAGGTTAGTATTTAAGGTTTGTCATGCTCAATAAGACAATCTTTTATTCAAATAATTTTAAATAACCACTACTATTTTTTCTTCAATCATGTTGTCTAGGATTAGTTCTGTCACCAAGGCATTGCGGTCGAGCATGACCTAAGGATAAACTAGGAAGAGATGCCATGTGCTCCCCCACTTACCTGGGAACTTGCCTGGCCATGATTGTGGTTAAACTTTTAATTGGAGATTTAGAATTCTTGGAGAAAAGATTAGGAGCTAGTCTAGAGACACTAGGTTAGTTTAGGTTTTTATTTTTAGTTTTAGGCCATTTATTTTGTTTGAAATTGTTTTGTCTTGTGTGGTCCTTGTTTGAGTAAATATGAGCACTTGGAGACGTGATTCGACTAAGATAATAGTTAGAATAGGTCACCAACTGGTGGAACCCCAATTAGTCATCAATCTATTTCGAAAAATAATAGGGTTGTGAAATGTTGATTTCATCAACATCTGAGAGCTCTTTTCGAAGTGAGGAAAGTCTAGTTGGGGTAGAACAAAATTGGAACGACATAATTGAGGGTGATACTATCAGAGGTAATGGTCCCAAAGAACCATGGCTTTATTTCATGCCAGATGGAAAACATCTTGATGAAAAGCAAATTATTGCCTATGATACATTATACTCAATTAAGAATATTGATCACCAGCATCTGCCAAGACGTATGGAACTCAGTGACAACGGACTAGGTTGTAGAAAGTGTTCAAAAATAATAGAGTATAGATTAATCATAGGGTTTTTGTAAAAAAAAAAAAAAAAAAGGTCAGTTTAGGTTGAGTCAGTTTTTAGGATGCTTCATTTAGATATGTCAAAACCCAAAATTTAACAATGTCCTGACATTTTGCATCTTACCATTGAACATTGACGACAATGTCAAATTTAAGTTTGGGGGTATCTAGCGGTCACATTAGGTAGAGTCCAAGTAAAGTAAAAAAAAAAAAAAATATATATATATATATATTCAATCAATGGAAGAGTAAGTGAAGACAGAGACTAATCTTTAAGAAAAAAATAATAATAAAAAATTTTACTCTAAGTGATTTTTCAGCATTAAGAGGTGAATAAAAAATTTTATATCACACTTTTTCAATAAATGTTTTATAGAATTTATATTCAGAATAAATTTACACAACCACGTTAAATGGAGTTAGAAAAGAAAAATTTTCACGAGTCTAGTAGTCAACAATGGAATACTAGTGGAGACTTAACCGAGTGACCTTTAGTGCTAGTCTATTTTTCTAAAGGATTTAAGTCATGCCATTTTTATTTCTTTAGCGCTTCAAGTCGTTGTGGATCTCATCATTCTTTAAATTTTGGTCATAATTACTGAGAATGCCATTAAAATTGAGTTAGTACAATCAATTTTTTTTAGAATTTATTTAAAACAAGGAAATCACTCTATAAAACTTAGGATATGATTTAGGCAATTTTTGGATCATTTGAGCCTTCATGCCTAACTATTTTTGGTCAAATTTATCCTGATAGTTCCCAGTTGAGCCTTTAAGTTAGCCTGTTTTCTCGATCAACCATGTTTACCAAACCCAACTCCGATTTTGGAGTCTGAGCCTCATAAAAATATATCTGTGACCTGTCATAGAAAAGGTTAGAGATGAAAAATATTGGGATGGTACTAAAAAACAAGGGCACATGAAAAAAAAAATAGCACAAAATGAAAAGGAACATCCTGATATCAAAAAAAGGATGTGAAAGAAAAAAAAAAAAAAGAGGAATATTTTGAAAAGTGTTGAAAAGAAAAAAAAATAGAGGAAGAAATATCCTGTCATATATCTTAAAAGATCTCTAACCTTTTGATCAAAATATTTATTCTTAGAGTCTTATTATCCTTCTTTGATTTGACCCGATCCCAAGCCACATTTCATTCTATTAAAAAGTCATATTGATCTTAAGTCGAAATATGGTATTTCATGTGGAGAATAATGCAAGAAAAATAATAATGTATAACTCAACGTTTTCAGGAAAGTGACGAGATCCAACAATTATTTTCTTTGTCATGTGTCGTCTTTCTTAAACATATGTCAGAAATTTTGAATTTGAATACACAAACTCTGCTCACATATACCTTTGGGATAAAATAACCAAACCTCTGAGCATTAATCTTTCTGAGAGATATCTACTGAGGTTTGAAGTCAAAGTGCATTTTCCAATGTTGGTTACAAAACTTGTGTTTATTTGGAAAAGAAATCTATTTATAATACTGGCTAAGCACACACTATACTCCAAATATAAGTCTTATAAAATAAATTTTGGAATGGTATGATGTCTAAATTTTTATGAACTTGTTTTTGCCGAATCTAAAACTAAGACTATACAAAAATTGGTTGTTTGTGGGTATCATCACTGCAAACCCTCACGAGAATAAAACTCATCCACTTGGGGTAACCTATAGGTTTAAAGGCTTGTTTATACGCTAAATTCAATCGACAGTGCTAGCGAAAGTGGTGTAGTATTTAGTTTTTAGGACGAGGTTAGGTCTTGTAAAAATAAAGCTTTGAGTTAGTATTAGGTTTAGTTTAGGATTTTTAATTTTAGATTTTTAGACTTAGGTTTTTATTTTTACTTTTTTGTTCGAGGACTAGCAAAATCTAAGTTTGGAAGTATTTGATGAGTCTAAAAATCTTACTTTCTTACCCTTTAATTATGAGTAAGTTAGCCTTGATGTTCTATATAAAAGATACGTTTAATAGTTTCTTCTAATAATGTAGATAAAAAGATGGAAAAATAGGATTCATGCATAAAACAGTGGATAATTGCCGGAAAAGAGTTTAAAATATAAATTTTAGAATTTTATAATTTAATCATGCCACTTTAGGGCTTTTAATGTAAATTTGATAATCTGGATCCATTTGTGAGAGTCTAGATTTATTGAATAATTATAATTTCGTGGCATTGATTAATTATTTAATTTTAAAATCAAAGTCTGCAATTAAGAGGCCAAGAGTTGAAATCAAGATCCGTGGGCCAGAGATCCACTACAATTGGGCCAAGCTTTGCTCCAAATGGCAGACACTAGGCCAAGCCAAGCACTTCAAGCGCATTTCCCAATGTGGACCAAGCCAAAGTGAATTCAAGCCCAGCAAGCTTAAGTCCAAGTCTCCTATTTAAAGATCCAATGCTCCAGGTTCAAATCCAAGTTTACCAACCCTAAGCCCAATCCATTTTTAGGTCCAAATTCAAAAGCCCATATCCATGACCCATCCTACCCATCCAATCTTAACCATCCAATTTCTAATCTCCCATCCACACCATCCATTAACCCAATCAACTGATCCAAACAATTCACTTAATGTATCTCATATCATCAAACCCTAGATCCAATTAGTCAATCCAACCCGTTCATGCATCATGATTAGATTTAGGACATCCAAACCATCCATCATATAGATTAACCTTAGGATTAGGATCATCCATGCACCATCTAACCATCCATCCATTTAGAGCACCCATCACCCATCACATCCATTAGATTTAACAAGAACCAATATTAGCCATCCATTGACCAAACCCTAAGTTAGAACTACTTGATGTAAAGCCCCGCCCTTTTTCACTAGCCGAAAATCAGAGTATTTTTTTTTTTTTAAATAAGGAGTGAGATAGAGCGGGAACGTCACGACGCAAGCTAAGTGCGAGCTTCCAAAGCCCGACCCTTAACTGGCCAACCATGCGTGTGCGTGGACAAGTCCACTAAAACATTTCACATGCGATACTACGATTTACGGAATACCCATTGCTGAAATAACATCGGATTACAACAATTACTTAGCAAGGAAGGCAATCAATATAAATTAACTTAATCCAAATTAATCATCATTTGATCCATAGCAAATAGACTAAGCTATTACATTCCCAAATACTAGCTAATCAAATTACATTGTCCATGAATAAACTTAAATAAAGTGAAACTAAATTATCCAAGCTTCTAAGCTTGGTTCCGATCGCGTCCTTCGTTTTGTCCATTTCTTGTGTCATCATCTAAGGTAGAAGTAGGGCGTTAGACAACGCGCCCAGTAGGTACTCCAAGTAGGGTCAAACACATGGGTTAGTATAAAAATCGAGATATAATACATCATGCCGTACTTGTAAAACATCGTATCCAAAACAGTGTATGATAATAGAGATCCAATTATACAGA
This sequence comes from Chimonanthus praecox, assembly GCA_022113865.1. Classification (NCBI taxonomy): domain Eukaryota; kingdom Viridiplantae; phylum Streptophyta; class Magnoliopsida; order Laurales; family Calycanthaceae; genus Chimonanthus; species Chimonanthus praecox. Next base: position 43,760,033 of record CM039094.1, read on the forward strand.
TAAAAACCAGAAACAGTGCATGATAATAGAGATCATAATCATGCTGATTCCCATAACATGGGTGTCATATGCTATGAGTCCCACCCATCACCCATATCACAATCACATAATACCCTCTTGATGGAAAATCCTCATCAAGGTATCCCCACGAATACCTTACGGACGCCCCGACGGAGCGTGGATCTTCGGTTACAAATCAATCATACATCCCTCTTGATGGATAATGCACATCAAGGTACCCCCACGAATGCCTTACGGATGCCCTGACGGAGCGTGGATCTCCGGTTACAAATCAATCATACATCCCTCTTGATGGATAATGCACATCAAGGTACCCCCATGAATGCCTTATGGACGCCCCGACAAAGCATGGATCTCCGGTTACAAATCCATAGGAATCAGTGTAGATTCCTCCCCACGATTGTTTTTCGGTCCCACCGAATGGAAGCATGGAATCCCCTCATTTGATCCCTCCCATGCCATTCATGAGATGCAAATGCCAACATGCTATGTAATAATAAACATCATAGCATTTAAAATTCCATATTTGAAACATATCATTTGATACCAAAATAACTCATCAAAACATGAATTAAAATCATCATATATACATATTCCATAGTTTTCAATAAGGTAAGAATCCTACCAACGTCCAAATATTGGGTCCTTGTGTTTCCTATCCAAAAACCAATCACCGATCTCGTCAAGCCGATCGTACACCGTTTGTGAAATCCCGTTACCTTATTACATTTAACACATACATACATCAATTTGGTGATCCATTTAATTATTCCAATTGGTTTAAACCATTCCCTTCATCCTTCCAATTTAACCTAACCATTTGGAAAATCATATAAATATTTCATTTATAAAATCATTAGGTTACCCGCTGTCCACTACCCACTGTCCACTGTCCACTGTCCATTGTCCACTGTTCATTGTCCACTGTCCACTGCCCACTGTCCACTGTCCACCAAAACTCACTTGCGGTTGTATGGCCGAACCTCACTCTTTGGTTTTGACCCCATTTTTAACCCTTGTTTTATTTTACACAACATGGGTCCAACACCATCCATTCTTTGATTTATTAATCGCATCACTTAAGTTAATCATTTAACTTGATAAAAACAACACCTAAATCCATCAAATATTATCCATGGGGTTTGGCCATACAACATGGCTGAACCCTTCATTCCCTCTTCTTTCCATTTTAATCCTCTTTTCCTAACTTGGTCATTCAATCACTTATCATGTATAGATCTACCAAAATGACTCATCAAAATAATTCATGGGGTTCGGCCATGGTCCTTTGTTTCCATTTTCCCATGGTCTAACCATCTTTAAAACCATCAACATTTCTTCCACCATTTCATCCTTTAAAATCCATTTAAACCAATGATATTCTTCCATGGGTTCGGCCATACAACATGGCCGAACCCTATGGTTTATAATTTCTTCTTAAAAATCATATACCCATATTTAGATCACTTAATGGGCTTCGGCTTTTCCACATGGCCGAACCTCATTTTGCCTTTCTTTAAATGGATCCTAAATCCATGGCCTCCAACATTTTGGCCAACCATTTCCAATCTATATGGAATGTTCCCTTTAATCTCCTTTTAATTTATAAATCTTGTCAAGTACCACTTACTGATTCCGCGACTCCTCCGATTTCTTACGTTCCGCCTTGCTCCTCCGATCTTCTCCTTCCTTAGTCTTTTCTTTCTTCCTCCTTGATCTTCGGCCAAAGTGTGTTGCTTGATTAAGATTGAAATCCTAAGAGTGGTTCAGCCAAGGAAGAGATTTGAGAGAGGGAGAGGAGGAGAGAATGGAAAACCCAAAGTCTTTTCCTTGTCTTGTGAGAGATCGGCCCAAAGAGTGAGAGGGAGAGGAGTTGAGATAGAAATCTCTATGTCTTTCTTGTCTTAGTGAGAGGATCGGCCAAGGGAGAGTTTGAGAGCACAATTTCTTTGTTCCAATAAGATCCAATCAGCCAAAGGTGTGGTGTCTCTTGCGTTATGCCCCTTTGTAACAACCAAAACCTTTCACCTCCCACATTAATGTTTCCTTTGGGGTTTCATCCCATGAGATGAAACTCCCCAACCATGTGCCCCTTCGGTTTCCATCATGAGATGGAAACCCTCCATCTCCCCAACGTGTATCCATGGGTTTCATCTCATGAGATGAAACCTTCCACCCCCCCCCCCCCCCCCCCCCCCCCCCCCCCCCCCCCCCCCCCCCCCCCCCCCCCCACCATCTTAACTATTGACCAACCAAGGTGTCCCTTGGTCTTCACCATGGCATCCATTCACCTTCAACGTGTGGATCATGATGGTGTCCCTTGAGATGGAACTCTCCATCTCCTTATTCAACTCATCTCTTTAATTCAACTCTATTTAACTCACTTAAAATCAACTCAATTTACTTCAATTTGGATTCATTTCCAACTCAATACTTGTACTCATTCATTAACTCAATCCCTTGATTCCATTTTGAACTCAGTCAATTGAACTTAATCCAATTTAATTCAGCCACCTTAATTAAACTTGAACTCATTTGATGGTCGACCAAGTCAACCATGACACATGGCACTTGGGGTCCCACTTAACCATGTCACATGCATGCCACCTCACTTGATGAGGTGGATCTCATGCCTTGTATCTTAATTGGTTATTAGACCCAATTATCAAACCTTACCCATTTATTTAAAATCTGCTCATAAATGACCCATTGGGTCCCAAATTGGTAATTGGCCCATTTAAATACATTTACCAATTGTTTTCAAACTAAACCATAATCATCAATTCATCTTGACCCATTGGGTCTCAATTGGGCATTTGACCCAATTAAATCACACTTATCTGCTTATTTTCATTCAAACTCTATCCATGACCCGTCGGGTCTTAATTGATCCAATTAAATATATTTTAACCGTATCCACTATCTATTGGATCCTAATTGGGCCATTGACTCAATTAAATTTATCCTCTACTCAATTACATTCCAAACCCATTTACCTTGACTCATCTTAATAAATTAATCACCCTTTAATTTCACTCTTAAGAGGGAATTTCCTTTATTTCCTTTGGGTTCGACTTCGCACTCAATCGATGTACTATGAATGGTTCGTGCCCTTGTGAGATTTATAAATTTAAAGCACTCAACAAATTTTTGGCGCCGTTGATGGGGAAACAATCAAAATACATGTTGAATTTTTATGGTTTTTGGAAAACACTTTTATTTTTTGAATCTTTTAATTTAGGCAAACTCTCTAAAATTGAAAATTTCTATTTTTAGAAATTCTAATTTTGGAAAGTTTCCTAAAATTAAAATTTTCTTTATTAATATATGAGATCTAGAATTTTATCTAAGTTGCGAAATTTTGCTAAATCTAAATATTCTATTGAATTTTTGAAAGTTTCTATTTTTGTAGAAAATTTCCATTTTTGGAACAAGTTTCTATTTTTGTTGAAATTTTTTCTATTTTTGGAAAACTGATGAAATCATTTAATATCTTCCTCCAGTCTCTCTTTATTCTTAAAATAAAATCCATTTTAATAAAATATTTATTTAGTAAATAAATTTATTTATGGAAGGTTTTAAAATTTTTGTCTATGGAAAATTTTAAGATAATCTATTTTTGGAAACAATCTATTTTTAGAAATTGCCCGATTTTGAAGACGTTTGATTTTGGAAAGTCTATTTTTGGAGAGTTTTTAAATTTGTATCTTTGATTAATTTTTTATTAAATGATGGCTTTAATCTAGAAATTTATTTACAATCTCACACTATTCTAGGACACTTAATTAGACTAATTATTTTAATCTTAATCTAGTTCTATTTTAGGATTTTGCATTTAGTCAGTTCATGCATTTTTTAGTTAGAATCTTCATTACACATCTTCGTTCATGCATTTTTAACTATATTCTTTTATTTTTTATTTTCTCAAGCATTCATATAGCTTTTATTAGGGTGTTTGGCATATATTACTTGCATAAAAGAAAAAGATTGCATATTTATGTTGCTCATGCATTTAGGTTGCTAGATTCATGAATTTAGTATAGTTTGTTTGCTTATTGTTTTACATATTTGTTTGATGCTTGCATTGTTAGATTAGGTTGCATTAACATAAAAAAAAAAGAAAAAAAGATCAGTAATAAATGGTTCATGCACATTAAATAAAATCAACTTTGGAACCATAGGGTTAGTATTTAAGGTTTGTCATGCTCAATAGAATAGTCTTTTATTCAAGTAATTTTAAATAACCACTACTATTTTTTCTTCAATCATGGTGTTTAAGATTATTTTTATCACCAAGGCATCGCGGTCAAGCATCACCTAAGGATAAGTTGCGCCGTTTGCTCCCCCACTTACCTGTGAACTTACCTGGCCATGATTGTGGTTAACCTTTTAACTGGAGATTTAGATTTCTTAGAGAAAAGATTAGGAGCTAGTCTAGAGACACCAGGTTAGTTTAGGTTTTTATTTTTAGTTTCAGGTCCTTTATTTTGTTTGAAATTGTTTTGTCTTTTGTGGCCCTTGTTTGAGTAAATATGAGCACGTGGAGACGTGATTCGACTAAGAGATTAGTTAGAACTAGGTCACCCAAAACCCAATTAGTCATCAATCTATTTCGGAAAACAATAGGGTTTGTGAAGTTATGTCGATTTCATCAACATCCGAGAGTTCTTTTCGAAGTGAGGAAAGTCTAGTTGGGGTAGAACAAAATTGGAATGATATAATTGAGGGTGATACTATCATAGGTAATGGTCCCAAAGAACCATGGCTTTATTTCATGCCAGAAGGAAAACATCTTAATGAAAAACGAATTATTACCTATGATACATTATACTCAATTAAGCATATTGATCACCATCATCCGCCAAGACGTATGGAACTTAGTGACAAAGGACTACGTTGTAGAAAGTGTGCAAAAATAATAGAGTATGGATTAATCACAGGGTTTTGTTTTTTTTTTTTCTAAAAAAAAAGCCAATTTAAAGAGTCAGTCTAGAAAGTCAGTTTAGGTTGAGTCAGTTTTTAGGATGTTTCACTTAGATATGTCAAAACCCAAAATTTAACAATGTCCTGACATTTTCCATCTATCTGTTGAACATTGAGAACAATGTCAAATTTAAGTTTGGGGATATCTAGGGGTCACATTAGTAGAGTCCAACAAAAGTAAAAAAAAAAATTCAATCAAGGGAAGAGTAAGTGAAGACTGGGACTAATCCTTGAGAAAAAAAAATGATAAAATTTTTGTCTAAGTGATTTTTCAACATTAAGAGGTGAATAAAAAATTTTATATCACATTTTTTAATAATTTTTTTATAGAATTTATATTCAAAATAAATTTAAACAGCCATGTTAAATTGAGTTAGAAAAGAAAAAATTTCACGAGTCTAGTAGTCAACAAAGGAATACTAATGGAGACTTAACCCAGTGAACTTTAGTGCCAGCCTATTTTTCTAAGGGATTCAAGTCAATCCATTTTTATTTCTTTAGCACTTCAAGTCATTGTGGATCTCATCATTATTAAAATTTTGGTCATAATTACTAAGAACGCCATTAAAATTGAGTTACTACATTTGAAATATTTTAGAATTTATTTTAAACAAGGGAATCACTGTATAAAACGTAGGATATGATTAAGGCCATTTTTGGATCGTTTGCGCCTTCATGCCTACCTATCTTTGGTCAAATTTATCCTAATAGTTTACAGTTGAGCATTTAAGTTACCTATTTTCTTGATCAGCTATGTTTACCAAACTGAACTCCGGTTTTGGAGTCTGAGCCTCATTAAAAATATATCTGTGACCTTTCATAGAAAATGTTAGAGATGACAAATATTGGGATGGTACTGAAAAACAAGGGCACAAGAAAAGAGAAAAAAAATGGCACAAAAAGAAAAGGAACATCGTAACATCAAAAGAAAAATGTGAAAGAAAAAAAAAGAGAAGATGAATATTTTGAAAAGTGCTGAAAAGAAAAAAATAGAGGAAGAAATGTCCCGCATACCACTCTCATTGAACAAAGAAGAGAACACTTAGAGTTTCTATCTTTAATCTCCTCTCTCTCTCCCTCTCTCAAACCTACACTTCTTGGCCGAACCACTCCTAGAGATTTTATCTTAATCAAGATCACTCTCAGCCAAGGATCAAGAAGGAAGGAAGAAGAGGCTAAGGAAGGAAAAGAGCGGAGGAGCAAGTCGGAACGAAGGAAACCGGAGGAGTCGCGGAATCGGTAAGTACTTGATGAGATTTTAATAAGTAAGAAAAGAATGGTCAAGGATCATGGTTCGGCCCTTGCATGGCCGAGCCCTAATTGTTGTGTATATATGGAAAAGATCTCATACATGCCTAAGATAAGGTATTAAGATCAAAGATCATGGGCTGGCCTTGCATGGCCAAATCCTAAAGTTGATATGCATGGACCATTAAGGACAAAAGAAAGGTTAGATGAGGTTCGGCATGATGTATGGCCGAACCCCATCAAAGGATCAATCATGGAGGTATGATGTATTTTAAAGAAAATAACAAACCCCATGGAAGGGTGTTAATGATTTTAAGAGGTTCTAATGGATGTATGTTAGTAATTTTAAAGGGTTTAAATGAGGGAAATAATGGACAAATGTTAATGGTGGAAAATGGGTCTAAATGATCTAAAGGGTGAAGAACCATGGACCATGGGTTCGGCCATGGTGTATGGCCGAACCCCATGGAGAGATATTGATGGACTTAGATGTTTTGGACCATGAAAATGATGGGGGAATGTTGGTAATTTTAATTGGTTTTAAATATGGTTAATGATGATTTAGAAGGATGAACCTAAGTGTATGGTTAAACCCCCATGGAGGGACTTGGGTTATGGATCTAAGATTGAAAATGATTTAGAGGAGAAGATGGGAAATGAGACATCATGGGTTCGGCCATGATGTATGGCCGAACCCCATGAACCATTATAATGGGTCATTTTGTATTATTTCATGATTTGATGAATCCTTTATGGATCTATGGTTATGGATCAGTTATGGACCTAAGTATGGGTAAGTAAATTAGGTGATTGCCTATGGAAGGAAATAATGGCCAAATGGTAAATTAAAGGACCATGGGTTCGGCCATGGTGTATGGCCGAACCCCATGGATTATGTTTTGGATCTAGGTTTGTATAAGTGGACTAAATGTATGATTGAATCATGGAAATGAAGGACCATGGGTTCAGCCATGGTGTATGGCCGATGTAACGCCCGCCCCTTTTCACCATAAATCAGAGTTAAATTTTTTTTTTTTTTAAAGTGACAAAGGGCGCGGACGTCACGACGCGAGTTAAGTCCGAGCTTCTAAAGCCCGGCCCTTAACTGGCCAACCCTACGCGTGCGTGGAGCCAAGTCCACGAGTACGGTTCACGCGTAGACGTAAGCTCAAGGAATATTACTTCTCAGTGCGGAATTAACAACAAAGACTATCCTACAGATTTGAGGTAGCAAGGAAGATAACATTCATTTAAATTTCTATAATACCTCAAAACCATAATGTCCATAATAAAATCCCAAAACATAGCCAGTAATCTAATTTATTACATTCCGACAAGCCAAGCTACTCAAATTACATTTTTCCAACATAAACTTAAACAACATAATTAATCTGCCTTCCCAAGCTCCTAAGCTTGACTCCTGTCCCGTCCTTCCGTTTCGCCACCTCCTGCGTCATCAGCTAGGGTAGAAGTAGGACGTTAGAACACGCGCCCAGTAGGACTCCGAGTAGGGCTAGCTCATGGATTAGTAATAACAAAGCATATAGAAGCTATTATCTCAAAATTATGCCATTTGGTACAATGTAATGCAATGGGTGTTTTATGTCATGAATCCCACCCATCAATCTCATCCTCAACTCTACAATGTCCCTTTTTCCAACCATCCATAGTATTCCAAATAGAATCCATACCATCATCGTGCCATGACCCTCTTGATGGAAAAACATCATCAAGGTATCTACATATGTGAAAAGTCCCCATGCTGTTTATCGGTCGCCCCGACGGAGCATGGACTCCGGTTTCATTTCATCATTTCCCTGTCATATCCCTCCCATGCCATGCATGAGATGTAGGTGCCATATGCCATGTAATGAATATAATAACAACCAGGACATGTAAAAATCCCATAAATCAAACATATGACTTGATTATCAAAAGGAGATCAAGTAAAGCCTCAATAACCACATGATAGCTTTAAAATCCATTCTAAACCAATTATATGCTTACCAGAATAAATCAAGTAAAAACTCCTACATAATACATAACTCAAAAACAATCTTAAAACAACCCATATAATTTCCAAGATAATTCAAAACAACCATCACTCAATCCATGGCTTACAAAAAGGTTAGAATCCTACCTAATACCGACTTGCGTCCTTTTACATTTTTCCGCTCGATAAACCCTGTCGAAGATCGCGCACCGCCTGCGATGTCCAGTACCTTATTACACACTAATCATTAGTCCATGTTTCAACCATTTATAAGCCCTTATGAAAAACGGGTCACCATTTAGGTTTTGTGGGTCCCACCTAATCCATTATATATTTTTAAGTACATATGTCTAAAATCAGCCACCCTAGGCTTTATTAACCACTTATAAGGTTCTCACATTAGATCCCCTCATTCCATGATCAATCTCCATGGAATTCTTGAATTTGGCATTTAATTACGGTTTTGCCACTACCTCATTTTCCATGGTTAATCACCCATTTATCCATGCATGATTAAGTCCAAAATTGATTTTTAAACTTAGATCCCTAACTTAGGTTCATTTATGACCCACCAAACTATTAAAACTTGTCATCTAATTAATCCAATTCCCATTACTTAATCACATACATACACATTAACCTTAGACCCAAAAATGATCCATCATTTGGGTCATGGGTTCAAAATACCTAATTCATCAAATCCTCCCATGGGGTTTACCTTATGCATTTAACTTCAATGAGTGCATCACTCATTCATTCCCTTTGGAGGCTACAAACACCATCCATCATCCAATTTAACCCACTACAATGGGTTACAATTGGGCCATGGGTTCGGCCATACACCATGGCCGAACCCATGGTGTCCTTTCCCCACTTTCCATCCTTTTAACCCCATTTAAAATTTGTAAAACATTACCATAGGGTTCGGCCATACACCATGGCCGAACCCATGGTTCATATTCCACTATTTTTCTATGTTTCTTGGGGCCACACCATTACTCATTTAAAACCCTAAACTCATCCATACATTAATCCCTCTTTTCCATCCTCTAAACCCATCAATTGATCCCTATTAGATCACCATAGGGTTCGGTCATTCTCCATGGCCGAACCCATGTTTCATGGTCCAATATTTCTTTATGCCATTTTAGACCATTAACTTAGCCACATTTGCATTGGTTTAAACACATGCATAATTCTAGATTTTAGCCCTTCAAGCATCCAAATTTGTGAGACTAAAATGCATCAACCCCAAGCTTAATTTAATCACTCATAAGGTCATCTTAATTTAATCAAACTTTCCATCATCTAAACACAACATGGACTCAACCTTAGCTCATACAATGACCTACAAAATGGGTCATGGGTTCGGCCACACACCATGGCCAAACCCATGATGTCTTGTTCCCCATTTTCCTTGGATCCTTTGGCACATTTTAGATCTATCACAAGTCCTTTCATGAGAGATTTACATCATGCATTTAAATCACCATTTTAGGGTATCATTTCATACTTTGGGTCCATCAAAATTACCAACATTTTCCCATTTATTTCTCCATAAATCATAACCATTAAATCCACCATTATCACCATAGGGTTCGGCCATACACCATGGCCGAACCCATGGTTCACAATCCATCACTATCTATGCCCTCCAATGCCATAAAATCCCTTTACATTTCCATCATAAAAAGCATTTTGAAACATTTCCCACATTCACTCATTTACTACAATTCATTAACTTAACACCCTCATTGCTTTCCATTCTTAAAACCTTAACCAATTACATCAAAGACCAAATCACCCACCATGGGGTTCTGCCATACTACATGGCCGAACCCTATGGCCCATAATTTTATTCCAATTACCCCATTCCATGCTTAATTTCATAATTTACATAATGCACATAACCCATTTATTCATTTTCTTACCCTAACCCTAATTCACCCATTTAGGGTTTTCTCCATCTTCCACCCTCTCATTTGATGGGTTTAAACTCCATAGCATAAATTATCTATCCACCATTACATTAATATAAAATAAATTCCAATTCTTAAACCCTAAAATCCAAAATTTCTTGTTTAAGAAATACTCATAATCCGACGTCCTCCGATTTCCGCCGCTCCCGTCTCTCTCCTCTCTCCTCTTGATCTTTGATAGGTCAAGATGCTTGATCCATGGTGGCAACCCCTAACCTTAGGATCGGCCAAGGTAGGGTTCAAAATTGAGGGAGGGAAAGGGAGGGGTGATGAGAGGGGAGGTGATAACATCAATCTTAGAGTGATCTCCCTCCATTTTCCATTTCTTTCTTCTCTCCTTGAGCTCCTCTCTTTTATTTCCTTTATTTTCTTCTTCTTTTCTCCTTCCTAGTGTGGGACGGCAATGGGGTATGAAGAATGGAGAGAAATAAAGAGAGGATAAGAAAATGGGAAAGAAGTCAAGACTTATCCCCATTTTTTCTTTACATTAAAAACCCCACCAACTCTAAGATATTTAAAAGATCTTTTAATTGCTTTATGGTGGTGGTTATCTAAACCACCACCAAGCCCCCAACGTGTTTTAATTTTGAATTTGGGATGAGGTGGGTTTTCACCTCTTGGCCCCACTTTGACCACTTCTTAATCACCACTTTAAATAATTTCATTATTTAATTAATTAGGTAATTACCTTAGGTTAATCCATTTGTAGTTAACCTAACTCCATTACTCCACCCATGGTTGACCAAATCAATCATGGTGGCCGGCCCCACCAATCATTGGCCCACACGCCACCTCACTTGATGAGGTGGAGGTGGGTCCCACTTGGCCACAACACCTTGATTTAACTCCAAGTAACTTAGGTGATTTAAATTCATTGAATTCACTCTAAATGGATCACCATTGGGCCCATGGCCCAATTACATTTCCATCTAGCCCATTTACCTTAGAGCTTAACCATCTTGACCCATTGGGTCCCAAATGGGTATTTGACCCAATTTGACCTCCCATGGCCCAATTGGCCATCATTAACCACTTACATAATTTTAAAATCCACTCCATGGTCTATTGGGCCATAATTGGGCCTTTGTCCAAATTTTGGCCCATTTACCCTTTATTCCATAAATTTTCCAATTTTCATCCTTAAAATAAACAATATTCCCATTTATATTAATTTTAAAAATTCCAGGCCCTTACATATTCTTAGAGTGTTTTTTTCCTTCTTTGATTTGACTCGTTCCCAAGCCTCGTTTCGTCTTATTAGGAAGTCCTATTGATCTTAAGTTGAAATATGATATTTCAAGTGGAGAATAAAGGAAGAAAAATGATAATGTATATCTCAACGTTCTCAGGAAAGTGTCGTCCATTCATGCGATCCAACAATTATTTTCTTTGTCATATGTCATCTTTCTTAAACATATGTGAGAAATTTGGAATTTGAATACACAAACTCTGCTCACATATACCTTTGAGAGAAAATAACCCACCCTCTGAGCATTAATCTTTCTGAGAGATATCTAGTGAGGTTTGAAGTCGAAGCGCATCTTTCGATGTTAGTTACAAAGCTTGTGTTTATTTGGAAAAGAAAACTATTTTTAATATTGGCTTAAGCACACATTACACTCCAAATTTAAGTCTTATAAAATAAATTTTGGAATGGTATGATGTCTAAATTTTTATGAACTTGTTTTTGCCGAATCTGAAACTAAGACTATACAAAAATTGGATGTTTGTGGGTATCATCACTGCAAGCCCTCACGAGACTAAAACTCGTCCACTTGGGGTAACCTAGGGGTTTAAAGGTTTGTTGCATACACTAAATGCAATAGAGAGTGCGAGCAACAGTGGTGTAGTTTTTAGTTTTAGGACTAGGTTAGGTCTTGTAAAGCTTTAAGTTAGTATTAAGTTTAATTTAGGATTTTTAGACTTATGTTTTTATTTTTAATTTTTTGCTCGAGCACTACCAAAATCTAAGTTTGGGGGTATTTATTGAGTCTAAAATTTTTACATTTTTACCCTTTACTTATGAGTAACTTAGCCTTGATTTTGTATATAAAAGATATGTTTAATGGTTTTTTCTAGTTTTATAGATAAAAAGATGGAAAAACAGGATTCATGCATAAAACAGTGGATAATTGTTGGAAGAGTTTAAAAGAAAAATTTTAGAATTTTATAACTTAGTCATGCCACTTTAGGGTTTTTAATGTAAATTGGAGAATCTGGATCCATTTATGAGAGTCTAGATTTATTCAATATTTAGAATTATAGTGGTATTAATTAATTATTTAATTTTCAAATCAAAGTCTACAATTAAGAGGCCAAGAGTTGAAATCAAGATCCATGGGCCAGAGATCCACTGCAATTGGGCCAAGCTATGCTCCAAATGCCAGACACTAGGCCAGGCCAAACACTTCAGGCCCATTTCCCAATGTGGGATAGGCCAAAGTGAATTCAAGCCCAACAAGCTTAAGTCCAAGTCTCCAATTTAAAGATCTAATGCTTCAGGTTCAAATCCAAGTTTACCAACCCTAAGCCCAAATCCATTTTTAGGTCCAAACCCAAAAGCCCATATCCATGACCCATCCTACCCATCCAATTTCCAATCTCCCATCCACACCATCCATTAACCCAATCAACGTCCAAACCATTCACTTCATGCATCTCATTTATCTCATGCAGTTCATATCATCAAACCCTAGATCCAATTAGTGAATCCAACCCGTTCATGCATCATGATTAGATTTAGGACATCCAAACCATCCATCATATAGATTAACCTTAGCATTAGGATCATCAATGCACCATCTAGATGATCCATCCACTAAGATCACCCATCACCCATGATATCCATTAGATTTACCCCAAACCAATCTTAGCCATCCATTCACCAAACCCTAAGTTAGAACAACTTGAAGCTCAAGCTAGCCTCCATCGCCCATGCCTTGTCACCACTCTATCCATCCAACACACAGTCCACACGATTTTAGCACCTATATCCTCTCTATGCACTTAGACAAAAAAATCCATCTAAATACACTCCTAAGATCCCTACACTCCTCATCATCCCAATCCACCATGGCACACACGATTTTTGCTTAGCTCCTTCCTATCCCATTCGAATTTCATAGTCAACCCTCCACCTCATCATCTTAACATCTCATCCATTCATTCCTCAATCCATTTAATCCCATCCATTAATCCATCATTGCACGACCCAAAAACCTTAAACCAATTAGCCAAATTCGAAAATCACACAGAAAACTCCAACCCAGTTTTCTCTCCTTCCTTACTTGCACTCCACTCCAAGCCAACCCATCACATCAACTCGTGTATACCCCATAGAGAAGCCATAGTTTTCTAGCTTTTAATAATAGCCACCCATGTTAAGTTAGATCTAATCCTTAATGCAAGCAACCAACCCATGTGGGAGTGTCGACCACCAGTCCATGTTTTACAAGTGGAGAGCCGAAAGCAGCCGAAAAGAAAGACAGAGACGCATGGGTTGGAAAGAAAAACCCATGCTAATCCTCTTCCTCTGTTGCTCTTCACCTACGGCTACATCCTTTCCTCTATTTTCCTCTAAATTCCTCTCTAACTTTCAACAACTGAAGAATTTGATTACACTTTACTGTTCGTGAATCGACACCTGGGACGGTATCAGTTAAGCTTGGAAATAGCAACATCAGTTCCTTCTTCCTCTGTTCGTGTTCGTTCATAGGAGGATTGTGGAAGATTTGTAGAAAAGTTCTATAAACAGGTTGGTAACCTCTAATTTAGTATTATGACAAAATTGGAAGTATAGAATAGTTTTGAATCAACCCTTGACAAATTTGGTTAAGAAATATGGAAACTAGAAGAAAGTGGAAACTAATGGGTTTCCACACACATAACTGTTACGAGGTGAAAATCATTAGACTTTCTTAACCAAATTATGTATTTTAAGTTTCGAAATTATAGCTAATTAAATTTAGAATCCATCTGGCGAGATGGGTTTAGAAATCGGGACTAAACACATGCCCATTTAAGTTTCGAGCTTAAGAATTCCCGGACTTTCTGCAATTTTCTGCAGTTTCTACAACCGTGTGATTGAGGAAGATAGGTCTCGGAAGGTCGGAAAGGAAGTTCAGACGATCCTAAGGTTCGGAAGATCCAAATGATCTTCGGACGGTCCAAGGTGATTATTTTTAGAGCTGAAGCTTGGGACAATCCGAAGTTGGTCGAGGGACGTTCCGAATCTTAGGACGATCCGAATCTGACCTGGGGATGTTTCGAAGCTTGGGACGATCCAAAGATGGCCTGGGGACGTTCCGAATCTTGGGACAATCCGAAGCTGGCCTGGGGACGTTCCCAAGTGATAGTAGCCAGACTCTCTTATTTTATAAACACGTGAATTCAATTATTTATAAAGAAGCACTTAGACTTATTACTGGATGTAATTTGTAAACCTCAGTGAAGGTTTCTTAAACAAGGTCTGTGGGGATGGAAATATTGTTAAGAACCCAAACGTATAAGATTTTTATTATGAATTTCAATGACAACACATAGACCCAAGGATTCTTATAAGGACTTTACATGTGTAATAACTAGGAGATAAAAAATGAGATTCAGAGTCTAAAGGCATTGAATTGAATTAAGAATGATTAGTGGAAAAAATCTAATGTGATGTATGTTATGTTTCAATGAATGAACAATGAATGAAGGGCCAAAAAGTAAACCCGGGATCGAGCGAGCTAACTCGCGGAGTGATTTTGTTTGCTAATCGGCCAAATATCAAGTAGGTTTTCCTACTTCATTGAAGTACAATGGGTGTATATCTAAAATCTTATTAACAATAAGAAAATTATGATTTGAGTCCCTTCGAAAATCATGTATTCTTGATTTATGAAATGGAGTTCATTTTCAATTGAAGTACTTCGGAATATTTCACCATCTAGAATTATATGATAGATGAGGTGTTTGGATATGTACATTACAACTAATGTGATATCGAATGAAAATTTTGGAAGGATTTA
This sequence comes from Chimonanthus praecox, assembly GCA_022113865.1. Taxonomy (NCBI): domain Eukaryota; kingdom Viridiplantae; phylum Streptophyta; class Magnoliopsida; order Laurales; family Calycanthaceae; genus Chimonanthus; species Chimonanthus praecox. The sequence continues at coordinate 43,775,266 of CM039094.1, forward strand.
TGATATAAAGAAAACGATGCTATCCCGATTAAAGGTATTTGCAGGTATTTTGAAAAGTATGATATTTTACTTGAAAGATTGTTGTGGAATGCAACTAAATGGGTTTCTAATTCATCTTGAGAAATACATGTATATCATATGTGTTGTGAAAAGAGTACCTTCAAGTTCATGAGAATGATTGACAACATATGACATGAGATCATTGGCATCATTTGCATTCATATTCCTCATGCACGAAGCATGGGATGGGAAAAACATGGAGTCAAAACCAAGGTCTAGTTAGTCCAAATAGAACTTAGTGTCATGATTATTGTTATGGGGGTGACAGTCAACGAACCAAAGTACCAAATGTCCGGATGACCTTTGGTGTCGTATTCATGAAAAGTGAATTGGCGAATCACAGTGCTGAATTGGCCCGAGCAGGCTTCGATATCGTACATGTATGGCCAAGAAATAAATGCTTTACCGATGGATCCAGTTGAAATTATGATGATATGTATTATGACACCCCAAAAGATGAGTATGAAATGAGTATACGGGAAGATAAAATGCCTCGTTATCCTAAATGAGTTGTTGAAATACCTATGGATGGGGCATGATGAAGGTATGCATGAATTATGGCACCCATGGCATAATACATTGCACATTGATGAGCATTTACATGATTGGCATATGGTATTTGGAAAAGACAAGTGAATATGATTTCATTATAAGTATTGGGTTGACATCATTATGATAATGAAATTATGGGATAAGTTAGGTATGAGTATGATACCTTATAATGAAATATGTATTATGTTTTCAAATATAAGCTTTCCATAATAAGTTGAACATGAGATTCTTAGTATGATAAGTATTTTGAGGAAAAGTATTGAAATACTTATACTATTATGATATGACTAAGATATGAGAAAGATTTTGAGGAAAGTATTATTCATGATTTCAATTATGAGATATCTAGTATGAAAAGAACTATGAGGTGAGTATCTAGCTTTGATATTATAAGTAAATGAGTTTTGAGAAATATTTGGAGGTTTACATATAAGGTATACAATATGTAAGTGTTTGATTTTCAAAGTACAAGTATGTATAATGTCTTAGTATGACATGCCATAGTGCATATTAAGTTATTGAAATTCCTACTGGATGCATTGATAAAGACCATAAATTCCCCCCTTAGATTGTGTATGCAGGTTTGAAGTACGTAGATGAAGTTGGACCATGCGATGGCCAAATGTTGACAAGATGAAGAACTAAGAAGGAAGCTTGGACTAGTGAAGCGGACTTACATATTTTGGAAATAGCAGGAGAATGTATGTATTAAGAATGTTCATGTCATTTTTGGCCAATGTAATGGCAATATGACTTGGAACTTTGTAATGAAAGTCAATTGTCATCGTCTGAAACCATTTTTAGAGTATCACACTTCAGAAGGAACAACCACCCAACCATCTAGCTCCCTTTTTAGACCACCCAACCATCCAGTTCCCTTTTAATTCTTATTTGAATTTGAATTTGGAATAAGAAACTCCTTAATTTATTATCCACTTTGGCGATTTCATGCATGGGGAAAACTTCCCATGCAACCAACGTATGGTGCATTTTGAACTTGGAATCTTGGTGTAACCTCCCCTCATTTATGTTTCATGTGGGGGTTTTATCTTTGAGATGAAACTCCCATATGCTAAACCGTTCTTCCTTTGGCTGTCCCTTTGGAGACCCATGCATGGAATAAACCCTCATGCCATTCCAACGTGCATAATATCTTGAATTTAAAACATAACCCCTCACCATATGTATCTCCCAAAACCGCCACCTCCATTCATTTCTTATCTAGGAGTTACATGCATGAGCTGACCTCCCATGCATCCAACATTTTTCTTCGTTTGGAACTTGAAATCAAAACACTCCACTTTCATTCACACACTTCACTTACTTAAAATTAACTCCATCAACTCAACCCATTCATTTAATTTAACTCAACCAAACTCCATCATTTATTTCAACTCAATCCAACCTCAATCCTTTAATTCAACTCAATCTAAACTCAATCATTTAATTAACTTAACCCAATTAGGCTTGAGCTCACCTAAGGGTCAATCAAGTCAAATTCGACCCATTGGGTCCCAATTGGTCATTTTGACCCAAATAGTCACCATGACCCAAATAATTGTAACTTACCCATTTACTCTACATACGACCATTCCATAACCTTTGGGTCTTAATTGAACAATGGACCCCACAATTTACCCATCCAAGGCCATATCCTTTTAATTCACCATTTCAATGGCAATTTTCGTAAATATTGATATACTGAAAATCGGGGATATTACAGGTTCGGTCATAGTGTATAACCGAACACCATGGAAGGTTGCCAGGGACTTTGAAGGGGTTAAAATAGAGTAATGTTTAGTGTACTTAGATTATTAGTTATGTTAAACAATTGGTACATAAGTAATGAGATTAAAGAATCAAGAGGTCATGATCTTATATCTAAGTTAAAAGAACAAAGGACATGAAAGAGGGACCAAACCCAAGATGGTGAGGTTCGGCCATGTTGTATGGCCGAACTCCACTAAGGTGGATTTTGGTGGACTAAGGGTTAAGTAATTGGTTTGGAGATGATTAAGTAATAAATAAAAGAAGGGTTAAAAATCAAAGTAACACCCCGCCCTTTTTCACTATGCTTTCTGAAAATCAGAGTCTATTTTTTTTTTTATAAATAGAAGAGTGAGTAAGAGCAGGACGTCACGACGCAAGCTAAGTACAAGCTTCCAAAGCCTGACCCTTAACTAGCCAACCATACGTGTGCGTGGACCAAGTCCACTAAAACTGTAACGCCCCGCCCTTTCACCCTTTCGAAAATCAGAGTCTAAAAATTTCTTTTGAAAGAAACACAGAGTGAACAAGAGCAGGGGGTGTCACGACGCCAGTTAAGTTCAGACTACCCAAGTCTGAACCTTAACTGGCCACCCATGTGCACATGGACTAGACCATGATAATAAATCACACATGGAACTAACAACAACATGCGGAATAAACTAGACTAACTGCGGAAATAATATGAATAGATAGCAAGTAACAGTCTCAATTGATAATTAAGGTAAACAACCATCCAAAGTCAATAGCCTAATCAAACCATAGCTAAGTATTAACTTATTACATGTCCATCAAAATATAAATCAAATGACAGTAAATAAGTAATCCTGATCATCATTCAAGCGTTTAGGCTTGGCTCCCCTCCCGGTCATCGACCTGTTCTTTGCTTTTTCTCGTTCCTGTGTTATCCTCTAAGGATAGAATTAGGGCGTTAGATCAACGCGCCCAGTAGGTTCCCGATCAGGGCTACCACATGGTTAGCATATAAAAACATGCATATATATCATAATATCTGATTATAAAAAACATATGAAAACATGCTATGAATGTATGCAAATGCAATGAGTCCCACCCCATCACACATACATATAGCCTTTAGTTGCCGTGTCTCATATCAACCTGTTAGATTCTCCTGGCGTGACATATCACCGCCGAAGGAGGCCCCACAGTTGCATCTAGGACATTCCGATGGAGTGCGGGCTCCGGTTTCCATAACCACCTGTCAATTCTCCTGGCGTGACATGCACCGCCGAAGAAGGCCCCACAGTTGCATCTCGGATATTCCGACGGAGTGTGGGCTCCGATTTCCACAATCGTCATCCCATGCCATGCATGGGATGTCTATACATTGTATGTCATTTGTAAATACTTAACCCATCATTCAAAATCACATTTGTAACGTAAATCAAATACAACATATCTCATAAGAACATAAATAAAACCCAATCATAATTGTGGTTACAAGTAGCTAGGAAACCTACTGAAGATTCACTTCAGTACTCGATCTTTCATAATCGTCAGCCGATCACGACTCGTATGCCATATACGCAAGTCTGGATACCCTATTTAAATAGCAGTAAACCAAACATTTATCATGTAATGCCAACTTAGTCAATGTCCCAAAAATGTACTATGTGGGGTTCGGCCATGCCTATGGCCGAACCTCACCTATTCATCCTTTTGGTCTCTCATTCATTTAATCCCTATTAAGCATCACTTTCTACAAAATACCTTGGTAGGGTTCATACAACCATACATATGATTATTCCACCTTTGATCAATAAATCATTCTTTCCCATAATTCAATCACAAAATCGGCTACACAATAGAGTCACCAAAGACCCTTAGTGGGGTTCGGCCATACCTCATGGCCTAACCTCACCAAATCTGATTTTCGTTCCACACTTATCTATCATCAAATGGTTGTCCATTAAAATACTTCAAACCCTTTATGAAATCATGGAAACAATAACAAACTTAACCCATATACTTAGTCCATTCATCCCAAAAACAGCCCCATGGGGTTCGGCCATACTCATATCCGAACCCAATGGTTCTCTTGATTTATTTTGTCCATCATCTACCCATGATTTGAATCAATAACTTAACCCTAATATTGACATAGTTCAGCCCTATATTGGCCAACCAACAACAGCAAGTTAAACTTCATCAAATCACATCAAACACCATATTTTATATGGTTTTAAACTCACCAAAATCATCAAATACTATCATGGGGTTCGGCCATCCAAAGTGGCCGAACCCTATGTCTATGTTTTGGTCCTCTTAAGCATGTTTTAAATCTCATTTATACAAGTAATAATCAGCATAACATTACTGCATTTTTAACTTTTAAAACATCCACATAAGTTCATCAACTTGTCCAAAAGACCATAATACTTCATGGGATTCGGCCATCCAAGATGGCCGATCCCAATGGTCCATTTCATCAATTTTAATCCACTGTTTAGACCCATGATAACTTCAGTCCTTATGTCATTCAAATCCATGTTTTTAACCCTTTTTAAAAACATGTATTTGAATCTTAAAGAAACCTCAAAAACAGTCCATAAAAACTCCATGGTTTCTATGTTTCAAAACATCAAAACCAACCTATCTTTTACATGGGGTTCGGCCCTCCATGGTGGCCGAACCCAATGATCATCTTTACCATTTTAAAACCTCTATTAATCAAGGTTAAAACCTTGATGTATTCGGCCATAACCATAGCCCAATACATACCCCATTTGTTCCATGTTATTAAACCAAAATAACACATAAATACTTACCAAACTTCCTTTGTCTAAGATCATTGCCTTCTCCCTTTTTATTTCTTCCTTCTTTCCTTAATTCTTTACTGGTTTATGCTTGATCCACTGGTGCCAAAACCTCTGCTGTTCAGCCAAGAAAACGAACTAGAAGAGAGGGAGAGAGAGAGATGGGAATTCTTGGATTTCCTTGTGTGAAAAACGGCCAAGAAAGGTAACATTCTCCTTTTATAGTTTCAGCCCCCAACTCCCATTCATCTTCCCTCATTACTCTTGCCAAAAACGAAGGGATATTGGGTGTTAACCAAGACACCCCTTGGTGCCAAACGTTGCACCCCTTGGTGCCAAACGTTGCATCTCTTTGGAGATGAACCAATGCATCCATTCATGAATAGGTGCCGCCCAACCTTAGTGTCTTTTGTCTTTGCCAAAGCACCTCTTCAAACTCAACGGCTGAGATGAGTTTGATCAAGTGTTGTGTGAGATTACAACTCATTTCTACCTCCTCTTGGCTCACTTAACTCAAGATATTTTTATTCTAACTCCACTCATCCAACTCAACATCTTTAATGCACCAAGTTTGAGTCAACTCATTTCTTAAATCAAACTTATTCCAAATCAGTCCAACTCAAGCTGAATTAACTCACACTTGAGTTCAATTGAGGGCCCACATAGTCATTCGTGGTCAACTTGGTCAACCCGACCCATTGGGTCCCCAATCAGCCCCTTGACCCTTTTTGACAATATGACCAATTCAACTAAGGTGTCCTTGAGCTTTAAACCGCCAACCGTTCAAGATCGCGCACCGTTTGTGTGGTCCCATCACCTTGTTACATATCAACAAGTCAATGCATAATCCATTTGATTTACCATTTGGTCTAAGTCCAAAAACACACCCTTGTGGGGTTCGGCCATACACCATGGCCGAACCTCACCCACTTGGATTTGATCTCTCTTTTTTTCAACCAAGCCATCCAAGTAACTCATTTAAAACTCAGTCCATAAAATACATAAACAAACCATTCCTCATGGGGTTTGGCCATTCTCCATGGCCGAACCCATGATCTTGCATTTTTACCCCTATTTACATTTTATGCCATTGTTCATGGTTCGGCCATACAACATGGCCGAACCTCACTATCTTGGGTTTGGTCCCTCTTTCATGTCCTTTGTTCTTTTAACTTAGATATAAGATCATGACCTCTTGATTCCTTAATCTCATTACTTATGCACCAATTGTTTAATATAACTAATAATCTAAGTCCACTAAACATTACTCCATTTTAACCCCTTCAAAGTCCTTGGCAACCTTCCATGGTGTTCGGCCATACACTATGGCTAACCCATGGTTCATGGTTCTTTTACCACATGACACTTTAATAGCATGTAACATGATTAATATTCTTCCCTTAAAAAGTCCTTTTACAAATCTTTAACATGCATCCACTAGTTACATGTTTTGAAATCCTTCAAACTTATTAAAACAGTCCACATAATTTAATCTCTAAGAAAACCCTAAATCCATAAATGTTATTTGGTGGGGTTCAGCCATACACAATGGCCGAACCTCACCTCTTCTTTCGGTCCAACCATCCAATCATAAAAACCTTTTTAAGACATCAAACATTCCATGGTTTTTCATCCTCAAAAACCCATAAAAATATCCAAGTCTTTTCTTGGGGTTCAGCCATGCACCATGGCCGAACCTTATGATCCATTCTTTCCATTGAAAAGACTGATTCAACAACCAATTTTCATTTTGGAGATATAATTCTTTCCTTGACATGACAGGAGCCAAGCTTAGGAGCTTGGGCAGTGCAGTCTTAGTTTATTTACGTTTACATTTTGGAGATATAATTTTAAAGTAACTTAGCTTGTCGGGTTGTATAAGTTTACATTCTTGCGATGGTTTGGACGTTATTTATGGACGATTACATCTTGTGATATAAATATGAATATAGGGGCATTTTGGTAATTCAATGTTGTATCTTCCTTTCTATCTAAAAATCGGTAGGATAGACTCTATTATCATGTTTCGCAATGATTATAATCCGCGAGCTTACTTCCTACGCGTGAACCATTTTCGTGGACTTAGTTCCATGCAAGCGTGGGGTTGGCCAGTTAAGGGTCTGGCTTTAGAAGCTCGGACTTAACTCGCGTCGTGGCGTCCGCGCCCTCTCTCACTTTTCTATTTCAAAAAAATAAATAAACTCTGATTTTCGGAAAATGGGTGAAAAAGGGCGGGGCGTTACGGTTTTAGTGGACTTGATCCACGTACACGTATGGTTGGCCAGTTAAGGGTCGGGCTTTGGAAGTTCGGATTTAGCTCGCGTCGTAACGTCCCGCTCTTGCTCACTCTTCTATTTATGTAAAAAAAAAAAATACACTCTGATTTTCGGAAAGCATAGTGAAAAAGGGCGGGGCGTTACAAGCCATGTTTACCATACCCAACTCCAGTTCAAGAGTATGAGCCGATCATAAATGTTGCCCAGAAATTGACCCTAGAGGGGGGGTGAATTGGGTCAATGCAAACTTTTTGGGTTTTCTTTAATTTCACAATTTGAGAAAAATAAGATGCAAACAAGTAGTAAATAAATGCCAAAATATAAAAGAGGAGATGAGAAGAGATGGAGAGATTGAACCCGAGATTTTTACGAGGTTCGGCGTTCTTACCTATGTCCTCGCCTCAAGTACACCACTTGAGGATTGAATGCACTAAACTTCTCCTTCAAGGGTGGAGAAGAAACCTATTACACAGCTTGAAGGTGAAGACACCCTTCTCCTTCACAAGGGTTACACCAACCCTTCTCAAACTTTATTTCTCAAGGAAATATATAAGATTACAATTGTAAAGCTTAGGAGTAACTCTCAAATGTTTACAAATCTAGTTTTCTAAGAGTTGCTCAAAGAGTTGAACTGAAATGGCTCAAGGTAAGATTGCAAGAGATAGTTTTTTAGCTAGAGTACGCTTGAGATTTGATTTCAATGGATTCCTCTTGATTTCAAGTGATTCAGCAACCCATCTACTCACAGAAGCTTGGTTTTATAATTTTATCATGTTTAGAACCGTTGTCAAGAATTAAATGAAGCAAGGGGCCGTTGGAAGGAGCATTTAATGTTCAAAAAAATGTTACCGTTTCGCGATTCAGTCGACTGAAATGAAGATTCAGTCGATTGAAAATGCCCCAAGACTCAAACAATTTATCTGTGAATAATTCAGTCGGCTGAATCTGAGAATTCAGTCGACTGAAATTAAAAGCCATGAAAATTCTGATTTTCAGTCGGCTGAAACATAATTTCAGTCGACTGAAATTTCTGCATGTGAACATCTAGCATTTCAGTCGGCTGAAACTTCATTTCAGTCGACTGAAATCACTCCCCACTGAAAATACAGTATTTTAGTCGGCTGAAATATTGATTCAGTCGACTGAAATTCTATCCCCACATAATCCATTGTTCCAGTCGACTGAAATGACCTTAATGATGTTTTGTGTAGTTTTGGCTTCATTTTGGTCATTTCAAACACATAGGTCTTGGGGACTTAATCTTATCCTAGGATTCCATTTAGATGCATGAGATAAAGCTTGGTTTTCCTAGGGTCCACTAGAGGGTGACTTGAGCCACGGTGTTCAACAATTGAGTAACTTAACAATTTGTTCCTAACACTCATGACCAAAACTAAGAACACACATTTGATCTTCAATCTTCAATACTTGCTCTTCAGTACTTATATCATTTGCCATTTGATCTTCAAAGATTGATAAGTCATCCGATCTCTTGTATTGATCTTCAATGATCTTGCCCTTCTTTCTTCTTTGTAAATGTGATACCTGTCTCATTGAGTAATATCATTTGAAATATTAAATATCACACTTTAATGGTTTATGGTCATCAAAATACCCATATATCCTTGGGTTGAAACCTTGGGGTTAACAATCTCCCCCTTTTTGATGATGACAAACCATTGCACACAAATCATAAATAAAGGATACACAATTTGTGATCCTCCCCCTTACTTCATGCATAGAAACAAATTTTCCATTTTCTTCAAGGTATTTTTCAAATGATAAGTATTCTCCCCCTTTCTTCATGGATGTATTTCTAAATAAAATAAATGCATCATATCCATCATTTCACAATCAATAAGTACATCATATCCATCATTACAAAATCTACTCAACTATATTGAGATATGTAAATAAAAATCATAATAAAAAAAACATTTGCACAAGTAATATGAACCCATAAAATTTGATTAAGTCAAGGACTTTACAAAGGTTAGAACTTAGTGGGTCATGTACAAAATTTCAAGTGCAATCATTGATATTTCTCCCCCTATGGCATCATCAAAAAGAGAAGAGGGCAAGTGTCACTCGAGGCCAAGATGGGCCATGAGAAGACTTAATTGAAGGTGCACCCGATCAGGGTCATCGCGAGAGACATCGAGCCGGTCTTTAACAAATTCACGAATACTCTCACATTGAGTGCGGAGAAGGTCGACATTTACCCCTATTTCTGTAACGTCAATTTGGAGAGATTCAGTGGCAGCAAAAACACGCTGAATATCCTCATTGGTGCTAGAGGGGCCACCAGAGGGATGAGGAGAGTCAGGCATACAAATGTCCTGATCATGATATGCTTGCTCCTCTGCGGTTGGCTTAGGCGACTGGACTTTCTTCAACTTTGCAGGAGTGGGTTCCCAAGAATCGCCAACAAACCTATACCCCATATTTTTAAGGGTATGATCACAATAAGCATCATTGGCAGCACCAATTTCTTCTTGTTCTGGGGGGCAACAGACGTTGAAATTTTCAAACAGGAATGAAAGGAGTTTTCCATAAGGCAGAGTCTTCTTGTGCTTTTGACAATCTCTCATGAAGCATATGATGAGGTAGGGAAGATTAACTACGTGATGTTGAATAAGGGCCCAAATGAGATAAACATCAAGATAGGTGACATGATTATAGGACCCAAACCGCGGAAGAATATTGTGGCAAATGATATGATGAATCAGTCGGGCTTCTAATGAGAGTTGGGAAGGAATCGGCTGAAAGGGTTCAACAATATCATTGCGTTCACAAATTAATTTGAGGGCCTCTACGGCATCAAAACCATCAATCCAAGTGTTAGTTTTATACATTGTAGGACCATTAGAGGGGTCTTGAATAAAGGTCCCTAAATCCTCTCGATTGAAAGAAAAAAGAGTTCCACTCACGGAGGATTCAATACGAGGATTCAAGGGATTTGCTTTGAGAGAGAAATTTGCATAGAATTGTTTTACTAGTGTAGGATAGGAGGGGTGAACGATCTCGATAAATGGGCCCCATCCTTGACACTCAAAGTGTGCCCTAAATGGAAATTGCCTTGCAAATTGATCAAAAAAAAGATAGAGAAACGATTTTACCGAATAACACCTTGCGAAACATGAAATGTAAAGTGTAAACGCTTTCCGCATCTTGTGAGACGAAGTGAAGAAGAGCTTCACTCATTTGTTTCGACCGTCGTTCGGTCTCAACCTGTTTTCCTTGATCACGAGACTGTCGTTTGGGGGCCATTGCAGAGATTGAGGGAGGAAGGAGTGGAAACGAAGAGAAAAGGAAGAAGAGAGCCGAACAAGGTAAAAAAAATGAAAAATGGACAGTAAAAAAAAATGGGGAAGGAGGGAAAAAGAAACGGAAATAGGCAGGGGAGAAGAGAGAGATCGAGCGAAAGAGGGAATAGGAAAGGGGATTTTGTCGGAAAGAGGAAGAGGGAAAGGGATTTTACGAAAAAGAGGGAAAAACGAGGGTTAAAAGAAATTATCCCTGTGTTTCAGTCGACTGAAACGTATTTTCAGTCTGCTGAAAAAGGGCACCGAGAGCAGACAATGAATCAGAGAGAAACTCAGTAGGCTGAAAATGAGTTCAGTCGGCTGAAAATTATTTTAAGGCGGTTGAAAGTGGGAATCGCTGGGTTCAGTCGGCTGAAAAGTATGTTCAGTCGATTGAAATATGGCACGTATCGCAGACAGTAAAAAGAGGCAAAATCAGTCGACTGAAAATGAGTTTCAGTAGGCTGAAAAATGGGTAGCCGTATGGTTCAGTCGGCTGAAAGGTATTTTAAGGCGGCTGAAAGTGGGAATCGCTGGGTTCAGTCGACTGAAAAGTATTTTTAGTCGGCTGAAACATAAGAGAACCAGTGCATAAGAATATTTCAGTCGACTGAAATATGAATATCAGTGGGTTGAACGTGTCCACCCCCTTTTTTTTTTTTTTTAATTTAACACACATCCCTACTGAGGTACATTCCCAAATCTTTTATTATTGTACAAAATCTATCTTCAGGAAGAGGTTTTGTAAAAATATCGGCCAGTTGATGGTTAGTGCTTACAAATTCTAATTGAACATCACCTCTTTGCACATGGTCTCTAATGAAATGGTGTCTAATTTCAATGTGCTTAGTTCTAGAGTGTTGTATGGGATTTTTTGACAAATTTATAGCACTTGTATTGTCACACCTAATTGGAATGCGATCATAATTAGGTCCAAAATCTTCCAATTGTTGTTTCATATACAACACTTGAGCACAACAACTCCCGGCAGCTACGTATTCTGTTTCAGCTGTGGATAAGGCCACTGAATTTTACTTTTTACTAAACCAAGATATGAGGGAGAGTCCAAGGAAGTGACAAGTCCCACTCGTGCTTTTTCTATCAATTTTAAAACTGCCAAAGTCCGCATCCTAATAAGTTACTAATTCGAGTGAAGTGTGCTTAGGATACCATAAGCCCAAATCAATAGTGCCAATCAAATATCGGAAAATACGTTTTACGGCAACAAGTTGTGATTTTTTGGGGCAAGATTGAAAACGTGCACACAAACATACACTAAACATTATATCCTGTCTACTAGCTGTTAAGTACAACAAACTTCCTATCATGCCTCTATAGAGTTTCATATCAACGGGCTTGCCACAATTATCTTTGTCAAGCTTGATAGATGGGCTCATAGGAGTCCCAATTGATTTAGCTTCATTCATTCCAAATTTCTTGAGAAGGTCTTTGACATATTTTGATTGATTTATAAATATCCCTTCACAAGATTGCTTGATTTGTAAACCAATGAAGAAGGTTAGTTCACCCATCATACTCATCTCGAATTCATCATGCATGATTTTCGCAAATTCTTTACAAAGTTGTTCATTTGTAGATCCAAAAATAATGTCATCCACATATATTTGTATAATGAGCATGTCATTGTCTAGAGATTTAATAAATAAAGTAGTGTCAATTTTTCCTCTTCTAAAGCCATTTTTAATGAGAAAATTACTAAGCCTATCAACCATGCTCTAGGTGCTTGCTTTAAACCATACAATGCTTTTGACAATTTGTGAACATGATTAGGAAATTCATGACTTTCAAATCCGGGTGGTTGTTTTACATTAACTTCTTTGGAGATGAAACCATTTAGAAAGGCACTTTTCACATCCATTTGAAATAATTTGAAATTTGTGAAACAAGCATATGCAAGCAACATTCTTATGGCTTCTAGCCTAGCAACCGGGGCAAAGGTTTCCTCATAATCTATCCCTTCTTCTTGGTTGTAACCTTGGGCTACTAGTCTAGCTTTGTTTCTAACAATATTTCCTTAGCTTTGTTTCTAACAATATTTCCTTCCACATCCTTTTTATTTCTAAAAACCCACTTTGTGCCAATTATTGAGTGATCCTTAGGCATAGGCACAAGCTCCCATACTTTGTTTCTTTCAAATTGATTTAGTTCTTCTTGCATGGTAATTATCCAAAACTCATCTATTTCGGCTTCTTGAATGTTCTTTGGTTCGATTTGAGAGACAAAAGCCATGTTGTTACAAGCGCTTCTAAGTTTAGATCTAGTGGTTATTCCTTAAGATGGTTCACCAATAATTTGATCTTTTGGGTGATCTTTTACAAAACTCCAAGCCTTAGGAATCATCATTTGGTTTGACGTCCTCACCATCTTGTCTTCCACTACTATTTGAAGCATTTACTTTATTGTTAGGATTGTCTTGGATATCAAGTTGATTCATCTCTTTTTCCAAAATTACAACCTCATCATCAAGATCCTTTTTTATCTCAAAAGGGTTGGCTTCATCAAAGACCACATGAATTGATTCCTCCACAATTGATGTTCTCTTGTTATGTACTCTATATGCTTTGCTAATGGGAGAGTAGCCAACAAAGATTCCTTCCTCTGATTTTGGATCGAATTTTCCTAATTGATCTTTGGTGTTTAGTATAAAACACTTGCATCCAAAAACTCTAAAGTGTCCAATGTTTGGTTTTCTACCATTCCATATCTCATAAGGGGTCTTATCCAATCCTTTTCTAATTGTTACCTTATTTATAACATGGCAACTGGTGCTTACGGCTTCGGCCCAAAAGTATGGTAACTTATGTTCGTTGAGCATGGTCCTAGCTATTTCTTGAAATGTTCTATTCTTTCTTTCAACTACTCCGTTTTGTTGGGGATTTCTAGGAGCGGAGAAATTGTGACCAAAACCATTTTCATCACAAAGTATTTCCATTTCTTGATTTTCGAATTCTCTACCCCTATCACTTCTAATGTTGTTGAATGCATATCTTTTTTCATTTTGAACTCTTCTACAAAATTTTGTAAAAGCTTTTGGTGCATCATTTTTGTGAGCTAGATATAACACCAAGAGAAGCAAGAATAATCATCAACAATTAGAGATGCATATGACTTACCACCCATACTTTGAACTTTGCTAGGACCAAACAAATCCAAATGCAATAGTTGAAGAGGCCTAGAGGTAGATACATGTTTTTTGCTTTTAAAGGAACTTTTGATTTGTTTTCCAAATTGGCATGCATCACAAATTCTATCCTTGGTAAATTTGGCCTTTGGCAAGCCATCAACTAATTCAAATTTGGATAGATTTGAAATAAGTTCCATGTGAGCATCTCCTAGTCTCCTATGCCATAACCAACTATTTTCATTTATGACAGCAAGGCATTTAACATTTTGGTTAAGCATTTTATCAAAGTCAATGGTATAAACATTTTCATCTCTATATGCTATGTTTTTCATTGCTAGCATTTCTAATAGAACATTTGTTTGATTCAAATACTACCTTATTGCCTTTATCACAAAGTTGACTCACACTAAGTAAATCATGTTTCAACCCATCTACCAATAATACATCTTCAATGGAAAGAAAGGGATCATTACCAATTTTACCTTGACCGATGATCTTGCCCTTGGAGTTGCCACCAAAGGTAACAAATCCACCATCTTTGAGAGAGAGAGATGAATTTTGATTTGTCTCCCGCCATGTGTCTTGAGCATCCACTATCAAGAAACCACTTGTCTTTTCTTGGCATTGATTTCATGCATATCTACAAAACACATTTAAGTAATTCTTCTTGGTCCCCATATAGAGTGGGGTCCATTTGGGTTAGATTATAAGGCAATGTTCCTTTTTGGAACCCAAATCATTTTTGTTAACCCTTTTGCTTTCCTAATTGAGCAAGAATAAGAAATATGTCTGTTCTTTCCACAAAAGTTGCAAGTAATGTGTGGAGAGGTAGGAGATGAAGTTTTGACAAAGAAGTTTTTGTAAAATGATTTCTTTGCTTTAGGATTATATCCCCATCCTTCTTTGTTAAAACACATCTTTGATTTCCCAATAACATATCTAATTTTTTCTTTCCATGGTAAATTTCTCAAGAGACTTAGTTAAGTTATTCAATTTTTTCTCCAAGACAATATTTTCCTTTTTGTACGGACATGGAAATGAAGGTAGTCTTGAAATTTTATCAATCTTCTCTTTCAATTCTTTTTCAAGTTTTTCATGGGCAAGAATTCTTTTTGCTAAGCTCGTCATTTTCAAGTTTCGATTTTTCAAGTTCTTTTGAAAGTGAGGAGTTGTCTCTTCTAAGAGTGACATTTTCTTTTCCTTGCTTTTTAAGATCCTTGTACATTTCTTCTAGTGAGTCAACTAGTTCTTCTAAACTAGGTGCATCATTTTCTGAAGAGTCAAGTGTAGGATTTACCTCATCTTCATTTGCCATGAAGCAAATATTTGCCATATGGTGTTTGGATGATTCACCATCCGATTCGCTATCAGACTCCAACCATGCGGCTTTGAATGCTTTCTTTTTAAACTTCTTGTCATCTTTCTTCAATAGCGGACATTCGGCTTTGATGTGTCCCGTTTTCCCTCAATTGAAACAAGTGAGGGGCTCTTTCTTGCTTGAATCTCCCTTATAGCCATCCTTTTTTAATGGCTTCTTTCGAAATTGATTGCTTCTTCTCAAGAGACTCTTGAATTTACGAGTGATCAAGACCAAGTCTTCATTTTCTTCATTTTCATCCTCACTATCTTCTTCTTCTTCTTGATCAACATATGTCTCCTTTGGTGAGGCTTTAAATGCAAGAGACTTCTTTTCTTTGGCAATTTCCTTTCGACCATTTATGGAAATATCATGGGTCATGAGAGATCCCAAGAGTTCATCAAGTCCCAATATAGAGATATCTTTTGCTTCTATTATCGCCGTTGACTTCGACTCCCAAGAATCTGGCAATGACCTAAGAATTTTGCTCACATTATCTTCGTTAGAATAAGTTTTTCCAAGAGCATTAAGTTCATTTATAATCTTTGTGAATCTAGTAAACATGGAAGAAATGGATCCATTTGGCTCCATAGTGAATAGTTCATATGAGTGTACAAGTGTAACACCCCAATTTCTCAATAATATGAATATTTACGAAAATGCCACTGGATTGGTGAATTTAATAAATGTGATTGCAAATGAGAAAATGGTGGGGCCCATTGTTCAAATTAAGACCATAAGAACATATTATAAGGGTCAATTTATCATGAATGGGTAATGAACATCAAATTGGGTCAATGTGGTTAATTGGGTCAAAGGACCCAATGGGTCATAATGGACTTGTTTGACCATTGGGTGAGCCCAAATTTAATGGGGGTTAAGCTGAAATGATTGGAAACTAAAATGGAGCATAAATGGGTAGGCTTGAGGCACATATGAAAATCACATGCAAATGGCTAAAACAACCCATAATTGGGCCATGGCGTCAAATTGGATCCATGGGCTAAATGGGGACCCAATGGATCGAGTTGACCATGGTTGACCGTGTGGACCCTCAAGTGAACTCAAATATGAGTTAAATCAGGTTGAGTTGGGACTGAAGTGAGTTGGCATTAAATCAAGTAATAAGTTGACTCAAGTGCATTAAATGAAATGCAATAAGTGAAATGAGTTGGAAATCAAAGGGACCTTGAGTTCAAGTGAGTCAATGGGAGATGAGGAGTTGCCATAACCTTAAACACTATCAAGTGAAGGCTCACACCAACGTGGAGTGAGGTGTGGGCTTCCACGCATGAACTTCAATGGCATGAGATAGAATTCACCTTGGAAGCTTGGATGGGTTTCCATCTCATAATGGAAACCCAAGACCCAACATGGGGAGCTGAAAGGATACATTGGTTGGTGCCAAGGGATGCCTTGGTTGGCACCAAATGCCTCCTTGGTTTGATCAAGTATTGATGAGGATTAATGAGAAGAAGTGGGGCTGTTTAACAAAAGGAATACACCACCATACTTGGCCGATTTTCATTCCAAGGAAACCTTAAGACTTTCATCTCTCTCCCTCTCTCAAGAACAAACCCCATTGGCCGAACCAGCTATTAGTGTCTTCACCATTGATCAAGCACATATTCGACTAGAGACTAAGGAAGAAGGAAGAAAACAAGAGGGAAGGAAGTAAAGATCAAAGGCAAGAGGAAAGGCAAGGGAAATTGGTAAGTATTCCATGGACTTTAGTTTAATTAAATTGGTAAAAAGGGAGCATGTTTTGGGCCATGGAATGGCCGAATGCATCAAGGAATTAAACCTTGGATAAAGGTTGTTTAAAATGATAAAAATGTATCATTGGGTTCGGCCACTTTGGATGGCCGAACCCCATGAAATTATTTGGGTATTTTGATGGTTTTTTAAGGCTAAAAACCATGCAAAATTATAGAGATTTTATGTGTTTTAATAAGACTCAAATTATATGTTAAAGAGGATCAAAATGTATGCCATAGGGTTCGGCCATTGGGGATGGCCGAACCCCATGAAAGGAGTTGTCAAGCTTATGGTGATTTTGATGGTTTTAAGAGATAAAAACCATACAAGTTGTGGAAGTAAGATGTTTAAAAATGGAGATAAAGTGTATATATTGGGTTGGCCAATGTATGGCTGAACCATATATTGATTATGGTTGAATTAGCATGTCAAAACCATGAATAATCATGGCAAGTACTGAACCAAGTGAACCATAGGGTTCGGCCATGGGTATGGCCGAACCCCATGGACCATTTTATATGGATTTAAAGGATGAAAAGGATGGTGAGTTATATGGACTGTTTTGTTGAATTAAAGGGTTTCAAACTTGAAGATCATATAACAACATGAAGGGTTTAAAAAGGGTTCTAAGTGAACCTTTGGACAAGACATAGGTCGGGCATTTCATGGCCGAACCATGGGGTTACTATGGCTAAGTTATGATATAGAGATTCAAATGTGAAAACCATAGGGTTCGGCCATATGTATGGTCAAACCCCATGGACCATGACTATGGGTTTTATGAATCAATTTCATGGAAATAATTGGTGGTTTTAATGTTTAAGCATGATATAATTATGTATAGGTAGCAATGGCAGTTTTGTGAATAAGGGTAACAATCAAGAGATGAAAGAGGGGACCTAAGTAAATAAGTGAGGTTCGGCCAAGATGTATAGCCGAACCCCACTTATAAATATTTTTGGATTTTAATTTTTAATGGACTGTTTTAATGAAGCTAATGGATGGAATTATTAAATCAAGGGACTTGATCTGGGGACTTTAAAATAATGGAAAACAAATTGTAAATAGGGACCAAATTTATGATGATGGGTGCCACATTGGCCTCCTTAGGTGATGAGGGTCCCGCCATGAGGAATATCATCAAGAAGAAATGAAAGAGTATTGTGGATTACCTTGACGATGAGAGTCTCGTCAAGTGATGGCTATGTATATGTGTGATGGGTGTAACTCATTACATTTGCATTTACATACATAGCATTGATTTCAGATGTTTTGTTGATCATATACTATGATATATGCATGTTTTAGATACTAACCATGTGGTAGCCTTGATCGGAAAACCTACTGAGCGCGTTGATCTAACGCCCTAATTCTATCCTCAGAGGATAATGCAGGAAAAGGGAAAGGAAAAAAGAAGGTCGTGGACCAGGAGGGGAGCCAAGCTTAAGTGCTTGAGTGTTGGAGTGGATTTATATTTTACTGTCATTTGAATTACAATTTTATGGACATGTAATAGCTAGTAACTTTGCTATGGTTTGTTTATAGTTTGATAATAGATACTTGGTTTAAGTAATTTAAATGGGAGACTTGTACTTGCTATCTATTCAGTTTATTTCCGCATTTAGTTTAGTTTATTCCGCATAATTTGATTAGTTCCATGTGTGGTTTGTTTTCATGGGTTTAGTCCATGCTCACATGGGTGGCCAGTTAAGCGTCAGACTTTGGAAGTCTGAACTTAACTCGCATCGTGTCGTCGTCCGCCCTCTTTCGGTGTTATTATATTATTATTTTAAAAAAAAATTAGACTCTGAATCTCGGAAAGGGCGGGTCGTTACAACAAGCCTATGAATTTTTGATTTCTTCACTTGATTAGTGCCTTCACAGGTCACTAAAAGCTTATCCCAAATTTCCTTGGCCGATTTGCAAGATGAAACTTTATTAAATTCATTTCGGTCAAGAGCACAAAATAGAATTGTAACGCCCCGCCCTTTTCGAGAATTTCAGAGTCTAAATTTTTTTTTTTAAAAGTAATAATAAAACATCGAAAGAGAGCGGGCGGCATTACGACGCGAGTTAAGTTCAGACTACCCAAGTCTGAACCTTAACTGGCCACCTATGTGTACATGGAATAGACCATCATAGTGAATCACAAATGGAACTAACATCAACATGCGGAATAATCTAGATTAATTGCGGAATAGAAAGACGAGATAGCAAGTAACAGTCTTAAACATTAATTAACATAGATCAACCATCCAAAGGTTATTAACCTAATCAAACCATAGTAAGTAATGAATTATTATATGTCCAACAAAAGTATTCAAATGACAGTAATATAAAGTAATCCAATCCATCATTCAAGCACTTAGGCTTGGCTCCCCTCCCGGTCATCGACCTTCTTTTTCCCTTTACTTGTACCTGCAATCTCCTCTGAGGATAGAATTAGGGCGTTAGATCAACGCGCCCAGTAGGTTCCCGAATCAGGGCTACCACATGTTAGCATATAAAACATGCATATACATATCATAATACATGATTATTAAAACAGGTAAAACCATGCTATGAAGTATGCACATGCAATAAGCATCCCCCATCATGTAAATTCATAGCCATCACTTGACGTGCCTTGCACCGTCAAGGTAAATTACAATACAACTTCCATCTTTTCACCATTGACTGATTCATATCACGTATTAGTCCTCCTGCGGACTCTATCGCCTAAGGAGACCAATGTGACTATGATCATCATGTTACTCCTTCTGGCGTGACTTGCACCACCGAGGCAGGACGTAACCCATAAATTGCAACACTGTAGAACCTCATTCATAATCCCATGTCTATGCATGAGATGCCAATGCCTGTATGCCATTTGTCAATGCATAATATATCATTTGAAACACATATATTAAAACAAGAGTATCATAAGAAAACAGGGGTAAATTTGTGGTTACAAGTAGGTAGGAAACCTACTGAAGAATCACTTCAGTGTCCGTTCTTTCTTAGGCTTTATCAGGTCACCGCTCGCAGTCGTGCACTGTCACAGTTATCCGTCACCTTATTCACATAAGTCATGGACCAACTTTTAATCCCTTACTTTATTTGATTCCCATTTTTGAGTCTAAGTCTACAAATACCAACTCATGGTTGTGACGCTTATTTACCAACATGCCATTGCTACCAATACCTTGATTAAACTTTACAACTTACCCACAACCTTAACATGGTTCAGCCATGTTTTGGGCGACCAAATCAGTAAACATAATTCTATTTAAAATCACATATGCATCCATAAAATGACCCATGAAAACAGTCCATGGGGTTCGGCCATGCTATGGCCGAACCCTTATAGTTCTTTTGCTCAACAATGTCCTTTATTTTCATACTAATTAGCTCTACCCCTTAGCCATGTTAAACCCATAGTTTAGCCATCCAATGGCCAACCCAAAATCAGTCACCATAACACATAACAATCTTCACCATTTGGTATGGTTTTATCTCTCCAAAACCATACCAACTTATCAACCAATTTTATGGGGTTCGGCCATCCAATGTGGCCGAACCTGGACCCTTTTTTTACTTACATTTCATGTCCATTAAATCATGTAAGAATCAACATAATATTATCGGACTTTACCTTTCAAAAACTATACAAAAACAGTCCATAAAAAGTCTATGGTTTACATGTTTTCCAACATGAAAACCAACATTCTTTTACATGGGGTTCGGCCCTCCATGGTGGCTGAACCCAATGGTTATGTTTACTGTTTTTAAACCTCAGATAATCATGTAATAACAGTATATTAAAATCAGGTTTTACCTTTCAAACAAACATCCAAAAATTAGCCCAATTTCATAGGGTTCGGCCATGCTCATTGGCCGAACACCATGACCTTTGGTTTTGAACATTTAACCCTTTATCTTGGGTCTGAAACCAACACCCAAATCCATGTTTTAACCTCCTTAAAACATGCATTTTAAATCCAACAATAACATCTAATATCAGTCCCAAATCATATGGTTTTAATTTCCAAAAACTATCAAAAACAACCACTTGTTTCCATGGGGTTCGGCCATGCTAAGTGGCCGAACCCAATGGTCCATTTCCATCTTTTAATCCACTAATTTTAGACCATATAAACTTCAGTCCCTATGTCATTCAGATCCATATTTTTAACCATTCTAAAACATGTATTTAAATCTTAAAACAAAACCCAAAAACAGTCCACAAAATCCATGGTTTTCATGTTTCAAAACATGAAAACCAAACCATCTCTTACATGGGGTTCGGCCCTTCATAGTGGCCGAACCCAATGGTTATTTTACCATTTTAAATCCTCCACTAATCAAGGTTAAACCCTGGTGTAATCGGCCATCACCATGGCCCAACACACACCCATCTTATTAACCAAAAGTCCATGGAAATACTTACCAAATTCCAAGCTTTTCTTATGCCTTTGCTCCTTGTTTCCTTTCCTTCTTATTTCTTCTTTTATTTTGCTATTTTGTGCTTGATCTACTAGTGTAAAATCCTCTGATGTTCCAGCTAGAAAGAACAACGAATTGGAAAGAGGGGAGAGGGAGAGAGAAATGGGATTGTAAGGCTTTCACAATGATAACAATTGGCCACACATGGGTGCTTATTGCTTTTGTATTTCAGCCATCATAACACCATTTACTCCTCATCAAGCCTTGCACAAACCAAGAAGTAACTTGCAGCCAAGCAAAGCACCCCTTGGCATTCTACCCATGCAGCCATTCATATTCCCATGTGACTCACCTCAAACCCATGCATTTCATTTACCATTCATCATGGAACTCACCCCAAACAAGTCCCCAACGTGTGGGACTTGTTTTGGTGATTAAAGCTGATACAACCTCTTCCAATTCCTACTTAGCTCACTGAGTTTACAGCCCCTTCAATTTCCCTTTTTGACTCACCCAACTCAAGATATTTAGATTTCCATCCCAACTCACCCAACTCACATACTTAATGCATTTCATTTAATGCACATGTGTTGACTCACTACTTGATTTAATTCCAACTCACTTCAGTCCCACTCAACTGATTTGACTCGTGTTTTAGCTCCCTTGAGGGTTCACATGGTCAACAATAGTCAACTCGACCCGTTGGGTCCACTTTTAGCTCCTTGACCCGTTTTTTACTCCATGACCCAATTATGGTATTTTGGTCATTTGCAATTGGTTTTTACATATGGATCAAGCCTACCCATTTTTTCTTCACTTGATTTCTAATCAAATAGGCTTAACCCCATTTAATTTAAATTCACAAATGGTCAAATCATCCATTTTGACCCGATGGGTCCCATTTGGGCCCTTTGACCCATTTAGCCATTTTTTACCCAAATGATGAAAATTACCCAACCATTCAAACTTAACATTCATAATGTGCTCATATGATTTTATTTTGAGCAATGGACCCCACTATTTCCTTACTTAACATCACAAAATAATTAATTTAACAACTCAGGGGCATTTTGGTAATTTTCCACTTCATTGAGAAAATGGGGTGTTACAAGAATGTTCATGGCTTGAGAGTTATATTGATTAGGCCTATGATCATTCTTATCCCAAAGCTCTCTAGGTTTAGGAGCAAGGTCAATTAGTCCTTTTGGAAGAAAGGGCCCAAATTCAATAGCTTCCCATATGTGATGGTCCATTGATTGTAAGAAAATCTGCATCCTAGTTTTCCAGAAATTGTAGTCACTTCCATTAAACAATGGAGGTCTATTAATTGAACAACCTTCACCATAAGAAGATTCCCCAAAGTTTGTCATTCGATCGATTTCTCAAACGGTTAAGTAATTCAGAGAATCTGAGCACTGATACCAATTGTTGCCCAGAAATTGACCTAGAGGGGGGGTGAATTGGGTCAATGCAAACTTTTTGGGTTTTCTTTAATTTCACAATTTAAGAAAAATAGGATGCAAACAAGTAGTAAATAAATGCCAAAATATAAAAGAGGAGATGAGAAGAGATGGAGAGATTGAACCCGAGATTTTTACGAGGTTCAGCGTTCTTGCTTACGTGCTCCCCTCAAGTACACCACTTGAGGATTGAATGCACTAAACTTCTCCTTCAAGGGTGGAGAAGAAACCTATTACGCAGCTTGAAGGTGAAAACACCCTTCTCCTTCACAAGGGTTACACCAACCCTTCTCAAACTTTATTTCTCAAAGAAATATAAAAGACTACAATTGTAAAGCTTAGGAGTAACTCTCAAATGTTTACAAATCTAGTTTTCTAAGAGTTGCTCAAAGAGTTGAACTGAAATGGCCCAAGTTAAGATGCAAGAGATGGATTTTGAGCTAGAGTACGCTTGAGATTTGATTTCAATGGATTCGTCTTGATTTCAAGTGATTCATCAACCCATCTACTCATAGAAGCTTGGCTTTTTAATTTTATCATGTTTAGAACCGTTGCCAAGCATTAAATGAAGCAAGGGGCAGTTGGAAGGAGCATTTAATGTTCAAAAAAATGTTACCGTTTCGCTACTCAGTCGACTGAAATGAAGATTCAGTCGACTGAAAATGCCCCGAGACTCAAACAGTTTATCTGTGAATAATTCAGTCGGCTGAATCTGAGAATTCAGTCGACTGAAATTAAAAGCCATGAAAATTCTGATTTTCAGTCAGCTGAAACATAATTTCAGTCTACTGAAATTTCTGCATGTGAACGGCTGAAACTTCATTTCAGTCGACTGAAATCACTCTCCACTGAAAATACAGTATTTCAATCGGCTGATATATTGATTCAGTCGACTGAAATTCTATCCCCACATAATCCATTGTTTCAGTCGACTGAAACTTCAAGTTCAGTCGACTGAAATGACCTTAATGATGTTTTGTGTAGTTTTGACTTCATTTTGGTCATTTCAAGCACATAGGTCTTGGGGACTTAATCTTATCCTAGGATTCCATTTAGATGCATGAGATAAAGCTTGGTTTTCCTAGGGTCCACTAGAGGGTAACTTGAGCCATGGTGTTCAACAATTGAGTAACTTTACATTTTGTTCCTAACACTCATGACCAAAACTAAGAACACACATTTGATCTTCAATCTTCAGTACTTGCTCTTTAGTACTTGTATCATTTGCCATTTGATCTTCAAAGATTGATAAGTCATCCGATCTCTTGTATTGATCTTCAATGATCTTGCCCTTCTTTCTTCTTTGTAAATGTGATACCTGTCTCATTGAGCAATATCATTTGAAATATTAAATATCACACTTTAATGGTTTGTGGTCATCAAAATACCCATATATCCTTAGGTTGAAACCCTGGGGTTAACAATAAATATCCATAATCTATTCATAAAGAAAGGTTAGAGATGAAAAATTAAGGTATGGTACTCTAAAAACTAGGGCACAAGAAAGAAAAGAACAAAAAAAAAATAGCATCCAAAATGGGAAACATTAAGATACCAAAAGAAGGATGTGAAAAAGAAAAAAAAATAAAGAAAAAATACTTTGAAATGTACCAAAAAGAAAATTAGAGGAAAAATATCCCATTAAAAAACAATAAAGACCTCTAACCATCTCTATTTAAAATATTTCTAGATCCTTATATCCTTCTTTGATTTGACCCGATCCGAAGCCACGTTTCGTCCTAAACGGAAGTCCTATTAATCTTTGGTCTAAATAGGGTGTTTCAAGTGGAGAATAAAGGAAGAAACATGATGATATTTGACTCAAAGTTCTAAGGAAAGTGACATCTATTCATGAGATCACTCATTTTTTGAATTGAGTCGTCTTTTCCTAATACATATGTGTGATACTTTGATTTTGAATACATAAATTATGCTCACATATACTTGAGAGGAAATGAACCCAAACCTCTGAGTGTTAAGTATCCCAAGAGACATATCTAGTAAGGCTTGCAGTAAAAACGCATTTTACAACGGTGTGAACAAAGCTTGAGTTTATTTGGAAAAAGAAGTCTATCATAATATTGGCTAAGAACACACTACACTCCAGGTATAAACCTTGTAAAATGAATATTAGAATTGTATGATGTCTAGACCTCTTATACTTGTGTTCTTGTTAAATACATTGATATTTATGAGCATTATCACTGAAATCCCTCACGAGATTATAACTCGTCAACTTGTGGTGAGCTAGGGGTTTAAAGGCTTGTTGCATACACTAAATGCAATCTAGAGTACCAGCGAAAGTGGTTTACTTTAGGATTTTTGTTTTGTTTTTATCCATTTGGTTTAGAATAGGATTAATTAAAGATTTCTGTGTGTTTTTAGAATTTTTAGCTTTAGTTTTGCTTGAGGGCTAGCAAAATCTAAGTTTGGGACTATCTGTTGAGCATTGAAATATTACATTTTTACCCCTGATTATTGGACCAGTTAACCCTCAATTTTGTATATATGATGCATTTAATGTAGTTTGTCAGTTTTGTAGTAAAAAATGGGTAGTTTAGGAAAATCAAGCTAATTCAATGGAAATTGCAAGTTTAGAGTTTTAAAGTGAAGACCTAGAATTTTTATAATTACTTCATGCCATCTTATAGGACCTCTTCATGTAAATTAATTAATTTGGATCCATTTATGAGAGTCTAAGATCAATTAATAATTTTTAGATTTTAAGTGCCTGAATAATTATTTAATTCTAAATGTTAGAAGCTGCAATCCAAGTGCCAAAGCTTGAATTTCAAGTCATTGGGCCAAGAATCACTTCAAATGAGCCAGTCCACATGCAAGTCCACACACATTCTATCATTAGACCAGGCCAATGTGCAAGCTCAGTCCAACTAAGGCCCAAGCTCTCAAATCCAGTTTCAGTGGACCTCAGTTGACGTCTAGATCCAAGTCCAAGCCCAACTCAACTCCATGGTTTGTAACATCCCGAATTTTCATCACTTATAATATATTGGATTTGGCTTATTTTGAATTACAAATTGATTGAATTTAAGATTAATGGTTGAAATGGACCTTAGATTGGTTAAGGAGTTGGGTCAAGAACCCAATTAAGACCCAACTGATCATGGATAGGATTTGTTTTGAAAGTAATTTGGCAAATGTAATTAAATGGGTCAATTACCCAATGGGGTGTAACGCCCCGCCCATTTTCACTCGTCGAAAATCAGAGTCTATTTTTTTTTTGAATAGAAGAGTGAGAGAGAGCGGGACGCCACGACGCGAGTTGAGTCCGAGTTTCCAAAGCCCGACCCTTAACTAGCCAACCATACGTGTGCGTGTACCAAGTCCACTAAAATAATTCACACGTACTCAAGTTAAACATACGGAATAAAACATAGATGCGGAATTATAATAGAATCATTATTCTATTCCATTTTAGATAGCAAGGAGTCCATCACTTAATAATAATTACATTACGTTAAAATATCCAAAATTAACATTCCAAACCATAGCATATAATCTATGTTATTAAAGTCCCACGAACTCATTACTCAAATACATTATCCATGAGTAACTTAAACAAAATGAAACCTAATCATCAAAGCTCCTAAGCTTGGCTCCGATCACGTCCTTGTTCAGTCCATTCCCTGTGTCATCAACTAGGGTAGAAGTAGGACGTTAGATAACGCGCCCAGTAGGTATTCCAATTAGGGTCAAACACATGGGTTAGTATAAAAATCCAGATATAATACATCATGTCGTATCTGTAAAACATCGTATCCAAAACAGTGTATGATAATAGAGATCCAATCATATAGATAAAAACCATAAACAGTGCATGATAATAGAGATCATAATCATGCCGATGCAATGCTATGCCATGGGTGTCTTATGCCATGAGTCCCACCCATCACCCATATCACAACCACAAAACATCCTCTTGACGGAAAGCTCCTCATCAAGGTATCCTCACAAAACATAGTATCATCTTGATGGAAAACTCCTCATCAAGGTATCCCTACAGTTGTCTTACGGACGCCCCGACAGAGTGTGGTCTCCGGTTACCTCTTGATGGGATAATGCACATTAAGGTACCCCTCACGACTTACGGACGCCCCGACGGAGCATGGGTCTCCGGTTACCTTCCATCCCTCCCATGTCATGCATGAGATACAAATGTCCACATGCTATGCAATTATACAAATCATAGCATTAAAATCCCATCATTGAAACATATTATTTGATGCCAAAATAACTTATCAAACATGAATCAAAATCATCATATATATACATATCCATGGTTTTCAATGAGGTAGAATCCTACCAATGACCACTAAAGTGTCCTTGCGTTTTTGTCCGGAAACCGCTTACGATCGTACACCCCTTATGAGGTCTCGTTACCTTATAACATATCAATAAATCAAAACACCGTTCCATTTATCTTCCAACCGCACTTAAGTCCATAATTATATCTGTAATGGCCTGGAATTTGTAAATCAATATATATGTGGCTATTATTTATTTTAATGGTGGAAATTGGAAATTTGATGGAATAAATGGTGAATGGATCAAAATATGGACAAAGGCCCAAGTATGGCCCAATGGACCATGGATTGGATTGAAAATCATTTAAATGGTCAATTGGGCCAAGGATGGTCAAATTGGGCCCAATACCCATTTGGGACCCAATGGATCAAGATGATGTAAGCTCTAAGGTAAATGGGTCGGAGGTGAGTGTGATTGGGCCATGGGCCCAATGTTGATCCAAGTAGTTGAAATGGATTTAATTAAAAATGGATCAATTATGGGCCTAAGAATGGAGGAATGAAGTGAGAACTTAACCATGGAGGAAGAGTGGCAAAACTGTACATAATGGCCAAATTCAAGAACCCCATGGAAATGATCATGGACTTAGGGGCTCTAATGTAACAACCTTATGTGTGATTAGTAAAGCCTAAGGTGGCTGGTTTTTAGACTTAGGTAGTTGAAATGTCATTGGATTAAAATGGGACCCATTGTAACGGCCCACCCTTTTCACCCTTCCGAAAATCAGAATCTAAAAATTTCTTTTGAAAGAAACATAGAGTGAACAAGAACGGGAGGCGCCACGACACGAGCTAAGTCCGGACTCCCAAAGTCCGACCCTTAACTGGCCACCCATGTGTGCATGTATAACCCACGATAACAAATCACACATGGAACTAAACAATGACTTGCGGAATAAACTAGACTAACTGCGGAAATAGATTGAATAGATAGCAAGTACCAGTCTCAAGTAATAATTATCATTAAACAACCATCCATTGTTAATAACCTAATCAAACCATAGCAATGCATCAACTTATTACATGTCCACAAAATATAACTCAAACGACAGTAATAAAGAAGTCCTGAACAACAATCAAGCGCTTACGCTTGGCTCCCCTCCCGGTCATCGACCTTCTCTTTCCCTTTCCTTGTTCCTGCATTATCCTCTAAGGATAGAATTAGGGCGTTAGATCAACGCGTGTAATGACCCGGAATTTGTGAATCAATATATCTGTGGTTATTATTTATTTTAATGATGGAAATTGAGAATTTTAATGGAATAAATGTTAAGTGAATCAAAATTTGGGCAAAGGCCCAAGTATGGTCCAATGGACCATGGGTTGGATGAAATTCATTTAATTAGTCAATAATGATTAATGTAATGGCCCAGAATTTGTAAATCAAAATATATGTGGTTATTGTTTGTTTTAATGGTGGAAATTGGAGATCTAATGGAATAGAAGGTAAATGGATCAAGATATGGACAAAGGCCCAACTAGGGCCCAATGGACTATGGATTGGATTTAAGTTTACTTAAAGGGTCAAAGATGGTCAAATTGGGCCCAATACCCATTTGGGACTTAATGGGTCAAAATAATGCAAACTCTAAGGTAAATGGATAGGAGAGAACTTAATTGGGCTATGGGCCCAATGGTGATCCAATAAGGGAAGTGGATTGAATTGATTTTTAATCACCTAAGTTAGTATTAATTAGACCTAAGTGACATGGCCAATGGGAGCCACCTCCACCTCATCAAGTGAGGTGGCGTGTGGACCCAAGGTTTGGTGGGGCCGGCCACCATGGTTGAATTGGTCAACTATGGGTGGAATGATAGAATTGGATTAAGTGAAAATTAATTAACCTAAGGTAATTATCTAATTAATTAAATGATTAAATTATTCAAATGAGGGTCAAATGGTCAAAAGGTGGAAAACCAAAAGCCATCTTATCTTAAGGCATCAAAAGACGTTGGGTAATGGTATTGGGTCATAAAGCATGAAATATCCCATATGGGTTGGTGGAGAAAATTAAATGGTGGAGTGTAAGTCACTCCACCAAATGGGATAAACCTTATCTTTTCTTTCTCCCTCTCTTTTCACTCTCATTTCATTCTTTCCTTTCTTGCACTCTCCAAGCCGTCCTACACCTAAGGAGAAGAAAGAAGAAGACAAACCATGGAGGAAAGAAGAAAAGAAAGCTAAGAAGAGAAGAAAAATTCAAAGCAAAGGCCCACCACTCCAAGATCAAAGCTTGGGATCTCCTTTCTCATCTCCTTCCTCTTCTCTCTCCCTCTCTCAATCAAACCCTACTATGGCCGATCCTAAGCTTGGGGATTTTCACCATTGATCAAGCATCCTAGCCGATCAAACAAGGAGAGGAAGGAGAAAGGAGGCTAAGGAAGCCGACGGGAGTGTCAAAAGTCGGAGGAGGCGTCGGATTGTAAGTATTTTCTTAAATAAGAAATTTTGGATTTTTAGGGTTTAAGATTTGGGATTCATTTTGTAAATTTAATGGTGGCCAAATGATTTAATGCCATGGATCTTAAATCCATCAAGTGAAAGGAGGAAGGATGGACTAACCCTAAATGGGTAAATTAGGGTTTTGAAAGATGGATTAAGACATGGTGTATTTAAAATTATCTAAACAATGGATAGATCTAAATATTTTTGGAAGTGAGGATTGGTGAAGAAATCAAAGGCCATAGGGTTCGGCCATGTAGTATGGCCGAACCCCATGGTGGGTAATTGTGGAAATTTTAATGGGGTTTTAGGGTTAAAATTTTGGAGGATGAATTATGGGTTTAGGGTTTAATGATCAAATGTTGGTAATTTTTTTAAAGGGATTGTAAATGAGGAATTGATAGGAGATATGAATAATTTTGTGGCCTTAAAAGAAATGAATGAATGAAGATTGGACCATGAATCCTATGGTAATGCATTCATAATATTAATGGATGTGTAAGTATGGAAGAATAATGGGAAATGTTGGTAGTTGTGATGGACTCAAGAAAGTGAGCCTAATGTTGATTAGAAAGGGCTGATTTTTAATGAACCCATGACCCAATTCTATGAACCACTTAATGTGGCTAAGTTAATGGAATTAAATGTGACTAAGGAATGATGAATTAAACGTGTGGTTTAGGCTCTCTCAATAGAGGGATTTGTGATGAATCTAAAGTGTAACCAAGGACCAAGGAAAAAATGGGGATTTGGTTAAGTTGAAAGGGCTGATTTTTAATGAACCCATGACCCATTGTTATAAGCCACTTAATGGTCTAAGTATGGGGTTATGTATGTTTGTTTTAAATAAATGGAGGTTAGGTTAATTAAGTGGTTAATTGCTAATGTTCTTATGTTATGGTTAATGAGACATCAATGGACCCATTTTTGTGAACCAATGGATAGGCTAAGACTAAAGTCTATGGATATGCTTTAGCTAATGGGGATTAGGTTAAGATATGGTTGTATCTCATGATTGGTAAGTGTATGGATCAATTATGAATAAAGGGAATGAGTGGATAATGGACTCATTGTGGTTTAGATGCATGATGTAAACCCCATGGAAATATTTGATGAATTGGGTATTTTGAACCCATGATCCATTAACCATTTAAACGGTTAAGTATGGGGTTTTGTATGGGTTTAAAGGAAAAAGGATTAGGTTAATAAAATGACTAATTTTATGATCACATGATATGGTTGCTGGGTCATTGACGACCTAAGTTATGAGTCATTAATGAGTCTAAGTTATGGATCCATTATAGACCATAATGTATATGGAAGAGAGAATGAATTATCCATGGAAGGGTAATCGCAAAACCGTAAATATTGGCTAAAATGAGGAAAACCCACTAAGACATGATGTATGAGCTTACAAATGGGTAAAACATGGACTAATTGTTAATATGTAATAAGGTACCGGACATCGTAAGCGGTACGCGGATCGGCGACAGGGTCTGTCCGGCGGAAACGAAAGAAAGAACGCTAGTCGGTATTCGGTAGGATTCTAACCTTTTTGTAAGTCATGGATTGAGTGATGGTTTCTCTGAATTATTTTGGAAATTTTATGGTTTGTTTTAAGATTGGTTTTGAATTATGTATTATGTAGGGGTTTTTACTTGATTTATTCTGGTCAGCATATGAGTGGTTTAAAATGGGTTTTAAGGCTATGATGTGATTATTGAGGCTGTCCTTGATCTAGTTTTGATAATTAAGTTATTTGTTTTGTTGATGGGATTTTTAAATGTCATGGTTTGTTATTATATTCATTACATGGCATATGGCATCTACATCTCATGCATGGCATGGGAGGGATATGACAGGGGAAGGATGAAATGAAACCGGAGTCCATACTCCGTCGGGGCGACCGATAAACAGACATGGAGATGTTTTGATGTCTTTGATTTATCAGAGATGTCGTATGTAATTATGATGCCTTGATGATGGTTCTTCCATCAAGGGGGATGATGTGTGATTGTTTATACCTGGACGAGGTTTTGCCGTCCAGGGAGATGATTTGTGATTGTTTATATCTTGACGAGGTTTTACCGTCAAGGGGGATATGACAGCATGATGGGTGGGGTTCATAACACAGACACCCATGGCATAACATTCATTTTATTGTTTTTCGCTATAATATTATCTATATGCTTTGTTATCACTAATCCATGTGTTAGCTGTAGCGACCTGACCCGATTTTTCGGAGTTTTAGGGCCTTGGTAGCAGTGGGGTGAGTGTGGGCCCTGTGATGGGTCTTGGTTTGCCCGATTTTGAGTTCGGAAACTCAGAGGGCAATTTGGTAATTTTGAATTATTGAATTTTCTTTCATACTTAAAAGTTTGAAAATCACACGTTTTTCCCCGACGTTTGTCGTTTGACTTCTTCGAGCTTTTTAAAATATTTTAAAAAAATTGGAGATTTCTATATTTAAATATTAATTTAAAAAAAAAAGGGGGGGGAAAAACCCTAAACCTAACCCCCTCCCTTTAAAATCCCGTTTTGGCAGCACTGTAGCGCATAGCTACAGTGTCGCCGCAACTCCTCTTTCTCTCCTTCCCCTCTTCTCTTCCCTTTTGCTGGAAACCCTAAACCCGTCGCCGCCACCGCACCCCATCTTTCTCACCCTCTCCATCGTCGCCGCACCTTCTCCTTCCTCAAGGCGCCGCCGCCGTCTCTCTCCTTCCTCGACCTCTCCCCTCCCTATCCGGTTCTCCTTCTCCTTGTTGCGGATCGCCCCCCTTTCGTCACCGTACAGATCTGGCCGGACCTCCAGCCGTCGGTTTTCTCAGTTTCTCAACCACCTTGAGCTTCGCCGCCGCCATCATCCTTCTCTCTCTCTTTCTTTTCCTCTCTTCCCCATTCAGAAACCCTAATCCCCAAACTCTTGCCCCTTTCTCAGGCCCGACAGACCCTGTTCAATCCGACCCAAGCCCAGTTCGAGTTGAGCCCAGCCTCGGGGGCCCAACTCGCCTTCTCGGCCCCATCCAGTGGCTCGGCCCAGCCCAGGCCCGATCCAGTAGCTCAGCGGGGCCCTGGCCCCGACCCGTTACAAGTCCTCTTCCAGCTTGTTTTGGAGTTCATTTCTGGAGTGTTTCTTGATCTTCTTCAGCTCGTTCCAGCCCGTGCATCGCTTCCTTCAATCCTCCGACCCGTTTTCATCGCTCTAATTTCGAAAGCACACACAGGTGAGGGAACTCATCATCGTTTTTAGCATGCATCTATGCATCTTACTTCTCTACCAAATGTGCGGGTACGGAATACGGCGAATGGGGGTCATCGGTGTTATGAGCCACTCGGCAAGGGAACTGTTGATACCATTATGTGGCGGACCCCCATCCGGATGTATTCGTATCCGATGCCCGTGGAGGCATATATGAATTAATTAATTGATGTCATAATTGATTGATTGTATGGCGATATGATCAGAGTTTATTTTGGTTGATAATATGTTAAGATGTCAGCATGTGAATATGTGATATGTGGTGGCATATGTTTGATCATGGTGTGATGTAATCTGGTGATAAAATGCCATGTGACTATATGATGATTAGTTTGGACTACTAGACATTGTAACCTGCTTGGATGTTAACATGCCAACCCGTGATAGATAATGATATATATGCATCTGATTATTATACAATGAACTATGTTAATAGTATGTGTAGCGGTATTTGTGCATGCATGTAGCTAGCGTACGTGGGATGCCGGTGGGGCATGGGTACTAGGCCACATCAGGATCTAGAGACTCCCCCCTAGCTTGTCGGGTTGTTAGGGTGCGGATGTTATGTGGGACCACGCAGTAGACGCGTGGTTGGGATTCAGACCCCCTTGTGGTTAGAAATGGGTAGTCGTAACCCCTTGCATGGCTGAAATGGTCGGTCCGTCTTATATTTCCCGGACGTACCTATGAGAGAGGCGTAATCTGATTTAGAAAACAAGGTGCCTTGGAGTCCCAGATAAGGACTAATTGGGAAGTAATTATGTTAACCCTAGATAGGCCATCAGGCTGAATGTTGGTTCACCCAATGTAACCTTAGAAGCCCCTGCGGTTCCGATACCCGAATGTGTGACGGGTGAGGTGATCCCTAGACGACCGAGTAGGCTGAGGAGGTGCTCGCCTAGGTCGAGGGATGGTGCGGTGAGGAACAGCTCCCGCCAATATGCCTTGAGGTCCCTGGATGACCGAGTAGGTTGAGGAGGTGCTTGCCTAGGTCAAGGGACAGAGCGGTGAGGGACAGCTCCCACTTGCATAGTTTGTGATCCCTAGATGACCGAGTAGGCTGAGGAGGTGCTCGCCTAGGTCGAGGGACGATACGGTGAGGGACAGCTCCCGCTGGTATGGTTTGTAATTCCCTGGATGACCGAGTAGGCTGAGGAGGTGCTCGCTTAGGTCGAGGGACGATACGGTGAGGGACAGCTCCCGCTGGTATGGTTTGTAATTCCTTGGATGACCGAGTAGACTGAGGAGGTGCTCGCCTAGGTCGGGGGACGATGCAGTGAGGGACAGCTCCCGCTGGTATGGTTTGTGATTCCCTGGATGACCGAGTAGGCTGAGGAGGTGCTCGCTTAGGTTGAGGGACGATGCGGTGAGGGACAGCTCCCGCTGCTATGATTTGTGATTCCCCGGATGATCGAGTAGGCTGAGGATGTGTTGGCTCGCTCATTGATCGAGGGTTGGTGCGATGTGGTAGAGTGTTTACCCGCAGTTATGGTGTTGGGGTTCATTGTTGAGACTGGTGTTGTCGGTGTTGACTCACCAGGAGTTTATGGGCGTCTAACGAGTGAGTTCGGCTAGCTCACTCGGTATAAGACCTATAGAATTCTGTGAGCGGTGGATACATCAATCTTGTAGAGACCAGCACATAGGGTCCAAGGTTATGGGTTTGACTATCGAGACTCTGGTGCTTGGTTGATGAGACCATAGATGAGTTTGGTTGGCAGTTCGTTGATGATTGGTGAGGTGGTTACTCCCATGTGGTAATCAGTTTGGGACTCTACTGAGTCCGATTCTTGAGTTGGTCGTGGTATGTGTGCGGGTTGTTATGAGAGGGTCATAGGTCTAGTTGAGGACTAGAGACCCCGATCTGACTGAGGATCAGTCTGCGTAACCGTGGATGGGTGGACTGTTGCGGTTGGGCACATAAGGGAGTTGCATTCGGTTAGTCAGAGGATGTCCTAGAGGCCCGGCTGACGTGGGCCTATGTGCTAGGGGTAGGGCACACATTTATATGGCTATGCATGTAGACACCGTAGACATTGATATGTCCATATGATTATGTGGCGTGTATGCTTGATGACTTATTATGCACGTGTTACCCTCACTGGGCATGTTGAGTTCACCCCCTTTGCCTCACAGGTACTTCATAGAGGGAAGGTTGGCGGGACCCTCAGTTGGACGTTGGCCATAGAGTTGAAATTTTTTAATTTGTAAGGGTCCCATCTTGTAATTGAGGACTTTCTGATGTATTTGAATTATGTGTACATTTCATTAAGTGGGTTGAATGTAATAATGGGATGATGCTATAATTTGTAATCATGATTGATGCTCGCGGTTATTGATTTACTGGTGGATTGCTATGGTTAGTATCCGAAATTGTATTGGATTGTTTTTAGGAGCTGGGATCAGTTTTAACGTGCCCATAGCGGGACGGGTCGTTACAGTTGGTGTCAGAGCACGGTTCAACTCTCGGACTGTGCATAGGTCAGAGATGTGTGAGATAATGACCAGAGGTTAAGTTCATCCCCTGTGTGATAAGGTAGATGGAACCTATTTTCATGGTGGTGTTTTGACTTTTTGACTTCCCTAAGTTGTTGTGGTAAGTCTGATCGGGTGGCCCTTGTGCTTGGTCAAACTTTCATTTTGTGGATTGAGTGGTGGTGAGAATGAGTACTTGTTAGAGTAGGGGAAACCGTACTGAGGATGGTAACCCCGAGACCTTAGAGATTCCCAGACCCGTGATAGAGACTTTGGAGAACCAAGTGTTGGTGAGCAGATTGTTATCTCCGCATTCAATGTGCGTATGCTGAAGGTCCGAAGTATCGTGCTAGCGGGAAGTAAGAGTATTTGACCAGGGTACAACTTCAATGCAGTAATCTGAGTGTGGCAGCAACACCCTGTATGGGTTGATACATCTTACCGGTGCGAATGATGTGATAGTGCCCATTTGTTTTTGGTTCTGAAACTCGACCTGATTCAGATATGTAGCTCCCTCGATGACTTTGAGCTTCGTCGTGGTTTGAGTTTGGGAGTATATGTGGTGGAGAAGCCTTGTTTGTCACATCCCGTTGGAGCGATTGGCGAATATTGTGCAGGATTATATGTATTGTAATATAGCTAGAGACGGATCTCTTAACCGTCGCTGGCATTCTATTTAGAGGCAGTGATTTTCCTTCAGCCAGGGTGTTGAGGGATCTGATCACCGTGTGGCTTGTCAGTCAGTTTGAGTTGAGAGGGCATTGGGATGCCAGGCGTTGGGATGATATCGACAGGGGTGTTGGACATAGAGACTAGACTTATGGGCTAAAGTCGGTGAGACCTTTTTGCTTAGGTATTTCACCAGGGGACACACCGACTTTGTTTGCCCAGAAGAAGGATGACTCGATGAGATTTTGTGCCTGTGGTCGACGACTGAACAAAATTAAATAGTAGTGATAGTCGTACCGGAGGCAGAGAAGGGCCGTAGGTGTGCAGTTTATTATGATGTTTCTGGTGATGATAAGGGTTGTGTGCTGATATGGGATGGTTAATTGGTGGCTCTGATTCCAGACGACTTGATGTTGATGAGTATAACTTTTCACTAATAGCTCGGGATGGACGTTGATGGTGTTTTGTTCGGATTGGAGATATCCATTGTTGAGAAAAGTTCTAAGTATCCCCCCATCACCGTGGTTATGAGCATTTGTTTGTTCAAGAAGGATTGAGCATGAAGCAGACGTGATGGATGAAGTTCATGGAGTGATGGTTGATCAGGTACGGAAACTATAGCGGCCAGTCTATGCAACGCAGCGATTCAGTCAGTTTTGAGTGGCGGAACCCTAGAGAATCAACATTCAAGTACAGAGACAGTCAGAATATGGGGTTTTGTGAGGTGTGGTGGTGGATCAGACATCTAGACTGTGAGACATGGTTGCGACTTGACTCTCCATAGCAGGTTGGTGGTAGCTCAGTTTGAGCGGTGCCGTGTGGAGACACTTCGACTCCTTCACCATGGGTTAGTGGCTGATAGAGAACTCACCCATCTCCTTAGGGTGAGGATTGACCAACTTCTTGAAACGTTTGGACTGATTTACGTTGAGCAGAGAGTTAGTCTATGCGAGATGCCGAGACGACAGTGTCAGATCGAGATTTAAGTTCTACCCATCATATCAGGCAGTGTTATAGAGAGAGTTGTATGCTCAATCGTGTTTTAGCTCAGCGGACTATCTGTGAATAGACATCCGTCCAGGACAGACCCTGTAGATTTCAGAGGACATGTCTTATGTTTTGCACCCTGAATTATGAGGCGAGTTATGGACATTGCTGGTTGTTCATAGAACTCGAGTACGACAACATCGATAGATTGGTATTTTGGTAGTTCTGTACAAGGTACTGGTGGCTGACTTAATAGAATTCCCCCGTGTTGGGTGAAGACCTTGATGCAGTTATGTGTGGAATCATGTATGGTTAGAAGGACTTTTGAGCAGATGAGATTGATTGGGTGGAAGTCGTTAGCTTCGGTGGTGGTGCATACCATTGTCCAAGTTGTTCAACAGTTCGTGGTGCTTCATGGTAAGGTTGTTTCCTTGGGTCAGGTGTTTTGGTATCATTTTGTTGTGGAAAGATCAACGTGAGAGTAAGTTTCAGCTATCCAGAAGAAGTTTTACTTCGGTTCTTTCTTGTGGATTTCGAGCCTTAGGTGAATTTTGAGGACGAAATTCCTTAAAGGGGGTAGTGTTGTAGCGACCCGACCCAATTTTTCGGAGTTTTAGGGCCTTGGTAGCAGTGGGGTGAGTGTGGGCCTTGTGATGGGTCTTGGTTTGCCGATTTTGAGTTCGGAAACTCAGAGGGCAATTTGGTAATTTTGAATTATCGAATTTTCTTTCATAATTAAAAGTTTGAAAATCACACGTTTTTCCCCGATGTTTGTCGTTTGACTTCTTCTAAAATTAAATATTAATTTAAAAAAAAAGGGGGGGGGGGGAAACCCTAAACCTAACCCCCTCCCTTTAAAATCCCGTTTCGGCAGCACTGTAGCGCATAGCTACAGTGCCGCCGCAACTCCTCTTTTTCTCCTTCCCCTCTTTTCTCTTCCCTTTTGATGGAAACCCTAAACCCGTCACCGCCGCCGCACCCCATCTTTCTCACCCTCTCCATCGTCGCCGCACCTTCTCCTTCCTCAAGGCGCCGCCGCCGTCTCTCTCCTTCTCTCGACCTCTCCCCTCCCTATCCGGTTCTCCTTCTTCTTGCTGCGGATCGTCCCCCTTTCGTCACCGTGTAGATTTGGCCGGACCTCAAGCCGTCGGTGCAGATCTGGCCGAACCTCTAGCCGTCGGTTTTCTCAGTTTCTCAGCCACCTTGAGCTTCGCCGCCGCCATCATCCTTCTCTCTCTCTTTCTCTTCCTCTCTTCCCCATTCAGAAACCCTAATCCCCAAACCCTTGCCCCTTTCTCAGGCCCGACCCTGTTCAATCCGATCCAAGCCCAGTTCGAGTTGTGCCCAGCCTCGGGGGCCCAACTTGCCTTCTCGGCCCCATCCAATGGCTCGGCCCAGCCCAGGCCCGATCCAGCAGCTCGGCCGGGCCCAGGCCCAGGCCCGTTGCAAGTCCTCTTCCAGCTTGTTTTGGAGTTCATCTCTGGAGTGTTTCTTGATCTTCTTCAGCTCGTTCCAGCCCGTGCATCGTTTCCGTCAATCCTCCGACCCGTTTTCATCGCTCGAATTTCGAAAGCACACACAGGTGAGGGAACTCATCATCGCTTTTAGCATGCATCGATGCATCTTACTTCTCTACCAAATGTGCGGGTACGGAATACGGCGAATGGGGGTCATCGGTGTTATGAACCACTCGGCAAGGGAACTGTTGATACCATTATGTGGCGGACCCCCATCCGGACGTATTCGTATCCGATGCCCGTGGAGGCATATATGAATTAATTAATTGATGTCATAATTGATTGATTGTATGGCGATATGATCAGAGTTTATTTTGGTTGATAATATGTTAAGATGTCAGCATGTGAATATGTGATATGTGGTGGCATATGTTTCATCATGGTGTGATGTAATCTGGTGATAAAATGCCATGTGACTATATGATGATTAGTTTGGACTGCTAGACATTGTAACCTGCTTGGATGTTAACATGCCAACCCGTGATAGATAATGATATATATGCATCTGATTATTATACAATGAACTATGTTAATAGTATGTGTAGTGGTATTTGTGCATGCATGTAGCTAGCGTATGTGGGATGCCGGTGGGGCATGGGTAATAGGCCACATCAGGATCTAGAGACTCCCCCCTAGCTTGTCGGGTAGTTAGGGTGCGGATGTTAAGTGGATTGTTTTTAGGAGCTGGGATCAATTTTAACGTGCCCGTAGCGGGACGGTTCGTTACATTAGCCATACTCGGATTCCTACTGGGCGCGTTGTCTAAGGCCTTACTTCTGCCCTAGCTGATGACGCAGGAAATGCATGAGCAGAAGGACGAGATGGGAGCCAAGCTTAGGAGCTTGGGGAGGCAGACTGTTTGCTTAATTAAGTTTATTTTGGGAAATGTTTATTTGTATAGTTTAGCTTGTCGAAATGTATAATTACTTGCTATATTCTGGTTTTGTTTTGGATACAATGATGTCTAGATGTTTTATTAGTTAGATGAATGTAATCTTCCCTGCTATCTAAAATTGGTAGGTTAGCCTCTATTATCATTCCGCGTTTTATGTAACATTCCGCAAGCTTACTTATACGTGTGAACTGTTCCTCATGGACTTCGTTTCACGCACACGTACGGTTGGCCAGTTAAAGGCCGGGCTCTAGAAGCTCGGACTTAACTCGCGTCGTGACGTCCGCGCCCTTTTTCACTTTTAAAAAAAAAAATAGACTCTGATTTTCGGTGAAAAGAGGCGGGCGTTACAACGCGCCCAGTAGGTTTTCCGATCAGGGCTACCTCATGGTTAGCATATAAAACATGTATATATATCATAGTACATGATTATCAAAAACATATAAAACCATGCTATGTATGTATGCAAATGTAATGAGCCCCACCCCATCACACATACATAGCCATCACTTGACGGGACTCTCACCGTCAAGGTAAATCACAATACACTTTCATTTGGGACTCACACGATAAGGTAATCCACAATAATCCTTGTTACCTGTGGAAAGACACTTCATCATTGGGTTGTTTCACAGTATTCTTTCATTGGGACTCACATGATAAGATAATCCACAGTAATCCTCATTACCTGTGGAAAGACACTTCATCATTGAGTTGTTTCACAGTGTTCTTTCATTGGGACTCTCAAGTCAAGGTAACCCATAATCATCACCCCATGCCATGCATGAGATGTCAATGTACATGTATGTCATTTGTAAATACATATCTCATCATTCAAAACCATATTTGAAACATAATATCAAATACAACATATCTCATAAAAACATGATAAAACAAAATCATAATTGCGGTTACAAGTAGGTAGAAAACCTACCAAAGATTAGCTTCGGTGTTTGTTCTTTCTTAAAGCGTCACTTGCTCACGACTTGCACGTCGTTCAACTTCCGTCACCTTGTGATGTAACAGTAAGTAAATCATATTATCAATTAAATGTCCATTCACATCTAAGACCTAAAAACCATCTTGTGGGGTTCGGCCATGCCCATGGCAGAACCTCACCCACTTAATTTGATCTCTTTTAATTTGGATTAACACCATCCAATTAATTTATTGACAACCTCAATCCGCAAAATATCACTTGGTGGGGTTCGGCCATACTACATGGCTAAACCACACCATATTGGTTTGACTCCATACATCCAAT
Source organism: Chimonanthus praecox (assembly GCA_022113865.1). NCBI lineage: Eukaryota > Viridiplantae > Streptophyta > Magnoliopsida > Laurales > Calycanthaceae > Chimonanthus > Chimonanthus praecox. The sequence continues at coordinate 43,815,979 of CM039094.1, forward strand.
CCAATGATCATTCCATCTTTGATCATTTCATCAATAATTACCTTTATGCCATTGCTACCAATAAATAATTTTATCATGCCCTAACTTTAAAACCACCAATTATTTCTATAAAATTGATTTACAACACCATAACCATGGTCCTTGGGGTTCGCCCATACATATGGCCGAACCCTATGGCTTTCCCATTTAAACCTCCATGTCCTAACTTAGCCATAGTACCCCATAGTTCGGCCATGAAATGGCCGACCCATGACTTGTCCAAATAGTTCGGCCATGAACTGGCCACCCATGTGTACATGGACTAGACCATGATAATGAACCACACATGGAATTAATATCAACTTGAGGAATAACCTAGATTAACTGCGGAATAGAAAGACTAGATAGCAAGGAACAGTCTCAAACATTAATTAACATAAATCAACCATCCAAAGTATTTATCTTAATCAAACCATAGCAAGTAATGACTTATTACATGTCCAACAAAATATAGTTCAAATGACAGTAATAAAAAGAAGTCCAGTCCAACATTCAAGTGCTTAAGCTTGGCTCCCCTCCCGGTCAACGACCTTTTCTTTCCCTTTCTTTGTACCTGCATTCTCCTCTGAGGATAGAATTAGGGCATTAGATCAACGCGCCCACTAGGTTCCCGATCAGGGCTACCATATGTTAACATATAAAACATGCATATATATTATATTACATGATCATCAAAAATAGGTAAAACAATGCTATGATGTATGCACATGCAATGAGCATCCCCCATCATGTACATTCATAGCCATCACTTGACGTGCCTTGCACCGACAAGGTAAATTACAACACACTTTCATCTCTTCATCACTGACTGATTCATATCACGTATGAGACCTCCTGGCGGGACTCTCATCGCCTAAGGAGACCATTGTGACTATGATCATCATGTTACTCTTCCTGGCGTGACTTGCACCACCGAAGGAGGACGTAACCCATAATTGTAACACTGTAGAACCTCATTCATCATCCCATGTTTATGCATGAGATGCCAATGCCTGTATGCCATTTGTTAATGCATAATATAACATTTGATACACATAAAATAAAACAAGAGTCTCATAAGAAAACTGGGGTAAAAACTGTGGTTACAAGTAGGTAGGAAACCTACTGAAGAATCACTTCAGCGTCCGTTCTTTCTTAGGCTTTATCTGGTCACCGCTCACAGTCGTTCAACTTTTGGTACCTTATTATGCAACAATAAGTAAATCATACTCTCATTTACATGTCCATTCACATATGAGACCTAAAACATTTTATAAGTCCTTTGATCAATCTTTTCATTTGGCTTGTATTCACAGATTTGCCATTGGTCTAACCAATGATAATCTTGCTCATAATCAAAGTTCGTCAAAGTAATCTACTTTAGTGGGGTTCGGCCATACTACTTGGCCGAACCATACCAATCCAATTTGTATTTCTTAGTCCCTTCACAACCATTCAAATCACTTGGTTCCAATCCTCATTTTCATCTACCAACACTACTCCATGTAAATCAAATAAAAACCCTAAAGCAACCCATGGGGTTCACTTGATCTGATTGATCCCTCAACTTCCCATGATTATTCATGATTTAATCATGTTAACCCAACCATGAATTACACATGGTTCAGCCACATAACCAACCACCAAAACAGTCATTTAAACTTCACCAAAACACATTACTTTCTGACATGGGGTTCGGCCATCCAAGGTGGCCGAACCCTATGTCCATGTTTTGATCTTTCACACATGCTTTAGGCGTTATTTAAACATGCAATATCAGTATCATATTGCTGCCTTTAAGCCACTTAGAAACCATATAATTAAATTCATCCAAACAGTCCATAAAAGTCTATGGTTTCCATGTTTCACAACATGAAAACCAACAATAATTTACATGGGGTTTCGGCCCTCCATGGTGGCCGAACCCAATGATTATTTTCACTATTTTTAAACCTCCAATCATCATGTAATAAACAACATATTATTACCGAGTTCAACCCTTTAAAAATTCATCTAAAAACCGACCCAATTTCATAGGGTTCGGCCATGCTCATTGGCCGAACACTATGAGCTTTGGTTTTGAAACAATCAATCATTTATCTTAGGTCTGAATCAATCATCCATATTCATGTTTTAACCTTTTTAAAACATGATTTTAAAACTAACACTATCATCTAATTACAGTCCCAATTTTATATGGTTTTAATTTCCAAAAACCATCAACATCAACCACTTGTTTCCATCGGGTTCGGCCATGCAAAGTGGCCAAACCCAATGGTCCATTTCCATCATTTAATCCACTGATTTAGACCATAAAAACTTCAACCTTTTCTGACATTCAGATACAGGTTTATAATCCTTTCAATAACATGTATTTGATTCTTAAATCAAACCCAAAAATCAGTCCATAAAACCCATGGCTTTCATGTTTCCAAAACATGAAAACCAAGCAATCTTTCACATGGGGTTCGGCCCTTCATGGTGGCCGAATCCAATGGTCATCTTTACCATTTCTAAACCTCCATTAATCAAGGTTAAAACCTTGGTATATTCAGCCATAACCATGGCCCAATACACACCCATTTTATTAATCCAAAAGTCCATGAAACACTTACCAAATTCCAAGCTCTTCCTATTGCCTTTGCTCATTGCCTTCTTCCTTTTATTTCTTCCTTAGTTCCTTGCTGGTTTAAGCTTGAATAACTGGTTCCAAAAACCTCTGTTGTTCCAGCCAAGAACACGAATTGGAGAGAGGGAGAAAGAGATGGGTAAAACTTGGGTTTGCAATGATAAAAATCGGCTAACCATGGGTGTTGTTTGCTTTTGTGTTTCAGCCCCAAAACCCCTCCACTTCCTCATCAATTTTCCCATAAAACGATGGGTCTTGGGTGCTAACCAAGGCACCCCTTGGCACCTACCCATGCAGCCATTCAGATTTCCATGTAACTCATCTCAAACCCATCATTTGCATTTATCATTCGACATGGAACTCACCAAAACAAGTCCCCAACGTGTGGGACTTGTTTTGGTTGGTTTGAGACCAGCCAACATCTTCAAATTCCCACTCAACTCACTGATTTACAGCCACTTCAATTTCCCTTTTGACTCACTTGAACTCAAGGCTATTTAGATTTCCATCTCAACTCACCCAACTCACATACTTAATGCATTTCATTTAATGCACATGTGTTGACTCACTACTTGATTTAATTCCAACTCACTTCAATCCCACTCAACTGATTTAACTCATGTTTTAGCTCGTTTGAGGGTCCACACGGTCAACCATAGTCAACTCGACCCGTTGGGTCCACCTTTTAGCTCCTTGACCCGTTTTTGACTCCATGACCCAATTATGGTGTTTTGGTCATTTGCAATTGGTTTTTACATATGGGTCAAGCCTACCCATTTTTTCTCCACTTGATTTCCAATCAAATAGGCTTAACCCCATTTAATTTAAAATCACAAAATGGTCAAATAATCCAGTAAGACCCGATGGGTCCCATTTGGGCCCTTTGACCCATTTAGCCATTTTTGACCCAATTGATGTAAATTACCATCCAATCAAACTTAACATACATAATATGCTCATATGATTTTAATTTGAGCAATGGACCCCACTATTTCCTTACTTAACATCACAAAATAATTAATTTAACGCATCAGGGGCATTTTGGCAATTATCCATTTCATTGAGAAATTGGGGTATTACATAGCTGACGACGTAGGAGACGGCGAAACAAAAGGACGAGACGGGAGTCAAGCTTAGGAGCGTGGGGAAGGCGGCTACTTAATTTATTTAAATTTGTTTTGGAAATGTATTTGAGTAGCCTAGCTTGTCACAAATGTAATATTTTAGATTACTTGCCATGTTTTGGTTTTTTTTATTTTTGGACATTGTGATGTTGAGGTATTTTGGTACTTAAATGAATGTTATCTTCCCTACTATCTAAATTGGTAGGTTAGTCTCTATTTTAACTCCGCATTTAGTTTAAAATTTCTCAAGCTTACTTCTACGTGTGAACCATTCCCCGTGGACTTCGTTCCACGCACGCGTAGGGTTGGCCAGTTAAGGGCCGGGCTTTAGAAGCTCAGACTTAACTAGCGTCGTGACGTCCAGCGCCCTTTGTCACTTTCATTTAAAAAAAATAGACTCTGATTTTAGTGTGAAAAATGGGCGGGCGTTACAATATCTTAGTGGGGTTCGGCCATACAACATGGCCGAACCTCACTTACTTGGTTTCGAGTCCCTCTTTTTGATCTTTGATCATTCTAACCAATGTTGGTCCAAGATCATGCCATCTTTGATTCATTAAACCAAACACATATAAGTTAATCATTTAACCTTATTAACACCCTAAATCCATAAAACATTCCTCATGGGGTTCGGCCATACACCATGGCCGAACCCATGGTCCTTCATTTCCATGATTCAATCATACATCTAAGCCACTTATACACATCCATATCCAATAACATAATCCATGGGATTCAGCCATACACCATGGCCGAACCCATGGTCCTTCGATTTTACTGTTTGGCCATTTATTTCCTTCCTTAGGTAATCACGTAATTTACTTACCCATACTCAAGTCCATAACATAGATCCATGAACATAGATATATACTTAAATCCCTCATTTCCTAGCTTAATCATCCATCATTTAAACATGCATAAAACCTCTAAATGACCCTTTAAAATGGTCCATCAAATGGTTTATGGCCGAACCCATGATGTCTTATCTCCATCTTCTTCTTTAAATAATTTACCATCTTAAGTTCATAAACAAGTCCCTCCATGGGGGTGGGGGTGGGGGTGGGGTTTAATCATACCCTTAGGTCATTATTTACAACTCAAAATCCATCAACATGATTTCATTTAAATCTTATACAATCATTAATACTCTTCCATGGGGTTCGGCATACAACATGGCCAAACCCTATGGTTCCTTATTTTCCTTAAAAAATGTATCATACATATATGGTTTGATCCTTTGATGGTTCTCATACATACATCCATTTAAACCCTTTAAAACCTTTTAAAAATTACTAACATACATCTATGATATTCATCCTTCAAATCCATTAAAATAACTAATGTCCTTCCATGGGGTTCGGCCATACAACATGGCCGAACCCTATGGTTCATCACTTCCTCTTGAAAATCATGTAACCATGTTCATATTCCTTGGTGGGGTTCGGCCACAAGCTTGGATGATTAAGTTGCATTTTGTTTAAGTTACTCATGGATAATGTATTTGAGTAATGAGTTCGAGGGACTGTAATAACGTAGATTAATTGTTATGGTTTGAATGTTAACTTTGGATATGTTAACTTAAGATAATTATGATTAATTGATGGACTCCTTTTTATCTAAAATGGAATAGAATTATGATTCTATTATAATTCCGCATTTATGTTTTATTTCGCATGTTTAACTTGAGTACGTGTGAATCATTTTAGTGTACTTGTCCACGCACACGTATGGTTGGCCAGTTAAGGGTCGGGCTTTGGAAGCTCGGACTTAGCTCGCGTCGTGGCGTCTCACTCTCTCTCACTCTTCTATTCAAAAAAAAAAAAATAGACTCTAATTTTCGGCGAGTGAAAAAGGACGGGGAGTTACATTGGGACCCAATGGGTCATAGATGAGCTGATTTTAAGGTAAATGGGTAAGGTTAATTTAATTGGGTCAACTATCCAATTAAGACCCAATGCATTAATCCACCTCATCAAGTGAAGTGGCATGTAAGTGACATGGCAATGATGGGACCCACGTGCTATGTGGTGACCATGTCACCACATACATGGCCTGTAATAGCCCGGAATTTTTAAATCAATATATATGTGGCTATTATTTAATTTTAATGATGGAAATTGGGAAATATGATGGAATAAATGTTAGGTGGATCAAAATTTGGACAAAGGCCCAAGTATGGCCCAATGGACCATGGATTGGATTTAAAATCATTTAAATGGTCAAGGATGGTCAAATTGGGCCCAATACCCATTTGGGAGCCAATGGGTCAAGATAATGTAAGCTCTAAGGTAAATGGGTAAGGGTGAATGTAATTGGGCCATAGGCCAATGGTGATCCAATTGGTTGCAATGGATTTAATTAAAATTAAATCACCTAAGTTAATGTTAATTAGACCAAGGTAACATGGCCGATTGGGACCCACCTCCACCTCACCAAGTGAGGTGGCGTGTGGACCAAGGATTGGTGGGGCCGGCCACTATGGTTGGCTTGGTCAACCATAGGTGGATTAATGGAGAGGAATTAAGTAGATTAAAACGAGATTAAGTGGGGATTATTTAACCTAAGTTAAAGGACTTAATTAATTAAATAATTAAACTATCCAAAAAGTGGTCAAAGTGGTCAAAAGATGGAAGACCCAAACCATTCCACCTTATCTCCAAAGCTCAAAAACGTTGGGCTTGGTGGTGGTTTATCCCAACCACTACCATAAAGCATAAAAAATATCCCATGTGGTTGGTGGGAAAATTAATCGTGAAGTGTAACTTAAGCGAGCCTTGGGATAAGATGGGTTTTCATCTCATTCTCTCCTTTTCACTCTCTTCCTCTCTTGCTCTCCACCACCGTCCCACACCAACAAGAGAAAGAAGAAGAAAAACTTGGAAGAAAAAGAGAAGAAAAGAGAGGAAAAAGGTGTAAGCATAAGCCACCACTTCAAGACCAAGAGTTAGGGCATTCTTTCTCATCATTCTCTCTCTCTCTCTCTCTCTCTTTCTCTCTAATCTACTCCATCTTAGCCGACCCAAGCATTGGATTTTTTCATTGGGTCAAGCACATCTCAGCCGACCAATCAAGGAGAAGAAGAGAAGAGAAGGCCAAGGAATCCGAGAGGAGAAGGAAAAGTCGGAGGAGTCGTCGGATTGTAAGTATTTTTAAACAAGAGATTATATTTTTTTTTTTTAGGGTTTAAGATTTGGGGTCCATTCTTCTTGGATTTAATGGTGGCCAAATTATCATGGGCCTTGGATCTCAAATCCATCCAAAAATGAAGTAAGGAATGGACAAACCCTAATGGGTAAATTAGGTTAAGAAAAAATAAATGGATTGAGGACATTATGTATTTAAATTATTTAAGCAATGGATGTATGGAATTTTTTAAGGGATTAATGGACCATGAACCTTATGGTGATGGTGTTAGAATTTTAATGGGGTTTAAAGGCTTAAAATCATGGAAGGATGATTATGATTATTAGGGTTTTTAATGATTGAATGTAGTAATTTTTAAAGGGATTGTAAATGAGGAAATGCATGGGAGATGTGAATGATGTTGATGGCCTTAAAAGGCATGAATAAATGATGGATTATGAACCATGGGTTCGGCCATGGTGAATGGCCGAACCCTATGGTGGGGTATTGTAGTGATTTTTGGGTGTGAAGTTATGGAAATTAATGGAGAAGATTGACAATTTTTAAATGGACTTTAGGCATTTTAAATGAGGTTTTAAAGATAAAACCATGGAGAGATTTTATGGAGAGAATGTTTTTGAACCCTATAGTGATGTATGTGTAATGATGATGGGTGTAAAAGATGGAAAAAGAATGGGGAATAGGCCATGATTAAATGGGTCATTAATGGACTCAAAAATGTACCAAGTGATGATCAAAGTTGATGATTTAAATGTATGATGTAAACCCCCTCATGGAGGGACTTATTTTGAATCTACATGTGGTAATTAGACCTAAGAAGAATTGGAAAAAGGCATCATGGGTTCGGCCATGGTGTATGGCCGAACCCATGACCCATTTTTACAAGCCAATTGATGGGCTAAGTATGGAGCTAAGTATGTGATTAAGTAAGGGGATTAGGGTAATTAAGTGGCTGATTTTTTATGATGTTGTGCCATGGCTAATGATTCATTAAAGGATCCAAGTCTATGGATCAATTATGGGCTTAAGAATGGAGGAATGAAATGAGAACTTAACCATGGAAAAGAGGTAGTGGCAAAACTGTAAATATTGGCCAAAATGAAGAACCATGGGTTCGGCCATGTACGGAGGATGAACTTGGACTTAGGCGTTTTTATTATGACCTTAGGTATGATTAAATGAAGCCTAGGGTACTGGTTTTTGAACTCACAAAATTAATATGGTTAAGGGATTAAATGGGACCCACAAACCTAACTAATAGGGTTCGGCCATGGTGTATGACCGAACCCCACTAAGGCTTGGATAATGGACTTAAATGGTTAAAAACATGGACTGATTATTAATATGTAATAAGGTATCGGACGTCGCAATCGGTGCGCGATCGGCGATCGGAATTCGAGAATGGAAAAATAAAAGGGACGCTAGTCGGTATTCGGTAGGATTCCTATTTTTTTTGTAAACAATGGATTTACGTGTTATATGATGGTTCCCGTGATTTATTTTTGTAATTCATATGATTTGTTTTATGATGGGTTTTAAGATTATGATTTATATATATTATATGGCATATTGCCAGGCTATGATTTATATGACTAGGCTATGAATTATATATGAAGACTACAAATTATATATAATACATAGCATAATGCATCTACATCTCATGCATGGCATGGGCGGGAAAATAATGAAACCGGAGTCCATGCTCTGTCGGGGCAACCGAGAAGCAAACATGGGGATAGCTTGATATGCAATAACCGGAGTCCATGCTCCGTCGGGGCGACCGAGAAGCAAACATGGGGATAGCTTGATATGCTATAACTGGAGCCCATGCTCCGTCGGGGCGACCGAGAAGCAAACATGGGGATATCTTGATGTGTTGAGATATAACCGGATTCCATGCTCCGTCGGGGTGACCGAGAAGCATACATGGGGATATCATGATGCTATGGATGATGGGTGGGACTCATGACATAGACACCCATGGCATAGCATTCATTTTATGGTTTTCATATATTATTATCTGTATGCTTGTTATCACTAATCCATGTGTTAGCCCTACTCGGAGTCCTACTGGGCGCGTTGTCTAACGTCCTACTTCTACCCTAGCTGATGACGCAGGAGATGGTGGAACCGAAGGACGCGACGGGAGCCAAGCGTAGGAGCTTGGGAAACCGAACTACTTAGTTGATTTAAATTTATTTTTGGAAACGTATTTTGAATAGCTTAGCTCGTCGGACTGTATAATTTATATTTCTTACTATGGTTGGGTCTTTACTTTGCACATTATCACTTTAAGGTATAATTATGACTTTAGGGGTATTTTAGTAATTTAAGTGCCGTACTTCCTTGCTATCTAAAACTGGTAAGATAGTCTCTATTATAATATTCCGCATTAAGTTATATTCCACGAGCTTACGTCTACGTGTGAACCGTTTTCATGGACTTCGTGCCACGCGCACGTAGGGTTAGCCAGTTAAGGGACGGGCTTTAGAAGCTCGGACTTAACTCGCGTCTTGACGTCCGTGCCTTTGTCACTCTTTACTTAAAAAAAAAAAAATAGACTCTGATTTTGGTGGAAAGGGGCGGGTGTTACATGGCCGGCCATGTCATGGTTGACTTGGTCAACCATAAGTGAATTCATTTGAGTTGAGTTAAGGATTTATTTAATTAAGAGGTGAATTCAATCTTAAGTTTAAGAGTTACATGAATGAGTTCAAGTGAGTTAAATAATGTTTGAGTTGGAGATGAGTTAAGATGGAAGTTGAGGAGATTTCCATCTCAAGGTCAGTTAAATGGGAGATGGAGGTTTCCATCTCAATGGAAGAAACCCAAGGTGAACTCGATGGAAGACCAAGGGTCTCCTTGGTTAAGCCAAGGGACTCCTTGGTTGGACAAAATAATAATGAAGGGAACTAAGAAGGATTAGGCTGGTATACAAAGGGACACAACCAAGGGGCTGCTCACCCCCCTTGGCCGACTCTATCTCATTGAAACAAAGAAATTTCTCTCTTCTCTCTCTCTCCGCCTCTACACTTAGAGGATCAGTGAAGCACCAAGGAAGGAGAAGGATCAAGGAGAAAAGACAGAGCAAAAGAAAGAGGGAAACGGGAAAGGTATGTTTTAAATTTAAGAACAATGTAGGATTCCTACCTCTTTGGAAACACAATGGATTATGTATATGTCACTGATTTTATTTCTAACTATGATGTTTTATTTTGGTTAAATAAATGACATGTGTTTATGAACCATTTTTCAATGCTTTCATGTAATTTGATATGAAATGGCATTTTTACATTCATATTCTCATGCATGGCATGGGAGGGAACACATGGGAGGAGTCCACACTCCATTCGGTAATTCCGATTAACATATGTGGGGAGGAGTCCACACTCCATTCGGTAATTCCGATTAACATATGTGGGGAGGAATAACAGTGACCTGGTGGTACATCACAAAGCATTGTGGAAGTAATTGGCCAAGGGAACACCTTGATATGGTGATTTATCAAGGAGACTATTTGTATATGATGTGGTTGGATATGGAATTGGGTGAGGGATCATTTAGCATTGACACCCATGGCATGATTCATAAGTAAACATGATTATGTTTTGGAAATCATGCCTTGTATTTTGTTACTTATGAAATGGCTTACAAACATGATATGATCTTTTCTATATTGATTTTATATTGATCCTATGTGTGCATAACCCTATTTGGAATACCTACAGGGCGCGTTGACTAACGCCCTACTTCTACCCTATAAATGATGGAACATGGAATGGAAAGGACAGGGGACATGAAGAAAGCCAAGCATAGGAGCTTAGGCAGTTTATGCTTATTTTACTTGATTGATTTTGAATTGATGTATTGGGAGAACTGTTAATTTTGTGATTGTAATAACTTAGAATCTATTTTGCTATGGTTTGATGATATTTTGGATATTTAAGTTTTAGTTAATTATATGGTGATTGACTTCCTTGCTTATTAATGACATGGATATGAATAATATTGTATTCATATAATAATTCCGCAAATATTCTTTAGTGTGTGAAATGTTTTGGTGGACTTGGTCCACGCACACGTAAATGTGGCCAGTTAAGGATCGGGTTTTGGAAACTCGGACTTGACTTGCGCCGTGATGTTCCCGCTCTGTCTCATTCATTTATAAAAAAAAATAAAAATATACTTTGATTTTCGACGAGTGAAAAAGGGCGGGGCATTAGATGGTCCATGTTTGAATTTCACCTAACTTCACATCCATACCATCCAATTTCTACCTTAGATCTTAACTTACCATTTCACATACTAAATTAGGTCCAACCTTAAAACCACCATCAAATCTAACCTATTCATTCATTTATCATTAGATCTAAGTCATCCATCATCATCATGATCATTTTAACCTTAGGTTAGAATTCATCCATGCATCACCTACTAATTCATGCATTCATTTCATGCATTGACCATCAGAGCCATTAGATATTAGGTCATCTAATCTCATCTCTTCATTCATCTCTTAGAAACCTTAGAGCCTCCACATGCATCCATCACATACATACATTACCGTAGATTTAGGTCATGCATTTCATTAATCATCTAGGATCAAATCTTTAAATCCAAATCCTTCATCAATCATCTACCTGGTCCTATAATTATTTTTACCCAAAATTCTTACAGCCATAGATCTTAACCCCAAGTATTCGCATCCATTCTTTTGTTTAACCCTAAGTTTACACAACTTGAAGAACAAGCTAGCCTCCATGCAACATTATCCATTTCCTTGTCACTCCACACGATTTTAGCACTTATTTTTCTCCATGTTTTTAACCCATTTTCCATCTAGATTCATTCATGACACATCACCTCCTCATCATCTCCAAAATCCACACAATTTTGCTCAATCCTAAACCCACTCATGAGCATATTGTATTAGGTTGACCTCCACATCACTTCATTGCATCTCATCCATCCATCTATCCCATTTCTCAATCTCATCCACTTATTCACCAATGCACAAAACAAACCCTAATCCTACATAGTCAATTTCGAAAATCACCATGCCAAATCAAATCCCAAAAATCTCTCTCCTTACTTGCACTCCACTCCAAGCCACCACACATAGCCAAATTCGTGTACACCCTATTGAAACCATAACCCATTGCAACTTTAAATCTCCATCACCCATTTCTATCTTGATCTAATCTTAGCCCTTCAATCTCTATCTTAAACCTTGATTTAATCTCAACCCTTCATCTCTTTTCAAAATCTATAAATACCCCATTACCTCAAGGGTAAAATTCGAATATGACCTGTAGTTTGAAAGGACTAAATGCTGGAGAAAGACTAAGAAGACAGAGCTTCACATGATTTTTGTAAATGAGAAATTAAATTTTGCAATTTTATTTTTATATCTTCTATGTATTTCATCCAAGCTTTGTACTTTAATTATTTCATTCAATAAAGTGAAGCATTCATTTAGAAGCCTGAAACATCCAAGTTCTATTAATTCTTTGGTGATTATTTTGCTTTTAATTTCAAGTTTGCAAATTTTGTTCATTTAATTGAACATGAGCACATGCAATAGTTAGGATCTTGATTTCAAAAGTTAAATCTTGATTAGTAAGGTTTAATTAATTAAATTAAAAAGTTGTGAATCTTGTTTTTATTAGTAAATATGAATTGCATTTTAGATCTTTACGTGAATTTCAGATCTAGGCTTTCACTTTATTTATACATTTTGGGCGATGACCGGTCTATTCCAAGCAACCAACCTTTACGTTACTGCACTTTTATTTTCTGTCATTTATTTTCTTGCAATTTAATTTTCTGTCTTTTACTCATGTTAGATCCTATGCTTGTTGTATAATTTTGGTTCTAACCTAAGTCTTGTATATTTTATTCTTTTTAAATTGTATGAAATTATACTCTCTCTCAAAATTTATTTAATTAAAGATTGACCATGATTAAGATTATCATTTAATTCACCATTTTAATTCAAGGACAATTAATTCACACATCTTATTTGCTAATTTTTCTAGTTACATACATGACACATATAAAGGTTCTATTTCCTGAAAATAATTCTTTTTAAATGAACTCAAATTTAATTTTAACTCATATATTTTGAGATTTTCCATTGGGTTCGACCTCGCTCTCACATTGCTATACTATAAATGGTTCGTATGCTTATGAGATTTACAAATTTAAAACATCAACAATGGGTGATAGGTGATCTAAGTGGATAGATAAATAGGCAATGCATGGATGATCTTGTAACACTCCGGATTTTCTTTAGATCATTAATATATTGGATTGATCCATTTGAATTATGAATTAAATGAATTTGAGATTAAATGGTTGAAATGGACATTAGATGGGCAAGGAAATGGGTCAATTACCCAATTAAGACCCAATGGGTCATGGATGAACTTGATTTTAAAGTAATTGGGTAAGTTTAAAGTAAATGGGTCAATTACCCAATTAAGACCCAATGGATCACAAGTGAGCTTAATTTTTAAACTAGTTGGGTAAGTTTAATTAAATTATTTGAATTGGATAATTAATGTATTTAATACATTAAAATCCACCTCATCAAGTGAGGTGGCATGTGAGTGATGTGGCATTGACATGTGGCATGCATGTCATCACATAAAAGCAAACTAAGCAATGTGCCACATCATCAAGGGACATGGCCAAAATGGAACCCAAATGCCATGTGGTGACCACCACATGCATGGTCGGCCATGTCATGGTTGACTTGGTCAACCACCAATGAGTTCAATCGAGTTAGGATCTTGTTGAGTTAGGAAGATGAACGGTTTTCATCTCAAGAGGCATGAAACCAAGGGTCTCCTTGGTTAAACCAAGGGACACATTGGTTAAACCAAGCCATGATGAGGGAAAATAAAGGGTTTAAAGCTGTTATACAAAAAGGCACAGACCAAGGGGCACTCCACACCCCTTGACCGATTCCTCCTCATTGAACAAAGAATTTCTCTCTTCCCCTCTCCTCTCTCTCACACCTCTACCTTTATACTTGGAGACTTAGAAGAGCAAACAAGGAAAGAAGAAGGATTAAGGAAGAAAAGACAGATTAAAAAGAAAAGAAGGAGATGGAAATAAGGTATGTTTAAAGCTTAATAACATAGGAATGATTCAAAGGAAACCATAGGTTTGGCCATGGTGTGGCCGAACCCATGGGTTCCATGATTGGTTGGAATGGATGGCTAGATTGTGTTAAGGACATGAGTTGGAAATCCATCCAAGAAATGGTTATGGGTTGAAAACAAAACACCCATAAGGTGATATTTCGAATCCATGCTATGATATTAAGAGTTGAAAGAATTATGGAAAAGGACCTAGCCTTGGCTAGTGGGTAGAGTAAATTCACTAAGAGAAGTGTGGAAGATGAAGTCCATGTTTAAATAATGTTAAGAATGGATTTCAAGAAGAAGGGCCTAACCATGCATGCAAACAGAGAAAATTGCCAAAGTGTGAGTCAACTGAGTCTCAGGATTCAATCTACTGAGCTTGTACTGGCAAGGCAAACAAAAGATATCTGGGTATTTCAGCCGACTGAATCTTATGATTCAGTTGACTGAAAGTGTACTGGCCGATCACATAAGTAATATCTGGGTGTTTCAACCGACTGAATCTTACGACTCAAGCGACTGAAAGTTCACTGGCTAAACACAGATGGGTCTATTGGTATTTCAGCGGACTGAATCTTTGATTCAGTTGACTGAACGTATACGTACCAAACAAGTAAGTGATTTGGTGTATTTTAGCCGACTGAATCTTATGATTCACTCGAGTGAAGGTATACTTATCAAACACATAAACAAATTGTTGGTAATTCAACCGACTGAATTCATACTGGCCGAACACACCAATGATCTAATCCAAAGTCAGCCGATTGAATCTGTGATTCAGTCGACTAAATGTGTACTAACCGAAAGCACATGGGATTTGACCCAAAGTCAGTCGACTGAAAGTCTACGGGTCAAGTATATACAGTACATGTTGTGCAAATTTTAAATTTATAACTCGCAAGCGCACGAACCATTAGATAGTATAGTGATTAAGTGCGAGGTCAAACCCATCGGAACTTAGGAAAATATATCCGTGAAAAAATATCGCTGAATTATATAATTTTAGAAATTTAGAAAACATGGAGATAAATCATAAATATGGAGTTATTTCTCTAATCTAATGAATTTTACTTTTAATTTAGAAACATTATAGATTTAAACATAGAATCTAACAATTTAACTAATTTTAATTAAGATGGTGGATTTAATCTAAAAATATAAACAATCTTAACCCGACTTAGAACACAAAATTAAGATGCAATTAAATTATTTCCAACCTAGTTCATCAATTTCAAGAGTTTTGAATTTTTAAAAGCAAAAATAACATTTAAAACACCTAAACTACCTCTGTACATATTTATAGTGGAATTGGATCAAGTACTAAGATGGCATCCTGTCCCATATCTCTAATCTAATGAAAACAAGACCTAGACCATGGAGTTCTCGTAAATTACCAAAATTTGATTCATGTTTTTCATTCATAAACAATCTAATTAAAGACCACATGAATTTCATTAAACATAGGTTAATCAAATCAAACCTTGGGCCTAGACATATTTTATACTTAAATTTTTATTCTAAAATAAATCTCACACTTTGATAGAGTGCTTTAGAATGAAAAATTAAGTTCCAACTATCCCAAAAAATCTCATTCAATTTGAAAAACCTTTGGATAAATCCCGACATGAATTTGTAAAAAGATTAAAAATAAAATCAAACTTTCATCATCAAATTTTGATGACTGGAAAACCATAAATATACTACTCATCTTGATTTCATTAATTGAAATATGAATTAAATTTACAATACAATGGAATTTGGAAATAATAAATAACAAGAGAATAAAAAATAAAAATAAAATAAAAAATCCAACCTCTAGAAGTTGACCCTTCTCCTTAATCTCAAAATCCACTCCTTAGCTTTAGCCTCTCAGCACCTTGATACCCAATTAGAATTTCTCAATGGATGGGTGCTTTAATTTATAAAGTTTGAGAGGGTTAAGTTAAGCAATACATGGTCCCACTCTCCGATTTTGTATCTTGCCCGACTCCTTCTCTCTAATTTACACGGCAACTTTCTATCTTTTCTATTCTAAGTGGCAACCATCTCTTTTTTTCTTCTTTCTTTTTTTTCTTCTCCACCGTGCCAACCATTTTCTATTTTGACATCCTTTCTCTTCCTTCTATTTTCATTCTTTCCTTTCTATTCTTTTCTGCTGATTCTTTCAGCTGAACCGTTCCTCTCTATTTACTTAATCGCTGGTTGGCTCGATTCAAACTCAAATATGCATCAAAGGATTGGGGTGCTGGCTGCTCTGCTTTTAATCGTTGCATTGGCTGGCATGCTCTGCTTCAAGTTGAGAATGCACTGCTGTATGATTTTTCTTCTTTTGCTTTGCTGCAAGTATTTTTCTTTCTACTTCTTGATATTGTACAACACACTCCATTCATCTTCTAGCTAATTTCTTGAAAACTTTGTTGTCTTCTTCATACTAACACAACATCCACTTCATGTATTTGGATGTATTTGCCAAAATAAAAACCACCATATGATGGAAACCTTCTTATTCTTCTTATTCTTTTCTTCTTAATCACTGCTCTCAGAACTTGGTAATGGATCTGCCGAAACAGATCTATTCTGCTTCTTGGCCATTCATGGATTGATCCACTTGTTGCATGCAACAAGTCTACAACCATTCTTCTTAGAAACTCTCTGCTAACAAGTACTGTTGTTACATGTTTGCCACTTTTGTAAATAGATTCAGGCTTGTTCTTCTTCAACAACCATGGTGCTGCTGGACTTTTCTTCTCAGCTGTCCCATGTTGATACATGGTGTTGCCTCTCTGTTTTTTTATTAATAACATATCTTGTTGCTCATTCTTTTATGAATCAGATTGCCCAATCAGCTTGCCTTCTTCAATGGGTTGCTAACAAATCATACAAAACTGATGTTCGGCCCAAATCTCCTTTTACTCTCTGTTCAGCCATCTCTTAGCTGGGTTTTCCTCATACTCCACACACCATCATCACCCCCAATGATTCCTGTAATCTTTGTCTTGCTGCTGTACCGTCCTTTCCAATTCCAGCTCTTTCCTTCCACTTTCATCTTCAATGAGTTGCATATGTCAAATTTTGCACTTTAGTATATTTTTATCATTTTCACGGTTAAACCAGTAAAACACAAAATCATACTAACTAGATAAAATTAAATAATAAAATATACTAACAAATATAATTTAGGAGTAAAATATGTAATAATTATGGACTTATCAGTCGACTGAATGTGTACTGACCGAAAACACATGGGATTTGACCCAAAGTCAGTTCAGTCGACTGAAAGTCTACGGGTGAAGTTTATACAGTACATAGGTGTGTTTTTAGCGGACTGAATCATAGATTCAGTCGTCTGAAGGTTTACGGGTAAAGCAAAGATGGTATCTGGGTGTGATTCAGTCAACTAAATTGTAAATTTAGATTTTTGGATGATCTTACAGAGTCTCTTGTAGGGTGTAAAGAGTGATGAAATTAAAATGGAAAATCAAATTAATATATGTGATTGAATTTGATAAGGTAAAGAGATTCGCAAAGGGGTTGTGATTCGTTTCACGAGATCGTTAACCTTATCTTCACATGACAGCAAGGATAATGTACTGACATTGGTAGGATTCCTACCTTATTAACAACACAATGGAATATGATATGATACTGGTTTTTACTTCAAATATGACGATTACTTTGATTATACTATAACACCCCAATTTTTCAATGAAATGGAAAATTACAAAAATGCCCCTGAGTTATTAAATTAATTATTTTGTGATGTCAAAATAAGAAATGTTGGGGCCCATTGCTCAAATTAAGGTCATATGAGCATATTATAAATATCAAGTTTGATTGGATGGGTTATGTACATCAATTGGGTTGGAAATGGCTAAATGGGTCAAAGGGCCCAATTGGACCCAATGGGTCAAAATGGATGATTTGACCTTTGTGTAAGCTTCAATTAAATGGGGTTAAGCCTATTTGATTGGAAATCAAGTGGAGAAGAAATGGGTAGGCTTGATCCATATGTGAAAACCATTTATAAATGACCAAAATACCATAATTGGGTCATGGAGTCAAAAACGGGTCAAGGAGCTAAAAGGGGACCCAATGGGTCGGGTTGACCAGTTTGACCACGGATGACCATGTGGGCCCTCAATTGAACTCAAGTGTGAGTTAATTCAGCTTGAGTTAGGTTGATTTGAAATGAGTTAGATTTAAGAAATGAGTTGACTCAAACTTGGTGCATTAAAGATGATGAGTTGGATGAGTTGGTTTAGAATAAAAATATCATGAGTTAAGTGAGTCAAGAGGAGGTAGAAACGAGTTGTAATCTCACTCAGCACCTGATCAAACTCATCACAGCTGTTGAATGTGAAGGGGTGCTTTGGCAAAGCCAAAAGAGACCAAGGTTGGCGGCACCTTTTCATGAAGGGTTGCAATGGTTCATTCCCAAGTAATGCAATGTTTGGCACCAAGGGGTGCAACGTTTGGCACCAAGGGGTGTCTTGGTTGACACCCAACATCCCTTCGTTTTTGGCAAAGAGTAAAGAGGGAAATAAATAAATGGGTGTTGGGGGCTGAAACTACAAAAGGCAAAGGTTGCCTTTCTTGGCCGTTTTTGTCAAAGGAAACCCAAGTGTTTCCATCTCTTTCTCCCTCTCTCCCAATCGGTGTTCTTGGCTGGAACAGCAGAGGCTTTTGGTACCAAATATTCAAGCTTAAACCAGCAAGGAATTGAGGAAGAAAGGAAGAAGTAAAAGATAGGAAACAAGGATCAAAAGTCAAGAAGAAAGGCTTGGGAAAACTGGTAAGTATTTCATTGAGTTTTGTTGAAAAACATGGAACAAATAGGGTGTGGATTGGGCCATGATCATGGCGGATTACACCAATAATTAACCTTGATTAATGGAGGTCTAGAAATGATTAAGATGACCATTGGGTTCGGCCACCATAGAGGGCCGAACCCCATGTAAAGAGATGGCTTGGTTTTCATGTTTTGAAACATGAAAACCATGGATTTTTGTGGACTGTTTTGGGTCTTGATTTAATATTTAAATACATGTTTTAGAATGGTTAAAAACATGGATTTAAATGACATAAGGGCTGAAGTTAATATGGGTTTAAACAGTAGATTTAAATTGATATTATGGACCATTTGGTGGATCGGCCATCTTGGATGGCCGAATCCCATGAAATGTTGTGGCCATTCGGACAAAGTGATTAACTTATTTCGATGGTTTTGAGAGGTAAAAATGCAATAGTAATATACTGATTAATACTTGTCTAAATGAGGTTTAAAACATATACATAAGGACCAAGACATGGACATAGGGTTCGGCCACTTTGGATGGCCGAACCCCATGTTAGTTTTGATGATGTTGGTAAGTTTAAAACCATATAAAATATGGTGTTTGATGTGATTTGTGGAAGTTTAACTTGCTGTTATTGGTTGGCCAATATAGGGCTGAACCATGTCATTATTAGGGTTAAGTTATGGATTCAAATCAGTGGTAAATCATGGACTAGTTGAACCAAGAGAACCATTGGGTTCGGCCATGTGTATGGCCGAACCCCATGGACTGTTTTTGGATGCCATGTTTGGATTGAATCCTATTGGAAACTATGATTTGTTTCATGCTTTTGATCTAAGAATTACCTAGGTTGAGTTATGGATTTAATACTAAGTTGACCAACCATGATATAAGATGGAAAGTGGAGACAAAAACCAGATTGGTGAGGTTCGGCCATGTGTATGGCCGAACCCCACTAAGGGTCTTTGGTAACCCTATTGTGTAGCCGACTTTGTGATTGGAATTATGGGAAAGAGTGATTATTGATCAAAGGTAGAATAATCATGTGTATGGTTGTATGAACCTTAGCAAGACATGTTTAAAAGGGTTAAATGTTTAAGAGTTGATTAAATAAAGTAGGAAGTTAAATCCTAAGTTGGTGATGTTCGGCCAAGGGCATGGTCGAACCTCACATGATGTGGTTGGGTCTTAGATATGAATGAACAAGTAAGTGATAGTATGATTTGCTAATTGTTATATGGACAAGGTACCGAAAGTTGAAAGGCGTACGAGTCGTGACCAGATGAGGCGAAAGAAAGATCAGTTACTGAAGTGAATCTTCAGTAGGTTTCCTACCTACTTGTAACCACGGTTTTTACTCAGTTTTCTTATGATACTCTTGTTTTAATATAAGTGTTTCAAATGATATATTATGCATTAACAAATGGCATACAGGCATTAGCATCTCATGCATGGTCATGGGATGATGAATGAGGTTCTACAGTGTTACAATTATGGGTTACGTCCTCCTTAGGCGATGAGAGTCCTGCCAGGAAGAGTAACATGATGATCATAGTCACAATGGTCTCCTTAGGCGAAGAGAGTCCCGCCAGGAGGACTAATACGTGATATGAATCAGTCAGTGATGAAGAGATGGAAGTTGTATTGTGATTTACCTTGTCGGTGCATCGTACGACAAGTGATGGCTATGGATGTACATGATGGGGGAGGCTCATTGCATGTGCATACTTCATAGCATTGTTTTACCTGTTTTTATTGATCATGTACTATGATTTATATATGCATGTTTTATGTGCTAATCATGTGGTAGCCCTGATTCAGGAACCTACTGGGCACGTTGATCTAACGCCCTAATTCTATCCTCAGAGGGGATTGTAGGGACAAGCAAAAGGAAAGGAAAGGTCGTTGACCGGGAGGGGAGGGGAGCCAAGCCTAAGTGCTTGAATGAAGGACTGAACTACTTATATTACTGTTTTTGAATATTTTTGTGGGACATGTAATAATTCACTACTTGCTATGGTTTGATTAGGTTGATAACATTTGGATGGTTGATCTATGATAAATAATGTTTAAGACTGTTACTTGCTATCTCGTATTTCTTTTCCGCAGTTAATCTAGGTTATTCCGCAAGTTGATGTTAGTTCCATGTGTGGTTCATTATCATGGTCTAGTCCATGTACACATGGGTGGCCAGTTAAGGTTCAGACTTGGGTAGTCTGAACTTAACTCGCGTCGTGACGCCGCCCGCTCTTTTCTGATGTTTATTATTACTTTTAAAAAAAAATTAGACTCTGAATTTCTCGGAAAGGGCAGGGCGTTACAGTTGGTATCAGAGCGAAATGGGAAGTTGAATCATCGAAGTAAGATTAAGATGGTTTCATGTCTCACTGACGGATAAGAATCCCAACTGACCGACTCTTCGGAGTCCGCTACCTGGGGGCCGGATTAATTTATTTCGAGTGACTCGGACTGAACAATCAATCTGAGAACGACAATGAAAGATAGCAAAGTAAAGTACAGTCATCATAATTGGACAAATCAAACGTAGCAAGGTAGGATGAACTCCCCTGAAATCCCCACACTGAGAAATAAACAATAGGAAATTAGAGATTTCCCCCGAAACAAAAGAACACAAAGAGTGATGATTTGGTAATCTTCCCCAAACAAAGTACATGATATAATACATGTCAGATTCCCCTGAAAACCAAGAGTGGTTTATTTAGAATTGTTGTTAAATATTCTTGTGTTCGATTGATATGATACAGATATGTCGAGTAATGTTGAGTACTCGGAATGGCACAGCGGAACTCCTAGCCATCCCATAGACTTGGTGTCTGCTTCTTACAACACCAACGTAGAAGTTCATGTGGACCTTCAGGAGGGATCTCCTGAAGAAGATGAGATGGACTTAGCACCTGTTGCAGAGGATTTGATGGATGATATTCCTGGGATGGTGGAACCTCCTTTGGAAGAAGAGGAGGATCTGGGATTTTTCTTTTATGAGGATCCAATGGAAGACTTTCCTATAATACTGGAATCGGCAGGGGAGGTAGATCCCTACGATACTTGTGAGTTGTGTAATCAGGACGATCACAACAGTTTGTATTGTCCTCATCCATTGGGAGTTGTCTGTCCGGTTTGAGGACTGCACGGGCATGGAGAGGCGAGGACTAATTGTCCTTGTATAGGAGGACCCGGGTTAATACCTTGCACAACATGTGAAGTATTGGGGCACACGGTGATGATGTGTCCTAATAACCGTTTCAAGTTCGCTAATGATGCGGAGTCTTCTACGGAAGACTAGGATAGGAAATAATATGAAGGGTATTAAAAAGAGGGTTATTGTTTGTAAGGGGGTATATTTTGTTATACATAGGGTTTGTTTCACCCTACCCACCTTTGTACAAAGATGCAGTTTGAATTTATATAAAATATGTGATTTCATGTTTTATGAGGATTCATGGCATTTGATGCATATTGATAATGGAAACTAAGTCTATGATGTTTCCATGAATTAGGAATAAATGGCGCCACAGAAAAAGGTGGTAAAGGATCCGAAGGGTAAAGAAAAAGTTTTACAGATCGGACTCGGTGAGGGGGTGTCAAAGAGAAGGACCCGTCAGGACGATAAAAAGAAAGATGACGTGCTCATTGTCACACCACAAGGGAGGGTGGTACCCCCACGCAAGAAGGCGTCATCGGAACCTGATAGAGAGCAGTCCGTTCATGACGAAGAGAGGTCTGTACATGAACAATCTCACAATAAAGAAGATTCTAACCATTCTCGGCGGGAAGAAGAAGGGAGTGACCCTACGTATCAAAAGGACGACGATGAGGAATATGACTCGTCATATCGACGCGAGGAGGAGGAGAACAGTAACATGACTGTACCTTTTGTGCCTCCTGAATTGCACAGCTTGGTGCAAGCTGTGGTTACATCCGTCCTCCAACAACATTTGAACGGAGGGGGAAGTACGAGCGAAAATAATGACCGTAACATGGTCAGAGATTTTCACCAACAGCGCCCACCTTACTTCAAGGGCAGAGAAGGGCCTATTGGGGCCGAGAATTGGTTGGAGAAGATTTCACATATATTGACTCTTTTGAACATCAACAGTCATGCCCATAAAATATTATTGGCCACGTCATAGCTGGTAGATGATGCTGACAAATGGTGGAAGGTGGTGGAGAAACAGCAGGCACTTGTGCCAAGAAGAGAAAAAGTTGCTATGACCTGGGAGCAATTCTCAACGACATTCCTAGAGCGCTACTTTCCAGAGGAAGAAAGAGAACGTCAAATTCAGGCCTTTATGACGTTAGTACAAGGGTCAATGATGGTGGCGGAGTATCACCAAGAATTCCTCAGCCTGTCAATCTTTGCATACTATATTGTGGACACGGAATATCGAAAGGCTCGCAAGTTTGAACGTGGGTTACGGCCAAACATTAGGGCCAAGGTAACCGTGTTCAAAGCATCCACGCTGGCGGAAGTGGTCAGCAGGGCCACCATTGTGGAACAGGAGATGGCGGAATTTGCCAGAGTGGACAACCGCCGAGCTCCGAGTGGGAGGGGTGTGTACCAACCTAACAAAAAGTTAAGATCGAACTTCAGCAGACCCTCACCGTCTGTTGGATCAAGTGGGGGTTTTCGCCCCAACCAGCCCACTCAATCTGTTGCAGTCACTCAAGCATCTCGAAGAGTGAATACTTGCTTTCACTATGATTAACCTGGTCACTACAAAAAGGAATGCCCAAAGCTCAACAGACTGTCAAACTCCAGAGGAGCATTTCGTCCGCCAGCTAGACCAACATACTCCAGAGGAGGCAGAATGCAGGGTCGGGGAGGTCGAGGATCTAACCCTACTGGAGCTGGACGATTATTTACTCTAACTTCCCAGGAAGAAGAAGAACATGCTGTGATACAACGTATGGCGGTAGTGAGTAGTTCTTATGCATATGCACTATTTGATTCTGGAGCATCACACTCCTTCATAGCTGCATCATTTATTTCTGCTACCGGTACACTAGTTCAAAGACTAGCCACAACACTTACTATTGTATCCCCTGTCGGAGATTCGGCATTGGGACTTATATGTACGGCAGTTAACACGGAATTAGCTGGACTCAGATTTGAGTTCAATTATCTAGTGCTTGACATGTCTGAGTACGATATAATATTCGGCATGGATTGGTTGGCTAAGTTTCATGCCAACATCGACTGTTATCGCCGAAGAGTGACATTTATGTCACCCGAGGGCAAGCAGTATGTAGTCCGTTCAGATAAACAAAGTGGATTACCGGAAGGGTTAAACCACGTGGTATTAAATAATATCACCATAAACAAAGCTCCAGTTACTGAACTTCCGGCAATTGTACAAGAATTTGCTGATATATTTCCAAAAGAACTCCCTGGTTTACCGCCTAGGAGGGAGATTAACTTCGAGATCAAGTTATACCCTGACAGAGTACCAGTGTCGTTACCACACTATCGGATGGCACCAGCAGAGATGTCGGAGCTAAAGAAGCAGATTGATGAACTGCTTAGGCTGGGTTGCATCCGGAACAGTACCTCAGCATGGGGAGCACTAGTACTGTTTGTGAAGAAGAAGGACGGTTCACTACGGATGTGCGTGGACTACCGGAAGCTGAATCAGCTAACAGTCCGGAACAAGTACCCTCTACCCAGGATCGATGATTTATTTGATCAGTTGAGGGGTTCTAGTCATTTTTCAAAGATCGATTTGATGTCTGGTTATCCTCAAATCCGAGTTAGAGAAGAAGATATAGAAAAGACAGCTTTTCGGACGCGGTATGGACTGTTTGAGTTCGTAGTCATGCCATTTGGACTCACAAATGTGCCGGCTGTGTTCATGGATTTAATGAACAGAATCTTCCATCCATATTTGGATCAGTTTGTAATCGTGTTCATTGACGATATTCTGATATATTCCAAGAGTCAGGAAGAACATGCAAAGCACCTACGGATAGTTTTGAATACTTTGAGGCAGAATAAACTATATGCTAAGGCCAGTAAGTGTGAGTTCTGGCTATTTCAAGTGAATTTCTTGGGACATGTTATATCCGAGGAAGGAATAGCTGTGGATCCAGCTAAGGTGACGGCAGTGAAAGACTGGAAAGCGCCAAATAACGTAACCGAGATCCGCAGTTTCTTAGGATTGGCGGGTTATTATCGGAAATTTATTATGGATTTTTCCAAAATAGCGTCTCCATTGACTCGACTCACTCAAAAAGGAGTCAAGTATGAGTGGTCAGATCTGTGCAACCAAAGGTTTGAGGAGCTAAAAGACAGACTTACAACCGCTCCTGTTTTGATTTTGCCGGAAAAAGGCAAGGGTTATGATGTAGAATGCGATGCTTCGGGAGAAGGACTGGGGTGTGTCCTCAGTCAAGATCATCTTGTGGTGGCTTATGGTTCAAGACAACTAAAAATACATGAACGCCTCTATCCTACGCATGATCTTGAACTACCCGCAGTGGTCTTCACTCTCAAAAGTTGGAGACATTATCTTTATGGCGAGAAGTTTGAAGTGTATTCTGATCATAAGAGTTTGAAATACTTGTTTGATCAGAAGGAACTCAACTTAAGGCAGCGTAGATGGATGGAGTATCTGGCGGATTATGAATTTGCGCTTCGATATCATCCAGGCAAGGCAAACAAGGTGGCTTATGCTCTTAGCCGCATATCACATGCATCCGTGGCATGTCTGATCAGAACCGAGTGGGAGATGTTGAATACCATCCGAGAGTTCAAACTATACATTACAAACCGTGGACTTTTGCACAATTTAATCATACGGTCCAATATAGTCACCAAGATTGAACAAGAACAAAGAGCAGATTCGGAAGTGAAGGACATATGGGCCAAGATGTCCACTGGTGTAGACATACCGGAATGGGAATTACGACCCGGGCAAGGTCTCTTATTCCAGGGAAGAACATATGTGCCAAAGAGTTGCAGGAAAGAGCTACTGATTGAGGCACATCAATCCAAGCTCTCTATTCATCCGGGTAGCACCAAAATGTACCATGATTTAAAGAGGCATTATTGGTGGCATGGACTAAAAAGGGATGTGGCAGAGTTTGTGGCACATTGTTTAACTTGTCAGCAAGTTAAGACTGAACACCAAAAGCCACCAGGGTTACTCAAACCCTTAGCAGTGCCAGAATGGAAATGGGAACACATTTCCATGGACTTTGTATCAGGGTTGCCGAGGTCTTCAAAGGGCAATGATGCCATATGGGTCGTAGTCGACCGACTGACCAAGTGCGCACATTTCATTCCTATCAAGATGACAGATTCATCTGAAACGTTGGGTCGGCGGTACATTAAAGAGATCATTCGACTACATGGAATTCCCCGAACGATAGTATCGGACAGAGATGGCCGTTTTACCGGCAGAGTATGGCAAAGCATGCAGTCAGCCATGGGGACAGACTTATTGACTAGCACCGCTTTCCATCCTCAGACTGATGGACAATCTGAAAGGACAATACAGACCTTGGAAGACATGTTGAGAGCATGCATGTTAGATTTCAAGGGTGGATGGGAGGACCACTTACCACTGGTGGAGTTCTCGTATAATAACAGCTATCAGGCAAGCCTTCAGATGGCTCCATACGAGGCATTATATGGTAGACCGTGTAGGTCACCGATATGTTGGACAGAGGCAGGAGAGCCTGCATTGATCGGACCGGAACTAGTCGCAGAGACTACTGCACAAATTAAGTTGATACGTCAACACTTGTTGACTGCACAGAGTCGGCAGAAGAGCTATGCTGATAAAAGGAGACGGTTTCTGGAATTTGAAGTGGGAGACTTGGTGTTTCTAAACACGGAAGGGACATATGAGATTTGGCAAGAAAAGAAAACTGTCACCAAGATATGTGGGACCGTTTTCCATCATAAGAAGGATGGGGGATGTTGCTTACCAGTTAGCACTTCCTTCGCAGTTAGCAGCTCTACATGATGTATTTCATGTGTCAATGCTAAGGAAATATAATCCGGATCCGTCCCATGTTTTAAGTGTTCAAGATATTGAAGTACAAAGCGACGTGACGTACGTCGAGAAGCCGGTCAGGATAGTGGAGACCGAACAAAGGGTGTTGCAAAACAGAGCGATTCAGTTCGTGAAAGTGGTATGGGATCGTCATGGTGATGAAGAGGCCATATGGGAACTTGAGTCGGAGATGAGAACAGCTCACCCCGAACTATTTATGTAATTATTTGAGAACCCTACTTCACTCGATTTTCGGGACAAAAATTTCAAAAAGAGGGTTATATTGTAACACCCCAATTTTTCAATGAAATGGAAAATTACGAAAATGCCCCTGAGTTATTAAATTAATTATTTTATGATGTCAAAATAAGAAATGTTGGGGCCCATTGCTCAAATTAAGGTCATATGAGCACATTATAAATATCAAGTTTGATTGGATGGGTTATGTACATCAATTGGGTTGGAAATGGCTAAATGGGTGAAAGGGCCCAATTGGACCCAATGGGTCAAAATGGATGATTTGACCTTTGTGTAAGCTTAAATTAAATGGAGTTAAGCCTATTTGATTGGAAATCAAGTGGAGAAGAAATGGGTAGGCTTGATCCATATGTGAAAACCATTTACAAATGACCAAAATACCATAATTGGGTCATGGAGTCAAAAACGGGTCAAGGAGCTAAAGGGGGACCCAATGGGTCGGGTTGACCAGTTTGACCACGGATGACTGTGTGGGCCCTCAATTGAACTCAAGTGTGAGTTAATTCAGCTTGAGTTAGGTTGATTTGAAATGAGTTAGATTTAAGAAATGAGTTGACTCAAACTTGGTGCATTAAAGATGATGAGTTGGATGAGTTGGTTTAGAATAAAAATATCATGAGTTAAGTGAGTCAAGAGGAGGTAGAAACGAGTTGTAATCTCACTCAGCACCTGATCTAACTCATCACAGCTGTTGAATGTGAAGGGGTGCTTTGGCAAAGCCAAAAGAGACCAAGGTTGGCGGCACCTTTTCATGAAGGGTTGCAATGGTTCATTCCCAAGTAATGCAATGTTTGGCACCAAGGGGTGCAACGTTTGGCACCAAGGGATGTCTTGGTTGACACCCAACATCCCTTCGTTTTTGGCAAAGAGTAAAGAGGGAAATAAATGGGTGTTGGGGGCTGAAACTACAAAAGGCAAAGGTTGCCTTTCTTGGCCGTTTTTGTCAAAGGAAACCCAAGTGTTCCCATCTCTTTCTCCCTCTCTCCAATCGGTGTTCTTGGCTGGAACAGCAGAGGATTTTGGTACCAAATATTCAAGCTTAAACCAGCAAGGAATTGAGGAAGAAAGGAGGAAGTAAAAGATAGGAAACAAGGATCAAAAGTCAAGAAGAAAGGCTTGAGAAAATTTGTAAGTATTTCATTGAGTTTTGTTGAAAAACATGGAACAAATAGGGTGTGGATTGGGCCATAATCATGGCCAATTACACCAATAATTAACCTTGATTAATGGAGGTATAGAAATGATTAAGATGACCATTGGGTTCGGCCACCATAGAGGGCCGAACCCCATGTAAAGAGATGGCTTGGTTTTCATGTTTTGAAACATGAAAACCATGGATTTTTGTGGACTGTTTTGGGTCTTGATTTAATATATAAATACATGTTTTAGAATGGTTAAAAACATGGATTTGAATGACATAAGGACTGAAGTTAATATGGGTTTAAACACTAGATTTAAATTGATATTATGGACCATTTGGATCCGCCATCTTGGATGGCCGAATCCCATGAAATGTTGTGGCCATTCAGACAAAGTGATTAACTTATTTCGATGGTTTTGAGAGGTAAAAATGCAGTAGTAATATACTGATTAATACTTGTCTAAATGAGGTTTAAAACATATACATAAGGACCAAGACATGGACATAGGGTTCGGCCACTTTGGATGGCCGAACCCCAGGTTAGTTTTGATGATGTTGGTAAGTTTAAAACCATATAAAATATGGTGTTTGATGTGATTTGTGGAAGTTTAACTTGCTGTTATTGGTTGGCCAACATAGGGCTGAACCATGTCATTATTAGGGTTAAGTTATGGATTCAAATCAGGGGTAAATCATGGACTAGTTGAACCAAGAGAACCATTGGGTTCGGCCATGTGTATGGCCGAATCCCATGGACTGTTTTTGGATGCCATGTTTGGATTGAATCCTATTGGAAACTATGATTTGTTTCATGCTTTTGATCTAAGAATTACCTAGGTTGAGTTATGGATTTAATACTAAGTTGACCAACCATGATATAAGATGGAAAGTGGAGACAAAAACCAGATTGGTGAGGTTCGGCCATGTGTATGGCCGAACCGCACTAAGGATCTTTGGTAACCCTATTGTGTAGCCGACTTTATGATTGGAATTATGGGAAAGAGTGATTATTGATCAAAGGTAGAATAATCATGTGTATGGTTGTATGAACCTTAGCAAGACATGTTTAAAAGGGTTAAGTGTTTAAGAGTTGATTAAATAAAGTAGGAAGTTAAATCCTAAGTTGGTGATGTTCGGCCTAGGGCATGGTCGAACCTCACACGATGTGGTTGGGTCTTAGATATGAATGACCAAGTAAGTGATAGTATGATTTGCTGATTGTTATATGGACAAGGTACCGAAAGTTGAAAGGTGTGCGAGTCGTGACCGGATGAGGTGAAAGAAAGATCAGTTACTGAAGTGAATCTTCAGTAGGTTTCCTACCTACTTGTAACCACGGTTTTTACCCAGTTTTCTTATGATACTCTTGTTTTAATATAAGTGTTTCAAATGATATATTATGCATTAACAAATGGCATACAGGCATTGGCATCTCATGCATGGTCATGGGATGATGAATGAGGTCCTACAGTGTTACAATTATGGGTTACGTCCTCCTTAGGCGATGAGAGTCCCGCCAGGAAGAGTAATATGATGATCATAGTCACAATGGTCTCCTTAGGCGAGAAGAGTCCCGCCAGGAGGACTAATACGTGATATGAATCAGTCAGTGATGAAGAGATGGAAGTTGTATTGTGATTTACCTTGTCGGTGCATCGTACGACAAGTGATGGCTATGGATGTACATGATGGGGGAGGCTCATTGCATGTGCATACTTCATAGCATTGTTTTACCTGTTTTTATTGGTCATGTACTATGATTTATATATGCATGTCTTATGTGCTAATCATGTGGTAGCTCTGATTCGGGAACCTACTGGGCGCGTTGATCTAACGCCCTAATTCTATCCTCAGAGGAGATTGCAGGGACAAGCAAAGGGAAAGGAAAGGTCGTTGACCGGGAGGGGAGCCAAGCCTAAGTGCTTGAATGAAGGACTGAACTACTTATATTACTGTCTTTTGAATATTTTTGTGGGACATGTAATAATTCACTACTTGCTATGGTTTGATTAGGTTGATAACATTTGGATGGTTGATCTATGATAAATAATGTTTAAGACTGTTACTTGCTATCTCGTATTTCTTTTCCGCAGTTAATCTAGGTTATTCCGCAAGTTGATGTTAGTTCCATGTGTGGTTCATTATCATGGTCTAGTCCATGTACACATGGGTGGCCAGTTAAGGTTCAAACTTGGGTAGTCTAAACTTAACTCGCGTCGTGACGCCGCCCGCTCTTTTCTGATGTTTATTATTACTTTTAAAAAAAAATTAGACTCTGAATTTCTCGGAAAGGGCGGGGCGTTACATATACAAATTTTGTATGCTTATAAACTGATTTTCAAATGATGTGATATGTTTTAATTGAAATGGCATCCTTGCATACATTTCCTCATGCATTGTAACGCCCCGCCCTCTTTCACTATGCCGAAAATCAGAGTCTATTTCTTTTTTTCAAATAAAGAGTGAGAGATAGCAGGACGTCACGACGCGAGCTAAGTCCGAGCTTTCAAGCCCGGCCCTTAACTGGCCAACCATACTTGTGCATGGAACTAAGTCCATGAGAACGGTTCACACGTAATAAGTTAAGCTTGTGGAATGTAAACTTAATGCGGAATTATAATAAAGTCTATCCTATCAATTATTAAATAGCAAGGAAGTACATCACTTAATGATAATTACCTCAAATTAAAATGTCCAAAAGAAAAGTCCAAACCATAGCAAGTAGTCTAAATTATTACAGTCCAACAAGCTAATTACTCAAATTACATATCCACGAATAAAACTTAAATAAATCAATCTAGCTCCACGCTCCTAAGCTTGCCTCTGATCACGTCCTTCCCTTTATCCATTTCCTATGTCATCATCTAAGGTAGAAGTAGGGTGTTAGACAACGAGCCCAGTAGGTACTCTGAGTAGGCTCAACACATGGATTAGTATAACAAAACCCATAGATATAAATAATATCAGAAACATGCAAGTCAATGCCATGCCATGGGTGTCATATGCCATGAGTCCCACCCATCATCCATATCACAATCACATAGTATCCCTCTTGACGGAAAATCCTCATCAAGGTATCACAATCACATAGTATCCCTCTTGATGGAAAATCCTCATCAAGGTATCACAATCACATAGTATCCCTCTTGATGGGAAATCCTCATCAAGGTATTACAACTCCATAGTATCCCTCCCGTGCCATGCATGAGATGCAAGTGCAAGCATGCTATGTAATAATCAACATCATAGCGTTAAAATCCCATCATTAAGACATAACATTTGATACCAAAATAATTCAAGTAAAACATCACATATACATATTCCATGGTTTTCAATGAGGTAGGAATCCTACCAACGACCAAATATTGTTGACCTTGCGTTTTTGTCCAAAACCGCTCACCAATTGCGTCAAGCCGATCGTACACAGCTTGCGAAATCCCGTTACCTTATTACATGTAAATAAATCAAACAAATGATCCATGTGATTTCCATCCATCCCTACATCATCCTATGTCCTTTCCATTTACAACCATAGTCTTTCATTTTAAACCAAGTGGGTCCAACATCTTAATCATTTACATTAATGAAAGCCCTAAACCCATAAGACATTTTCCATGATTCAATCATACACTTAGGTCACTTATACATACCTAGATCCAAAAATATGATCCATGGGGTTTCCAAGATCACTCTATCTTTGGATTTATTAACCAATCACACATGAGTTAATCATTTAGTATTAATAAACCCTGAGTCCACAAAAAAAACATTCCCCATTGGGTTCGGTCATACACCATGGCCGAACCCATGGCCTTTCATTTTTAACCATATTACCTCTTAGCCACTATTCTTTCCATGGCTAATCACTCCTTTTATTTATACATACCTAGGTCCATAACTGATCCATAAATGATTCATTAATCATGACATAAAACCCTAACAAATGCCTCCATTCCTTAGCTTGATAATCCATTCATTTAAACATGCATAGATCCCTAAATGACCCATTAAGATGGTTCATGGGGTTCGGCCATACATCATGGCCGAACCCATGATGTCATTTTTCCTCCTCTTTCTTAAATCATTTACAACATTAGATCCATAACCCAAGTGCCTCCATGGGGGGGTTTAATCATACATTTAGATTCATCATTTTATATCACCATTTACCACATTTAAAAGCTATTAAAATTACCAACATTCCCCCATCATCTTCATGGTCCAAAAACATTTAAGTCCATCAATATCTCTCCATGGGGTTCGGCCATGCAACATGGCCGAACCCATGGTCCATGGTTCTTCACCATTTACAACCTTTGAGACCATTAAAGTCATTAACATTGCTCCATTATTTCCCTCTTTTAAAACATTTTAAAATCACTAACATGAATCCATTTAAAACCTTTTAAAATCATTAATACCTTTCCATAGGGTTCGCCATGGTTCGGCCATATACCATGGCCGAACCCTATGGTTCATCATCTTATCTTAAAATCACATAACCATGTTTATATCCTTTGATGGGGTTCGGCCATACATCATGGCCAAACCTCATCCAATCTCTTTTTAGTTCTCATGATCCATATACATAGAAATCTAGGATTTGGCCATGCAAGGCCAACCCATGATCCATGATCATAATTCTTATATTGTTCATGCAAGAGGTCCTTAGCCATATATACATAATGTCCTTAATATTCCATCATTTACATAGTCTATCTTACCCATTAGGGCTTGTCCATTTTCTATCTCATTTCTTGGATGGATTTTAAATCCATGGCCCATAATATTTTGGCCAACTCTCCAATCCAAAAATGGGATTCCATAGTTTCCTTTAACTCCTTCAAATTAATAAAATCTTGTCAAGTGATACTTACCGATTCCGCGACTCCTCCGCTTTCTTCCGTTCCGTCTTGTTCCTCGGCTCTTCTCCTTCCTTAGCCTCTTCTTCCTTCTTCCTCCTTGATCTAAGGCCAAGAGTGTGTTGCTTGAGAGGTTTTGAGATGAAAACCCAAAGAGAAGGTTCGGCCAAAGAGTGTAGGTTTGAGAGAGGGAGAGGACGAGAGAATGGAACCCTAAGTCTTTCCTTGTTCAATGAGAGGGTCGGCCAAGCTTGAGAGAGGGAGAGTGAGATGAGATCCAAATTTCTCTAAGTCTTTCTTTGTCTTGAGAGCGGGATCGGCCTTGAGAGGGAGAGGGAGAGGGAGAGAGTGAGATGAGATGGAAAGCTCCTTTTCCATCTTGTCTAGGCTTTGCTTGGGTTAGACTCCACCCTCATCAATGTGGAGTCTTCCCGATGGGCTCTTTGACCAAACAAGAGGGTGCATGCCCTCCACATGGCACACGCCACTCTCATGCCCAACGGTTTTGGGTTGGTTTCCTTGGGTGGTTTGGTGGTTTGGATGAGGCGGAACCACCACCTCTCCTTGGACCAATGTATGGTCTTGCATGTCCTCCATTCAAGCTCCTTGTCTAGCCAAGGGGGGTGCATGCCCTCCACATGGCACATACCACCCCTTATGCCCAACGGTTTTGGTTTGCTTTCCTTGGGTGGTTTGGTGGTTTGGATGAGGTGGAACCACCACCTATTTTTTGTCCAATGTATGCCCTCCACCTAAGCATCCTTGTGTAGCCAAGGGGGTGCATGCCCTCCACATGGCACACACCACCCCCCAACGGTTTGGATGGAGTGGTTTCCATGAGATGAAACCACCCACTTGACACACTCCATCTTTTGGTCTTTTATTTGACTCACTCCCATTTGACTCACCTTATTTTAATGTAACTCAACTCCCAACTCAAGCATTGATTTTTATTTCCATCTAACTTAGGTGATTCAATTAAATAATTTAATTCCACTTATTTCACTTGATTCACTTTAATTCATATATAAACTCACCCATGGTTGACCAAGTCAACCATGGTGGTCGGCCCCACATGTGTCTCGATCCACATGCCACCTCACTTGATGAGGTGGAGTTGGGTCCCACTTGGATTTCCACTCCTACACTTGCCACCTCACTTGATGAGGTGGACCCCATGCCTTTGATCATAATTGGGTCCATGCCAATTAAATCCATTTCTTACCCATTTACCCTAATGCTCAATCCATCTTGACCCATTGGGTCCCAATTGGGCATTTGATCAATTGACCATCATTGACCCAATTAATTGGGAATAATCCAATCCATGGTCCATTGGACCATACTTGGGCCATTGCCCCAACTTTGATCCATCTAACATCCATTTCTGTAACGACCCATTCCGATTTACCCGATTTTGGAGAGATTTTTTTTTTAATCTCCGAGTTGTCTTCGGGACCTTGGTAGCAGTGAAGAGAGTCTGGGCGCCGTGGTGGGCACCAATCTACATGACTTCGAGTTCGGAAACTCAAAGGACGTTTTGGTAATTTTGTAAATTATCATGTAAATTGTCATGAAAAGAAAAAAATAAACAAAAAGGATTGTTGAAAATCACACATTTTCTCACTCGACGTTTGGCACTCGAGATTTTGTTCGAGCTTTTGATTCTTTATTTTCAAAAAAAAAAAGTGGATTATTTCAAGACCTTAGTATTTAATTTATTCCAAAAAAAACAACTAATAACTGAATCCCATTTTCCCCTTAAGCCCTCTAAACCCTAACCCCCCTAAATCTGCCTATTTTTCACAGCACTGTAGCGAATTGCTACAGTGCCGCAACCCTCTCTTTCTGATTCTTCTCCTCTCTCGTCTCTCTTTTTGAAAACCCTAGGAGACCCCCCTCTTTTGCACCAGCCCCCGTGTCCCTCCCCATGTCCTTCCTCTATTCGCGACCTCTCTCTCTCCCTCTCAGTTTCTTCCTTCTCCCATCTCCTTCCTCTCAGTAGGAGCAAGCAACCTCTCCAGTTGACCGAGCCCGACGCTTCCTGGATTCGATTTCCGCTCGCAGCAGCCGGATTTCCTTCCATTCCTGCCCTTCCATCAGGTACCCTCTTCTTCTCCCTCTCTCCTCCTTCTCTCTCTAGTTTCCCCCTTTCCCTCTTCCTCAATTTTTTTCCTGTTTTTCGAGTTTTTCCCTCTTTTTTTTTTACTCTCATTTCCCTGTCTATGACTTAGCCGGTGTAAGGTCTCGGAATTTGGGAATTAATATAAATGTGAATATTGTTTATTTTAATGATGGAAACTAGAAAATGGGTGGAGTAAATGGTAAATGGGCCAAAATTTGGACAAAGGCCCAAGTGTGGCCCAATAGACTATGGTTTGGATTTAAATTTATTTAAATGGTCAATGAGGGTTAAATGGGTCAAAAATGGTCAAATTGGGTCAAATACCCATTTCGGACCCAATGGGTCAAGATGGTTAAGCTCTAAGGTAAATAGGCTAGCGGGAAATGTAATTGGGTCATGGGCCCAATGGTGATCCATTTAGAGTGGGCTTAATGAAATTTAATCACCCTAAGTAGTGTGGAATTAAACAATGGTGGTGTGGCCAAATGGGACCCACCTCCACCTCATCAAGTGAGGTGGCAGGTGGGCCAATGATTGGTGGGGCCGGCCACCATGGTTGACTTGGTCAACCATGGGTGGAGTAATGAACTTAGGCTAAGTATCAATGGATTAGCCTAAGGTAATTATCTAATTAAATTATTTAAATATGGTAGTTAAGAGTGGTCAAGGTGGGGCCATGAGGTGAAGATTCACCTCATCTCAAACTCAAAAGAATTCACACACATTGGGCTTGGTGGTGGTTTAGATAACCACCACCATAAAGCAAATAAAAGATCTAAAAAAATATCTTAAGGTTGGTGGAGGTAGTTAATGTAAAGCAAAAAAAAAGATGGGAATGAGTCTTATCTTTTCCTTTCTCTCTCTTTTCATTCTCATTTCAATTCTCCACTCCTCCATTGCCGTCCCATGTCCAAGTGAAGGAGAGAAGAAAAAAAAAGATAGGAGCTCAAGGAGAGAAGAAAAAAAATGGAATTTGGGGGGAGTTCACTCTAAGATTAAGGTCATCATCTTCCTCTCATCATCTTTTCCTCTTTTCCTCTCTCAATTCAAACCTAACATGGCCGATTTTAAGGTTGGAAGTTGCCACCCTTGATCAAAGATCTTGACCTATCAAAGATCAAGAGGAAGGAGAGAGGAGGCTAAGGAAACCGACGGAAGCGGCGGAAATCGGAGGAGACGTCGGATAGTAAGTATTTCTTAAACAAGAAATTTTGGATTTTTAGGGTTTAATTTTATAAAAATTAATGGTGGTTACATAGAGATATGTCAGGGATGTTAAACCCCTCAAATGAGAGGGTGGAAGATGGAGGAAACCCTAAGTGGAAAAAAATTAGGGTTAGGTTAAGAAAATAAATAAATGAATTATGTGCATTGGGTAAATTATGAAATTAAGCATGGAATGGGGTAATTGGAATAAAATTATGAGCCATAGGGTTCGGCCATGTAGTATGGCTGAACCCCATGGTGGGTGATTTGGGTAATTGATGTAATTGGTTAAGGTTTTAAGAATGGAAGGCAATGAGGGTTTTAGGTTAATGAATTGTAGTAAATGAGTGAATGGGGGTAATGTTTCAAAATGGTTTAATGATGAAAATGTAAAAGGATTTTATGGCATTGGGAGGCATAAAAGAGAAGAAATTATGAACCATGGGGTCGGCCATAGTGTATGGCCGAACCCTAGGTTGTTGTGTGTGTGAAGTTAATTAGGGTTTTTTTTTAAGGTTAAAGCCATGGAAAAATGGGAAGAGTAATGGATTTAATATTTTGGTTAATGGAGATATTTTGGAGTAAAGAGTGATGAATCATGAACCATGGGTTCGGCCATGGTGTATGGCCGAACCCTATGGTGAACAATGGTGGATTTAATGGTTGTGATTTATGGAGAAATAAATGGGAAAATGTTAGTAGTTTTGATAGACCCAAAATATGTAATGATGCCTTAAAATGGTGATTTAAATGCATGATGTAAACCTCTCACGGGGAGGACTTGTGGTAGATCTAAAATGTGCTAAGGATCCAAGGAAAATGGGGAACAAGACATCATGGGTTCGGCCATGGTGTGTGGCCGAACCCATGACCCATTTTGTAAGTTATTGTATGGGCTAAGGTTGGGTCCATGCTTGTGTCTAGATGATGGAAAATTTGATTAAATTAAGTGGATGATTTAGGAATGTTAGGTCATGGTCAATGAATCATTAATGGACCTAAGTTAAGGACCTAAGTTGTGGATTAAAATTTTGGGCTTAAGTAGGCATGAATTAATGAAAATTGTTTATGTGAAGGGTAGTGACAAAAATGGTAAATATGGGCTAAAATGAAGAAACCCACTAAGTTATGATTTATGGGCTTGGAAATGATTAAAACTTGGATTGATTTGGTAATTTAATAAGGTACCGGATAGTGCGAATGGTACGCAAGTCAGTAGTTGCATTGTCGGTCGAAAACGAAATAAAGACGCAAGTCGGTATTCGGTAGGATTTCTACCTACTTGTAAGCCATGGTGTGTAATGGTATATTTATCTTATTTTTGGTTGATTTTGGGATTGATCTTAAAAAAAAAACAATTGTTCTATGATTATGGACATTATGTGTAATACTATGGTTTATTATTTTTAAGATTATGCATTATATGGTAAGGCTATGTATGGTATATTAAGGGTATGAGATATACATATTACATAGCATAATGCATTACATCTCATGCATGGCATGGGGAAAAAAAAAAAACAAACCGGAGTCCATGCTCCGTCGGGGCGACCGAGAACAGGCATGGGGACACCTGACGAGGCTTTGCTGTCAAGGGGGATATTTTTTACGGTTGGACATATCTTGACGAGGTATTTCCGTCAAGAGGGATATGACAGTATATGGCAGGAATGATGGGTGGGATTCATAACATTGACACCCATGGCATATCATTTACTTATATTTCCAGTATATGGTGGTTTTATAGTCTTCACTGTGTTATTATCTGTATGTGGTTATTACTAACCATGTGCTAGCCCTACTCGGAATCCCACTGGGCGCGTGTTCCAACGCCCTACTTCTACCCTAGCTGATGATGCAGGGGATGGCAGACCGGAAGGGCGAGACGGAAGCCAAGCTTAGGAGCTTGGGGAGGCGGATTAATTATTATTTTATTTTACGTTATTTTAGAAAAGATGTATTTGTATAGTTTAGCTTTGTTCGGAAATGTAATAATTTAGGTAGTTTGCTATGTTTGGGTATTATTTTGGATAATACAGTATAATGGCATTTTCGTAATTAATTGGGTATTTCTTCCCTGCTATCTAAAGAACTGGTAGGATAGTTCTATTATCATCCGCAGTTATTTTTATGTTCCGCGAGCTTACTTTCTACGTGTGAACCGTACTCGTGGACTTATGTTCCACGCACGCGTAGGGTTGGCAAATTAAGGGCCGGGCTTTAGAAGCTCGGAACATAACTCGCGTCGTGACGTCCGCGCCTTTTGTCACTTTTAAAAAAAAAAAATAATAAATAGGCTCTGATTTTCGGTGAAAAGGGGTGGGCGTTACAGCCGGGTGACCTAGTTACTCGGCCGAGTCAACTCGGATGAGGTTTCTGAGTCGACCTAACCACTGGTCTAGCCCGGCCGAACTCTAGTAGGCCCAGTTGAGGCCCAGACCCGATTTAGAGTCCTACTGGGTCCAGCCCAACCGTGGGCCCAGCCCGTGATCTGGCCCAGCCAGTCTTGGACTCGGCCCATCCAGACTTGACCAGCCCATTTCTAGTGGACCCAGCCCCTTCGGTCCGGCCCGTTTTCAGCCCGTTTGGGACCCGACCCAGTTTTAGGGCCGTTTTCTATCCGGCATCTTTTTAGCCCATTTTGCCTTTTTACTCATTTGTTCCTCTTTATTTTAACAGGTTGAGTTCCCTTCAATCTACCAAGACGCTTATTTGCTTCGGATTTTCGACTCTACACTGTGAGGGGACTTATCACTGTTTTAGCATGCTTTCGCATCTATTTAACCTTTAGACTTAGACATGTAGTGACTTGAATGTGACCCTTCCTTTATTAAGCCAATCGGTAAGGGAACTGTCAAAATAAACATGTGGCAAGGGATCCGTTCGGGTGCACTCATGTCAATTATAAGCGATTAACGGAGAATTGTAATCGGATGGATGATTATTTGAACTTGGAAACTTGCTGATAACATGTTTGTTTAATTATTACACGGGAATGAACTTATAATGAGTAAAGTATGTGTTGGATATTGGACATGATGTTCGAAAATTGCAGATAATATGTTTGCGTTCAATCATAATGTGTATGTGAATTCATGATGGAATGAGATGTTCGTCGGATATTAAGTACGATGCTTGAAAGTTTATTGACAAAATATTGTGTGTTTAATTACAGCATGTGAACATGATCATGATGAGCATGGAGATATATGTTTAGATAACCTGTTATATGTTCTTGTTATGCATGATGCATGTGTCGTTGATCTTGATTAATTATATGAAGGCATGATTATATTGTTAGATATGACCTTGATGTCATGTACATGCATGGGAGGTAACCCACCTCGGACGATGTGCCATTGGGTGTTGAGATGGATGAGTTATTTACATGTGTATATGTTCATAATGAGATGATGGTTTGAGTGTTGGGAGGATTTCTTCGTTACGCTCCGGCGGTCCAGACCCCCATAGGAGATGCAGGTTTCCCCATTGCGTACTGACTGTTGAGGTACCTTCCCTTGAGATTGGCTTCCCCGTTATGCTCCGGCGGTCGAGGCCCCCATAAAAGATGTGGGTTTCCCCGTTGCATTTCGGCGGTTGAGGCGGTTGTATATTGTATGGTCTCCCATTTGTATTGGTAGGGAGACTGGAGTTGTTAAAGAACTATTATGAGTTATGGAGGTGATGTCTTTGACTGGTCAGTGGGACCATTAGTTAGTAGTATTATTGTGCACTCTTGTACAGAAACATTATTTATATTATTATGTCCACTACATTTCATACATGCGATACATGTTATATGGTTGATATGTGATATATTTTATCCTTGCACTGGGCTGGATAGCTCATCCCTTACCTTTCAGGTACCCCGATCGAGGAGGGGCCGGGCGGGCCCCTTGAGCAAACACCTGAAGAGGAGTACTAGTAGTTAGACATATATGTTCATACTTGTGTTCTAAACTTGAGAGACTTTAGTTGCATGAACTTGTTATTAAATGCTTGTTTGGATGGCTGTATAACCATATTTGATTAGTATATGGTTGCTGGTTATGTTTTCTTAGCACTGCGGACTTATGGTTTGTTGAGCGGGAGGTAGTTACCCCATTTTTTTTTTTTAAAAAAAATATTCACCCGGTATTTGTCTTTTGCGACTTTTGAGATATTTCAGAGATAACGCGCCCGTCGCGGGAGGGGGCGTTACAATTTTATCAAAAATTCTTAATTTCAACAATTAAAATAAATAATAGCCAATATATTTCTTGATATAAAAATCCGGGTTATTACATGCATGGCATGGGAGGGAACATATATGACCAGCAAGCCAAGTTCTGAGCGGTCCGGACATGACTTGGGCTTGAGACTAGCTTGTATTAAAGCTATGTGAACTATTGAGATTTGGCCTTGTCCAAGATTGATAGAAATAAGTACGACATAATTTGGGCCAAAGAGCTCCTGTGAAGGTCCCGAAACCCTGAGCAGAGGAAGGAGTCCACACTCCATCTGTAACGCCCCGCCCTTTTTCACTCGCCGAAAATGAGAGTCTATTTTTTTTTATAAATAAAGAGTGAGAGAGAGCAGGAACGTCACGACGTGAGCTAACTCTGAGCTTCAGAAGGCCGGCCCTTAACTGGCCAACCCTACATGTGCGTGGATTAAGTCCACGAGAATGGTTCATAGGCGATAATGTTATACATGAGGAATTATAATAGAATAACTATCCTATTCCATTTTAGATAGCAAGGAAGTCCATCACTTAATAATAATTATCTTAAGTTAAAATATCCCAAAATTAACATTCCAAACCATAGTAAATAATCTAAGTTATTACAGTCCCAAATGCTAGCTACTCAAATTACATTGTCCATGAATAATTTAAATAGAATGAAACTAAAACATCCAAGCTCCTAAGCTTGGCTCCGATCACGTCCTTTGTTCCGTCCATTTTCTGTGTCACCAACTAAGGTAGAAGCAGGGCATTAGACAACGCGCCCAGTAGGTACTCCAAGTAGGGTCAACACCTGGGTTAGTATAAAAACCACATAGATAACATAATATCAAAACCATGCAAGTCAATGTTATGCCATGGGTGTCATATGCCATGAGTCCCACCCATCATCCATATCACAAACACATAGTATCATCTAGATGGAAACTCCTCATCAAGGTATCCCCACGGATGCCTTA
Organism: Chimonanthus praecox; assembly: GCA_022113865.1. Lineage (NCBI taxonomy): Eukaryota > Viridiplantae > Streptophyta > Magnoliopsida > Laurales > Calycanthaceae > Chimonanthus > Chimonanthus praecox. The sequence continues at coordinate 43,857,635 of CM039094.1, forward strand.
TCGGTCTCCCCGAACAGAGCGTGGACTCCGGTTACATTACAAACATAGTATCCTCTTGATGGAAAATCCTCATCAAGGTATCCCCATGAATGCCTTATCGGTCGGCCCGAGTGGAGCGTGGACTCCGGTTACAAATCCATAGGAATTAGTGTAGATTCCTCCCCACGATTGTTTTTCGGTCCCACTGAACAAAGCGTGGACTCTGTTTACATCATAATCATCCTAACCTAGAATCAGTGTGGATTCCTCCCCACGATTGTTTTATCGGAAACCGAATGGAAGTGTGGGACTCCCCTCATTTGATCCCTCACATGCCATGCATGAGATGTAAATGCCAACATGCTATGTAATAATAAACATCATAGCATTTAAAATTCCATATTTGAAACATATCATTTGATACCAAAATAACTCATCAAAACATGAATTAAAATCATCATATATACATATTCCATGGTTTTCAATAAGGTAGGAGTCCTACCAACGTCCAAATAATGGGTCCTTCTGTTTCCGTCCAAAAATCGATCACCGATCGTGTCAAGCCAATCGTTTACCATTTGTGAAATCCCGTTACCTTATTACATTTAACATATGCATACATCAATTTGGTGATCCATTTAATTCCATAAAATAACCAATTTAATTATTCCAATTGATTTAAACCATTACCTTCATCCTTCCAATTTAACCTAACCATTTGGAAATTCATATAAATGTTTCATTATTAAAATCAGTAGGTTACCGCTGTCCACTACCCACTGTCCACTGTCCACTGTCCACTACCCACTGTCCACTGTCCACTGTCCACTGTCCACTGTCCACTACACACTGTCCACTACCCACTGTCCACTGTCCACTGTCCACTACCCACTGTCCACTATCCACTGTCCACCAAAACTCACTTGTGGGGTTCGGCCATTGAACATGGCCGAACCTCACTCTTTGGTTTTGACCCCCTTTTTAACGCTTGTTTTATTTTACACAACATGTGTCCAACACCATCCATTCTCTGATTTATTATCCCATCACTTAAGTTAATCATTTAACTTGATAAAAACAACACCTAAATCCATCAAATGTTATCCATGGGATTTGGCCATACAACATGGTCGAACCCATGGTTCTTTCATTCCATCTTCTTTCCATTTTTACCCTCCTTTCTTAACGTGGTCATTCAATCACTTATCATGTATAGATCTACCAAAATGACTCATCAAAATAATTCATGGGGTTCGGCGATACACATGGCCGAACCCATGGTCTTTTGTTTCCATTTTCTGATGGTCTAACCATCTTTAAAACCATCAACATTTCTCCATGGTGTTCGGCCATACAACATGGTCGAACCCATAATCCGTGGTTCTTCATCATTTACAACATTTACAACCCCTTTAAAATCACCAACATTCGTTCCTTATTTTCATCCTTTAAAAGAAACCCATTAAAATTAATAATCTATTTCCATGGGGTTCATCATACACCCATGTCCATGAAAAAGTCCTTCATGGGGTTCGGCCATACAACATGGCCGAACCCATGGTTCCTTATTTTATTAATTCCCATCTTAAATACCACTTGTCCATGATTTGATCATTTGATGGGTTCGGCCATACATTATGGCCGAACCTCATCCAATCCCTTTTGAGTTCTCAATGATCTTTCTGCATAACAATCTAGGGTTTTGTCAATTTTTCCATCTCATTCCATGGATGGATTTTGAATCCATGGCCCATAACATTTTGACCAACCATTTCCAATCTATATGGAATGTTCCCTTTAATCTCTTTTTTAATAAAATCTTGTCAAGTACCACTTACCGATTGCGCGACTCCTCCGATCTTCTTTCGTTCCTTGGTCTTTTCTTTCTCCTCCTTGATCTTCTTTCGTTCCTTAGTCTTTTCTTTCTTCCTCCTTGATCTTCAGCCAATGAGTGGTGCTTGATTAAGATGAAAATCCTAAGAGTGGTTCGGCCAAGGAAGAGGTTTGAGAGAGGGAGAGGATTTTGAGAATGAAAAACCCTAAGTCTTTTCCTTGTCTTGTGAGGGATTGGCCAAGCTTGAGAGAGAGAGAGAGATGAAGAAACGAACTCTCTTTGTTGTGCAATGGAATTCGGCCAAGGGTGGTGTCTCTTGGTTTATGCCCCTTTGTAACAACTATAACTCTTCAACTCCCTCATTAATATTTCCTTTGGGGGTTTCATCCCATGAGATGAAACTCTCCAATCTTGTGCTGCTTATGATGGAAACCCTCCATCTCCCCAATGTGTACTTTTGAATATGCCTTGTGTAACAATAAAAACTCTTCACCTCCCTCATTAATGTTTCCTTTGGAGTTTCATCCCATGAGATGAAACTCCCACCTCCCCAAAATGTGTACACCTTGGGTTTGGTCTTATGAGATGCAACTCTCCATCTACTTTCCTAACTCACTTAAGATGAAAGTCCCATTAACTTCCCATTCAACTCACCTTAGCTCAAATATTTTTAATTCTTTTAAACTCAAGACTTGTACTCATTCATTAACTCTATTCCTTGATTCCGTTTTGAACTTACTCAATTGAACTGAATCCAATTTAATTCAGCCACACCTTAATTAAACTTGAACTCATTTGGTGGTCGACTAAGTCAACCATGACCCATGGTACTTCGGGTCCCACTTAGCCATGTCACATACGTGCCACCTCACTTGATGAGGTGGATCTCATGCCTTGTATCTTAATTGGTTATTACGCCCAATTATCAAACCTTACCCATTTACTTCTAATTAGCTCATCTATGACCCATTGGGTCCCAATGGGGCATTTGACCCAATTGACAACCTTGACCCAATTAAATAAATCTTACCCATTTATTTCAATTGAACCTTATCCATAATCCGTTGGGTCTTAATTGGGCAATTGACCCAACTCCTTACCCATCTAAGGTCTATCTCCATTAATTCACAAATTAAATGGACAATTTCCATATATATATTCATGAATTGAGAATCCGGGGTGTTACAATACTACCTCTTTTGAACATTTTCATCCCGAAAATCGAGCGAAGTAGGGTTTCAAACAGATTACATAAATAGCTCAGGGTGAACTGTTCTGATTTCCGATTCAAGTTCCCAAGTGGCTTCCTCATTACTATGTCCCATACCACCTTGACGAACTAAATGGCTCGGTTCCGTAACACCCTTTGTTCTGTCTCCACCACTCTAACAAGCTTTTCGACGTAAGTCACATCGTTTTGCACCTCTATGTCTTGTACCTTCAATATGTACGAGGGATCAGGATTGTATTTCCTCAACATAGATACATGGAATACATCGTGCAAAGATGACAACTGTGGAGGAAGTGTCAATTGATAAGCTACCTGCCCCACTCTCTTTAGGATTGAAAACGGCCCCACAAATCTAGGCTACAATTTCTCCTTCTTTCCAAATCTCATGTGTCCCTTTCGTGACGAGACTTTCAAGAACACTAAGTCTCCCACCTCAAACTCAAGGAACCTCCTCCTCTTGTCAGCGTACCTCTTCTAACGACTCTGTCCAGCAACTAACTAGGGTCCAATAAGTGCAGGCTCACTGGCCTCTGTCCAGCACACTGGTGATCTACATGGTCTACCATACAAGGCCTCTGTAACGCCCCGTTCTTTTTCACTCGCAGAAAATCAGAATCCATTTTTAAAAAAAATAAAAAATAAAAGAGTGAGAGAGAGCGGGACGCAACGATGCGAGCTAAGTCTGAGGTGTAATACCCCGGATTTTCAATGTGTTATTTTATATGAAAATTATCCATTTTAATTGTGAACTCTAGATTGGATCTTATGTGGATAAAGAATTGGGCCATGACCCAATTAGGACCCAACGAATTGGGGGATTGGTTCCAAGGAAAATTAAATGGGTTTGAAATAATTTAGTGATGCATTTAAATAAAAGATTTCATGGTCGAATTTTAGATGTAAAAATCTATGTTTATGCGCATGGGCTCTTTTAAAAAGGGTGTGCATATTTTCTTAAAATAAATAATAGAAGTATCTAAACTAAAAGAAGAGGCGCACGGCCTAAGGAAGATTGATTAATTTATGCACCTTCTAAACTAGGGGATTAGTAATTAAAGAAGGTGTTTAGATAGAAAAAGGATTGCCTTGTTGTGTTGGAATCTTGCGCCAAAAAGGGATCCATCCCTTGGTGTAAAATGACAATTGATATTTCAATAACCTTTGGCCGAGTGAAAAAAAATATAAAAGGGAGAGAGGGACAAGGGCACAAGGTTACACTCCATTCGAATTTCCTCTCTATCACTCTCAATCTCTCAAGTTCTTTCTCACGCCAAAGAGCAAGGAAGAAGAAGGTTGGAAGAGAAAGATCAAGAAGAAGAAGAAAGAGGCTAAGGAAAGAAGAAAGATTGGAAGAGCAAAAACCGGTTAATATCTTACTTGGTAATTTATTTATGAAACCAAAGAACCATAGGGTTCGGCCATGGTGTTTGGCCAAACCCCATGGAAAAAATTGTTTAATTCATGGGTTTTGGAAGATTGAAAACCGTGGAGAAATTTGATTTATTTCATTGGGTTTATGTTCGTAGATTTTAGATCATGGAAGGACATGGTGATTTCATGACGGTTTGAATGATAAAAACCATGGGAATTTATGGTTTAGATTTATAAATTTGAATGATGAAAACCCATGGGAGACTTTGATAATTTTAAAGGGAGATATGGATAGGGATACGGGTCTGTAATGGCCCGGAAATTTTAAATTAATATAAATGTGGATATTATTTATTTTAGTGATGGAAATTGGAAAATTTATGAAATAGATGGTAAATGGATCAAAGTTTGGGCAAAGGCCCAAGTATGGCCCAATGGACTATGGAGTTGATTTAAATTCATTTAAAGGGGCAATGGGGGTTAAATGGGTCAAGAATGGTCAAATTGGGTCAAATACCCATTTGGGACCCAATGGGTCAAGATGGTTAAGCTCTAAGGTAAACGGGTTAGATGGAAATTTAATTGGGCCATGGGCCCAATGGTGATCCATTTAGAATGAATTCAATGAAATTTAAATCCCCTAAGTTAATTTAGAATTAAACCAAGATGATGTGGCCAAGTGGGACCCACCTCCACCTCATCAAGTGAGGTTGCGTGTGGGCCAATGATTGGTGGGGCCAGCCACCATGGTTGATTTGGTCAACCATGGGTGGAATAATGGGAATTAGGTTAAGTACAAATGAATTAACCTAAGGAAATTATCAAATTAATTAAATATTTAAATTATTAAATTGGTGGCTAAATGGGTTAAAATTAGTCAAATGGAGACCAAGCTACCCCACCTCCAAGGTTAAACACGTTGGGCTTGGTGGTGGTGTAGATAACCACCACCATAAAGCAAATAAAAGATTTTTAAAATATCTTGCTAAGGTTGGTGAATGTAATTAATGTAAAGTAAAAAAAAAAAATGGGGATAAGCCTCATCTTTTCCTTTCTTTCTCTCTTTCCATTCTCATTTCAATCCTTCATTCTCCATGGCCGTCCCACACAAGGAAGGAGAAGAGAAGAAAAAAAAAATCAAGGAAAGGAAGCTAAGAAGAGAAGGAAAGAAGAAAGAAGTGGAAATTTACACAAAATCACTCTAAGGTCAAGGTGATCATCTTCCCTCTCATCATCCTTTCCTCTTCCCTCTTTCAATTTAAACTTACCTTGGCCGATTCTAGGGTTGCGGATTGCCACCATTAATCAAGAATCTTGACCTATCAAAGATCAAGAGGAATGAGAGAGGAGGCTACGGAGACCGACGGGAATGACGGAAATCGGAGGAGACGACGGATTGTAAGTGTTTCTTAAACAAGAAAGTTTGGATTTTTTGGGTTTAAGAATTGGAATTTATTTTTGTGAATAAATGGTGGATAGATAATTTTATGCTATGGAATTTAGATCCATCAAATGGAAGGGTGCAAAATGGAGAAAACCCTAAATGGGTGAATTAGGGTTAGGGAAAAGAAATAAGTAAATGTAGTATGTGCATTGTATAATTTATGGAATGGAGGATGGAATGGGGTGCTTGGAATAAGAATCATGGGCCATAGGGTTCGGCCATGTAGTATGGCCGAACCCCATGGTGGGTGATTTGGTGGTTGGTTTAATTGTTAGGGTTTTATGGATGGAAGACAATGAGGGTTTGTAGCTAATGAAAATTAGGGTTTTAAATGAGTGAGTGTGGGTAAGTTTAAAAATGATTTTATGATAAAAACTGTAATGGAGTTTTATGGCTTTGAAATGCATGGATGGAATGAACCTTGAACCATGGGTTCAGCCATGGTATATGGCCGAACCCTATGGTGATGAAATGGTGATTAAATGGTGATTAAATGGTGATTAAATGGTGGGTTTAAAGGATAATGTGTTGATGAATTTAGAGATGTTAGGTCATGGTCAATGAATCATTAATGGGGCTAAGTAGGTGGATGAATTATGGACTAACATGTACATGGATAGAGGAGATATTAAACCATGGAAGTTTAGTGGCATAACCGTAATTATGGGCCACAATGAAGAACCATGGGTTCGGCCATGGTACATGGCCGAACCCCATGTATGTTGGACATGGAATTGGGTGCATTAAGATGATCTTATGAGTGATTAAATGAAGCTTGGGGTTGCTGTATTTTAACCTCACAAATTAGAATGTTTAAAGGGCTAAAATTTGGAATCATGTATGTGATTAAGTATGGGGTTTTGAATGGGTTTAAATGAATAATGTTGGGTTAATTAGAGGGCAAATTCTAATGGTTCGGTGGGTCATAAATGGACCTAAGTTAGAGACCTAAGTTGTGGATCAATTTTGGGCTTAAGTAGGCATGAATGAATGAATAATTATTTATGTAAAGGGGTAGTCCCAAAAATGGTAAATATTGGCTAAAATTGAAGAAACCCACTAAGATATGATTTATGGGCTTAGAAATGGTTAAAACTTGGACTGATTTGTTAATTTAATAGGGATTGGATATCGCGAGCGGTACGCGTATCGGTAGCCGGATTGTCGGACGAAAACAAAAGAGGACGCGAGTCGGTATTCGGTAGGATTCCTACCTCCTTGTAAGCCATGGATATGTGATGGTATCTTTATCTTATTTTGTGGACTATGGGATTTATTTTATGATGGGTTTTCACGATTATGAATGTTATGTTTAATACTATGTTTTATATTTTAAGATGATGCATTATATGCCAAGGCTATGTATGATATACTAGAGTTATGAGATATATATATTACATAGCATAATGCATTACATCTCATGTACGGCATGGGCGGGAAAATAAAGGAACCGGAGTCCATGCTCCGTCGGGGCGACCGAAAAGCAGACATGGGGATATTTTGATAACCAGAATCCATGCTCCATCGGGGCGACCGAGAACAGGCATGGGGACACCTTGACGAGGTTTTGTTCAGTCAAGAGGGATATGATATTATATGGTTTGGATGATGGGTGGGATGCATAACATAGACACCCATGACATGGCATTTACTTTATAGTTTCATTATATGATGGTTTATCAATTTTCATTGGGTTATTATCTGTATGTTGTTATTACTAATCCATGTGCTAGCCCTACTCGGAGTCCTACTGGGCGCGTGTTCTAACGCCCTACTTCTACCCTAGCTGATGATGCAAGAGATGTCGGAACGGAAAGGCGAGACGGGAGCCAAGCTTAGGAACTTGGGGAGGCGGCTACTTAGTCTAATCATTTTATTTTGGAAATGTAAATTGAGTAAATTAGTTTGTCGGAATGTAATAACTTGCATGGCTTGCTATGTTTTATATTTTATTTTGGACGGTACAGTTTAATGGCATTTTTGTAATTAAATGGATATTTCTTCCCTGCGATCTGAAAATTGGTAGGATAGTCTCTATTATCATTCTGCATGTAATTTTATATTCCGCGAGCTTACTTTTTACTCGTGAACCGTACTCGTGGACTTAGTTCCACGCACGCGTAGGGTTGTCCAGTTAAGGGCCGAGCTTTAGAAGCTCGGAACTTAACTCGCATCCTGACGTCCGCGCCCTTTGTCACTTTTATTTTAAAAAAAAAAATGTGCTCTGATTTTACGGTGAAAAGGGGCGGGCGTTACAGGGTCGGCCTGCCATTGTATCATGGCCAAGTTGTTTGATCAATAGCAATGAAAAGAAGGGGTGAGGTTCGGCCATGGTGTATGGCCAAACCCCACCAAATATTTTATAAATTGAGGATTGATTTTTAATGGATCTAAACTAATGGCCAAGATCATGAACCATAGGGTTCGGCCATGGTGTATGGCCGAACCCCATGGGGTAGTTTTGGATTGGTAAATGTATCTTGGTTGCTTAATAAGGAAAGCTTCCAAATATGGAAAGAATTGCTAAATTGGAAAGCATTCCAATTATGGAAATGAGTAGGTTATTTATGAAAACAATCTAATTATGGAAAGGTTTACTTAATTTGGAAACCTTCCATTTATGGAAGGAGGTTGTTAATTTTAGTAAGTTCAAATATGGAAACCTTCTAATAATAGAAGGTGGAGTCTAATTAAGGAAACCTTCCAATTAGGGAAAGTTAGAGTCTAATTATGGAAACCTTCCAATTATGGAAAGGTGGAGATTAAGTTTGGAAACTATTTATTTATGGAAGTGTGAATGATGAAAGCCATTGAATACTATGTATGGATTTTAAAAGATAACCTTATGAACCATAGGGTTCGGCCATGGTGTATGGCCGAACCCCATGGAGTTATAATGGCATTTTTAAAGTATGTTAATTATTTTGGAAGGTAGGATTAAATTAGAAAGTCTTTAAGTTAGAAAGGACCTATTTATGGAGAGAACTTGGAATTATGGATCCAAGATTAGGAAATGATAAATTTAGAAAGTTTCCATTTTAGGGACTTTCTAAGTATGGAAGTTGGATAATGAAATTGGAAAGTTTCTAAATGCTGACTTTCTATGTATAAAACATAAGGTAATTATATGAGAAATTATTTGGAGAACTTAGATGTTTAGGATCTATGTATTTGGATCTAAACATGGGAATTGATTGCCGGACCTAGAGTTATGTACTTTGGAGTAAAATAAATAGAATATTAACTAAGGTTTGGACCAAGGGCATTTTGGTAATTAATGGAATAAATGAACAAAAAAGGGTGAGAGGCTCGGCCATAGGTATGACCGAACCCCACAAGTATGATTTATGGATTTAAATATTGCAAATCAAGTAGGACTTGGTGTTGACTTAATATTATACTATAAGGTAACGGGATCTCGCAAGTGGTGCGCGATCGGTGATCGATTCTTGGACGAAAGAAGCAAGCACGTGTTAACGGTCTTTGGTAGGATTCCACCTCTTTGAAACCATGGCTTATGTACTTTGTTTTATCTTATGTTTGATGAAATATGTTTCAAAGGATGTGCTTATTTATTGAATTTCAAATACTATGTTTAATTGTTTAAATAGCATGGATTGATTATGTTTCAAAAAGGTGATTTTAAATGCTATGTTTATGTCATTAAAATAGCATGTGTTTCATTGGCATCTCATGCATGGCATGGGGTGGAGGATTTATAACCGGAGGGGTCACACTTCGTCGGGGCATCCGAAAAACCTATGTGTATTACCTTGACGTGATTTCCATCAAGAAGATTCTGGATGGTCCACACTCCGCCGGGGCGTCTGGAAGACCTATGTGGTGGGTACATTTATGTACATGTGACGGGTGGGACTCATTGCATATTTGTCATCATTGCATGGCATGGATTTTATATGGTTTTGACATCACTATATTATTATATATGTTTTGTACTAACCATGTGTTAGCCGTAACTGGAATACCTACTGGGCGCGTTGTTCTAATGCCCTACTTCTACCCTAGTTGATGATACAGGTAATCAGGGGAACGATGAACGTAAGACGGACCAGGCATAGGAGCTTGGTGTAACGCCCCGCCCTTTCACCTTTCTTGAAAAATCAGGGTCTAAAAATTTCTTTTGAAAGAAACACAGAGTGAACAAGAGCGGGGGGCGTCACGACGAGAGTTAAGTTCAGACTACCCAAGTCTAAACCTTAACTGGCCACCCATGTGCACATGGACTAGACCATGATAATAAATCACACATGGAACTAACAACAACATGCGGAATAAACTAGACTAACTGCGGAAATAATATGAATAGATAGCAAGTAACAATCTCAAATGATAATTAAGTTAAACAACCATCCAAAGTCAATGGCCTAATCAAACCGTAGCTAAGTATTAACTTATTACATGTCCATCAAAATATAAATCAAATGACAGTAAATAAGTAATCTTGTTTATAATTCAAGCGCTTAGGCTTGGCTCGCCTCCCGGTCATCGACCTGCTCTTTACCTTTCCTTGATCCTGCATTATTCTCTAAGGATAGAATTAGGGCATTAGATCAACGCGCCCAGTAGGGCTACCACATGGTTAGCATATAAAAACATGCACATATATCATAATATCTGATTATCAAAAACATATGAAAAGATGCTATGTATGTATGCAAATGTAATGAGTCCCACCCCATCACACATACATATAGCCTTTACTTGCCGTGTCTCATACAACCTGTTAGATTCTCCTGGCGTGACATTTCACCGCCGAAGGAGGCCCCACAGTTGCATCTAGGACATTCCGACGGAGTGCGGGCTCTGATTTCCATAATCACCTGTCGATTCTCCTGGGGTGACTTTCACAGCCGAAGGAGGCCTCACAGTTGCATCTCGGATACTCCGATGGAGTGTGGGCTCCGATTTCCACAATCATCATCCCATGCCATGCATGAGATGTCTATGCATTGTATGTCTTTTGTAAATACTTAACCCATCATTCAAAACCACATTTGTAACGTAAATCAAATGCAAAATATCTCATAAGAACATAAATAAAACCCAATCATAATTATGGTTACAAGTAGGTAGGAAACCTACCGAAGATTAGCTTCAGTGTGTGTTCTTTCTTTTAACGTCACTTGCTCACGACTTGCACGTCGTTCAACTTCCGTCACCTTGACCATATGACAATCAGTAAATCATACTATCATTTACTTGTTCATTCACATCTAAGACCCAACCACATCATGTGGGGTTCGGCCATGCCCATGACCGAACATCATCAACTTAGAATTTGTCATTTTATGGGGTTCGGCCCTATACTTGGCCGAACCTTGTATTCCCACTCTTCCATCATCAAATGGTTCTCCATTACAATACTTTAAACCCTTTATAAAATCATGGGAATAATATCAAACACAACCCATGAACTTAGTCCATTTATTCCAAAAACAATCCAATGGGGTTCGGCCATACTCATAGCCGAACCCTAGGGTTCACTTGGTCCAATAATCACCCTGATTACTCATGGTTTAATCATGCTAACTCAGCCATGAATTATACATGGTTCAACAACATAATAATCCACCAAAACAATAAACATGTTATTCCATTAATTGCCATAAGAACACCATAACTTTATATGGTTTTTAACTCACCAAAATCATCAAATACTTACATGGGGTTCGGCCATCCAAGGTGGCTGAACCTTATGTCCATGTTTTGGTCTTTCAAACATGTTCTAGATGTCATTTAAACATATAATATCAGTATAACATTGCTGCATTTTTACTTCTCAAAATCATATAAGTTCATCTCTTTGTCTAAATGACCATAACACTTCATGGGATTCGGCCATCCAAGATGGCCGAGTCCAATGGTCCATTTCATCAGTTTATCTCCACCGTTTAAACCCATGATACCTTCGGTCCTTATGTCATTCAGATCCATGTTTTTAACCTCATTTGAAAACATGCATTTGAATCTTAAAGAAACCTCAAAAACAGTCCATAAAAACTCCATGATTTCTATGTTTCAAAACATCAAACCAACCTATCTTTTACATGGGGTTCGGCCCTCCATGGTGGCCGAACCCAATGGTCATCTTTACCATTTTAAAACCTCTATTAATCAAGGTTAAAACCCTGGTGTATTCGGCCATAACCATGGCCCAACACATACCCCATTTGTTCCATGTTATTAAACCAAAATATCACATAAATACTTACCAAACTTCCTTTGCCTAAGATCCTTGCCTTCTCCCTTTTATTTCTTCCTTTCTTCCTTAATTCCTTGCTAGTTTATGCTTGATTAATTGGTACCAAAACCTCTGCTGTTCAGCCAAGAAAACGAACTAGAAGAGAGGGAGAGAGAGATGGGAATTATAGGATTTCCTTGTGTGAAAAACGGCCAAGAAAGGTAACATTCTCCTTTTATAGTTTCAGCCCCCAACTCCCATTCATCCTCCCTCATTACTCTTACCAAAAAAGAAGGGATTTTGGGTGTTAACCAAGACACCCCTTGGTGCCAAACGTTGCACCCCTTGGTGCCAAACGTTGCATCTCTTTGGAGATGAACCAATGCATCCATTCATGAATAGGTGCCGCCCAACCTTGGTGTCTTTTGGCTTTGCCAAAGTACCTCTTCACACTCAACGGCTGAGATGGATTCTCCAAGAGTTATGTGTGATTAACAATGCCTTTCCACTTCCTCTTGACTCACTTGACACTTGATATTTTTATTCTAACTCAACTCATCCAACTCATCACATTCAATTCACCAAGTTTGAGTCAACTCTTTCCTTAAATCAAACTCATTCCAAATCAGTCCAACTCAAGCTAAACTAACTCATACTTGAGTTCAATTGAGGGTCCAAACAGTCATCCATGGTCAACTTGGTCAACCCGACCCATTGGGTCCCCAATCAGCCCCTTGACCCTTTTTGACAACATGACCCATTCATGGGCTGATTTTTGCCATTTTTAATTGGTTTTCACTTGTGTTTCAAGCCTACCCAATTTTGCTCTGCCTGATTTCCAATCAGTTCAGCTTGACCCCATTTAATTTGATCTTACACAATGGTCAAATCATCCATTTTGACCCATTGAGTCCAATTGGGCCCTTTGACCCATTTAGCCATTTTCAATCCAATTGATGTACATAACCCATCCAATCAAACTTGATATTTATAATGTGCTCACATGATCTTAATTTGAGTAATGGGCCCCACCATTTCTTTATTTGACATCACAAAATAATTAATTTACCAAGCCAGGGGTATTTTCGTAATTATCCACTTTATTGAGAAAATGGGGTGTTACACTTGGAAGACTTATTTTACATGTTTTGAATAAAGTTACTCATGAATTTGTAATTGAGTATTTAGATTTCGGAATGCAATAACTTAGATGGTTGAATTGTTTAATTGATGATTATGACTTTTTAATAATGATTAAGGACTTGACGTACTTTGCTATCTGAATGGAATAGAACTTGGTTCTATTATGTTTCCGCATTTTGATGTTATGATTCCATAGGTTATGATTTTATTCCGCAAGCTGATATTGCTATGTGTGAACCGTTTTATTGGACCGAGTCCATACACACATAGAGTTGGCCAGTTAAGGATCAGACTTTGGAAGTTCGGACTTAGCTCGCGTCGTGATGTTCCGCGCTCTATCACTCTACTCTGTTATTAAAAAAAAAATATACTCTGAATTTAGGGGAAAAAGCAAGTGAAAAAGGCCGGGGCGTTACACGAGCTTCCAAAGCCTGACCATAGCTGGCCAACCATATTTGTGCGTGGACCAAGTCCACTAAAACGGTTCACACGTACTCAAGTTAACATGCGGAATAAATCATAAATGCGAAATTATAATAGAATGACTATCCTATTTCATTTTAGATAGCAAAGTAGTCTGTCACTTAACCATAATTATCTTTAAGTTAAAATATCCAAAATTAACATTCAAACCGTAGCAAATAATCTAAGTTATTACATGCCCAAATGCTAGCTACTCAAATTACATTGTCCATGAGTAACTTAAACAAAATGAAACTAAAAACATCAAAGCTCCTAAGCTTGGCTTCGATCACGTTCATCGTTCCTTTCAATTCCTGTGTCATCAACTAGGGTAGAAGTAGGGCGTTGGACAACGCACCCAGTAGGTATTCCAAATAGGGTTAACACATGGTTAGTACAAAATCATATAGATAACATAATAACAAAACCATGTAAAACAATGCCATGCCATGGTGTCATATGCAATGAGTCCCACCCATCGCCCATATCACAAAACACATGGTATCCTCTTGATGGAATCTCTTCATCAAGGTATCCCCACAATTACCTTACGGAAGCCCCGACGGAGTGTGGTCTCCAGTTACATCTTGATGGATAATGTACATCAAGGTCTTCCCACGAATGCCTTACGGACGCCCAGACGGAGCGTGATCTCCGGTTACAAATCATCTTTCCCATGCCATGCATGAGATGCAAATATCCACATGCTATGTAATAATACAATCATAGCATTAAAATCTCATATTTGAAACATATCATTTATACAAAATAACTCATCAAAATAGGAATCAAAACCATCATACATATCCCATGGTACCAATGAGGTAGGAATCCTGCCAATGATCAACTAAAGTGTCCTTGCATTTTCGTCGGAAAACTGCTCACCAATCGTACACCGCTTGTGAGGTCCCGTTACCTTATTACATAACAATAAATCAAATATTCCATTTGATTTCCAACCATGTTTGAGTCCATAAACATGCCTTATTGGGGTTCGGCCATACAACATGGCCGAACCTCAGTCACTTGGCTTTGGGTCCCTCTTTTTGATCCTTGATCATTCTAACCAATGTGGGTCCAAGATCATGCCATCTTTGATTCATTAAACCAAACACATATAAGTTAATCATTTAGCCTTGATAACATCCTAAGTCCACAAAAACGTTCACCATGGGGTTCGGCCATACACCATGGCCGAACCCATGATCTTTCATTTTACCCATATTTACCTCTTTGCCATTATTTCCATCACCTTATGTTTAGGTCCAAAAACATAGATCCATGACTAACCATTTCATGCATGGATCCACAAATGATCCATCAACATAAAAACCCATAATCAAATCCTTCCATCCCCTAGCATAATCATTCATTTATTTAATCATAAATGGATCTCTAAATGACCCTTTAAAAAAATAGTCCATGGGGTTCGGCCATACACCATGCCCGAACCCATGATGTCTCATTTCCCATCTTCTCCTTTAAATGATTTACACTCTTAGGTCCATAATCAAAGTCCCTCCATGGGGGCGTAACCATACATTTAGGTTCATCTTTTTGGATCATCATTAACCATATTTAAAATCAATTAAAATACCAACATTCCCCATCATCTTCATGCTCCAAAACATCTATGTCCTCAATATCTCTCCATGGGGTTCGGCCATTTAACATGGCCGAACCCATAGTCCAAGGTTCTCCATCATTATAACATTTGAGTCCATTTAAAAATTAATAACATTCCCCTTTATTTTCATGATCTAATAACATTTGAGCATGCCTTCCACTTGGCACTCCACATTATCCAACGATTTTGGGTGGTTTTGTCTTTATGGTGTGGTGGCTTCCATGAGATGAAACCACCCATTTGACTCACCCATTTTCTCAATGACTCACCCCCATTGAACTCACTCCGTGTAATGCAACTCATTTATTTAATTTGATATCAAACTTAGGTCATTTAATTACATAATTTAATTCCACTTATTCATCTTTACTTCCTCCATGAATCCACCCATGGTTGACCAAGTCAACCATGGTGGCCGGCCCCACCAATGCCTTGGCCCACCCACCACCTCACTTGATGAGGTGGAGTTGGGTCCCATTTAATTATGCCACCTTGATTCATTCCAATTTAACTTAGGTGATTTTTAATCACTTCATTCAATTCCATTTTGATCCTCCTCAATTCCCTTTGACTTATCCATGGTTGACCAAGTCGACCATGGTGATCGGCCCCACCTATGTCTTGGTCCACACGCCACCTCACTTGATGAGGTGGACTTGGGTCCCACTCGGCTATGCCAATTGGCCATTTCACTCCTACATTTGCCCATGAGATGGACCCCATTCCTTTGATCACCATTGGGTCCATGGCCCAATTAAATTCACCTCCTACCCATTTACCCTAATGCTCATACTCTTTTGACCCATTGGGTCCCAAATGGGTATTTGACCCAATTGACCATCCTTGATCCAATTAACCATCATTGACCCATTTAAATAAAATTAATCCAACCCATGGTTCATTGGACCATACTTGGGCCATTGCCCAAATTTTTATCCATTTAACATCCATTCCATCAAAATTCTTAATTTCACTCATTAAAATAAATAATAGCCAACATATGTATTGATTTAAAAATCCGGGCTATTACAAAATTTCTATATCATTCCCTCAATTTTCTTCCATGGGGTTCGGCCATACACCGTGGCCGAACCCTATGGTTCTTTTCTTTAAACAAAATTATCAAAATACTAACCGGTTCCGTGACTCCTCCGGTTTTCCTTCGCTCCGATTTGTTCTTCCGATCCTTTCCTTCCTTAGCCTCTTCCTCCTTTCTTCTTACTTCTTTGGCCGAGAGTGAGACTTGAGAGAGAAGGGAGAGTTCGGCCTTGAGTGTGTGTGTGCCATGCGCCCCTTCTTCCTCTCTTTATAAAACCTCCACTTGGTCCCATATTTAGAAGGTGTCGAGCGCTCCTTGTGTCTTAATTAGAAGTTGCCGACCCTTCAATTTAGCATTTTCCTAAATACCGCTCTCAACAAGGAAAGGACCCCTTTTTCTAAATGATCTTATGCTCATCCTCATGGATGTACAAATCCCACACACACGGCCAAGCATCTTTTATTTAATCTTAGACATCTTCTAAAGATACACTAGCGCAGAATCATGGATTGCATATCTCATGCACGGCCATGCACAATATCCCATTCCTAATCCCTACAACCGTATGCAATCTTCCAAATTCCCTTTATGTGCATGCCTCTTAATCTAGATCCCTTATTTATAGATATTGCATTACCATTTTAATTAAGCCTCATTTAATTCTATTGAAACCATTTCCACAATCCGTTGGGCCTTAATTGGGCAATGACCTAATACTTTACCCATCTACGGTCCATATCTAATAATTCACAAATTAAATGAGTAATTTTCATATGTATTAATAACTTGAAAATACGGGGTGTTACATGGCCGAACCCTATGTTTAATTATTTTCCTTAAAATATATCATAACTCCATGATTGATCCTTTAATGGGGTTCTATAACACCCCAATTTCCCAACGAAGTGGATAATTACGAAAATGCCCCTGCTTTGTTAAATTAAATGTTTTGTGATGTTAAATAAGGAAATGGTGGGGTCCATTGCTCAAATTAAAATCACATGAGCACTTTATAAATGTCAAATTTGATTGGATGGGTAATGTACATCAATTGGGTCGAAAATGGCTAAATGGGTCAAAGGGCCCAATTGGACCCAATGGGTCATAATGGATGATTTGACCATTGTGTAAGCTCAAATTAAATGGGGTTAAGCTGAACTGATTGGAGATCAAGTAGAGCAAAAATGGGTAGGCTTGATGCACAAGTGAAAACCATTTAAAAATAGCAAAATCAACCCATTAATGGGTCATGTTGTCAAAATGGGTCAAGGGGCTGATTGGGGACCCAATGGATCGGGTTGACCAAGTTGACCACAGCTGACCATGTGGGCCCTCAGATGAACTCAAGTGTGAGTTAGTTCAGCTTGAGTTGGTCTGATTTGGAGTGAGTTTTAATTAAGAATAGAGTTGACTCAAATATGGTGCATTAAATGTGTTGAGTTAGATGTGTTGAGTTGGATGAGTTGAGTTGGAATAAGAAGATCATGAGTCAAGTGAGTCAAGAGGAAGTGGAAAGGAGTTCTAATCTCACCCAACTCTTAATCAAACAAATCCTAGCCGTTGAGAGTGAAGAGGTGCCTTGGCCAAAGCCAAGGGACACCAAGGTTGGGCGGCATCATCTCATTTAATGAGATGCATTGGCTGATTTCAATGGATGCAACGTTTGGATGAAGGGGTGTCTTGGATGGCACCCAATTTCCCATCGTTTTTATCAAGGTTTAATGAGGGAAAAGAATGGAAGGTGGGGCTGAACTACAAAAGGGTTAGACCATCTCATATGGCCGTTTTTCACACAAGAAAATTCTAAGGAAACTCTCATCTCTCTCCCTCTCTTCAAACTCTTTTCTTGGCTGAACCAGCAGTGGTGTTTGTACCAATTGATCAAGCATAAACCAGCAAAGGATTAAGGAAGAAAGAAGGAAATAATAGGGGAGAAGGCAAGGATCAAAGGCAAAGGAAGTTTGGTAAGTGTTTATGTGTTATTTTGGTTTAATAACATGGAACAAATGGAGCATGCATTGGGCCATGGGTATGGCCGAATGCATCAAGGTTTAAACCTTGAGTAATGGAGCTTTTAAAAGTTGTAAAAGGGATCATTGGGTTCGGCCACCTTGGAGGGCCGAACCCTGTAAGGGCCCGGAATTTTTAAATTAATAAAAATGTGGATATAAGTTTATTTAATGATGAAAATTGGGAAATTGGTGGGATAAAAGGTAATGGGCCAAAATTTGGACAAAGGCCCAAGTATGGCCCAATAGACTAATGTTTGGATTTAAATTTATTTAAATGGTTAATGAGGGTTAAATGGGTCAAGAATGGTCAAATTGGGTCAAATACCCATTTGGGACCCAATGGGTCAAGATGGTTGTGCTCTAAGGTAAATGGGCTAGATGGAAATGTAATTGGGCCATGGGCCCAATGGAAGTAAACCAAGGTAATGTGGCCAAGTGGGACCCACCTTCACCTCATCAAGTGAGGTGGCTTGTGGGCCAATGATTGGTGAGGCCGGCCACCATGGCTGACTTGGTCAACCATCGGTGGAATAATGGGAATTAGGTTAAATACAAATGAATTAACCTAAGGTAATTATCAAATTAATTAAGTAATTAATTTATTAAATTGGTGGCCAAATGGGGTTAAAATTGGTCAAATGGAGACCAAGCTACCCCACCTCAAAATTTTTACATGTTGGGCTTGGTGGTGGTTTAGATGACCACCACCATAAAGCAAAGAAAAGATCTTAAAAATATCTTAAGGTTGGTGGGATCATTAAATTAAAGTGAAAAAATGGAGATAAGTCTTATTGGTTATCTCATTCTCATTTTTTCTTCACAAACACCATCCCTCCCATTTCCCATTGCCGTCCCGTGCTCTAAGGAAGGAGAGGAAGAAAGTTAAGGAGAAGAGAATAGAAGGAGAGAAGAAAAAAGTGGAAATTGGAGGGAAATCACTCTAAGGTTAGGGTTTAACATCTCTCCTCTCATGATTTTTCCCTCTCTCTCTCTCACACAAACCCTACCATGGCCGATTCTAGGGTTGGGTATTGCCACCATTAATCAAGAGTCTTGACCTATCAAAGATCAAGAGGAAGGAGAGAGGAGGCTAAGGAGACCGACGGGAGAGGCGGAAATCGGAGGAGACGTCGGATTGTGAGTATTTCTTAAACAAGAAATTTTGGATGTTTAGGGTCTAAGAATTGGAATTTATTTTTGTAGAATTTAATGGTGGTTACATAAATGTGTGTCATGGATGTTAAACCCCTCACATGTGAGGGTGGAAGATGGAGGAAACCCTATGTGGGAAAAATTAGGGTTAGGTTAAGAAAATAAATAAATGGGTTATGTGCATTATGTAAATTATGAGATTAAGCATAGAATGGGATGATTGGAAGAAAAATTATTGGCCATAGGGTTCGGCCATGTAGCATGGCCGAACCCCATGGTGGGTGATTAGCCATTTGATGTAAAATGGTTAGGGTTAATGAATGGAAGATAATAAAGGTGGCTAATGGATTTTTGGGTTGTAAATGAATGAATGTGGATGAGTATTAAAATGGTTTAATGATGAAAAATGCAATGGGATTTTATGGCATTAAGAAGGCATAAAAGAGAAGGAATTGTGAACCATGGGTTCGGCCATGGTGCATGGCCGAACCCTAGGTTGTTATGTGTGAAATTAGCTAGGGTTTTAGGGTTTAAAAAGCCATGGAAAATGGGAAGATGGATAGATTTAATATTTTGGGTGAATATAGGTATTATGGAGCAATGAATGATGAATCATGAACCATGGGTTCGGCCATGGTATATGGCCGAACCCTATGGTGATGAAATGATGATTAAATGGTGGGTTTAAAGGATAACGTGTTGATGAATTTTGGGTTTCAAATGAACAAAAGTAATGATCCAAATGGGGCTAAGAATATGGTTTAGTTGCATGATGTAAACCCCTCAAGGAGGGATTATTGGTGGATCTAAAATGTAACAATGGACCCAAGAAAAAAATGGGAAAGGACACCATGGGTTCGGCCATGGTGTATGGCCGAACCCATGGCCCAATTGGGATCCATTTGGTGGGTTAAATTGGATGATGAATGGTGATTTAAATGCATGATGTAAACCTCTCATGGGAAGACTTGTGATAGATCTAAAATGTGCCAAAAGATTCAAGGAAAATGGGGAACAAGACATCATGGGTTCGGCCATGGTGTGTGGCCGAACCCATGACCCATTTTGTAGGTCATTGTATGAGCTAAGGTTGGGTCCATGTTTGTGTTTAGATGATGGAGAATCTTATTAAATGAGATGGCTGATTGTGTTTCATGTTGAGTCATGGTTAGTGAATCCTTAATGGATCTAAGTTATGGATGAATTTTAGACTTAAAATATACATGAATAGAGGAGATATTAAACCATGGAAGTTTAGTGGCATAACCGTAATTATGGGCCACAATGAAGAACCATGGCTGAACCCCATGTATGTTGGACATGAACTTGGGTGTATTAAGATGACCTTATGAATGATTAAATTAAGCTTGGGGTTGATGCATTTTAGTTTCATAAATTAGAATGCTTAAAGGGCTAAAATTTGGAATTATCATGTGTTTAAATCAATGGAAATGAGGCTAAGTTAAGGGCTGATTTTTAATGATCTTGTAACGTGGTTAGGGATCATTAGTGGACCTAGGTTGTGGATCAATTTTTGGACTTAATCATGCATGGATAAATGGGTGATTAACCATGGAAAATGAAGTAGTGGCAAAACCGAAATTAAATGCCAAATTCAAGAATTCCATGGAGATTGATCATGGAATGAGGGGCTCTAATGTAATAACCTTATAAGTGGTTGATCAAACCTAGGGTGGCCAAATTTTAAGACTTATGGGAGTAAAAGGTTTAATAGATGACATGGGACCGGACCCACAAAACCTAAATAGTGACCAGTTTTTCATATGGGCTTAGAAATGGTTAAAACATGGACTAATGATGAATGTGTAATAAGGTACTGGACATCGCAGGTGGTGCGAGATCGGCAACCGGGTTTATCGAACGGAAAGCTTAAAAAGACGCGAGTCGGTATTCGGTAGGATTCCTACATTTTTGTAAGCCATGGATTGGGTGATATTTTCTTTAATTTATTTTGGAAGGCATGTGGTTGCCTTTAAGATGAGTTTTGGATTATGTATCTTGTGATGTTTTCCTTTAAATTATTTTGGAAATCATGTGAATGTCTTAAGATGGGTTTTGGATGATTTTCCCTTTGATTTATTTGATAATCAAGTAATTGTTTTAAGATGGGTTTTTGTGTTACTATTGAACTACATATATTACATGGCACATGGCATCTACATCTCATGCATGGCATGGGAGGGATATGACAGGGGAAGGATGAAATGAAACCGGAGTCCATGCTCCATCGGGGCGACCGATAAACGCATGGGGATGTTCATTATGTATTATTATACCTTGATGATGGTTTTCCATCAAGGGGGATGTTGTATTTATTGTTATACCTTGATGATGGTTCTTCCATCAAGGGGGATGCCTAGTGTGGATCGCATCTTGATGAGATTTTTCCATCAAGAGGATCATGGCACAAGGATGGTATGCATTTTATTTGGAACACTATGTATGGTTGAAAAGGGGACATTATACGATGAGGATGAGATGGATGGGTGGGGTTCATGACATAGAACACCCATTGCATAACATTGCCCAAAGTGCATGGTTTTACTATAATATTATCTGCATGCTGTTATTACTAATCCATGTGCTAGCCCTACTCGGAGTCCTATTGGGCGCGTCGTCTAACACCCTACTTCTACCCTAGCTGATGACGCAGGAGGTGGCGAAACGGAAGGATGGGACGGGAGTCAAGCTTAGGAGCTTGGGAAGGCAGATTAATTATGTTGTTTAAGTGTATGTTGGAAAATGTAATTTGAGTAGCTTAGCTTGTCAGAATTTAATAAATTAGATTACTGGCTATGTTTTGGGATTTTATTATGGACATTATGGTTTTGAGGTATTATAGAAATTTAAATGAATGTTATCTCCCCTGCTATCTCAAATCTGTAGGATAGTCTTTGTTGTTAATTCCGCACTGAGAAGTAATATTCCTTGAGCTTACGTCTAAGCATGAACCGTACTCGTGGACTTGGCTCCACGCACGCGTAGGGTTGGCCAGTTAAGGGCTGGGCTTTAGAAGTTCGGACTTAACTCGCGTCGTGACGTCCGCGCCGTTTGTCACTTTTCTTCTTTTAAAAAAAAAAATAGACTCTAACATTTCGGTGAAAAGGGGCGGGCGTTACAAACCCCATGTAAATAAATTGGTTGGTTTTGATGTCTTTGAAACATAGAAACCATGCAATTTGTGGACTGTTTTAGATGTTTCTTTAAGACTTAAAACGCATGTTTTAAAGAGGGTTAAAACATGGACCATGGTATGGGTTAAATGGACTAAGTTTATGGGTAGTATTTGTTATTGCTTCCATGATTTTATAAAGGGTTTAAAATATCCCAATGGAGAACCATTTGGTGATGGATAAATGGGATTACAAGGTTCGGCCATGTATAGGGCCCACCATAAAATGACAATGGTTTTGATATGGCTTAGCCTAGTGGCAAAGCTGTAAATACGGGTGATAATGTAAATACGGATAGAGAAAGTTTAAAAGGACATGAAAGAAGAGTTAAACCAAGGTGGTATGGTTCGGCCATGGTGTATGGCCGAACCCTACCAAGACATGTTTAAAGGGTTAAGTATTTAAGAATTGATTAAGTGAAAAAGGAGGTAAATCCTAAGTTGGTGATGTTCGGCCATGGGCATGGCCGAACCCCACAAGATGTTTTTGGGTCTTAGACGTGAATGAACATTTAAATGATAATATGATTTATTTACTGTTACATCACAAGGTGAAGGAAGTGAACGGCGGGCAAGTCGTGAGCAAGTGACGCTAAAGAAAGATCGAAATTGAAGTGAATCTTCAGTAGGTTTCCTACCTACTTGTAACCACATTTACACTTGTTTCCATGATGGTTTTTATGAGATATTGGTATACTATTATTTATCATATTTTGAATGATGAGTTATGTATTTACAAATGACATACAATGCATTGGCATCTCATGCATGGACATGGGATGATGATTGTGGAACCCGGAGTCGCACTCCGTTGATATGCTGTGATGCAATTGTGAGACCTCCTTAGGCGATGAGGGTCCCGCTAGGAGGGGTATTATGATGATATGAGTTACAGTCCTCCTTAGGCGATGAGGGTCCCACCAGGAGGAGTAACACGATGATAAGAGTAGCATTGGTCTCCTTAGGCGATGAGAGTCCCGCCAGGAGGACTAATATGTTGTTATGAGACAAGTCAAGTGATGGCTATATGTATGTGTGATGGGGTGGGGCTCATTACATTTGCATACATACATAGCATGTTTTTATATGTTTTTGAATATCAGATATTTGATATATGCATGATTTATAAGCTAACCATGTGGTAGCCCTCATCGGGAACCTACTGGGCGTTTTGATCTAACGCCCTAATTCTATCCTTAGAGGATAATGCAGGAACAAGGAAAGGGAAAGAGAAGGTTGATGACCGGGAGGGGAGCCAAGCCTAAGCGCTTGATTGTTGATCAGGACTTCTTATTTACTGTCGTTTGAGTTATATTTAGTGGACATGTAATAAGTTAATACATTGCCATGGTTTGTTTATGATATTGTCAATGGATGGTTAGTTTAAGTTATTCATTAATTAAGACTTGTACTTGCTATCTATTCAACCTAATTCCGCAGTTAGTCTAGTTTATTCCGCAAGTCATTGTTTAGTTCCATGTGTGGTTTGTTATCATGGTTTAGTCCATATACACATGGGTGGCCAGTTAAGGTTTAGACTTGAGTAGTCTGAACTTAACTCGCGTAGTGACGTCTCTCCGCCCTTGTCCGGTTTAAATTAAAAAAAAAAAATTAGACTCTGAAATTATCTCGAAGAGGGCGGGGCGTTACAGGTTCAGCCATACATCATGGCTGAATCTCATCTAACCCCTTTTTGTCCTTGATGGTTCTTGTACATACAATTTAGGGTTTGGCCATGCAAGGGCCAAACCATGATCCTTGATCATCCACCATTTCATACATGGTACATGCATAGAGTCCTTAGCCATAATTAATATTAGGGTTCGGCCATGCAATGGCCGAACGACGTCCTTGACCATCTTTTCTTACTTATGCAATCTTATCAAGTACTTACTGATTCTGCGACTCCTCCGGCTTCTTTCACTCCTTCTTGCTCATCCGCTCTTTTCCTTCCTTAGCCTCTTCTGTAACACCCCCGGATTTTCAACTTATGGATATATATGGAAATTGTCCATTTAATTTGTAAATTATTGATATGGACCTTAGATAGGTAAGGTTTGGGTCAATTGCTCAATTAAGACCAACGGATATGTTATAAGGTTCAATTTAAAATAAATGGGTAAGATGTGTTTAATTGGGTCAAGGTTGTTATTTGGGTCAAAATGCCCAATTGGGACCCAATGGGTCGTGGTTGACTTGGTTGACCACCAAGTGAGTTCAAGCTTACTCAATTGGAGTTGATTTAAGTTGGAAATGGAATCAAGTAATTGGGTTGATTTTAAGTGAGTTTAATTAAAGAGGTGAGTTAAGTTAAATGAGTTGAATGGAAATTAATGGGACTTTGATCTCAAATGAGTGGAGTGGGAAGGTGGATAGATGCACCTTATGAGACCAAGTGAAGGTCACACGTTGGAGGGGGGAGTTTCATCTCATGCATGAAACTCCAAATGAATCATTAATGGGGAGATGAAAGGTTTTGGAGTTTACACAAGGCTTAACCTTAGTACACATTGGAAACATGGGAGTCTCATTTCATAGAATTAAACTCCAAATTGTATCACTAATGGGAGGTGGACAGTTTTGTGGTTGTTACACAATCCAAGTCAAGCATATACGTTGGAATGGGAGTTTCATCTCATGGGATGAAACTCCAAAATGGAACATTAATGGGCGTCTATTGGTAATTGTAAATGGTTTTTAAAGGATGAAAACCATGGAAAGACATTAGTTAGTTTTAATGGTTTTGGAAAGATGAAAATCATAGATGTATGCATATGATTTCTAAAAAGGTTTTAAAGGGTTTAAATGTATGAGAACCATCAAAGGTTATGATCATGGTGATTGGATTTAAAAGAGGAAATAAGGAACCATAGGGTTCGGCCATGGTGTATGGCGGAACCATAGGGTTTGGCCACCATGGAAGAAAAATGAAGGGATATATGATATGTTTTAATGGAAGGTTATCATTGATTTTTAAAGGGATTAAATGGAGGTATGAATGGGAAACATCAAAAGATCAAACCATATGTGTATGTTACATTTTGAAGGAAAATAAGGAACCATGGGGTTCGGCCATGTTGTATGGCCGAACCCCATGGAAGGTTGTTGATGTTTTTAAAAGGTTTAAAATGAATGTAATGTTGATGGACTTAGATGCATTTTGATTATGAAAATAATGGAAATCATGTTAATGAGTTATTTATTAGTCTAAGCATGTGTTCGATGAATGAAAAGGTTAGCCATGGATAGGATAATGGCAAAGTTGTAAATAGGTGAAAATAGTGGACCATGGGTTCGGCCAGGGTGTATGGCCGAACCCCATGGGGAATGTTTGGTGGACTTAGGGTCTTATGTATGATTAGATTAATGAATTAAAGGTGATATAACCTTAGACTTAATTTAAAAGAGCAAAGGATTAAAGGCAGGGCACAAACTCAAGTGGGTGAGGTTCGGCCATGTTGTATGGCCAAACCCCACTAAGGTTGCTTTATGGATTGATTGGAAATCAAATGGGACTTTAGTTTGACTTGTTGATATGTAACAAGGTGATGGGACCTCACAAGCGGTATACGATTGTGAACGGTTTCGGACAAGAACGCAAGGTCACATTAGTGGTCATTGGTAGGATTCTACCTCTTTGAAACCATGGTTATGTAATATGGTTTAACTTCTTATTTTTTATGGTTTATGTTGTAGAAATGTTATGTTTCAAATATGAGATTTTAAATGCTATGATTTCTATAATTGCATAGCATGTGGACATTTGCATCTCATGCATGGCATGAGAGGGATGAAAGGTAACCGGACACCCACACTCCGTCGGGGCGTCCGTAAAACATTCGTGGGGGATACCTTGATGAGGTGCTTCCCATCAAGAGGATACTGTGTATGAAATGTAACCGGAGATCCACACTCCGTCGGGGCTTCCGTAATACAATCGTAGGGGATACCTTGATGAGGAGCTTTCCATCAAGAGGTTACTACGTGTTTGTGATGGGTGACACTCATTGCATATGATAGCATGGCATGGCATTGAATCGGCATGATTATGATCTTTATTATCATGCAGGGTTTCTGGTGTTTATCTGTATGATTGGATCTCTATTATTATACACTGTTTTGGATATGATGCTTTACAAGTATGATATGGTATATTATATCTGGATTTTATATACTAACTCATGTGTTAGCCCTAATTGGAATACCTACTGGGTGCGTTGTCTAACGCCCTACTTCTACCCTAGTTGATGACACAGGGAATGAACGGAACGAGTAACAGGATCGGAGACAAGCTTAGGAGCTTGGATGATTAAGTTATATTTTGTTTAAGTTATTCATGGACTATGTATTTGAATAGTTAGCATTCAGAATTGTAATAACGTAGATATATTTGCTATGGATTGGTTGGTTAATGTTATGATAATTATGGTTAAGTGTTGGACTACTTTGCTATCTAAAATGGAATAGGATTGTTATCCTAATGTCATTCCGCATATGTGATTTATTCCGCAAGTTAACTTGAGTACGTGTGAACCGTTTTAGTGGACTTGGTCCACACACACGTATGGTTGGCCAGTTAAGGGTCGGGCTTTGGAAGCTCCGACTTAGCTCGCATTGTGACATCCCGCTCTTGCTCACTCTTCTATTTATAAAAAAAAAAAAAAAATAGACTCTGATTTTCGGAAAGCGAGTAAAAAAGGGTGAGACGTTACAATTGGTATCAGAGCGAAACGGGAAGATTGAATCTTTCGAAGTAAGATTAAGACGGTATCATGTCTCACTGACAGATAAGAATCCTAACTGACCGACTCTACGGAGTCCGCTGCACGGGGGCCGGATTAATTTACTTTGTTAGACTCAGACTTTAGGAGAGGGACTGGGGTGTACACTCAGTCAATCTTAGAAAAATGACTGGAACCTTTAAGTTTATCAAATAAGTCATCAATCCTGGGTAGAGGGTATTTATTTCTGACTGTCAGCTGGTTCAGTTTTCGATAGTCCACACACATACGGAGTGAACCGTTCTTTTTCTTTACAAATAATACTGGAGCTCCCCATGCCGATGTACTGTTCCAAATGCACCCCAATCTAAGAAGTTCATCAATCTGCTTCTTTAACTCAGACATCTCTGCTGGTGCCATACGGTAATGTGGTAATGACACTGGTGCAGTGCCGGGATACAGATTAATTTCAAAATTGATCTCTCTCATGGGAGGCAAACTAGGGAATTCGTTTGGAAAGACGTCTGCATAGTCTTTTACTATTTCCGGAAGTTCAACTACCGGTGTCTTGTTGATTTTGATAATGTTCAACACTACATGATTCAATCCTTCATGTAGTCTACTTTGCTTGTCAGTACGCACCACATGTTGTTTTTCCTCGGGCGACCAAAATGTCACCCTGCAACGATAACAATCAATGTTGGCCTTAAAGCTAGCCAACCAATCCATGCCGAAAATAATATCATATTCTGACATATCAATCACCAAATAATTGAACTCAAATCTGAGTCCAGCAAGTTCCGTATTCAACGTTGTGCATATAAGTCCCAATGATGTGTCTCCGACGGGGGATACAATAGTGAATGATGTGGACAGTTTTTGTACCAACGTACCAGTAGCAGTTACAAATGCAGCAGATATAAATGACTGTGATGCTCCCGAATCAAATAATGCAAAGGTGTAGAAACTATTGACTACTGCCATACCTTATATCACATAATGATCCTCTGCTGCTGGAGGTGCTAAATTGAAAACTCATCCAGCTCCTGTAGGTGGCCGCCCTACCTGATTAGCTATCCTGCCTCCACGTGAATTAGCTGGCCTCACTGGTGGACGAGATGAGCCTCTGGAGTATGATGGTTTGTTGAGTTTGGGACACTCCCTCTTAAAGTGACCAGGCTGATCACAATAAAAGCAATTGTTCCCACTTTTGGGAGCCTGTGCTACTGAAGCAGATGGGGAGGGATGGTTGGGACGAAAGCCCCCAGTTGACCCTGTAGATGGTGCGGGTCTCCTAAAATTTGGTCGGAACCTCTTGTTGGGTTGGAATGTACCCTCCCACTCGGAGGTCGGCGATTGTCAAACCGCGTCGACTCAGCCAATTCCCGCTCTGTAATTGTGGTCCTGCTGACCACTTCTACCAATGTGGGTGCCTTGAATATAGTGACCTTGGCCCTTATGTTAGGCCGAAGACCCCGCTCAAACTTTCGTGCCCTTCGATGCTCAGTATCCACCATATAGAATGCATACAAAGATAGACTGAGAAACTCTTGGTGGTATTCTGCCACAGTCATGGTACCCTGTACCAAAGATAGAAAAGCCTGTATCTGTCGTTCCTTCTCTTCCTCGGGAAAATAATGTTCCAGAAAGGTAGCTGAGAACTGTTCCCAAGTCATGGCAGTCCTTTCTCCTTCCGGTATAAGTGATCGCTGCTTCTCTATCACCTCCCACCATTTACCAGCATCATCAATTAGTTGTGATGTGGCCAGTAAGATCTTGTGAGCATGATTCGTAATATTCAGCAAAGTCAGGATCTGAGAAATCTTCTTTAGCCAGTTTTCTGCTCCAACAGTCCCTTCCCTCCCCTTGAAGTAAGGAGGGCGCTGTTGCTGGAAGTCCCTGACCATATTCCTGTCATTGTTACCATTGGCTATTCCATCCTCATTGTAATGGCTAGGCATTTGTAAATCAATATATATGTGGTTATTTATTTATTTTAATGGTAGAAATTGGAAATTTGATGGAATAAATGGTGAATGGATCAAAATATGGACAAAGGCCCAAGTATGGCCCAATGGACCATGGATTGGATTTAAAATCATTTAAAGGGTCAATGATGGTCAATTGGGCCAAAGATGGTCAAATTGGGCCCAATACCCATTTGGGACCCAATGGATCAAAATGATGTAACCTCTAAGGTAAATGGATAGGAGGTGAATGTAATTGGGCCATGGGCCCAATGGTGATCCAACTAGTTGGAATGGAATTAGTTAAATTTAAATCACCTAAGTTGGTGATGGAATTGATTAAGATGACATGGCCGAGTGGGACCCACCTCCACCTCACCAAGTGAGGTGGCGTGTGGACCAAGGATTGGTAGGGCCGGCCACCATGGTTGAATTGGTCAACCATGGGTGGAATAATGGGATTAGGTTAAGTAGGAAATAATTAACCTAAGTTAATTATCTAGTTAATTAATTAAATAAACGAAACAAATGGTTGTCAAAGGGGTCAAAAGGTGGAAGACCAAAACACCTCATTCCAAGCTCAAAAGAAAAACGTTGGCTTGGTGGTGGTTATCCCAACCACCACCATAAACCATGAAAAATATCTTGTGTATGGTAGGTGGAGGAATTAATTGCCGTCCCACACCCAAGGGAGAAGAAGAAGAAAGCTAAGGAGAAAAGAAGAAAAGAAGAGAAAAAGAGAAGAAAGAAGTGCAATTTTTGGCCTATCATCCCAAGATCAAGCCATACTATCTTCTTCTTCACCATCCTCTTCTCATCCTCTCCCTCTCTCAAACACACCCATGATGGCCGAACCCAAGCTTGGAGGTTTTTATCATTGATCAAGCATCTTGGCCGACCAAAGATCAAGAAGAAGGAGAAAGGAGGCTAAGGAAATCAAGAGGAGAAAGAAAAGCCGGAGGAGACGTCGGATTGTAGGTAATTCCTAAACAAGAGATTTGAATTTTTAGGGTTTAAGATTTGGGATCCATTCTTATTAGATTTGATGGTGGCCAAATGATCATAGGCCTTGGATCTCAAATCCATCAAATGGAAGGATGGAAAGTGGATAAAACCCTAATGGGTAAATTAGGGTTAAGAAAAAAATAAAATGGATTAAGGATAGTATGTAATTAAGTTAATTAAGCATAGATATGTGTGGATTTTGAAGGGATTAATGGACCATAGGGTTCGGCCATGTAGTATGGCCGAACCCCATGATAGATGATTGATTTAATTATTAGGGTTTATAAGAATGGAAGACAATGAGGGTGGTTAATGATTTTAGGGTTTTAAATGATTAAATGTGGGTAATTTTAAAGGGGTTTTTAAATGAGGAAAAACCATGGAGAGGTTTTATGGATGGAATGATTTTGAACCCTAGGATGATAGGGGTAAAATATGGAAGAATGGTGGGGAAGATTGGTAATGTTGATGAACTCCAAATGATGAACCTAATGTTGAAAAGAAAAGGGAATTATGGCTAAGATTGATGGACCCTAAATGTATCAAATAATGATTAAGGAATGATGAATTAAATGTATGGTTTAGATTCTCTCAATGGAGGGACTTGTGATGGAGTCAAATGATGTAAATGGACCCAAGAAAAATGGAGAAAGAGACATCATGGGTTCGGCCATGGTATATGGCTGAACCCATAACCCAGTTGTAGATCATTTTTGGTCTAAGATTAATGTGTATGTATATGCTTAAATTAATGGAATTAGGTTAATTAGATGGTTGAGGTAAGTGGTCTTGTGATATGGTTGATGGATCAATTGTGGACTCAAGATGTGGCTAAGAATGATGATTTAATTATAAGTCATTTTTATGGGCTAAGAAAGGGTTTATGTATGTGGTTAATTAATGTAGATTAAGTTAAGAAAAAAAGGTTGTTTTAATGATATTATGGCATGATTAAATGGGTCACTAATGGACTTGAGTGTATGGATCAATTATGAATAAAGATGTACATGGTTAAGTGAATGATTAACCATGGAAAAAGAGGAAGTGGCAAAACCGTAAATAATGGCCAAATTCAAGAACTCCATGAGAAATGATCATGGACTTAAGTGAAATTATGGTAACCTTAAGTATGTGATTAATAAAGCCTAGGGTGGCTGATTTTTAAGACTTATGGGATTAAAAGGTTTAATAGATTAAATGGGACCCACAGAACCTAGTTAGTGAGGTTCGGCCAAGGTATATGGCCGAACCCCGCTAAGGTCTGATTAATGGACTTAAAAGGTTAAAAACATGGACTAATTATTAATGTATAATAAGGTACTGGACATCGTAAATAGTGCGCGATCGGCGACCGGGTCTATCGGACGGAAACGAAAGGAAGGACGTTAGTCGGTATTTGGTAGGATTCCTACCTTTTGTAAGCCATGGATTGTGTGCTGGTTTCTTTGATTTATTTTGGAAATTATACGGTTTGTTTTATGATGGATTTTAACATTATGATTTAGGTATATTATATGGCATAATGCATGACTATGAATCATATGCTAAGTTATGAATTTTATATTAAGGCTATTGAATTATTATGAATTTTACATTAAGGCTATTGAATTATATATATCACTTAGCATAACGCATCTACATCTCATGCATGGCATGGGCGGGAAAATAAAGGAACCAGAGTCCATGCTCCGTCGGAGCAACTGAGAAGCATTCATGGGGATAGCCTAATAGGCTATAACTGGACTCCATTCTCCGTCGGGGCGACCAAGAAGCATTCATGGGGATAGCCTGATAGGCTATAACCGGAGTCCATGTTCCGTCAGGGCGACCGAGAAGCAAGTATGGGGGCACCTTGACGAGGCCTTGCCATCAAGGGGGATACATTGTGATTGATTATATCTTTTCCGTCAAAGGGGATATAGCATCATGATAGTAAGGATGATGGGTGGGACACATGACATAAGACAACCATGGCATGGCATTCACTTTATAGTTTTCATTATATGATTATCTATGTGTTTGTTGTCACTAATCCATGTGTTAGCCCTACTCGGAGTCCTACTGGGCGCGTTGTCTAACGCCCTACTTCTACCCTAGCTGATGATGCAGGAGGCGGCGGAGCAGAAAGACGAGACGGAAGCCAAGCTTAGGAGCTTGGGCAGCGAACTGATTAGTTTACTTAGTTTATTTTGGAAAATTGTAATTTGAGTAGCTTAGCTTGTCAGAATGTAATAATTTAAATTACTTGCTATGTTTTGGATTTTATTTTGGACATTGTCATTTTGAGATAATTTAGAAATTTAAATGATGTAATCTTCCCTGCTATCTAAAAATTGGTAGGTTAGGCTCTATTATATTTCCGCACTTAATTTAGTTTCCGCAAGCTTACTTTCTACGTGTGAACCATTCTCCGTGGACTTCGTTCCACGCATACGTAGGGTTGGCCAGTTAAGGGCCGGGCTTTAGAAGCTCGGACTTAACTGGCATCGTGACGTCCGCGCCCTTTGTCACTCTTTAATTTTCAAAAAAAAAAAATAGACCCTGATTTTAGTGTGAAAAGGGGTGGGCGTTACACTCATTCAGACGTTGTTGAAGCACTGAAGTAACCACCGCTTGAACCAGATTTTGTAACTCAGGAGGCACTTGTGGTATGTTAACACTGCTTTCTTCTTCCTCGTGATAAGAGTAATCTTCATCAGAGTGAGAGTGCTATTCCTCACTATAAGAGTGTACTTCCTTCTGATGAGAGTGTTCTTCCTCATCACCCCCATTTGGGTTTTGTCGGGTAATTCTCCTTGGCCTTCCCCTTAGAGCCATTTTTTTCTAAGCCATTGAAAACATCAAGACTTAGTATCTATTATAAAAAAAATTGTATTTCCTACCTATTGGGGAAAATTTCCAAATAAGCACACTTGATTTTGTTTTATTTCCCGAGAAATACATCCTATGTTGCTACGTTTGATAATCCAATTATTTTGACCGTACTTTCTTTGCTATCATCCATCTGAGTCTAACGAAGTAAATTAATGCACGAGACCGGCTTAATTTACTCCCAGAGATTCAAGTTTCGGGTTCGCTCTAATACCAACTGTAACGCCCCACCCTTTTTCACTCGCTTTTTCCCGTAAATTCATTGTATATATATATATATATTTTTTTTAACAGAGTAGAGTGATAGAGCGCGGGACGTCACGACGTGAGCTAAGTCCGAACTTTCAAAGTCCGACCCTTAATTGGCCAACCCTATGTGTGTATGGACTCAATCCAATAAAATGGTTCACACATAGCAATACCGGCTTGCGGAATAAAATCATAAAACTGTAGAATCATTATCATCAGAATACGGAATCATATTAGAACCAAGTTCTAATCCATTAAGATAGCAAAGTACGTCATAATCATCAAACCAAAACATTCAACCATCTAAGTTATTACATTCCAAAATCCGAATACTCAAATACAAGTTCATGAGTAATTTATTCAAAGCATATAAACTAGATCTTCCAAGCTCCTATGCCTGATCCGCCTTAGGTTCATTGTTTCCCTGATTACCTGTATCACCAACTACAGGGTAGAAGTAGGGCGTTAGTACAACGCACCCAGTAGGTATTCCAGTTACGGCTAACACATGGTTAGTACAAAACATATCATATTACATAGTGATATCAAAATCATATAAATCCATGCCATGCAATGATGACAAATATGCAATGAGTCCCACCCATCACCTGTACATAAATGTACCTACCACATAGGTCTTTCGGTCGCCCCGACGGAGTGTGGACCCTCCGGAAATCTTCTTGATGGAAATCACATCAAGGTGTTGCATATAGGTTTTTCGGACGCCCCGACGGAGTGTGACCCCTCCGGTTATAAATCCTTCACCCCATACCATGCATGAGATGCCAATGAAACACATGCTATTTTATAACATAAACATAGCATTGAAAATCATCATTTGAAAACATATCCAATACATGCTCTTTATACAAATAAAACCTAGCATATAAAATCACCTTTGAAACATAATCAATCCATGCCATTTAAATCAAGGTAAACGTACCATTTGAAATTCAATAATAAATCAGATCCGTTGAAACACATTTTCATCAAAAACATAAGATAAAAACAAGTACATAATCCATGGTTTCAAAGAGCTGGAATCCTACCTAAGACCGTTCACAAGTCCTTACGTTTCCGTCCAAAATTCGATCACCGATCGCGCACCGCTTGCGAGATCCCGTTACCTTATGATATAATAATAAATCAACACCAAAACTCACCTAATTATAAGGTTCTAAGTCTATAAACAAAACCTCATGGGGTTCAGCGATACACCATGGCCGAACCCATGGTTTACCATTTTTTTATACATATTTACAAAAATGCCACTGTTGGTAACCCTAGCCCCTTTTCTTTGCTTAGGTTCGAAGTTACCCTTTCATGCTTCCAAAATACTCAATGCCATAAAAATAACTCATGGGGTTCGGCCATACAGCATGACCGAACCCTATGTCCAACATTCTCTCATATTTACCAAATTGCCATTAGTTTCCTTCTTCCTTTAAATCTTCCATAATTAGACCTTAAAAACTTCCCTAATAAAATAAGTTCATCAAACATAACACATGGGGTTCGGCCATGAGGTTCTCCTACTTTGGTATCTTAATTACATTTTTGTCATTCCCTTCTCCATCAATTAGTATCATACATTGTACCCTTTTATTTTATTTAAAACTACACATAACTTAACTCATGACTTAGGTTCATAATCTGATTTCCTCAATCAGACTTTAACCTTGAATTATAGATACCTTTAATCTCTTAATTTTAGACCATGGGGTTCGGCCATACACCGTGGCCGAACCCTATGGTGTATAATCTCTACCTTTCCATAATTGGAAAGTCCCCAAATTTATATTTCACCTTCCAAAAATAGAACTTCCCTTTATTAATCTCCCCTTCTATCATTAGAAGGTCTCCCTAATTAATTTACCAAAATATCAACCTCCTTCCATAAATGGAAAGTTTTCTAAAAATAACTCCACCTTCCATTTTTAACCTAAGGTCCACATTTAGAAGGTTTCTTAATTAAACATCAACCCTTCTATGATTGAATATCATATTCCATAACTAACAAAGTTTCCAAAAACTAAACCCTAGTGGGGTTCGGCCATACATTGTGGCCGAACCTTACTCATGTCAATTAATCCCTTCATTCAATTAGGTTCAATAATCAGGCCCTTACCTTCCATTCTTGGAATGGTTTCCATAAATAACTTTTATGGTCTTTAAGTAGATACTTTTCTAATTTTAATATCCACTTCCAAGAATGGAAACTTTCCTTAATATGTAACCTCCTTTCCATATTTGGAAACACCTTCCAAAATTAGATGGCTTTATCATATTTAACAACTTCTTCCATAAATGGAAGGTTTCCATATATAGATTCTTACTTTCCATAAATGGGAACTTTCTAAGATTAGAACTCCTTTCCAAAATTGGAGTGCTTTCTAATTTAGCCACCCCTTCCCTTAATTAGATAGTTTCCTATTTAATTTCCATTCCAGATTACCCCATGGGGTTCGGCCATACACCTTGGCCGAATCCTATGGTTCATGATCTTAGCCCTTGGTTTAGATCCATCAAAACCGATCATCACTTTCATAAAAGTTTGGTGGGGTTCGGCCATACACCATGGCTGAACCTCACTTCTTCCTTTTATCATTTTGGATCCCAAAGCGTAACCACAAAACATCATGGTTCGGCCATAAGGCCGACCCAATGTCCATCCAATTTTTCTTTAATTATCATCAAACTCCTCCATGGATTTTCATCATTTAAATTTGTTAATCTAAACCATAAATCCCCATGGTTTTCATTATTCAAACCATTATGAAATAACCATGATTTCCATGATCCAAGATCTAAAACATAAACCCAATCAATGAATCAAGAACACACCATGGTTTTCAATCTTTAAAACCAATTAATTGAACAAATCTTTCCATGGGGTTCGACCATGCACTATGGTCGAACCCTATGGTTCTTTTGATTTCATAAATCAAATTATAACATTAAACACTTAAATACTAACCTCTTCCTTGATCTTCTAATCTTTCTCCCTTCTTCTTATTTTTTTTTCCCCCAAACAAGAACACCTTCTAGTTGCTGCCCTTTCTTCTCTTGCTTTAGCGTGGAAGAGAGTGATGAATTGAGAGAAAGAGAGAGAAGAATAAAACTTGCTAATGGGGTTGTAAAAATCGTGTACCCCCTTGGGCTTCTCCTTTTATTAAGCTCTCCTTAATCCCACAATAGAAATTTCTTAAGATAAGCTACCCCTAGCCGTGTACCCCTTGTGTTCCCCGTTATTGCACATATACTATATTGTATCCCAGTTTCGACCTTGTTAACTTCCGAATCAGAAAAATTGGTAAACTACAAAGTTGTATCTATTGAAATCTTCTTTCCAACACAAAAAGAATAAAAGCAATCGGATATCAGAACGAAAAGTTATAACCAAAACACTGGACATAGATCAAACCCTCCTTATTTAACCATGGCCGACTTTTCCTCTTTAATTAGCCATATCGGACTTTCTCTTGCCTTATTAAGACTTCCTTTAATTCTTATTAGCAAGTACTATGCGCATAACCCTAATCATAATTTAAATATTCTTTTAACTTAATTCATAGATATTTCATCCCTTTTTAAATATCTTGCATATCATTATGGATTTAAAAATCCCATATATCTCTCATGTGCATAATATGTAAATCACTATCTAAAATTCGGCCAAGATAATCTTTATTTGATTTTTTTTAACATCTACTTGGATATTTCAAATCCACTACTCGGCCATAATATCCTTTATTCAAAATTGGGTATGATTCACCACTAATTTAATCCTACCCATTTAAATTTTAATAAAACCAATTCCACCATTTGTTGGGTCTTAATTGGGTCATGGCCCAATTCTTTATCCATATATGATTTAATTCTAAAATTCATAACTAAAATTAAATAAATAATAAACTGAAAACACGAGGTGTTACAGGCCATGGAGGGGTGGTATGCTAAGACAAGATCCATGAAATGGGGGCAAGCTTGGGCATGCATTGGCCCATTGTGAGGTGGTGATTCCACCTCACCCAAACCACCAAACCACCAAGCCCAAACCATGTACAAGAGTGGTATGGCTAAGACAAGATCCATGAAATGGGGGTAAGCTTGGGCATGCATTGGCCCATTGTGAGGTGGTGATTCCACCTCACCCAAACCACCATGAAAACCCAAGCCCAAAACCGTGCGCATGGGTGGTTTACTAGACAAGAGGCCTAAGATCAAGGGCATGCATGGACTATGATTGGGCAAAAGGGAAGGTGGAGGAGTCCAACTCAAGCAA
The DNA here is from genome assembly GCA_022113865.1 of Chimonanthus praecox. NCBI lineage: Eukaryota > Viridiplantae > Streptophyta > Magnoliopsida > Laurales > Calycanthaceae > Chimonanthus > Chimonanthus praecox. The sequence continues at coordinate 43,895,422 of CM039094.1, forward strand.
CCCAAAAATGAGATGGAAAAATCTAGGGTTTCCATCCCATTTCCCATCTCTTCTCCATCTCACTCTCTCCCTCTCTCCTAGATGTCCTCCCCTCTCTTCCAAGACCAAGAAGAAGAAAAGACTTAGAAAAAAATAAGAGAACATTCCAAGCTTGGCCGACCACCACCCTAAGGTCAAGACTTAGATGATTTTCCATTCTTTCCTCCTTTCCCTCTCTCAAACCTACCTCAATCATTGGCCAAACCAAACCTTGGTGATCTCATCTTGATCAAGCACATATAGTGGCCGAACATCAAGGAGAAGAGGAAGGAGAAAGGCTAAGGATCAAGAGGAGCAAGAGGAAACCGGAGGAGCCGCGGGATCGGTAAGTTGCACTCAACAAGATTTTATATTTTTTTAGGAATTAAAGGAAGTCATGGAGTCCATTTTCTTGGATTAAATGGTGGCCAAAGTATTATGAATAATAAAACAAATAAGGACATTATGTATGTATATGGATTAGGCATGCATGCATAGCAAGAAGGGTTCAAGGATCATGGTTCGGCCATTGCATGGCCGAACCCTAACTGTTATGGAGATGTGGAAAGGACCCCATGCATGACTAAAATAAGGTGTATGGTCTAAGATTTATGGTTTGGCCCTTCCATGGCCAAACCCAGGTTTCTATGTATGCGGATCATAAGGACCAAAAAAAAATGGATTGGATGAGGTTCGGCCATGGTGTATGGCTGAACCCCATCAACTGAATCTAACCATTGGATGTGGATTTTTAAGGAAGATGATGAACCATCATGGCCGAACCCCATGGAGGTGTACTAGTAACTTTAATGGGTGAAAAGATGGAAAATGATGAAGAATGTTGATAGTTTTAAATGGATTTTAAGTATTGTAAATAATGTTTTAAAAGGGTGAAAATAATGATAAACCATGGACCATGGGTTCGGCCATGTTGTATGGCCAAACCCCATGGAGAGATTTTATGGACTTAGATGTGTTTGGAACCCTAGAGGTGATGGGGAATGTGGTTAAGTTAATGGACTCGAAATGTAGTTAAGATTGATAAAAAATGATGATCTAAATATATGATTGAAACCCCCTCAAGAAGGGACTTTTTGTGGATCAAAAATGTTGTAATAGATCCAAGAAAGATGAGGAAAAAGACATCATGGGTTCGGCCATGGTGTATGGCCGAACCCCATGACCCATTTATGAGCCATTTTATGGGCTAAGTTAAGGTCTATGCATGTATATTAAATGAATGGGATTTAGGTTAAGGAAAGCAATGATTTCTAATGATTTTTTGTCATGGTTAATAAGGCATTGATGGATCCATGTTTATGGATCAGTTAGGGATATGGACATGCATAAATAAAAGATGATTAACCATGTGAAAAAGGAGTGGCAAAAATGTAATTATGGCCAAAATGAAGAACCATGGGTTCGGCCATGGTGTATGGCCGAACCCCATGGAGGATGGTTGTGGACTTAGGGACTTCTATGACAACCTTATGTGTTGGTTAATGAAGCATAGGGTTGCTGGTTTTTAGACTCACATGATTAAAATAATCTATGGATTAAAAAGGGACCCAAAAACCTAGTTAGTGAGGTTCGGCCATGGTGTATGGCCGAACCCCACTAAGGCATGTATGATGGACTTAGGAATGGTTAAAACGTGGGTTTAATTGTTGATGTGTAATAAGGTAAACGGGACCTTGCAAGCGGTGCGCGATTGGTGACCGAATTCTTGGACGGAAACGCAAAGGAACACTAGTTGGTATTTGGTAGGATTCCTACCTCATTGTAAGCCATGGATTATGTGTGTATGAATGTTTTACTTGATTTATTTTTGGTAATCAAATGACATGTTTTAAGATGAGATTTACATGCTATGGTTTGAAATATTATTATATGACATATTGCACTTACATCTCATGCATAGCATGGGAGGGATGAAATGAAACCGGAGTCCATGCTTCGTCGCGGCGACCGATAAACATACATGGGGATATTATGTGTTTATGATATCTTGATGAGGGTTTTTTCCATCAAGAGGGACATTGTATAATGATGATATCGATGATGGGTGGGACTTATGACATATGACACCCATGGTATGGCATTGATTGCATGGTTTTGCTATACTAGTATCTATGTGTTTTGTTATCACTAATCCATGTGTTGACCCTACTCGGAGTACCTACTGGGCGCGTTGTCTAACGCCCTACTTCCACCTTAGACGATGACGCAGGAAACGGAGGAAATGAAGGACGTGATGGGAGCCAAGCGTAGGAGCTTGGAGGAGCGAGCTAGTTTATTTACTTAAGTTTTATTTTGAAAATGTAATTTGAGTAACTTAGCTCATTGGACTGTAATAATTTAGACTATTTCTATGGTTTGGACTTTTATTTGGACATTATAATTTTGAGATATTTTAGTAATTTCAGTGATGTAATTTCCTTGCTATTTAAAATTGGTAGGATAGACTTTATTATAATTCCGCATTAAGTTATATTCCGCGAGCTTAGTTTCTACGTGTGAACCGTTCCCGTGGACTTAGTTCCATCCACACATAGGGTGGGCCAGTTAAGGGCTGGGCTTTGGAAGCTCGGACTTAACTCGCGTCGTGACGTCCCGCGCCCTTTGTCACTCTTTATTCCAAAAAAAAAAAAATTAGGCTCTGATTTTCTGCTAAGCATAGTGAAAAGGGGCGGGCCGTTACAATGGTAATTGATATAATTGGAATTTAGACATCATGGGTTCGGCCATGTGTATGGCAGAACCCCATGAAGCAATTTTATGGGTCAATTATGGAATTATTATTATAAATAAATTAAGAAGGAGGATGGAACAATGATATTATGGGTTCGGCCATGATGTATGGCCGAACCCCATGAACCATTTTATGAACCGTTTGATGGAACATGTTTAAAGGGATTCAATAGTATACATCTATGTTCTAAGATTGGGTTATTGGTTATGGATTGGTATGAAGGGCAGGGATGTAAATAAATGATAGACCATGGGTTCGGCCATGGTGTATGGCCGAACCACATCGGAAATATTTGGTGGACTTGGGGGTTTCATATTGAGTTTTATGAATCTTGTTAGTGGGTTATTTATCAGCCTAAGTATATTTTAAATGAATAAAATGGACAACCATAGATTAATCAATGGCATGGATGTAATAAAGGGTGAAAGTGATGGATCATGGGTTCGACCATGGTGTATGGCCGAACCCCATGAGGAATGTTTTATGGGCTTAGTTGGCTACCAATGGTAGATGATTAATTGCTAAGTGATTAAATGATTTAGGGGTTATTGATTAATAAACTAAAGGAGGGACAAAAACCTAGTAAGTGAGGTTCGGCCATGGTGTATTGCCGAACCCCACAAGTTGAGTTTATGGACTTAGACATTATTGTAAATCAAATGGGACATGGTTTTAATTGATTGATATATTATAAGGTAACGGGACCTCACAAGGTGTGTACAATCGTGAGCGGTTATTGGAAGAAAGCGCAAGGACCCCTTAGTGGTCTTTGGTAGGATTCCACCTCTTTGAAACCATGGGTTTATGTACAATGTTTTTATCTAATTTTGATAAATTTACGTTGCAAAAGATATGTTTCAATTGTGAAGTTTTAATGCTATGTTTACAATATAAAATAGCATGTGTTTCATTAGCATATCATGCATAGCATGGGGTGAAGGATGTGTAACCGGAGGGACCACACCCCGTCGGGGCGTCCGAAAAACATATGTGGGATACCTTATGTGCATTTCCATCAAGAAGAAACTGGAGGGGCCACACTCCGTCGGGGCGTCCGAAAGACCTATGTGGGGGTACTTATATGTACTTGTGATGGGTGGGACTCATTGCATTTGACATCATGACATGGCATGGTTTATATGGTTTTTGATATTATGGTATTATTATATATGTTTTGTACTAATCATGTGTTAGCCCTAAATGGAATACCTATTGTACGCGTTGTTCAATGCCCTACGTCTACCCTAGTGGATGATACAGGAAACGAGGGGAACGATGAATGCGAAAAGGGCCAAGCATAGGAGCTTGGATGCTTTTAGTTTATATTTTGATTAAGTTACTTATGGACTTGTAATTGGAGTAACTAGACTTCGGGCATGTAATAATGTAGATAATTTGCTATGGTTGGATGTTTAATTGGATAATTATGTTATGTTAATTATGATTAAAGACTTGACGTACTTTGCTATCTAAAATGGAATAGAACTAGGTTCTATTATAATTCCGCAGTTATGATTTTAATTCCGCATGTTTATATTGTTATTTGTGAACCGTTTTCAAGGACTTAGTCCATTCACACATAGGGTTGGCCAGTTAAGGGTCGGACTTTAGAAGTTCGGACTTAACTCGCGTCGTGGTGTCCCGCTCTTGCTCACTCTGTTAATTTTTTTTTTTTAAAAAAAAGTAGACTCTGATTTACAGAAAGCGAATGAAAACGGGAGGGGCGTTACACAGCCAGGGATCAAGAAGGAAGGAAGAAGAGGCTTAGGAAGGAAAGGAGCTAGAAGGAGTGAAAGAAACCGGAGGAGTCGCGGAATCGGTAAGTGCTCGTTAAGATTTCATAAATAAGAAAAGATGGTCAAAGACATTGTTCGGCCATTGCATGGTCGAACCCTAATTTTATTATGGCTAAAGACTATGATGAACCATAGGGTTCGGCCATGTTGTATGGCCGAACCCCATGGAAAGGTATTAAGGAGTTTATATGGGTTTAAGTGGTTTTAAGAGAAGATGATGAACCATAGGGTTCGGCCATGTTGTATGGCCGAACCCCATGGAAGGACATTGGTTATCTTTAATGGATTTTGAAGGATGAAAATCATAGATTTATGTGTATGAATTTAAAATGGTTTTAAAAGGGTTTAAATGGATGTATGTATGAGAACCATCAAAGGATCAATCATGGATGTATGATGTGTGTTGATGGAAATGATGAACCATAGGGTTCGGCCATGTTGTATGGCCGAACCCCATGGAAAGAGAATGATGGTTAGTTATTGGTAATTTTAATTGATCTTGAATATGGTTAATGAGGATAAAAAAGGATGAACCTAAATGTATGGTTAAACCCCCATGGTGGGACCTTGATATATGGACTTAGGCATGTTTAAATGAATGAAATGTTTAGTCATGATTTATATTATGGATAAGTATGGATAAGTAAAGTGATTACCTAAGGAAGGAAATGGTGGCCAAAGGGGTGAAATTAAAGGACCATGGGTTCGGCCATGGTGTATGGCCGAACCGCAACAAGGGATGACCGGGCTACTATTCTAAAGGAAGAAGGGATTCGCTAATGGCAAGAGAGAAATTGCCAATTAACGATACTGATTCTGGATGCCCGATACCAGAGGACAGAAGACCCATTCCCGATGACAGATAGATGACGACATATTCCCTCTTCCCCGTACCAGAAGCAGGAGATTGATTTATAGGAAAGAAGCAGAGGAGATCACATAAGATTGAGTTTTGCGGGATGGTGGATATCACTCCCTCCCAAAGCTTCGAAAAGGCCGAACAACTAGAAGATAATGGGGACTTGAACCTCTCCGATGAAGACTTTGATGAAATCGCCCTCTTGCCAAAGCACCGGGATCACCCCTTCGTTTCCTCACACACTGCCGACTTATCAGCAAGGAACAAGATACGGTTTACGACCACAGTAATAGAGGCGCCCTTGATCCTAACCCGCTTGCAACTGTGAACATCTCCGAGGGGAACTGGCACGGAAAGACCAACAGAAAGTTGAACAACATGCAGACGATTGAGGTACTCACGAGGGTAATGCTGCAAATTAGTGTACCAACACCGGCTGACTCTGCTTCATTATCCACATCAACTGCGTGTCAGCAACCTTTCATCATGGCTGAGAGTGTAACCATAATTCCTCGAGCCACCATTCAACAGATGATCGATTAGAGTATCAACAATCAACATCTTTCATGCGCTCGGCTTCCGGCCATGCATCAAAAGCCTCATCCGTCTCATACAAAAGGAAAGAAACCTATTGTTGGTGAAACTCCTCAAGAAAAGAAGAGTCAACCTTCCATAGTCGAAAGACGGGGCAAGCAGTATTCTTGGAGAAGAAAGAAAATTGCCGAAATTTTCCATCAGATGCTTCAAAAAGGTCGGATCAAACTACCCGAATTGAAGAGACCTAAAGAAGCCGGGAAGACCGAGGACCATCTTGTCTATACCATCGGATCATCGGCCATCCAATCGAAGATTGTTGGGTCTTCAAGGACAAGCTGCAAGCCGAAATTGATGATGGCCAAATGTTGTTGCCCCGGTCTGAAATGGCTATCGCTGAAGCTGAGAAGGCGGTTCAAACTCAGATTACATTCCCTCCCCATCATAAATCCCACGCGAGAGGTTGTCCTCGAAAAGGTGGACGATTTAGGGTTTTACCCATTATATCTATAATTATATATTAAATTAGAAAGAAATGGTTGTGTGAGTCCACTACACCACTACACTATATCTAGACTATACACAAGACATGTATATATAAGACCGATACATCCTCTAACACCCCCCCTCAAACTCAACTGCCTATGAAATCACGAACATGGCTTTGGAAAAACTCGAGCACGGCATGGCAAAACCAGATCTGATTGATCTTCAATGGTCTTCAATCTCAGATGCCTTCTGACGCCATGATGGCTAGAGATCCCATCTATATAGAGTCCCGGCCTCTATTTGGGACTGACGCGCCCATGATCTGTTTTAATGTGGTGGAGCGGCATCTGGGGGACCGCGTGACCCGTCAGATGGGCATAATTCAGAGAATGCCAGCCGCTCTAGATGCTGAGGCACGGGGACTGCGTGCTTCGAGAGGGGGAGGAGACCTTAGCCTATGATTCGCTAGAGAGGCATGACCTTTCTCCCTTCCTCGCCAATCTTTGTTTTTGCAACACCTTGTCTGACTCCTGACTCTCAACCTTGCCGTATGGCAGATAGTTCGTTGGCACCGGTGGTTCCAGCGCGTGGCAGATAGGGAGCCAGTCACTAAGGAACGGGGGCTTACTCAGGACTACTGCGATTGGTATGCCTCGGTCTATGTTGGACGCCAGCAAGGCAAAGGCGAGGGTTCCCAAGAAGAACGTGGTGTCCCACGGAGCCGAGGTAGAGGCAAGCTTTGACTTGAGGAATCAGGGTGGCAGAGCTGGATTCTTAAGGAAGTCATTCGGTATGTCTTAAGGATGCGCTTTAAGGCTCGACTGATAAGGAGAGGAATAACCTGTTGACCGAATGAAAGCAGTTGATCTAGCAACTTGAATTGAAGCACTTGATCCTTAACCAATTGATTCAGTTGACTAAGTAATTGATCCAGCAGTAGCATAGTTCCCAGCAAAGGCAAATACATAAATAAGGCATATATAAGCCCAACCGCACGCACATAGCGAATAGGATAAAGCATAGGTGCATGGGCGGCAGAGCCTGTGTCATATCCTTCAGATGCAAGGGAAGTAGCACCACCCGGATGATGATAATTGCTATAGTAAGGCATGCAACCTTAAATGAATGGGAAACAACCTGGTGGCGGAGCTACTGGTTCTCGTAATGAAAGGGATAGGAGGCGAAGAAATGCGTAGCGAGCGGCAGACAAGACAGGTAATGTAGGCCGATCGGCTTATCCTTCTGTCTTTCGATCCAGAATTTTCTGTTACTAATTCCACAAACCAAAGATAGCAGCAGAAACTAGGACAGCAGCAGAGGTGGTAGAGACTGTAGAGTCAAAATAATAAGCAAAGGCAGTAGCAGCATATCGAGATCGAGAGCTAGTTGGAAAGCCAGTAGCACAACTAGTAGCAGAGTCTCTAGTCCTAGTAACGGATCCAAATCTAGATGTTGTTCTTTGCGTCTTATTCTGCTACTATTAAATAAGGCGTCCTATACCTATAATTCCTTCTCCTCTGTATCACTCAAGTTGGAACAATAGCTAATGCATACCCTATATTAGTAACATCATCTAATTCAATAACATCATTAGCCGTTTCACCACCTCGTAAAGATCCAAACCCAGGTACAGATGATGAGCAAGCAGTTGGGGCAGAGCCAAGGATTGGGACAAAGGAAGGGGAGGCGGTAAAGGCAAAAGCAGGAGCGCAACTACCACCAGCATCCGCAGTTGATCTAGAGCCTGTTAACAGGCGGGGTTTCACCATATCCATATTGAGGTCGAGACCTTGCAGTCAATTCTGTTGATCGAGTGAAAGGGACCTTTGGTGTCAATTCCAGCTGTCAACCGCGATATGTTAATAAGTAGTAGGAATAATGAATGAATTACCAGTTGGTAGAGTTTCTCCAGCAGTTCCATTAGCATAAAAAAAGATAGGAGAGGCAACTATAGCGATATATTAATTAATAGGTAGCTCTCAAGCTTTTAGCATAGGTAGCTAGGATGGTATGGGCATCATTCGAACCAGATCCAGTTGATCTGATTGCGAGTAGAAGATCCAGCAGCAGAGCCAGCGATGGGGCCTTACTCCCCTTTCTGTCGGGAGGACTTACAATTTCTCCATCCTCCTGTTGCGGTGACGAGGGATTGCGTGGAGCATCATATGGTTGCAATTGATGGAATTCCGTAGTTATCCCGCCCAAGAGCAGGGCTCGACCCGGAGAGAAGGTGAACTGCAGTCCACTAGAGTGTGATGGACGGGGTTGCTTGTAACACCCCAATTTTTCAATAAAATGAAAAATTAAGAAAATGCCCCTGAGTTATTGAATTAATTATTTTGTGATGTCAAAATAAGAAATGTTGGGGTCCATTGCTCAAAATAAGGTCATATGAGCACATTATATATATATCAAGTTGATTTGGATGGGTTATGTACATCAATTGGGTTGGAAATGGCTAAATGGCTCAAAGGGCCCAATTGGACCCAATGGGTCGGATTGACCAGTTTGACCACGGATGACCGTGTGGGCCCTCAATTGAACTCAAGTTTGAGTTAATTCAGCTTGAGTTAGGGTGATTTGAAATGAGTTAGATTTAAGAAATGAGTTGACTCAAACTTGGTGCATTAAAGATGATGACTTGGATGAGTTGGTTTAGAATAAAAATATCATGAGTTAAGTGAGTCAAGAGGAGGTAGAAACGAGTTGTAATCTCACTCAACACCTGATCAAACTCATCACAGCCGTTGAGTGTGAAGGGGTGCTTTGGTAAAGCCAAAAGACACCAAGGTTGGCGGCACCTCTTCATGAAGGGTTGCAATGATTCATTCCCAAAATATACAATGTTTAGCACCAAGGGGTGCAACGTTTGGCACCAAGAGGTGTCTTGGTTGACACCCAACATCCACTCGTTTTTAGCAAGAGTAAAGAGGGAAATAAATGGGAGTTGGGGGCTGAAACTACAAAAGGCAAAGGTTGTCTTTCTTGGCCATTTTTGTCAAAGGAAACCCAAGTGTTCCCATCTCTTTCTCCCTCTCTCCAATCGGTGTTCTTGGCTGGAACAGTAGAGGCTTTTGGTACCAAATATTCAAGCATACAACCAGCAAGGAATTGAGGAAGAAAAGAAGAAATAAAAGATAGGAATCAAGGATCAAAAGTCAAGAAGAAAGGCTTGGGAAAATTGGTAAGTTTTTCATTGAGTTTTGTTGAAAAACATGGAACAAGTAGGGTGTGGATTGGGCCATGATCATGACCGATTACACCAATGATTAACCTTGATTAAATGGAGGTTTAGAAATGATTAAGATGACCATTGGGTTCGGCCACCATAGAGGGTCGAACCCCATGTAAAGAGATGGCTTGGTTTTCATGTTTTGAAACATGAAAACCATGGATTTTGTGGACTGTTTTGGGTTTTGAATTAAGATTTAAATACATGTTTTAGAATGGTTAAAAACCATGGATCTGAATGACATAGGGACTGAAATTTATATGGTCTAAAATCAGTGGATTAAAAGATGGAAATGGACCATTGGGTTCGGCCACTTAGCATGGCCGAACCCCATGGAAACAAGCGGCTAGTTTTGATGGTTTTTAGAAGTTAAAACCATATAAGTTAGGACTGATGTTAGATGGTTGTAATAGATTTAAAATGCATGTTTAAAGAGAGTTAAAATATGGGTTTGGATATCAGAAAAGGCTGAAGTTATGTGGTCTAAATCAGTAGATTAAAATTGGAAAAGATGGACTATGGGGATCGGCCATCTTGGATGGCCGAATCCCATGATTTGATGTTGATTTTTGGATGGTGTCTTTGAAAGTAAAAATATGATTTTAATATACTGTTATTATATGATTATCTAAGGTTTAAAAACAGTAAACATAGCCATTGGGTTCGGCCACCATGGAGGGCCGACCCCCATGCAAAGGAATGTTGGTTTTCATGTAAACCATAGATCTTTTTATGGACTGTTTTGGATGGTTTCTTTGAGAGTTAAAAACCTGATATTAATACACTGTTTATACATGATTATTGGAGGTTTAAATATAGTAAGAATGACCATTGGGTTCGGCCAACATGGAGGGCCGAACCCCATGTAAAAGAGGGTTGGTTTTCATGTTGGAAAACATGGAAACCATAGACCTTTGTGGACTATTTTGGGAGGTTTTTTATGTAATAAGGTTACTGATTTTGGGTTGGCCATGGGTTGGCTAAACCATGGGTTTAACATGGATAAGGGGGTAAAACCAGTTAGTATTTAAAGGACATTAATGAGCAAAGGAACCATAAGGGTTCGGCCATGAGTATGGCCGAACCCCATGGACTGTTTTCATGGGCCATTTTATGGATGTGGGTGTGATTAAAAATGGAATTATGTTTGCTGATTTGGTCGGCCAAAACATGGTTGAACCATGTTAAGGTTGTGGGTAAGTTGTAAAGTTTTATCAAGGTATGGGTAGCAATGGCATGTTTGTAAATAAACGTCACAACCATGAGTTGGTATTTGTGGACTTAGACTCAAAAATGGGAATCAAATAAAGTAAGGGATTAAAAGTTGGTCCATGATTTATGTGAATAAGGTGACGGATATCTGTGACGGTGCACGACTGCGAGCGGTGACCGGACAAAGCCCAAGAAAGAACAGACACTGAAGTGATCCTTCAGTAGGTTTCCTACATACTTGTAACCACAGATTTACCCAATTTTCTTATGAGATTCTTATTTTATTATATGTGTATCAAATGATATATTATGCATTAACAAAATGGCATACAGGCATTGGCATCTCATGCATGGTCATGGGATGATGAATGAGGTTCTATAGTGTTACAATTATGGGTTACGTCCTCCTTAGGCGATGAGAGTCCCGCCAGGAAGAGTAACATGATGATCATAGTCACAATGGTCTCCTTAGGCAATGAGAGTTCCGCCAGGAGGAGTAATACGTGATATGAATCAGTCAATGGTGAAGAGATGAAAGTTGTATTGTAATTTACCTTGACGGTGCAAGGCACGTCAAGTGATGGCTATGAATGTACATGATGGGGGATGCTCATTGCATGTGCATACATCATAGCATTGTTTTATCTGTTTTGATGATCATGTATTATGATATGTATATGCATGTTTTATATGCTAACATGTGGTAGCCCTGATTCGGGAACCTAGTGGGCGCATTGACCTAACGCCCTAATTCTATCCTCAGAGGAGATTGCAGGTACTAGCAAAGGGAAAGGAAAGGTCGTTGACCGGGAGGGGAGCCAAGCCTAAGTGCTTGAATGAAGGGCTGAACTACTTTATATTACTGTCTTTTGAATATTTTGTGGGACATGTAATAATTCACTACTTGCTATGGTTTGATTAGGTTGATAACATTTGGATGGATGATCTATGATAAATAATGTTTAAGATTGTTACTTGCTATCTCGTCTTTCTATTCCGTAATTAATCTAGATTATTCCGCATGTTGATGTTAGTTCCATGTGTGATTCACTATCATGGTCTATTCCATGTACACATGGGTGGCCAGTTAAGGTTCAGACTTGGGTAGTCTGAACTTAACTCGCGTCGTGATGCCGCCCGCTTTCTTTCGATGTTTTATTATTACTTTAAAAAAAAATTAGACTCTGAAATTCTCGAAAAGGGCGGGGCGTTACATTGCTAGCATAGATCGTTGCTAGTCGTTTGGATTTTTTGAATTGAAAACCGATCATGGGAAGCAATGCTGGAACAGGGTAGCAAGTGGCGGAGAAGACCTTCGGTTTCCTGGTGCCATCCTTTGACCGAGTAATCATATGATGACGTGACACGGCGGCAGAAGATGATGGTGGCGGTGTAGTCATGTCAGTTGTAGTACACCTAGAACTAGGATCCAAGGCCAATGGAGGACCATCAGAGCCAGAGGGAGCAACCTCAGTCGCAGTAACAACAGGTGATGAATCGAGGAGTGGCGCAGCAACAGAAGCAGAAGAGGACGACGAGAAGTCACAAGATAAAGGCTCAAACGAGCAAGGAGCAACGCGGTTGCACTGGAGAACTGGTAGGTGATAGAGATGGGAGAGATGACTGAGATGAAGTAGACGTAGCGCCAGTCGGTGGTGAGAAGAGAGACATGACAGGCCCAGAATAAGGGGGCAAATCAACCGAATCTGGTGAGGTCTGAGTGGACGGCTGTGCAGAAGAGCCTGGACGGTCCATAAACCATCGAGAGAGAGTAGCTAGGTCCGTAGGAGGTGGTGAGCGAGGGTGGACACCTGCAAAAGGGAAGAGAGTCTCGTCAAAAACAACATGACTAGAGGTATAAACTCGAGCCGTGGAGGGATCCAAGCAATGGTAGTCTGGGTGTTAAGGTATTTTAAAATAGAACTTAGAGAAGTAGAATATCACTTAGATAAAGAAGAGTAAGAGTGGTGCTATCTTGATTCAAGTGGGATCTAGGATCGAAAAACCATCGCCCAAAGGTGCTCATTGAGCCGGTCATCGGTGGCTAAGATCCATTCCAAGCTTGAGGAAGTGAGGGGAGGAAAACACTTTCCCCTTCTTTATTAGATGAGTGTTGTCTCAAGGTGTTGGCATATTAGACTACGGGCTATAACTAGCTAGCTTAGCGGGACTAGCTTGAATGGATTGCCTGCCTTTCATAGCTTACTAATAGATACTAGTAGGAACTACAAACAGCTATCAAGACCGGATCAACTAGATGTTCTATGTTTTCAGATCAAATCATCCATTGGTAGCCCAACAACGCGGACAAAGTTCCGATACCACTAGCCGTCCCATCTTGATATCCCCTAGGAGCACCACATAATTGAGAAAAAATGTTTTACAGTTTCTTGAGGCTAATCAAACAACGGCAGATAATTCGAACATGAAAATCACATTGGCGCATTAGCGGCCGGGAACAAAGTCACTCATAGGGCTTGTCTACTTAGATAGGCACAATAGAAAGAAAGGACTGGCATGGTCCTTAGTTCCCATGGCACCAGTTGATGGTAGGCGAGGATGGAGATCAAACAAGGGCATCTTCACAGAGTGAACCCCTTTATCCCCATCTGCAGGGGCGCTCTACTACATTGGCGAAGGCTTTGAGTCTGGGGGAAGCTTACCTCACGATTTAACACTAAACGATACTGTTGGCGCAGTTACGGCCGGGAAGCAATTCACTCATAGTCCTGGCTTTGAACACATTAATAAGTTAATAAGGAAGAGCCCACACCTACTCAGGATATCTAGTCTCATAGGAGATGAGCATAGCTACTCGGGCAGGGTAAGCTACCTTCCTTACTCAAATACCAGTGACTTAAGGTAGCTTGCTCCTAAAAGCAGGAACGAGACAACCCCGAGGAACCTCCGACTGCACATGAGTTCCATAGCACTAGCTGCCTAAACTGAACAACCAAGAACTGTTACCATGGCTTTCATAGCTTACTACTAGCTACTTAGCTACTAGGCTCGGAAGCAAACTCACTTTAAGAGCTAGGAGCGACCTTAAGGTATGAGGCTTATTCCCGTTAACAAACAAACTCCCGGCGGGAAGGCAAAGAAAGGTTTAAGAATTCCTCAATAAAGGACGGAAGAGAGGACTCGGTTAGCTTAGCTCTCATATTGGAAAGGGCGGAACTTAGCCCATTCCTGCTTGTTGATCCCCTTTTTCCCTTATCCTACTCGCTGGTCTCACTCTCCATCCTACATTCGCCTAGCTACAGGAGCTACTAGAAGCTACTATCACTCATTCCCTCTTAGGGGTTTAAGAATTCCTTATTCAACTACCAGTACAGAAAGGAAATAAAGCTACCATCATCCTTTGCTGGTGACGCTGTTAAAGTGTCTCAACCCAAGGGTTCTAAGAGGAAAGTCTATGCCAGTACCACCAGCAAGGTAGCTGCATAAAAGAAGGATGAAGTTTTTGAGACACTACTTCCTAGGGCTACCTTCTCCTTGTAAGCGCAGTGCGGTCTCCTAGCTCCGCTTGACCATACATAAGGCTTTATCGGTTAATATAGTAATAGAGCAACAGGCAGGGGCGTAAGATTGCATGAAGAAGTAGAAAGCTTGCCCTTTTCTATAATGTTAGTTGATCACTACGGGGGCGCCAACCCCAGGCTTTCTAAGAGTGAAGTCTATGGATAATGAAACCCACGGCTAACTTCTTATGCAGCTAGGGTAGGGCAGTCTATCTCCTAGCTCCAATATGAGCAGTCCTCTTTGCTGGTTTTAAATACCTAAATAAGCGGGTTTGGGGCATAGGATCGAAATGCATCCCCCTTGCCTGGTGATCCCAGTTGACCACAACCCGCGGATCCATTAATGGGAGGATAGGAACGTCTCCTACTGAACAACTCTGGACTTACAAAGAACGGTATGAATAGAGATCCTCCTTTTTTCCTGCCTAGGAAGATAGTAATGCCTTTCGTAATCCTCTATGTGAGTCAGTCATTGGGTGATCTCCTGCCAGTGGATTTTCTACCAAAGAAAGAAATGGGGACATATGAACTCAAGTCAAGACCCGACCCTTCTTTCCTTCTAGCGAGTGTGCTATCCCGTGTGCCTATCTACTTATTATTAAGTAGTTTCCTCGAAGCTGGGTCACTCCAAGGCCATTCAACAAGGCCATTCCACGAGGTAATCCCGTCTATTCCTCCATTGAGGTACATTACATTCACGAAACTCCTCTAGCAACATAGAACTCTCAAAAGAGAAACTAAAGGCATGTTAGCCCTTACGCTCCTCCCTCTGGCAAGAACTAATAGCAGACAACAGCAATCCATATATAGGAAGATAGCTTAACCTCTGGAAAGTCGCCTTATCTTCCTTTGGGTTTGGGTCTCACCCCTCAATCTCATACTAGCTAGTGAAAACAAGAAGCCTAGAGACCTTATTCAACTAATAGTCAACGAAGGAGACCAAGCGCTAAGCTACTCACCGAGCGGGAAGAGTTATTGGCTATCGTTCCGAACAGTCGATCTATCCATAATAGATACCAAAAGGCACCTACGAATGACAACTAAAACTAGCGCCCGAAGCATCTGATAGTGCCATGGCAGAGCCTCCTACTTGCTTGTCGGACTGGGCTTGGGTTGAGGGTTTGACCCCCTTTATTGGCGGAGTGACGGGGCACTTTTTTCCAAGAAACCACAAGGAAATAGTTCATCTTGACAGACTGAACCCCTTCATCCGGATCTGGCTATCCGGGGGAACTACAAGCACAAGAAGGAAAGCAAGCTACATCCCTATAGACAGGAAGACCGGACTATTATGTTACATAAATAATAGAGAGACCAAATAGGACGTTGCTACTAGAGGAAGTCAAGCTAGGTAATAGGATAGGAAAGGCTAGCTACCAATTACATGACTACATGAGGGAAGCTACATCTCAAAGCAAGAAGTAGAACTCCTATCCTGACTATCCTAACTCAGTCCTGCCATCTAGAGAGATAGAAAGGTAAAGGACTGAATCTAGTACTTCCTAAAGGCAGGAATAGAGGCATTCGTATCGGTAGCTAATCGTTGAATCTGAAAGCACTCGCAGTTAGCTACTTGCCTCAGGTTTCACTATGGAGCTATCAAAAGAAAAAGTAGATCATACTCTTAGACGTTACGCTCCTCCTCCCTCTAGATAAGGAGGGACCTCGCTTCACTCCCCTTAGAAAACTGCAAGCTAGTTACGGAAGTGAGGCTACATCCTACTTCCTAAAAGGGAATGCCCAATCTAATACATTCTTGTCTTTCCTTATCTGTTATAAACTTCAAAAGAGAAACTACAGCAAACTCAAGGAAGTTAATCTAAGTACTACAACTCACTAGGAACATCCATTTAAGAAGGAATAAC